>JAJVDD010000011.1:147500-1347500 GCA_021432725.1 Brachionus angularis | reverse complement strand
TTTAATTAAATAAAAATATTTTATCAACAAAATTTTATTAAAAAAAAAAAAAATTATTTAATACAGCTTTTTTGAATAAAGATAACTTAGATGATAAAACTGAAACATTGTCATTGTTGTGCTCAATTGAATTGCTGGTTTGTTTTGTTAAAGATTTGAAATCGTTTAGTTTTCTGATAGAGCTTGAAGTTGAATGATTATTGCTCAAGTTAGTGCTGGTCGCAGCACTCAAAGCACCTGTTGAACTCTTGGTCGGGTTGTTTAAACTTGTTTGCTTTTCGATCAATGAATTGGTTTGGTTCAAAGTTTGTACACGAATAACTGTCGAGCCAGCATTGGGCGAATTCTTTTGGGTCGAGTATCGAGCGTATTTTTTTAACAAACTATTCTCGTTCGATTGTATTAATGGTAAATTTGAGTTGTTCACGTTTATAAGAGACTTGCTTTTATTGTTTGTCGGAGTGTTGAGCGAAATCATTTTTGACTTTGTCTTGGCAATATTCGAATAAGTTTTTTTAACCGAATTTACATTGGCGTCTGAGCTTGAGCTATTATTTCGAAACATACGTTTGACAAAGTTTTGTGTTGTTTTGCCACTTTCGATAACAACATTTTGTTGATGTTGATGTTCTAAAGAATTCGAAGAAGAATAATTTTTTAATTTGGAAATATTTTTAAGACTATGAGACAAAATGAGACGTTTCGAAATGTTTGACTGAATCTGAGTATTAGATTTTTTTATTTGATTTGTTTGACTGTTGTTACTTGATTGATTATTATTGCATGACTTGTTCAATGATTTTGTATTGTTAATTTTATTCGTCTGTGATTGTGAATCAGAGTTAGAATTGCTTTGTGTTGTGCTACTACTTTGGTTGATCAAGTTCAAATTTTTGAACAAATCTTGAATCAAGTTTGACTGAATCGATTGAAAAGTAAAATCCCATTTATCATTTTTCTTATTCAAACTAGTCAAATTAAGAATGGAAAGAGCTGAATTGAGACGAGTATTGCGAACTAGCGAAGTAGAATGATACTTTAACAATAAATAAACACATTCATAGCATGGTTCTTGTTTAGCACAAGCCAAATGTAATGGTGTATTGCCAGACTCGTCTTGTACATTGGGACAAGCGTTGTAGTTCAACAATAGTTCAGTGGCTGAATGATTACATTTCGAAATTGATAAAAACAAAGGTGGCAAAGTCAACAAATAATTAAAAGAAGAATAATTTACATTAGTAGTATTGTTTTGATTTGAATCATTTACTTCAGAATTTTCTTCTGTTTTACTCAAACTCGCTTGATAAACAATAAATTGTTTTAAATTTTTAAAATTTTGTTTCTTTTCCAATTTTAATTTACAATAAGAACACTTGAGATTAAAACGTGTTTGATCTTCTTTTCCATTACATTTCTGATATATTTTACATGTGCCAGCCTGATTCGGATTAAGACCATACTTTAAACATATTCTTAAAACATCCAAAGAATTGTTCTCAATAGCCAAATGAAGTATATTAAAAAATATGGCTGGAATAAATTTTTTTTTACTTAAACAAGTCTCATTGTTGGCATTTTTTATTCTAAAATAAGAATAATGCACATCTAGGATACGTCTGACTGTGTACTTATCGTTTCGTTTGGTAGATGCCTCCAACAATTCGGCATCATGGCTCAAATCGGTGTGCAGACTAGAATTATTAGCTAGATTATTCTCGATTAAATTAGAACCAAAGCTTAAACTAGTCAAACTATTCTCTTTTAACAACATATTTGTATTGTTGTTTTCCAGCGATAAATTCTGGTTTGCGAAACGAACACTGTTGAATGACGATTTACGACTACTAGCCGTTTCGTCGATTAGTAAACTGTTGTTCGTGTTAAGCTCATTCAATTTGGACTGACTTAGCAACAGAGGCGATTTATCTACCTTGCTGCTGTATTTTGGCAAAGTCGACGAGGCATATACCCCCGGGTGATTATGTGTCAGTATAGATATGATTGGCTTTTGAGCGCTACTCTTTGCCAACATTTTATCCAAAGATGATTGAGACTGTTGATCTGAGGATATTTCTTCCAAGTTTATTTTTTTCTGTCTGCTTATTTTTATGTTCATGGTTTTAAATAATTTTTTACTTTTTTTTAAACTTTCGTTCGATTCGTTATTGCTATAAGACATTTTTGTTCAAAAAATTTTGAGTCAAATAAACAACAAAAAAAAAAGGAACAAAACAAAACAACAAAATTAAACCTAAATTTAATTATATAACAACAACAACAAAATTAATCATTATTAATAATAATCAATGATTTAAAATTTTATTTTATTTTATTTTTAAAATAATTAGTCAAGTAAATTTAAAAGTTTTTTTTTATTTTTTTTAATTTATTTTAAATAATAATAAAAAATTGCATGAAATATAATTATTTATTTATTTATTTATTTATTCATTCAAAGGCCAATTTCAAATAGAATTTTATTTTATTTTATTTTTAAATCACGAATTCAAAAATGTGAAATTATCTTGTTTGAAATTTTAATTAAAAAAAGAAGAAGAAGTAGAAGAAGAAGAAGAAAAATCGGTTTCGTGTATTTATGTAATTTAAATCTATTCAATTTTGAAAATTTATTGATCTGTATTTAAATTGGAAAACAATTGTAAGAAAATTATTTTTTTAAAAATTTCAATATCAAATATATCCTTTCTACTGAAACGTAAAAATCTTACCTCAGAGCTTTATTAATAATTTCATTATTATTATTATTATTCTTATTATAAAACAGCAATATGCTTCCTGTTTTTGAAAATTAAAATTCTATTATATTTTAATATTATAAAAAAAAAATCCTAATTAAATTTCAATCGTCATTTACAAGAAAATTTACCTATTTTTTTTTTTCTCAATCATCTTTCATATCTATATCTCATGTCAATCTTATTTGCATGACTTTTAAAAGCACTTTACAAACCTAATCCTTATTGAATTTTTTTTATTTGATATATATACAGTATATATAATATAATAATATAAAGTTATATAAAATTAAAATACAATATAATCAACAAAAAAAAAGAGAAGAAAATAAGAAGAAAAAAAAATAATAATAAAATACCAAATTAAACAAAAAGCTTTAAACAAAATAAGCCTACATTTTTAAATTTTAATGATGAGAATAAGAAAATTCATTCTGATAGCTATTAAAAACATTATTTCAAGCATGGTCTGTTTAATCTTAAAATTCCAAATTAAATTAAAAATTCTCTGTTTTTTTTTAATTATTATTATTTTTATTATTATTATTACTATTACTATAACTATTATTATTATTATTATTATTTTATTATTATTGTTTCGGTAGATTATTATAAACAATTAATGATTAATTTATTAAAAAAACATACGAATTTTCTTTTAAGCCTTAATGAAATAAAAAAAAAAAAAAAGAAAAAATAAAAAAACTATATTGATATTGTTTCAATGTGTTAAAAAATATGATTGAGAATTGAAAGTTTTTGTTGTTGTTGTTTAGTTTTGAAATTGAAATTTATAAATACAAATATATAAAAATATATATTTATTTATATATGCTGATCAAATTAAAGTATTCTAGTTGAAATTTGTTAATCAATAAATATCTCTCTCTTCAGGGCTTAAATGGTCAATAAAATGAATCATGGACAAATAATATAAAATTAGATGATTTGAAATTTATGTTCTAAAATAAGATAACAGAATATATAAATATATATATATATTATCTTATTTAGCTTTATTAATATGTATTTAATATGCTAAACATATTTTTATAATTGTTAGAAAAATAGCCTATTTAAATATATATATATATTGAATATATCGAATATCGAATATTATCTATTTACAATAATCAACTTTAAATGATAAAAAAACAATTTTCCAGTAAATCTAGCTAACAAAATAAATTATTTCAACCTCGTTTTTTGTTGCTTTACAAAAAACAAATAATTAAATTTCAATTTTGAATGGAATTTTAATAATAAAACAAATAAATTTTGCTATTCGTGTTTTTTTCTTTTTTTTTTTTTTTATTTTTCTCTTTAAGAAAAAAATTATTAAATAATTTATAATTTTATTTAAATTTAATACCGGAAACATTTGACTTAATTTAATATTTCAATTTTGATCAATTAAAAATACTTGATTAATGTTCATAAAATCAATAATTCAAATATTAATTCGATTGATGGGTATTTGATAATGTTGCAAAATAAATTGCGTTATTTTACATGCAACTAGTATTTATTAATACGCAATTAATTTTGCAACACGCTAGTATATATTACTAATTAACTTAAAATAAAAAAAAAATGATTAGCTAAAATGAAAAATAGAACGTGTTTTAATAGTTGCAATATTATTAATTTATTTTATAAAATTTGAATTAATTTTATTTTAAAATTTTATTCCAATAAAAAAATATCTAAGAATTAAAGAAATTAAATCAAAATCAAAATCAAAATTTAATATTTTCATTAGTATATTTTAAATTATTAAACATAAGAATTTAATGAATATGTTATTTGTTATTTGTTATTTTTTTTAAATCGCTTCAGTGCAAGTTTTTTCTAAATATATATCAAAACTTTTTCAATATGCTTAAAAATCTTTTATTTTCTTTTTTTTTTCTTTCTATTTATTTGAATTTTGGTTTGAATTTGCTAATTGCAAATAAATCTTAAATAATCTTCTGTTAATTGTAAAGTTGTTAGTTGTTTTTTTTAGACAGATGGACTCTAACAAAATTCTATAAATCATCAAAACAAAAAAGATGAGATAAGCATAATAAAATGTAATATTTAATAACAATTACAAGTTTTTATTTCATTCAACAAATACTATTATCAAAAATAAATAATTATGGATAAATAAAATTGAATAATTAATTCTTATCCAAAAGATATTCTATTCTTAATAAAATATTCAATATATATTGTTTAATTGCTCTGCATCATTATCATTTCATTACCAATTTTTTATATTTATTTTTTTTTTGATATTTTTAATTGAATTTGATCTTTGATCTTTTGGGTCTTTAAAAAATATGAAATAAAATATATCTGAATTATATAAATTAAGAACATTTGTTTAAAAAATTTGATATTCAAAACATGACTTTTTTTTTCCTAAAAGTATTAAATTTCATTGAAAAAAATTTTAGCTTTAAAAAAAAAAAAAGAAAAAAAAAATACTAAAAAACTCATTTGTTGATTGATTTATTATTTAAAAATAAAAAAAAAAAATGGAATTGGAAAAGAGAAGAAGCTCAATAAAAAAAGAATTGACCAAATGGTCGAAAAAAACTACTATAACAGGTATACCAAAGATAACAGAATCTAAAGGCCTAATAACCAAAGCAATTTGGATCTTTATAATATTCATATTCTCAGTTATTCTAGCTCAGAAAATATTTAGCTTGATTGAAGAATACTTTAAATATGAAGTGACAACAAGAATTAAACTGGAGACTAGCCGAAATATTGATTTTCCCTCAATTACTTTTAAAATAATGAATTGGCTAAATTTTAAAAATTACAAAAAATTACTCGGCACAGTTTCGAATTTTAAAGATTTCATTTCAAACGATCAAAACGAAGACTTAAAAGACCGATTTTCGATTTCAAAATCAAATTTCATGGCTTCATATTTGGTTCTAGAAAGCAGTTACCAAGACGAGCATACTTTAGAGACCGAGTTAATTCTAAACTCGATCTATTCATGCTCTTTTGATAACAAAAAATGCGGTCCAGATGATTTTAAATTGATAAAGTCTGAAGGCGATGGCGCCTTTTTACAATTCAATGTGAAAAAGCCAATTAGAAAAGCGAAAAAATTTGGCAAAAACTCTGGTCTCAAACTTGAGCTTTACATAGGCCTAAAAGAAAATCAATCTCCTCTTACACAAGAAACTGGTGTATTGTTGTTTATACATCAACCAAATCAAACTATAATGACTGATGATCATGGTATTTTGTTGTCGCCTGGCACTCATACAAACATAGAGCTAGATCGAAGATTAATAAAAATTCAACCAGAACCGTTCAACATTTGTGCAGATGACAATAACAAACCAAAATTATCCAATTCAAGTTTATATGAATTAACTTTAAACCTAACTGGTAGTTATACACAAAAGTATTGTTTTGATTTGTGCTATCAAAACGAAATAATCCAAAATTGTGATTGTTACGATGAAAAATTGCTCAAATATATAAATTATGAAAAGAGTATTCTATCTTGTAATGATAAGTATGACATTAGTGGTAATACTGGATCAAAAACTGGACCAAATTTGAACAGAAAAAAGCCAAAATTTTATTTAAACTATGAAGACTATTTAATCACTTGTCCCAATTTAATCAAGGAAGCTTTTTATTCGGGAGATTATGTAAAAAAGTGTACCGAATTCTGTCCTAAAGAATGCTCGTATGAACAATATATGACAAAAATATCTAAATCAAAATATCCATCGGAAATTTATAAAAAAATTTTAATGAATAAAAGCAATTTAAAACAAATAATAAACAATAATAATAATAAAAATAATAAAAAAAAATCAATAAGTCAGTGTCTTTTATCGGTTAATATTTATTTAGGATCAGATATTTATACCGATATTGAGGAAGTTCCATTAAATACTTTAATTGATCTAATTTCCGAATTAGGCGAAAATTTGGGTCTATTTTTAGGTTTGAGCGCATTAAGCACATTTGAATTAATAGATCTAATAATAAAACTAATTTCGGTTTTAGTTATCAATAATTATAAATTTAGCAAAAGCACGCTTTACATATCTAATTTAATCACTAGGCTTAGTCATATTTTAAGACCTAAACAAGTCTATATGATTTCGAAATAACATATTAAATTTTATTGTTTAATAAATTACTAAGTAACTAAAAGTTTCTATAATAAACTATAAAAAAAAAAAAAAAAAAAAACTTTCTTGAAATTTCAGATTTAGTAATAACTAAACTTAGTAATTTAGAAATTGAAATTTTTTTTTTTATTTCGTTTTTTTATTTGATTGGATTTTTTTTGTTGGAAATATGATTTTTAAATTCTTTCTTTATGTTTTAACACTTGGTATATTTTTAAATTTTAATTTTGTACAAACTAAAGCCAATTTATGCGATTACAATGAGTGTATTTGTGTTAAAGAATTTGATTATTATTATGTAACATGCCACTTTGGATTAGCCAAAACAAATCGCACTAAAAGATATACATTTATAACTGATACAATTGTAAACATAGATACATTAACTATACTTAATTATGGCAATGTCTCGAGTATTCCAGATGAATTGTTCGACAATTTAGACATTTATCTTTTGATCTTGTCCAACAACCATTTAGAAACACTAGAGCCAAATCTATTCAATGGTGTTGTGTCAATAAAAAACCTTTATTTGTCTAATAACAAGCTTAGAGAAATACATTTTGAAATGTTTCCATTTAGTTTCAAAAAAGACTTGGAATCAATTGTTCTAAAAAACAATTCGCTTATATCAGTACCAGATTTTAGTTTATTTGATAGTTTAAGCTTTATAGACTTGAGCTTAAACAAAATAGAAAATTTGATAGGCTTATCGAGCTTAATTAAATCAGAAACTCTTGATTTATCTCATAATAACATAAACGAACTAAATTTGAATTACTTCTCAAACGATTTGAAAACAAGCTTAGAAAAATTGAATGTCGATTTTAATTTTATCCAAAGTCTAGATCAATTGGATTTGACTAGTTTAAATTATTTATCAATTAGTTCTAATTTGTTGACTAAAATTGAATCAAATGTATTTAAGAATTTATCTAACTTAAACGAATTGGATTTATCGTTTAACAAAATTGAATCAATAGACGGAGACTCGTTTGATTCATTGGAAAAACTTGTTTTCTTAGATTTGTCTAACAACAAGATACAAAGTTTAGAGGCAAGACATTTTGAGAAGTTAGTAAGCCTTGAAAAACTCTATGTTCAATTTAATTTAATAAAAAATTTCAATTTTTTTATTTTAAACAATCAAGCAAAATTATTTCTAATCGATTTATCAAATAATGGTATGCAAACTATAAATTTCGATAATGCCAATACATTTGAGAGTCTTTCACTAATAAGACTGTCTAATAATAGTCTAAGGTTGGTAGATTATGGTGCAATATTTCCAAACTTGAAAATGATTTATTTAAATCAAAATCAATTGGAGCGAATTCCGAGTAATATTTCAAGCCTTATAAAAATGGATATATCAAATCAAAATGGCTGTTTGAGTTTGTTACCAGATTATGCTTTTGACGGTCTTAAGAAAAGTAAAATATTATTTAAATTAAACGTTTCGGACAATCCGAATCTCACGTTTAGCAATAAAACATTTTGTTTTAAAAAAAACGATTATGACTCGAATACAAACAACAAAAATTTGTTTCTCGATTTATACATTTCGAATAAAACATTAGCTGATATAAATAAATGTATTCTAAAACAATTGTCCAAGAGTTTTAGGCGAACTAGAATATTTGTAAACGATGAGAATAAACAGTTTAAGTATGGTCCAAATGATTCTATATGTAAATGCGAATTTAGGCTCTATTTAGCTCACTTTTTTATCCTATTACGAGACGTGTGTCCCAGATACAAAAGCTATTGTGCTAATGAAAGATTTCAGGATGATTGTCAATTAGACAATCAGTTTAAATGTGATTAATTGTTATTAAAATGTTTAAAAATAAATAATTTATTAAATAATAATAATAATAATATTAAATTAAATTTGATAAAAAAACTACTAATACTAATAAATTTTATTTTTTATTTTTTTGTTCCTAAATGTTAATTTATTGATGCCAATTTAACAACTTGTTTGCATTATTTCATTTAACTTTGAAAATACTGTTTGATATGTGACCAAGTACGAAGGTGTTGAGACGACCATTTTGAGCACATTTTTGAATGATGGCTTACCATTTTCGACTGCTAAAACATGGCACACATTTTTCAGTTGATTAGCGTCTCTTCTTATTGATTTTAGCTCATTCATTTCATATAAGCCATTTGAGTAAAATATAGTTACTTTTAAAGCTGATGTACGATTGGACATTTCTAGTAAAATTTTTGTAAATTTAAATCCCAAAGATGTTATTCCTTTTGTTAAACTGTCTTTGACCAATTCCAGTTGATTTATTTTGCTAATAATTAGACTCTTCTCATTCTTGTTATCATTTAAGTTATGCAACAATTTTATTCTGTCTGAAATAGTAACTATTGCTATGCGTATTTGATTCTTGTCAATATTAAGGCTATTAATAAGTTCTATTAAATTTAATTTCATTATATCTAAATCGTTCTCGGATATTCCGTCTGACAAGTCCAAAAGTAAAACCAGATCTAAAGCACAGTTTTCGTTTTGTGATTTTACAAAGCTTATCAAATTTATTAGCAAAAAAATCATAAATTTTTCCATGTTTGTATTCTCCATAATTTTTTTTTTTTTTTTAATTTTTTGTATATAAAATATAATACAGGTGGTATTTCCCAATTTTATGAATATGTTTGATAATTTGAAAAAAAAAAAAAGATAACTCAAACAGTAACTTTAGATACAAGAATATATATAGTTATTTTTTTTCCAAGAAATGATTCTTTAAATTTCATCATTTGCGAAATAATTTTGAAATTAACCATGATTTAGTTTGACGGTTTTGTGATTTACCCAATAATAAAATTCAATAGAATGAAATTACGCAAAAAAAAATTAGATAATAGCACAACATCTTCTTTTACATTTTTTTTCTTCCTTCTTCCCCTTTCTTACCTGAGAGACAAAATTTCGAAATTCTCATTTTTAATTTTTTCTCTAAAGTGTTTTTTAATATTTCAAGCTTTTGGTAATTTATTTTTTTTATTTTTGTAGAATTTTATTTTTTTTATTTGATATTGAAATTAAGGTAAGTGTTGTTAAGTTGCTGATTGAATTAATTGTTTATATTTCTATTGTGAAAAAAGCTTAATAAATTAAAATAATAATAGAAGTTTTGAAGAAAACCCAATTAAAATATTCCCTTTTAATTTATATAATTTTTTTAACATCAAGTATTTTCTTCAAAAAAAATTAAAAAATTAAATATAAAAAGGGTATAAAAACAAAATTAAATATAAAATTTTTGTTTAAAAATTTAAAGTTTTAAAATATTTAAATTTAAAATCGAAATATGGAAAGAGGTTTATAGTAACTAATACAATTTGTTATTATATATAGTTTAATTTAAGGCCATTTTTAATCAATTAAAATAAGTACAATACGATTTAAAATCATTTTCAAAGCTTATTCCAAAAAGTTCTTGGACTCATTTAAAATTTTTTTTCTTTGGTTTTCTTTAAACCAAAATATCTACAAAATTGATGTAAGAAATATTCTATACTTGGTATTAAATATTTTTTAAATCAAATCGACATTCTGATTGTTGGTGATAATTGCAAGGGGCTTAATAAAAAGTTGTAACAAGTAATTTATTAAATTTTTTTTTTTAGATAAAATTTGTTTAAAATTTAATTTTTAAAAAAAACTGTTAGCTTTTTATTTTTAAAATATTTTCAAAGTTTCTTGCGCCAGTCGCCTTTTGTTTTATGGTAAACACATCTTCAAACAGTTACTGCTAATGTCACATGATAAATAAGTTACTAAAAAAAATATGTTATTTTAATGTTTTTTCATTTTGTATTCATCTTCATCTTGATCATATAAAATTTTAAATACCATAAATGAAATTTACTAAATTGAATTAAAAAATTTAGCATATTTACCATTTACAATCTAAAGTGTAGCTTAAGCAATTGAATATTGTACAAAAAGAAAACTAGTTTTTATTTTACTAAGACTTTTATTTTAAATTATTTTATCTTGAAACATCTTTGATAAAAAAGTTCCATTTCTGAGATTATTTTTAAATCAATTTTTGCTTCATGTTCAAGTTCTCATCTTTCCAATTAGGTTTGCTGATTGTGTATTTGAGAAATGTTCAAGCTTTGGATCTGTAGATCCTATTAAATATTGAACTTTTTCTTAACAAAATAGAAATCGAACCTAATACTGTAACAATACTGTTTTGACTTAAAGCACTTATTTAATTCTTCCTTAATGATTTTTTTTATTGAATTTAATCAAAGTTTTTTTTTAAATATCTAAAAATTTAACTTATTTGGTAATTTTTTAAAAGACATTTTAATTTTAAGGTTTTGATTAGGTGACATTAGTGCTAAATAAAAAAAAAATGTTTAATTTCAATTTTTAAAAATGTTGATAAGAACAAATAGGTTTATTTGTATAACTATATCCTAAAGAGTTTCTCAAATGTTTTTTATTTTCTAAGCTACACATTTAATTTAGTAGAAAAACAAACTTCTTCTTTTCAAAGAACTTTATTTTCAATTAAATGAATAAATTTAGCTTGTTTAAATGTATTTGTTTCCATGGCTAACAAAACTGCTTTAAAATAATTCGAAAATTAGCTTAAAAGCATAAACTTTATTTAAATGGTAAATTTTTAATTATAATTGAAGAGCAAATCTATTTAACTTTACCTTAAAGGTGTTTGTTTGTTCTTGAAATAAATTGTTATTAATTAATTAATTAATTAACAATTGAAATAAATTAGAGTTACTAGGGAAAAAATACTTAAATAATAAAATTTGGGTTTTTCCCGTATTATGCAAACGTAATTAAAAAATATTTAAAATTTTAAAAAATATAAAATTGTTTTTAAAGTAAAAAATTATAAGCTAAAATTTGAAAAATAAAAATTCTAAGAAAAAAAAAACCACTGAATTATAAAAATAAAATCGACTAAAATTTATTCTAAAATAAATAAATTGACTGTTTAAATAATTTATTGAGCTTTGCAAAAAAAGTCCATAATTTCTTGCAATTTGGCCAAAATTTGATCATTTGTAGTTAAATAGGACGGAGTTGAGACAATCATTTTGAGCACATTTTTGAAAGAAGGTTTGCCTGAATCAACTGCTAATACATGACAAACATTTTTCAATTGATTTGCCTCTTTTCTAATTGATTTAAGCTCATTCATTTCATATAAACCATTAGAGTAAAACACAGTTGCTTTTAAAACCGATGTGCGGTTAGACAACTCAAGTAGAAATTTGGAAAATTTAAATCCCAAAGACGTTATTCCTTTTGTTAAACTGTCTTTAACCAATTCCAGTTGGTTTATTTTACTAATAATTAGACTCTTCTCATTCTTGTTACCATCTAAATTATGCAACAATTTTATTCTGTCTGATATTGTTACAATTCCTAAATGTATTTGATTATTGTCTATGTTTAACTTGTTTACTAGTTTTACTAGATTTATTTTCATCGCGTCCACATCATTTTGTGTTATTCGATCTGAAATATCTAATAAAAGTACCAAGTCCATGGCGCACAATTCTTCATGTGATTTTGAAATCAACAAACTCATTCCAAGAACCAAAATATAATTCAAATTTTTCACTTTTAGCATTTTAATTTTAATTTTAATTTTTTTCATAAATTTAAAAAAAAAATTTTTTTTTTACATTTTTTAAAAATTTATACAATCTTAATTTACCGGTAAACTCACTCTTGATATAATTTATAAATTATATTTAAATTTTTTTATTTTTTTTTTATTACTAACATTTAATAACAGTACAGTTCCGCATTAATTCCATGCAAAATTTAAAAAAAAAAAAAGGTTTACCTTTAAAAAAAATTAAATGAAAATATCGATAGGAATGTGAGATTTTCCTAATGGGTATATATGACTTTAAATCTTTAAATTTAAAATAAAATAATTGAAAATTACAGGTATTAGCTCATGCTTTGTTTTGTTCATTGCTTTTTTTATTAATTGCCCTATTTTTTAGAAAAAAACTTATTGAGTCATAAAAATAACTTGGAAAATCGTAGCTACGTGTTTAATAATAAATACAGTATATTTTTATTTACCTGATTTTCCAATTAAATAATTTATTATTTTTATTTTCAGACTGAAAAAATGTTTAAATTTTTTTTACTTAATTTCTTTCAATTATTTTCAAATAGATCTTGAAAAGTTCTTATTTAGGAACTTTTAGTATTTGTCATTGGCAAAAATATCTATTCCAAATTTGAATACAAATCTTAAAATAAAAAATTTTTGCACTCAAACTCAAAAATGAAAAATGCAACTCTGTTTGTTGCAAATAAATAATAGAACATTAATAATAAAATTTTATTAAAATCCTCCAACAACTAAAAAATTTAACTATGAATATATTGCAATAGAAAAAAAAAATATTATTATATTTGTTTGAAAAAACTAAAATATTTTAATCGTCATCAAAGTTAAAATAAAATTCAACATTTTTTATTGCTTTAATTTGAAAATAGAAAAAAAAAAACTTGAAATTTGTGATTTTTGAGTGCCAAAGATGATGTCTTTTGAAGAACATCACCAACAAGAACATCAAGAATTCAACAATAAAGAAGAAAAGTTGGCAGCTGCACGTCAAAAATTGAAGCAATTCAAACAACAACAAACAAAGCAACAACATCAACAACACGGCTCCGATTCACATCAAAATGGTTTTGATCAAATTGAACCATTGAACAACCAGAGCGGACGTTCCACGCCAGGCTCGCAGCATTCTTCTTCTTCTAATCATCATAATCATCAAAAACAATCATTTCCATTAGGACTTTCTTTAATAAACGAATCAAACTTAAACCAAGCACAATTCAAGGAACAATTACAGCTTCACGTGCAAACAATTGGCATTTTGGTAGCCGAGAAAGCTGAACTTCAATCTAAATTACAACAACAAATTAAAAAAGCTGATAAAAAACAAGACGAATGCGATGAATTGATGGGCCGATTAAAAGCAAGTAGACAAAAAATAAACGATTTAGAACGAGTAATACAACAGGTAAATCAACTGCAAGAGCAAAAGCTAGACAATATAAACCAATATCAAAATTTAATAAATGAATTAAACTCTAAAGATTTGCTTATAGATGAATTTAGAATAAAACTAAACGAAATGAACGAAAAGTTGAGTTTAAAGCAACAAGAGACGCACAAGTTTGCTCAGTTAAGTCTCGATTTGAAGAGCCAACTGGAAATAATGACACTTAAAATGAGTCAATTCGAGAATCAAGCGGACACAACTGAAAAAACAAATAATAATAATAACAATTCTTTATTACAAGAAGAAATAAATCGATTGAATGAGAAAAACTCTAATTTGGAAAAAAAATTAGAAGAATCGAGTCAATTTATAGATCAGCAAAAAATCGATTTGAAACAAGAATATCAAAACTATGTAGACAAGCTACAACATCAAATAGAAAATTTAGTTGATCAAATAAATCGCATGACTGATGAAAGAGAATTGTCATTTAGTAAAATAGACAATTTGCAATCAAGTTTGAAGCAGTCTGAAGCTAAAAACGCCGATTTAAGCTCGACTATAGTCAGCTTAGAGTCTAAATTGACCGAAGCTAGTTCTAACCAGAAAAAACCTTTAGAGTCAAGCGAGTTTTCGAATAAGATCAATTTGTTAGAAAATGAAATAAAATATTTCAAACAACAAATAGAAATTTTGTTGCATGAACAAAACAGTTTTAAATCGATCATAGACGACAAAGATCAGTCGATTTCAAATCTGAATAAGCTGCTCGAAAACTACGAAGCAGACCGAGAAAAGTTTAATTCTCTTCTAGAGCAGAGTCACAACGATAAACAAACTATATCGAGAATTTTAAAACAAAACAATGATCTTAAAGACCAGTTGGCCGAGTTGCAAGATGCTTATGTAAAAGTAACACAAACAAATTTGGATTTAACCACTCAGCTTCAATCGGAACAATTCAAACTCAAAAATTTGGAATCTTCTCACTTAAAAACGAGCTCAAACGAAGACAGTGTTAGCCCTGATTGGGGTGATAACGAAAACGAAAATTCTAGCGAAGATTCTCAATTATCAGAAGCATCCGAACCCAAACAAAACTTAATTCTAGACACAATTAAAAAAAGAATTGACGATTTAGAAAAAGAAAACAAAGATTTAAACGATTACATAACTTTAATGAACAATAAACAAGAAACAAATAATTTAGATGAAAATTATTTAAACAATATGAAACTATTAGAAGTAAATTAGAAATTTAAAAAAAAATTTTTTTTTAAATAAAAAAATTTATTTATTTAAAAAAAGGAAAAATTTAATAAAGTTATGCAAGAGAATGCTGATTTGAGAGAAAAAAATCAAGAACTAGAGCATGTGATTCAGCAGCTACAATTCGAAACTGAGACCATAATTGACTATATTACCATGTACCAAATGGAAAGAGGTAAACTAAACGAAAAGTATAAACTTAAAGACGAAGCCATAAAGAGTCTGTCAACACAATTACAAGTCAATAAACTAGCTTTGTTGGAGATAAACAATTATCTAAATGCATTTATAAAACTTTATCAAATGGAAAAAAAAGAAGAAACAGATTCTTCTCCTGCTCAAGCGGCACCAAACGAAGATCAACAAAACAACAAAAAGGAATACATTTTAATTCAAATACAAAACTTGTTGTTTAACTTAACACAAACAAGCTCAAGAGCTTTGAGCAATATTACCAATTCAGATATTTCTAAAAATTCATTACCAGCCTTTAATAGCACCAAAGCGTCTACTAATACATCTTCTATTATTGATGAAAAAAGTATAGCTAAATTTAAAGCTGAAACTGTTCTATGTTCATCTTGTTATGGGGATTTATTTATAATATAAATTTTCTTAATTTTTTATTCTTTATTTTTTATTTTTAATTATATTTATTGATTTTTTTTTGTTTTTTTGGTTTTTTTTATTTTTAGCTAATAAAGATAATTTTGAAAAAAAAAAAAAAACATGACAATAATTTCAAATAATTATTTTACTAATTATATTCTTTTAATTGATTAAAACATTTGAAATTTTTTGATTTAATTTTTCTAAATTTCGTATTACTAATTATTATATGCGCTAATAATTTTTAAATTTAATTATTTTGAACTATAAAATTAAATTCCAAATTACCCAAATGTTTAGCCTAGCTTAGCTTAGCTTAGCTTAGTTGTATTACTTAATATAAAAATGTGTTTTTCAATTGAATTTTTTCATATTTAAGTAGATCTTTTTTATGATCATGATCAGCAAATCAAAAAATTTGTTAAACATTTCAATTTCAACATTTTTTGCTTATTAGTCTCATATATTTTTTAATTTATAATCTAGAAAAATTTGAAATATATTTTCAAGTCATTAGAATTAGAATAGTTATTAAGTAAGTTAATGAATGAGATTAATTTTTTTTCTGCTAAAATTCATTCAGTAAGAATATTATCATGTTATTTTATTATTTTTTTTCTAATTAAATTATTAAATACAATGATTAATAATAATCCCAAGGGAAAGAATCACCTTTTTTGATATTTATCTACGAATCAATAGGTTTAACAAAGTAATGACTTATATTAATTAAAAAAAATATTCCAAAAAAAAAAAAATTAAATTCAAAATGATCTTAAATTAATAAAAATAAGCATAATCAAGACTTTTAAAAATTTTTATTTCTTCTTTTTATGTAATATATATATAAGAAAATTTTCAAATTTTTTTTTCAAATATTAATTAGTTTAAATTTTTAAATTCACATTTTTTAAGCTGATTTGTCCTACTGGGTAAGATTAAAAATTATTTTTGATAATTAGCAAGTTATTTTGTTTTTCTATTTGCAAATGTTTCATTATTATGATACTTAGAAACAAAATTTGAAAAGAAACATAAATCCGGATCTAATTTGAAATATATGAGGAAATTAAACTGTAAGAAAACTTCTAATCGGATAATTTAAAAATAAAATATATATATTTGACAGGATTTTAGTTTGAGACAATAGAAGAAAATTTAATATGATATTTTCTTTGATTAAAATATTATTAACACTAAACATTATTGATTAAAATATATTTAAAATTAGTTTTACTTGGTTTCAATAATTACAAAAATAGCAAAAATATTCTACGTAATTTTACTTTTCCCTAAGATATAATATAAAACACAAAAAATTATTTATTATATTTGTTTTAGTTTTTTAGACTATTTTATATAAAATTTTATAAATTATAAAAGAGTATTTAGTTATTAAGAACAATGTCAAATCAAACACATCCAAATTACAATATTAGTATAAATGAGCCATTGATACCAAGCATATTAACGTTTTCAACTATTCTAAGCTTAATTTTCACATTCAGTCTTTTATTCAACATTGTATCAATAATTTCAATAATCACAAGCAAACAATTTACGCCAATTAATCTTCTAATTATAAATTTAGGCCTTGCCGATATTACATATTCGTTGGGCATACCTTTTTTTATAATTCAAATGTTCAATTACAATATTCCGTTTGGTGAGATTGGTTGCAAATTGTTCATATTCACAGAGTTCTCTGGTATCATAGTCGGCATTTTGACCATATGTGCTCTAAGTGTAGAACGCTTCATTGACGTTACCGACACAATTAAAAACTATTCTCACAAGTTTAAAATATTTATGATCTTTATGTACTCAGTGTTTAGCTGGCTATTCGCTATTTTCTTCTCTGTACCGATTATTTTGAGCATAAAGCTAATCAGAATAAACATAGAAGTGTATTCATGTCAATCAGAATGGCAAGATTCGACTCTTAAAGTTTATTTTATAGTCAAATTAATTTTTATTTTTATAATACCATATACAATTATAATCATTAGCTCTATAAAATTGTTAATATTTTTAAACAAATGGAAGAAACGTTTTGATAAGAAAGAAAAAACGAGAAGAAAAAGCTCAAAATTTCATCTAACAATTTCTATAAAAAGAAAAACCAGCGAATTAAAAACAGATTCGACTGAGCTAAATGAAAAAAGCAACAAGCTGAAAAAGATTGATTTAAATATGAGCTTATATGAGCCTAACTCGGTGGTATCATTTGATGCGACAACTTTTATAAATTCAGCCAATTCTAGAAAATACTCGTATTCGACTAAAGTAATTAACAATGATTCAAAAAAGAGTAATATTTTTGATTTGTTCAAAACAAAATCAAAAATTAAAAAATCTAAACGAAAATCCAAGTATATTGATTCGATTCGTCGAAAAGCAATTCGCCTAGTTTTAATTATTATTTTACTTTTTTTGGTTCAATGGTCTCCGTTTTGGATATTTCAAATTTTGATTTTATTTTCAACTTCACATATTAAATATATTCAAATAATAAACATGATCGTGAGTACTTTATCTTACTCAAATACTGTTGCTAATCCTGCTCTATATATGTTGCTTACATATAATTTTAAAGAAAATTGGCGAAAGTTTTTGCTCAAAATTTCAAATTGTTTTAAAAATTAGTATTTTTTTCTTTTTTGTTTCAAATATATTTATTTTTTATCATAATTTTAAATAAAGTATTATTTGTGTAAAATTTTCTTTTTAAATTATAGTATTACTTTTAGGATTCTTGAAAACTTTATTCATTTTTTTTCATAAGTCCATGAATTAACAGTCTCTTGAGTTAATTAAAAAAATCAAGATTAAAAGAAAAGAACATCAAATTTGGCTGAAAAAAGAACAAATGAAGATTTGATTTTTGACAATTTAGATAAAAACAACAGTTTTCGAATTGTATAAAATAAGCTAACAAGAAAAAGGTAAAATTTTTTCATCAGTCATAGTTATGATGGTTAAAGTAATAAAAATTTATAGCCAAAATTCAATGTTTAGCTTATAAAAATTCAAACTACTTGCTTAAAAGCTAATAAATAGCAACGTTTTATTAAACGAGTGCTATCCAGGCAAGTTGTATTGGATGGACAATATGTATTTTTTAAATCATATTCATAAAATTGGTAAATAGATTCATTTAACAACAGTTAATACAATAAGAGTTTTACATCTTTTTCTAATAAATCTTTAAACATTACAGATAAAAGTTTCGATAATCAATATTTTATTTGGTATAAATAAATTTTTTTATTATTTAAAAATGAAAATTAGAGTCTAAACCAAAATTTGTTGAATATTCTTTTATCTTAGAACCGTTCAAGAACGGCTTTAAATCTTTTTTAAAAAATGCCAATAATAAATTAATTGTTATGAGAATAGGATTAATGATGAGCATTGGTGGAATACTTTCGTTAATAAACGAAATTATTAAGCCAACAATTAAGTAGCTTAGGAAATAGAAAACCAAGTTTAGGATAAAGTAAACAGGGATTTTTGTTTTACAACTTTTGTCGTATATGATGGCATAATTTATACTCAAAGCCGGAATTATGATGTCTCCGATACCTAGTATTGTGTAAGGATTTGAATAGTAAAAATTGCACAACTTCTTTTCGGGTGATAGGTTTGGAAATATGAGATAAAACGGTACTAAATTAGGCTTATACTTTTTGCTAAAGTCAATCATATATTTAAATTTATCATCATCTAACCAAGACTCGTAGCTTGTTTTAATACCAAAAGCAAGTGAATTTATAATGTTTATTTTCTATTTGAATAAAATATTTATTATATATTAACTAATTAATTAATTAATTTGATTTTTAAATTTCATACTTGTAAGTATTTAGGTAAAATTAGAACCATAATTGTATCGTAGATAAAAAATAATACTAAAAAAACAACTACTATTTGATAAGATCTAAAGAAATTAAATGATAATGTAAAATTAATTAAAGATAAGATCATTATATCTTGCAAAATCCAAGACCAGCTATTATAGATATTTAAAAATATGTTTTTATAAGATAAAGTTTTTTTTTATAAATAAAATTAAACTATTATTTTAAAATTACTTTGTTCTTCGATTAACAAACCAAACCACTGATACAGCTATGCATATAATCCATAAAATTATTTTTCTTATCTCTGGTCTATTTTTAAGAATTGGAAAATTTACTTCAGGAAGTCTTTTATTTTAAACTTAGTCTAATATCAAATAAACTAATTAGGTTTTAGTTTATTTAATTTTAAAACCTGCAGGTAAGAAAATTTATTCTATCCAAAAATCTGCTTAATATTCCATACATACCATTTGTTGCCAAAAATCCAAATAAAACACTTAAAACCCAGACTTGGATAAAATAAAAATTTTAAATTTTTAAAAAATTTACTCTTCTAATATATATTTTACCAACCCATAACTTTGTAAAAAAAATAAGTCAAAACAACTAGGCCAACCAGAATCAAAACAAAAATTAGAATTGCCAAATATCCGATTGTGTAACTTTTTAGATTTGAAAAAAATCCGCTTTTTTTAGGAGTAGGTACTTTATTCTCATTCAATGGCTGGATTTTCTTGTTCTTCACATCATTACTTAATTTTTTTACCAATTTTTTTTTAAATTCATACAAATTCCATAATGCAATTGTAAACACTGCTAACCATGCTACACCAATTACCACCAAAATTGAATAGTCAAACTTTGCCGGAGCAATTAGCTGCACTGAATTTAAGCTTGAATTAGAAACTTGGAATAAATTTTTAACATTTTGAATAAAATTTGAAGCCAAAAAAACAAATGGAATTTCAAATTTCAAATCTTTTAAAGATGAGTCCTTTTGAAATTAAGATTTTAAATGAAATTAAAAAAATATAATTCTAATTTTAAGTTATATTAGTTTACAATCTTTTGTGTTTCGATTAAAACTAAACCTGAATTTTTTGACTTTAGAATTGAATATATTTGGGAAAATGAGCAATTTTGTGTTAGCTTAATATAAACCGAGTTGAAATCTAAACTATTATTTTGGTTTTGTAACAGATCAGTGCAAGTTTCTGTTGAATAATCTAACTGATACGGAATTTTAAGGATTTTATTCGAGCTTGTTTTCAAAATACCACATACGTGGACTGATTTGTGTAAGTCATCATAGTTTCGAATATCAAGTCTAACTAAGTCAGCGTTGGTCTTTAAAATAAAATTAAGCTTTCATATTTATCTTCTATCTTCAAGCTCAAATGTATAGTTACTTTCAAAAATATGCTAAAGATTAACAATAGAATGAGTGTTGCCATTTTATTTAATTTCAAATTTAAACAAAAACTAAATAGCAAATTTCAATCATAAATTTTATTATTATTTTTTTTTTCATGCATGATTTAAATAGTTATATAATTTTATTACTTTGATTTTATTACGTAATCAATCAAGTTTTGTTTATAATTTTAAAAAATTTTCAAGATCGAGTATATCTTGAAAAACAATGGTCCAAATGGGGCTTTTGATACAGATTTTATTTGGGATTAATATTGAATAATCAAGCAAACAGCAAGATATTTTAATTCTATTAATAAAGAAAAAGCCTTATTTTTATTTATATTATTTATATTATTATAAAAAAATAAAGTATAATTATCAGTTTTTTTTTTGTTTTTTTTTTATTCAACACTTAACAGATTTGCCAACTCTTGTATATATATTTAAAATAATACAAAATCCAAAATCCATCTCTTAATCAATTCAATACACTGTTAGTGAAAAATTTTTTAACATCAGGAGATTTTTTATTTTTTATTTATTTAGAAAAATAATAAAAACAAATGCTAAATTATTTAAATAAAGTTAATTATCACTTTTTTTTCTTTTTGTTGCTAAAAATTGATAATGTCAATTTTTGAAATTTCCTTTTAAAAATTTCAAAGTGTGAATTCATGGCTATCAGATTTGTAATTAGAAAAAAATATATATATTTAATTAGAACTAAAATAAAAGAGAATAAATGTGAATTATCTTTCTTGATTTAATTTAAAACAATGGGATGCTTTAAAACCGAAATAATTAATCCAGAATAAAATCTCGCTTAATTTAAACATTTAATAAGCTCAATAATAATATTCTAACTCTTCTCCAAGGACTTGTATAACATTCTTATTTAACTCAATTGATTTAACTTTTAACAAGTTTATATAATAATAATAATTATACAGTATATATTTTTTTAAACAATTTTATTTAAATTAATTTTGAAAAAAAAATTATTACAATTAAACAAAATACAAAAAAAATTTATCAGGAATTTTTAAAAAAAATATATAAACAATTTTAAATAATACAAAATGTTTAAAAAAAAAAAAAAATTTTCTTTGTTCTCTGTTTATATTACAAATTATATTACACATGAATTCGATTTTGGTTTTGCTGTTGATGCTGAATTTGTTGTTGTTCGGTGATCATGTTTGGATTATAGTAAGAATGATGAGTTGATACTTGTGGTAAAATTAAAGGCGAATTTCCGGTCGATGGGGGAGTAAGAATACCTCCGTGTTGGCTTTGATTATTTACTGAATGATGATAATTTGATAAATACCAATCGTTCATGATTGGAGCTTGTTGATGTGCAAGATAAGCATTCGAATTTGGAGCTGTGTTTAGTAGATTATTGGTCGAAGGTATTTTGAGCGGTGTTAAAGGATCGTTTTGAGTTTGTGAATATAAAAATGCTTGTGGATACAAAGAAATGGATGATGTAGAACTAGTCGAAGTAGAAGAGACTGGCGATGCTGAATTTAAGCATGTAGTCGGAGTCAAAGATTGTTGATGGTTGTAGTTAAATTGAGAATAATTTGCTTGATTTTGATACGAGTGGTATTGACTTGGATACGATTGTAAAGGATGAGCGAAAAATGGATGCGCAAAAGTCGAATTTGGTGGCGATTCGGTGAAAGAGTTACGAGAAGTGTTTGCCGAAGAGGTTGATGAAGAAGAGCCTGATGTGGACGATGATCTAAAATTGTTGACTTGTTGACTATTGTAAGAATTGGATTTTTGTTCTGTGTTCTTGCTTGGAGTAGAAACAGTCTGATTTTCCGATTTGTTGGTTTGATTAGTAGTTTGAGATTGTTGTTGTTGTTGTTGCAACTCGTGCATTCTAATATGTTTGCGTAATGAAGATGGATGAGTATAGCTCTTGTCGCAGCCTTTGTATTTACAAAAATATGGTTTATCTGAAGTATGAACATGCATATGTTTTTTGCGATCTGAACTGTTAGCAAAACGTCTATCACAACCCTCGAAATCACATTTAAACGGCTTTTCTCCTTTTAAAATTAAATTAAATTTAAATTCAATAAAGCACCATGGGGTCTTGAATTTTTTTTGAGATTTTTTTTTTCTTAGATTTTTAATTTTTATAGAAAATTTTATTAAAAATAAAATAAAAAAAATCGGATCTTTAATCTCAAATTAAAAAAGAACAAATTTTTTTAATTAAATTACCTGTATGAGTTCTTTTGTGAATTTTTAAATTTTCAGATCTAGCAAAAACTTTACCACATCCAATAAAGGGACATGGAAAAGGTTTTTCACCAGTATGTACACGTATATGATTTACCAATTTGTATTTAGCTTTAAACGATTTCAATTCACGAGAACAATTTTCCCAGTAGCATGTGTGACTGTTCGAGTCGGGTCCACCGACATGTTCAACAGTTAAATGAGTAACAATGTCTTGCATTGAGTAAAAAACACGATTGCACAATTGTTTAGTCTCTTGATCGATCCATTTGCATTGAAATTCTTGCTTAATCGGTGTAGTTCGTAAGTAGCGAAAAAAAGCACCAGATGAAGTGTCGTTTTGTGATTGATAGTTAATCGGAGGTGTTGAACTAGGCGGCGCATACTCGCCACTTTGTTGCAATTGTTGTTGAGCGGTGTTGTTTCGGTAATAGTCATTGTTATATTGAAAATTTTGCGATTGCTGTTGATAAGGATTTTGCGAGTGGTAATAATCAGCAGATTGATGGTTATAGTCATTGAAAAAGAATTGCAAAGGATTCGGCTGAGCCTGATTGTTAGGCGACTCGAACGTAATCGAAGAAGAGTTTGTAGATGAAGTATTAGATGATGAAGAAGAAGATGTGTTTAAATATTGTTGTTCTTGTTTTATATTATTTTCATCTTGTTTGTTATTTAATGTTGTTTTTCCTGCTGATTGATTATTCATCATTTCCATGTATAAAGCTGCTGCTGATGCTGCCGAGGAGCATGTTGTTGTTGAAGTAGAAGGGTTTAGCATTTTAGTATTTTAATATATTTCAATAAAAAACAAAAACTTTTTCTTTTTTCTATTTTGTTGTTTAATAATAATAATAAAAATTTTTCTATCTATATTTCAAACAAAAATATTGATATAAATTTTTGGCATTTGAAACTTTTTTTTAAGAAAGCAAAATAAAATAAAACAAAAAATATAGAAAGAAAGAAAGAAAGAAAGAAAAAAAGTAGATCTCAGCAAGTTTTATCTTTATTTTAAAACTCGGCTGAAATTAAAAAGGTAGCTTTTTCTTTAAATTAACTAATTTGTATTATTTGAAATCCTGTTGAGGTTTAAAAAAATACTAATAAATAAAAAGTTTCAATTTTTGTTTTTTTATTTTATTTTGTATCTTAATTTTAAACACTGTTTGAATTATTTTATATATTTTTTTTTTATATATATAGAATAATTTCTAAGCTTTAAATATATAGTAAAATATATTATTAATAGAAATTATTGATTGGATGAAATAGAGAAAGAATAAACTTGTTTTATTGGCTTCTAGTAAAAGTAAACATTCGAATAGAAAATAACCAATTAAATAAATCGATATAGATTTTTTTCTTCTAAAACAAACAATAAATAGATAAGCATTTGTTTTAGATTAGAATAAATGCATAACCAATCGAATCGAATAGTGAACAAAAATTTGATTTTTTCTTGAATTAACTTGTTAATTTAACACCTTTTGTATTTCTTAACCCAAATAATTTAAAATAAATTTTTTAATTTTTTTAACTTAAACAATTTAATTAATAGAAAGAAAACTTTTGTTATAATAATAATAAAAATAATTTAAAAATTCAGTTCTATTAAATAGCCTTATTTGTGTGTGTTGTGTATTTTGTATTGTCAAAGTAGAAAACATTGACATTTTTAATTTTTAAATTGAATTAAATAATCGATTTAATTCAAGCCGAAATATTTTCAAAAAAAAATTAAATAAAGAAAAAAAAAAAAAATTAATTACCTAAGCTTACCTTTATGCTAAATGATCTTTTGAAATAAACAAAATTAGATTATATAATAATAAAATTAGATCAACTGTGTCCTGTTACACATCAGAGTTTTTTTCTTAATACTTAAACAAACCGACTTTTTATATAACATTTTGATTTCTATTTAATTCTTATATTATATAGATATATTAGAACATAATAATTTTGAAATAATAATGTGAATTTTCTTACTGAGAATTTTATTGGAATATATGAAATTAAAACGAAACATAAAAAAAAAAGAAAGAAAGAAAAAAATAACTTTTTAACTTGTTTCTTGTTTAAATCATATTTCGGGTTGTTTTCTCAATACTTGTTAATTTATATTACTCATTTTTCTTTTTAAAATTTAACACTTGATTGAAATTAGTAGATAATTATAATTATAATAGTAATAATAATAGCAATAATAATAATAATAAGAAGAAAAAGAAAAGCAATAAAAGACCGGTCTTTAGAATTTTTTACAATTCTTAAAAAACATAAACTTATCAATTCCATTTAAACTTTTACTTGATATTTAAAATAAAAAATAAAAAAAGAAGAAGAAGAAGAAGAGAGAATTAAAGAGAACCGGTTTTCTTTTAATTAGAGTTTTATTGGTTAGGTAATTAAACACATATATAAATATGTATATATCTATATATTTAGATAGATAGGTAAATGAGAAACAAATTCAAGATTTTTTTTTGTTTTATTTTTTAATCAAAGCGGATTAATTAAAATAGAATGGATGATTTCAAATTTAGTTTTTTTTTTTCATTATTTATTATTCAAAACAGTATTTTTTTATTTTATTTTTTATTTTAGCAAAAAAGTGTTCAAAATTTGAAATTGGAACTATTCAATCAAATATTTTTGTTGTTTTTTTTTTATTTTTTATTTTTATTTTTAACTAAAATAAACACTGCTCAGCAGTTAGCTCAACAAAATAAAATAAATAAACGGAATTTAATATCCATTTTGAATTTATTTTAATATGTCCCAGTAGTTCGATTAATTTAAATTAAATACAAAAATAACATTTTTTTTATTTTATTTTATTTTAGCTGAGTTTTTGTTATTGTTTTAACAAGATAATTAATTTGTAAACAATTCAACAAAATAAAATAAAAATAAAATAAAACAAAAAATAGCAAAATATTATAAATAAATTACATAAAAAAAAATTTAATTAATTAAAATATTTTTTTTTTGTTAAATAAAGTAAAATTGAATTGATTTTTATCAAATTTTGAAATTTAAAAATTAAAAAAAAATAATAAAAAAATCTGAGATTGGATTGATAAAATTCTTGTTCTTTCTATTATTTTAAATAAATTCCACATGTATGAAAATAATATTGAATAAAAAATATTAATAAAAAGAATTTAGTTACGCTGGTTACTAAATTACACTGTTTGCTACCATTCCATGTTTATTTAGTTAAGTAAAAACTCTGCTGGAATTTTACAAGACCAAAATTATTATTATTATTATTATTATTATTTTTTTAGTTAATTGAAAAAATTGTTTAAAAATTTGATCGAAACATGATAACTATATTAAGTTAGAATTTTAAAATTAGATAATAAAAATAAACATCTAGTGACATAGACCTAGAAGAAGAAGAAGAAGAAGAAGAAGAAGAAGAATGCCTGAACAAACATTATCTATTTTTGTTTCTAAATCAAGTGAGAAATTTATATCAGAAATTAGAAAATGTTATCTAATACTTTATATAATACGATTAACAAGTATTAAATAAAATTTCAAATTTATTTATTTTTTGTTCTTGAAATAACATGTTTCTAATTATTTCAAGCTTGTTTTTTTATTTTTTTAAATATTATAAATAGTTAATCTACAGACATATCTAATTCTATTAATATTAGGCGGGATGAGGCTTAAAACTTATCAAGATTTTTGCTAGTAATAATAATGAGACTTATTAAATTCTAAATTTTACTTTATATTATTTATTTATTTCAACTTAAGCAAACTAATGCAAAGAACTGATTTTATTAAAATTAATTTAATAAAGCTTAAACATGCTAAAAAGATATAATGTGTCATAATTACACCTTTTATTATCTTAATTTTTCCTATCATAAATTAGAGCTACTTATATCTTTTCTTGATAATCTGCTTTAAGATATTAAAATGTTTCCATAACTGTTTAAAACTATAAAATAATAAATAGAAAATAAATAAATATATTTCAAAATTTGCTCAAGTAAAGTTTACATCATAAAATATTCATAAGTTAAATTAAATTAAAACTATATAAGATTGCAAAATTACATAACCAAGTTTAAAATATTAAAATTTTGTTAATTATCTACCAATTTTAATGAAAACTATAACAAAAGATAATATGATAAGTACTAGGTGATTATTATTAAGATTTAAAATCAATTAAGCTCAAAAACTATTAATTAATTTTTATTTAAAAATTTTTTCTAAAGCTTTTATTCAAGCAAAAGTATATAATGGTTAAATAAGACACTGAAAGCACGAAAAACATATCATTCAAGTCTTGGAATATGGTGCAAATTTTGTTGTAATTAAAACATATATTATTGTCTTCTTTGAAATTGGACAATTTCTTTAAAGCAATAAAAGTAGATATGAAAAAATCGAGCAATCTCAATGCCATAACTATCAATGAATTTATTATTATTATTTTGGTTGTTTTCTTAAGCGATTTTTCTGCTTTCATTAAATTTTTTTTATTTTTTAAAATATTTATTTTTCTATTTAAATTTTTTCTTGCTTTGATCAAAATCAAAAATTCAATCATAAATATAAAAATTAAAAATAGCAAATCATTTATTACAAAATTTAATATGTACAAAACGAACAAGAAAACAGACAAAGATGTTTTTTTAAATGGTAAATATTTTGTAGGTACAATATCAGAAAAGTAATTAATAATGAATGTATTTTTATTTGGATATTCCACATAATCGTTCAAATCATCAAACACTAAATAATTTGTGTTTATTTTATTAATGGAAATTTTTTCAGCTAATAAAAATCCCAAATATAAAATCCAAAATAGAATAATTAAAATTCTATATTTTGACCAGTTTTTCATACATTTTTTCAAATAGTATCTGAATTTATCGTCTAAAAGTAAATACCTATTAAATGATATTCCAATAAGACTTAAATTTGATATTATTTTAAGAGTATTTGAGAAAAAATCAATAAAATATATTTGATAATATTGAGCGAGTAAAGTTCTATTTATTGATGAACAAAATATACCATTTCTGGTAATACATTTGTTTATTAAATGAATCAAATGAATTGAAACAAATAAAACATTAGCAACTGAATTTAAAAGCATAAAATTGAACATTTTCCAATCTTTTGTTTCTTTTTCTTTAAGCTTTATTTTGATTAATGTTTTTATGTTCCATAAATTAGATAATAAAGCAATTAGTGAAATAAATGGTTGAAAAACTATAATGACAAATTCAAGTATTTGAGATAAGTATAAAATCTCAAGTTGTGTGAATAATTTTGTAATAGGTTTTTTATTGCAATTTTCAAATTTGTTGCTAAAATTGCAATTAGAAATTAACTCTGTTTCTATGTTACAAGAATATGTATAATGAATGTGAAGTGTATCCATTAAGGTTTTGTATTTCATCAACCATAAGACAGTACAAGTGCAATTAGATGAATCGTAACCTGCCGATAATGAAAAAAATACAAGTTGATTAAAAGGAAAGTATTTGTATAAGCACAAATCTTCATCAGGAAAAATATTTTCAATTTTGTATTCATAATTCAAGGATATTTGTAACATTGAAATTTCATTTATATGCATTTTTACTTCATCTGTATTATTTAGATTTACATTTATATTATTATTTATTGAATAAATCCAATCAATACTACTAGTTCTTAAAAGATAACCAACATCATCTAATTTTAGTTCTATTTGTTTAAGCTTTTGACATGTGTTAAATAAATCATTTTCAATTCCATTTAAAATACCGTTTATTGATAAGCTTTCTAAATCTTTAAAAACAATTGAATTTAAAATTGACTTGGTAAAATTAGCTTTAAAAAAAGAAAGCTTCAATGATTTTATAGACGAGTTTAAATTCTCTATGTTAATGTCTAAAAATTGAATCAAATTTTTTTTAATAAAATTATCAGCTAAACCATAAAATAGAATTTCTGCCACTTTTGCATTCTTGAAAATTAATGGACATGTTTCTATAGAATATTTAACTGAATATGCAAAGTTTATTTTTATGACCGAGTCAAGCAAATTGTTGTTGTTTTCATTAGGATCACAATTACCAATTGTTTTGACTTGTGAATCAAACACATTCAAAATAATTATTCTTTGGATGTTTGTTTTTATGAAATCTTGGAATATTGATTTACTGCTTAAATTAAAACCATTTATATTGGAGAAGTGTATATTTAAAGCAAAAAATTTATTTTGCTTATGATCATTGGTCCCGATTAGAGTCAAATTTTTTATATTAAAATTATTGTCTATTATTAAGCTAATTTTTGGTATAAACCTAATTAGAGTTATTAACGAATTATTCTTGAGAGATATACAATTGAAATTTTTTTTATTAAAGCTTATAAAGTTTTTAAATGTTATTTCTACATAATTGCTTAGCTTCACATATTCAAGCTCAATTATTTGATTTTTATAATCACAATTTTCTAATATTACATTATTTGGCTTAAAATAGAAGACCAAAATGAATAAAAAAATTTTTATTAAAAATTTCATTTTAAAAATTTTATTTTTAAAATTCTATTCAAATCTCTTTAAATAATAATTTTTTTTTTTAATTTAACTAATGTTCTTTTCCCAAGTTAATAAAAATCTACGTAAGCTATATATTCATTAATTTAATTGATTTGACGAATTAGTTTGTTTGTTCTTTTTTTTTTATTAACAATGCAAACCTTGGACCAAATAAAAATTCTTTCAAAAATAGATCTAAGTCAGAAATTTTTAATTTGCTAATTTGGCTTTTCCCAAAAGCTTAAAAATTTAATTTTTAAAGATTATTTTTATAATTTTAAAAGAATTAAATTTTATTTCAATTTCTTTGAAAAAAGTGTTTTAGTTTTTTCTTCTTAAGATCGAATATTAAAGCATGCATCCATCAAGCACGTAAACCAAAATTCACTTGAATATTTATATCAATTTAAAATTAAAATTCTAAGAAAATTAAGTATAAAAGTAAAAACAAGTAATTAATAATAAATTTTACAAAATTAGCATGTTTAATAAATAAATTTAATTTGAAAATTTTTTAAAAAAAATTTTTATTTCTAAAAATAAAATTTTAAATAAACATGTCTCTGTTAGCTTTTATTTATTATTGCCTTAATTACTAATTAAAAAAAAAAAATTTTTTTCTTTAAATTAATGAAAATTTTACAAGTTATTTTTTATTTATTATAATCGCCTAACTAAATACATATATATATATCTAATGATCGACTTTTGCAATTTAAGACTTGAGTCTCTGCTTGAGCTGAATTATGTTTGATTAAAATAGGCCAAATATCATCTTTTGTTTGAATTTTCTATTATCTAATTACTTTTTTCTTTTGAAATAATACGATTTAAATAATTAATAAAAGAGAAAGAAAAATTTATTTTCTAATGTTTGAATAAATATAAAAAAATCTTAAATTTCAAAAAAAAAAATCAATATTATTTATTCCTCAAACTGAAAAAACTTTTTTTAAAAAAAAAAATTTACTTAAAAAAATTAAAAAACAAAATGGTTATTGATGTTTATAGTCGAGTCGTATTTATTAAACTTGGTGAAATAGACACCAAAAACGAAAAATATTTTGGCGAAATATTCGTCGAATCGATGTGGAGAGATGATTCATTATTCGAGCAATTAGTAAACTCAATCAAGAGTTTAATAAGTTAAAAATATAATTTTTATAAAAAATTTAATTTTTTTTTTGTTATTGTTGCATAAATTATTTTTCTACAGATTTCCAAGGAGAATTAACAGAGAACGATTTGAATACATTGATGATTAATTTAGCAAATATAGTCTACAAGCCAACTGAACACTGGTCTCCAGAATTGTACATAGAAAATTCGATCGGGTCTTTAAAAGAGAAGATTGAGTATAAAGCAAGTTTGTGTTATTTCGATGATTTTACGTCTAATATAGACTTAGACTCGAAAAACATTATAACCTTGCAAGACTTGAGTGTAAAAATCACTGAAAAAAGAAAATGTGAAGGCGTTTTTTATGAGCGTTTAGAGTTGTACAATTTTCCAATGGATTTACAAGAGTTGTCTATAAAATTAACAACCAGAAAAAGCAAAGATGAAGTAAAGTTAAATATTAATAAAATTGAAAAGAGTACAGTGAATAAAGCCGGATTTCTGGACCAACAAGAGTGGCAATTGTTTGATGAAATAAAAACCAAACAAATTTATCTAGATGATAAAATTAATAATTCAAATAGATCTCAATTGATTATCAGTTGCTTTATATTAAGAAAATTTGGATATTATTTTTACAAGTAGAGAATAAAAATATAAAAATATATTTTTTAAAACTCATTTAACCATAAATAATTTGTTTAATTTTTCAAGTGCATTTTTATTAATATTTTTAATCACTTCACTTGGCTTTACAACATTTTCCATTAAGCCAACTAATCCACAATTTAGATGCCAAGTGACTGGTCTTTTACTGTTAACATCAGTTAACTTTAGATGGATTATAACTCAACGTTTGCCATCAGTCTCTTATCTAACTCTATTGGACAAATATGCAATCGGATGTTTGATTGCTTTGGTTCTATTTTGTGTTTGGCATGCACTCATCGGCTCTCAAATAATAACTATTGTTGAAGACGAGAAAAAAAGAATAGACTCTTATATTTTATATTCATTTTCTAGCCTATATGTTTTATTCATTATTAGTTTTATTTTGTGGTTTATAAAACTAAAAATTTCAATTAAAAAATTCAATTAAAAATTTATTTAAAACATTTTATTTAAGATTAAATTTTTATTAAATAAAAAATTTAATTTATCAAATTTTAATTTTATTTTTGCTTAAATTTGCCTATTTTCTGGTCTAACACTTTCATATTCATATTTAATCATTTAGCACATGTTTTCTTTACATTTAATAAAAGCAAAAATTGATTTTCAATATATAATTATTAATATTTTTTTTTTGATTATTTAACAGGAATATATATAATATTAAATAAAAATATTTTTTAGTAAATCAGGTTTTAAAATTTCAATTTTTTTTAATATTTTTATTTTTTTTTTCAAAAATCGATTTTTATTATTTTTCTAAAATTTACTTTTAAAAGAAAAAAAAGAATTTTTAATTATTTCGATTTGAAAAAAAAAAAAAAAAAAAATGGCTTCAAACTCAATTTCTCCAAAATTCATCAATGTCAAATCAGAGCCAGTTTCTAAAACTTCTTTGAAAAAAAATCCAATATATATAGATTCAAGAGTGATATTTACTAAAATTGGAGATATAGATTCGAAAAATGAAAAATATATGGCCGAAATTTATGTAGAGTCATCATGGGAAGACAAAGATTTGCTAACAAGTATTTTAAGCACGAAAAATGTAAATTCTGATCATCTAACAGAAAAAGAGTTTAATGATTTGGTATCTCATTTTAATGATTTTATCAAAACCAGTGATTTGAATTGGTCACCAGAAATCTATATTGAAAATACCATCGAAATTATTAAAGAAATGTCCAATTATAAAGTTGAATTGATTGTTAACGAGTCTAATATAACCAGTGCCAATAGCCAAAAGAAGAAATTAATTTCAACAAAAAATCTAAGTGTTAAAATAACAGAGAATCGTAAAATAGAAGCTTATTTTTACGAACGACTAGAACTTTATGATTTTCCAATGGATTTACAAGAATTGTCTGTTAGACTTACTAGTAAAAAGAGTATAGACGAAGTAATAATTCTTCAAAATAAAAAAGAAAAATCAGAACTGAATAAAGAAAATTTTACTGATCAGCAACAATGGGATTTGTTCAATCATGTTAAAATAAGCGAAGAAAAAGGCCATGATAAACTAAAGAATTATGAAAAATCTCAACTAGTAGTGACTTGTTTTGTAGCTCGCAAAATTGGATTCTATTTAAACAAGTTTTTATTTATTTTTAAAATTCAAATTTTTAATTTAATCTAATTTGGTAAAATATTGTTTTCAAGTGCATTTTTATTAATATTTTTAATCACTTCACTTGGCTTTACTTCGTTTTCAATAAGCTCATCAACACCACAATTCAGATGCCAAGTGACTGGTCTTTTACTGCTAACATCAGTTAACTTTAGATGGATTATAACTCAACGTTTGCCATCAGTCTCTTATCTAACTCTATTGGACAAATATGCAATCGGATGTTTGATCGCTTTGGTTATATTTTGTGTTTGGCATGCACTCATTGGGTCAAGTCTTATTACCGAAGTGGTAAATGAAAAGAAAAATTTAGATGAGATATTCTTGATCGTTTCCGCCGGAATTTATGCATTTTTCAATCTTGTATTTATTTTTTGGATTTTAAAACTTTTTATATCAATTAGAAATTTTAAGAAAAAAATAAATAAATCTAAATGAAATTATTTTATTGCCATAGAAACATAATTTTAATTTTATGTAATCAAATATATTTTAAATATTCTGATTTTAAATAAAATCTAAAAAAAAAATTGTTTTCTTTTTTTTTTTTTTTTTGAATAAATATTTATCTAAATATGAGTAGTACAAATAAAGACGAACCATTGAAACTAAAAGCTAATGTAAATGGCAAAATACAAGTAATTGATATACCTGATTACTCACTTAGGTTTTAACTTCATTTTAATTTAAATCTAAATGTATTTGATTATTTATAAAACTTTAAAAACTATCCAAGATATCCTAGTTATAACACAGTTAGTCTATCGACAGTTAAACATTCAATCGATCAACCCAGATTCGATCAAATTTATGGCTATGAACCTATAGAAGCAGGCAATCCGAATAATATATCATATCCTATTCAACTTGTTGGAAACGTAAGCTTAGTTTATATACTTAAAAGTAACCATAAAAAAAATTAAATAATTTTACTCAAGTTGAATAAACTAAATCAAATGTATGGTTTAGAAGTAGATACAGATGAAAAGAAAGAAAAAACACAAAGTTGCACATCAGGTAGAGAAAATACTGCTACAACTAATAAACAAAGAAAAGAACAATTTCGATTTAATCGGGTTCGTATGGTGCCTAATGATTGGCCCGAGCATGGAAGAAGAGAAGTTTGTTATTAAATATTTCCTAAGTATTTGAAATTTCTTATCCAAAATTTTTCAAGTGTTATTTCGATACCAAGCCGGGTCTAGATAAATTTGGTGCCAAAGTTGAATCGTCAAAAACGTAAAAAAAAAAAAAAAAAAAAAAGATAAAATTTTAAATTTTTTAAAACTTTTATTTAATAAACATTTTTACAAGATTTAATCATAGAAGTAATCAAGGCTCGATTTATTCAAATTTCAGCCAAGCGGACTCGTTCAAACCTTATGGATATCCGAATTGAGAGTTTTAAAAAAATTTTATAAAATAAAAATTTCTTTTAATTTAAGCTTAAAAAAAATTCAATAAAATTATTTTAAAATATGAAGTGTTTTATTTTTAATTGTTTTTCTTAAAATAAAAATTTTTTTTTTCAACAATTTCTCCTACATAATGGACAACTTGGGTTCTTCAAAAAAAAAAAACAAAACAAAACTAAATAATAAATTATTAAAAAAAATTTTTTTTTATATTAATACAGATTTGATCCATTTTGAGATGCACTCTGAATGATACTTATGATGACAATTTAGCTTTTTTATTTTCTCATTTAAACTATATTTATCCAAACAAATTGCACATTCATCATTCTTATCTTAAAAATGTCATACTCTTAACATCATATCAAGTTTATTATTCGTATCAAAAATATATATACCTATAGTACCAGCCAATTGAACAGGTATTTTTTCCAAATCTTCCTCAGTCAAAGCCTTAAAGAACAAAGCTTAAGTTTATTAACACAAAAATATATCCTAAATATTACTTTATAAAGCTTTAAAATAGAAAAATAAAACAATTAAAATGCAAGTTTTAGTGATAAATTTAGTAAAACTTGTTTTTTACTTCATAGCCTAGATAAGCGCCGATACCGACCGCGGTTCCGATTCCAACTGCAGCCAGTAAGCCTTTTAGAATCATAGAGCCAGCAGATTCTTCTCTCCTCGGCTCGGAATTTACCTTACGCCTATTCAAATCCGACATTTTTCATATAGAAACTTTTTAGTTCATCAAATAATAGAAAAAAAAATTAAAAATATTATAAATTTATATAAATATATTTCAATTTTATTATTATAATTTCAAAAAAAGCTTTTATTTTTGTCTATGATAAAAATTTAGAAAAATTAAAGTTTAAAAAATTTATTGAAAAAAATAAAAACTAGAAAAAATGTCATTGCTTGTTAGAATATAAATATTTGCTTTAATCTTTTATTGATCATTTAGTTGTTTTAAATTTAGATATCAAACCAGGTTCTATTATTTCAGTTGGGGTTTTTTTGATAGCTAGGCTTGCATCAAAATAGTTTAATTAGAGTACAGGAAGAAAAAGATCAATTGTTCTTTAAATTAATTCTAATAATCAAACAAAAATTAGCAAAAATATTTTTGTAAATTTTTAAATTTATGCTACTACTTGTAATAAATGTCAAAATTTCAAATCAGAACTAGTTAAAATAAGTCTCAATTGAGAAATTATAATCAATCACAACTTTATTTTATATTCAAACCCAGTTTCAGTATGTTATATTTATTTTTTTTCTTCTAAACTTGAAAAATTTTATAAATTCTATTTTGGAAATAGTTTATTTTATGAGTATTTTTATTTAAGATATAAATTATTTTAGATTTTAGTATAATATGTAATAATATATGATAATGAATAGTAATTTTATAAAGATTCTATTTAAATATAGTTAATTTAAAATCAAAGATAAAAATATGCAAAATAATATACTATAGTTCATATGCTTAGAAGTAATTTGATTTCAATTACTTTGAAGGAAAAAAACTGTTAATCAATCATTTTTAATATTGATCCTGTTAATTTTTTTTTTTTAAATAATTAATAATTTGCAGTAAACTAAGTTAGCTTTATGAAGTCTTTAAGTTCCAAAAAAAAAATGCAAAATTGTTTATAATAGAAGCTAAAATTTATTTTTATTCAATATTTCAAAACTTTTTAATAAAAAAATTTTTTTTTAATTGTATTTAATCACTTTCATCACAATTGTTTAAATTATCTGGTAAAAGTAGTATATTGTTGCAAAATTAATTGCGCTAATTTATAATAAAATTGCTTTCAAAAAGCGCAAATAAAATTTAATAGAAAAATCATTTAATCAAATTATTTTTTTTTTTATTCATCAAATTTAGATTCAAGTATGGATTGTAAATTTAAAATTTTTTAATAACTTGATTAATATTTCAAGTCTTCTTAAGAACTTGGAGCTGAAAAAAGTTAATTATTTTGAATTTTTTTACGTCAAGAAGAAGAAGAATTCTAAAGGAAAAGTAAAAAAAAATGTAAAAGCACTATTAATATTATTAATTAATATAAAATCAAAAATTCAATTAATTTTAATTTAAAAACCTACAATCTTAATTAAACTGAGCAAGTTGGTTGGTTTATTAATTACATTTATTATTTACTAATAAATAAATAAATTTAAGCTCAAATATTTGACTAATATTTTAAGAAACAAAAATGATCAAAAAACTTATTTTTTTTTTTTTTAAAGTTTCAACGTCAATTGGAACAAAATTTACTTAAATCATATCGATTAAACAAAGCCACTTGAGTATTTTGCTATAAATATATATTTATATTTGAAATATTATAATAATTTATAACAAAAAACTTCTTTGAAATTCTATTAGAAATAAAAATACATAAAATAATAATTAAGTTTATTATTTACTTTCAAGAAAAAAATTTATTAATTAAACTAGAAGAAATACCAGGGATTTTAATGCCATATTAAATTTACCTTTAAATGAAAAAAAAAAAAAAAAAAAAAAAAAAAAAAAAATTTTTTCCTTAAATAAAACTACTTAAATTTAATTTCCTTTTTTATATGTAATAAAAATATAATCTATAGAAAATAAAAAACAATTTTTTTTTATACTTTATTTATGTAAAAAATGTGTTGGTTATACTGAAAGCTTATTTTATTAAATAATAAGAAAAATAGAGATGAATCAGAATAGAAATAATAATAATAATAATAATAAGTATTCAGGTAGCAAATGGACACAAGACAATATGGACAATTCGAATCCAGAGCCGCCTTCTTATCAAGCAGCACTAGAAGAGAGCTTAAGTGAAGAGAATAAGATAAATATGAGCAGGGAAGATAGATACCGAGATATAATCCGGAAACACGAAATAAGCAACGATTTTTCAAATCGTTTGCAAATATTGCAAGGTTTTAAAATAGTTTTTATATTTGATGACTCAGGTTCAATGAATACTGTACTACAAGACTCGCCCTTAAATACATCTGATAATTTGTTTCGGGCAACAAGATGGAACGAGCTTCAGTGCTTTGCAAATATATCTATCGAAATAGCGACTATATTTGAATCAAACGGATCGGATGTGTACTTTTTGAACCGACAACCATCACCAGTGCGAAACGTAAAGCATACAAATCAATTATCAGCTCATTTTAGCATTAAACCGAGCGGATTCACACCGCTTGCCAAGTGCTTACAAACAGTTCTAACTGATAATCCACCAGAAAGTCTTAACGAAAAAAAATTATTGATAATTATAGCAACAGATGGTGAGCCGACCGATGATCTCGGAAAATCAGATGTTGTTAATTTTAAGCGTGTCCTACAATCCAGAGGAAGTAAAGTATACACGACTATAGTTGTTTGTACAGATGATGAAGAATCGGTTAATTATTTGAACAAATGGGACCGCTCATTGCCTAATTTAGATGTTGTTGATGACTTCAGGAACGAAAGACACGAAATAAGAAAAGCAAAAGGTTCTAGCTATCCATTCTCATTTGGTGACTACGTTGTTAAGTCTCTTATAGGCTCTATCGATCCCGAGATAGACCAACTCGACGAAGGAAGCTGTTGTATTAGTTTTTAGACTTAAATAGCAAAAAAAAAAAAAAAATTTTCTTTCGTTTGTTTTAAATTTTAAATAAAATTTTTGTTGAACAAAATTTTTTTAGTTTTAAACTAATTTAAAATAATAAACTAACTAATTTATTTTTTTAATTAAAATATAAAAAGCTTAAATTTATATTTATTAGTAGATAAAAAGTAATAAATTCTAATCTTATTTCGAATTTAAATTCAAATAAAATAATAACAAAAAGCAAATATATTATATTAAAGCGTTAAAAGCCATGAATAGTATTATCTATTTTATCTTTAAAAAAAAAAGCAAAAAAATTAAAAGCTAAAAAATAAATATTTGTAAAAACATTTCAAGCTTTATTTATTATATAATATCAGAATAATGAAAACTGAATTTTTTTCTATATGCTTTTATATATTTTATTTATGTTTCATAAAATTTCAAGATCAAGGAAGTAAAATAATAGATGGAATAAAGCATTTTATTGATTTAAATATGTTTATAATTAATTAAAATTCTAATATACTAACGCATCAGAATGGAATTATCTTCAAATATTTTTTAAAAAATTATGATTAATAATATTAATAAATAGAAATTTGTCAAATTATTATTATTAATAATTGATTTCAAAATGTTTATAAATATTATTTAAAGTTTGCTTTTAATCAGGATTAAATTTTTGGTTTAATTCAGGTGAAAAAAAGGAAATAAATTAAAATATTTCAAAGCTCAATTGAGCTTGTTTTAAAAACATTTTGTTTTTTTTTTATTTTTTTTTTATTATTTTAAAATTATGCTATTAAAAATTCTTATTTAGCTAAAAAATTGAATCATCCTTTTTTTTCTTTGTTTGAAAAATTGATTATGTTTTAAATTTCATATAGAATTTTTATTTCAAATATAATTTCTTGCAATTGTTACAAACTAAATAGTTCTTGAATTTATCTTATATTTTATATAATAATTCAACTTTGAACAACAAGAAAAAGTTCTATAATTTATTAAGAGCTTGTTTCTTTATAAATTTTTTTTTTTTTTTATTTTCAAATTATTATTTCCTTGTTTTATTTTACAGAAATTTACATTTTGAACGATAAGATTATCACGAAATAATTATTTTTTCCTTTAAATAAATAGAAGTTCAATAAATAGAAATAGAAAATAACAAAAAGAAGAATGGAGGTAATTGAATGAAATAAAATTTTTTTTCTTCTATTTATTAAATTTTAATTTTTAATAAAATTTTTTTTTTCCTTTTACTTAACTACTAAATCAACACTTGATTAACAACAATAAATCATTTAAAAGTTCTTGAAAAAAAATATTCATATAAACGATTTTGTTCATTCAATAATGGGCCAAAAGCAACACGATTGGAGCTATGAAGGTGAATGTGGACCACAAACATGGTCTAAAAAGTATGCTGGTGCTCGTGGCAATCACCAGTCTCCGATCAACATTGAAACAAATTTGGCAAAATTTAGTCCCGAATTGTTGAATAAGCCATTGAGGATTGAATACGATGATAAAAGCTGTTTCCAAATTAAAAACACTGGGCACACTTTTCAAGTAGATGGTTATCAAGACAATTTATCAAGTTTGTAGATTTTATTTTTTGGTTTTTATTAAGTTTTAATTTATATTTCAAATGAAGGAGTAAAAGATGGTCCAGTAGACCATTCTTACAATTTTTTACAATTTCATATGCATTGGGGTGATTCTATGGAAAGAGGCTCTGAGCACTTGATTGACGGTGCTCCTTACGCTGCTGAAGTAATCCTTACAAACATCGTTACAACAATTTTAATATAATCTATAAATTATTTTTTGTCTTTTTTTTTAAAACGATTTCATGAAACAGTATTTCATTTATATTTTTTAAATTAACAAAAATACAATTGATCTTGATCAGATATTTTATTTTATTAATAATACATTTTTTGATTTTTATTTTTATAATTTCGAGTTCTTTTTAAATCTTTTTCTCTTGAGCAAAATATTTCAAATTGAGAAAATAAAATAAGTCTAATAAATTCTCATAAGTTCTAAGTTATTTCTCAAGATTAATCTTGACTACTGACTTCATATTTTATTTTATTTCTTTTAAGCTACACTTTGTAAATTGGAACCATGAAAAATTTAAAAACCCAAAATTTGCGTCCGATTCGAACAACAACGATGGCTTATTAGTCCTAGCGGTATTTGTCAAAGTAGGAAAACAAAATTCCGAATTCGACAAACTAACTAGCTATATACATGACATACACTTAAAAGACCATCATGTTCCTGTAATTGATATAAATATGAAAAATTTGTTACCAGGTTTTTTGTTGTTTTTTTTTTAAAAATTAAAGAAATATAAAATTTTTAATTTTATTTTTTTTTGCAAAAAGAAAATGCAATTGATTATTGGACTTATCCCGGTTCATTGACCACTCCGCCATGTTCTGAATGCGTCCAATGGGTAGTTTTTAAAGAGCCTATTGAAGTCTCTGCTGAACAAGTAAATTTAATCTAAAAATTATTTTATATTATTTTAAAATTTAAAAAATTAATTTTTTCCAAGTTGGACAAATGTCATTATTTATATCAGGTTTCAAAAGAAAAATTGTGCAATGAAAAAACTTCAATAAAATATAACGACAGACCAGTATGCTCAATGGGTGATAGAATAGTTTTAAAATCTTTTGAATGACAAAAAAAATAATAATTTAAAACTAAAAACTTGTTTGAACCTTTTATTAGATAATATAGATTATAAAAATTTTGTAGAAAAAATTGTAAAAATGTAATCCTTTTAAAATAAAATAAATTAGAAAAGTATTTTCTCTTTTCTTAAATTAAATCTATAAATTAGTAGGTACTAGCAACTCTTGTATTACTGGATCAGTTAGACAACCGTTGATGAACTCATCTTTGGACAAATGATGATCATTATTCTTGTCAAACTTTAGCATTATTGAATTTACCAAGTCGTGCGATATTCTTTTGGTTTCGGATACTTCTTTTTCACAGTCTAATAATTCATACAAACTTTCAATAACCTTTTCCATTTCCTTTTTATCAACAAATTCATTTTTGTCCAAATCGTACAATTTAAAAGCAAGTAAAAGCTTTTTTTTCAAATCGCCCATAGTTGTGATAGAAATTGCCATTATGAAATGTTCGAATAAAATTTCGCCAGTATCATTCGAGTCAAAAACTCTGAAAACTTGTTTACAATACTTTTCTGCTTTTCCATTTGGATACAAAATTGAATAAAACTTGATAAACTTATCTTTGTTCATTTTACCATTCGGGCAATGTTCTATGAAGCCCATATGCCAGTCAATCAATTGGTCCTGGTCAAATGAAGTGTCGTTTAATAGTGAATCGATCTGGGTATCTGTTAAGACTGTGTAATCATGGTCGTGTGAATGATGATGAGATAACTTAGAACCCATTTTACTTTTTTCTCTTTTATTGATTTATTTTTCTATTGTAATTATAAAAATAAAATTATTAATTTTTCTAAAAGAAACAATTGCAAATAAATAAAAAATTCATTGAGAAAAAGAAAATATTGAGTTTGTTAAATTATTATAAGTTTACATATTTATAAAAAGAAATTTGCATTTGAGTTTATTTGATTTTTTTTTAATCTAATTTAAAATGATTCATCTGGGAAGTTAAAAACTATGAAAATAAAAATTGATTTGATTTTAAATAGGGAATAAATTACAGGTAATAAAAATTTATAATTTTTGCCATTTGTATTTTAATAATAAAATTTTTGTCATATATTATAAAATTATATTCATAAAAATAAAAAAGTAATTTATAATAATTGAGCAAAATAATTTGTTTTCTTTATAGTTATGAATTTTCAAATATTAACTTTAAAATTAAAAATAACAATAAATAGAAAATAACAGAAATAATAACAATATAAACATAAAAATTATCTATTTATCTTGATTTTTATTTTTATTATCAAATGTTTTAGAAATGAATCAAAATCAATTTTATTTTAAACGCAATTTCTTTAGACTAAAACAAACGAATCAATATTGTTTAATTGACGTAAAGTAAAAAATAAAATTGTTTCCGACACATATATATTAATTTTAATTCAAAAAAAGCAATTAATTAAAATTAAATCATCACTCGGAAAAATTTTGAAAATGATCGTTTTGAAATCAGGTAGTTTTAAATTTAAATAAAATAAATTCTAGTGAATTGCAAAACACAAATTTTAAAAGCAATTATCATAAGAATTTAACATGTTAATAAAAATCACTTAGTATAAATAATTTTTATATATTATGCTTAAAAGAAAGTACTCAAGTATTAAGTATTAATTAAAAATTTTAAAAATAATTTTAAAGGAAATTTTTAAAACTAGTTGATCAGAGATTGAAAAATTTCAATTTTAAAATTTATTTTTTGTATTTATCTACTATAAAAAGAATATTTTAATAATTAATAAAATAAAAATTATATTTTTGATTTTTGAAAATTATTGAATCGTTTAATTAAATATATAAATTGTATATAAAAATATTAAAATGTTTTCAATGAAAAATTAGATAGCAGTAAAAAATTTGTAAAGAAGAATTTTAATATTAAATTTAGAAAAAAAAACAAAATTGAAACAATTAAAAATAATTTTATTGATATTTAAATAAATCAGTAAAAATTTTAACGAATTTTACTTTAACCAAGAACCATCTTGAAATTTATTGTTTATATCATTATCAGATGTTCCCCAATATGCAGCTGTTGAAGTTAATCTTACATACAAATTTCTTGATTTGTCGTATATGATAACTTCCGTACCATCTCCATTTACACGATACAATTCAAAATTAAATGCTACAACTCCGTTTTGGTATTCTACCCATTTTATACCGGATGTTTTTCTAAAAGTATTGTTTTGATTATTAACTTTCCATTCTGTAAACTTTGGTTCTATATTGTTATTAGTAGCATTAATGCCTATCCAAGAACCATCTTGGATTTTATTGTTTATATCATTATCAGATGTTCCCCAATATGCAGCTGTTGAAGTTAATCTCACATACTCTTTAACAGATTTATCGTATATGATAACTTCCGTACCATCAGTATTTATGCGGTACAATTCGAAATTATATGCGGCAGTTCCATTATGGTATTCAGTCCAACTCTTACCGGATGATCTTTTGTAATAGTAATAACCGTTAAATCCTTTCCACTCTGTAAACTTTGGTTCAATATTATTATTAGAAGCATTACTGCCTATCCAAGAACCATCTTGAAATTTATTGTTTATATCATTATCAGATGTTCCCCAATATGCAGCTGTTGAAGTTAATCTTACATACAAATTTCTTGATTTGTCGTATATGATAACTTCCGTACCATCTCCATTTACACGATACAATTCAAAATTAAATGCTACAACTCCGTTTTGGTATTCTAACCAGCTTTTTCCAGCACTTTTTTTAAAAGTATTGTTTTGATTATTAACTTTCCATTCTGTAAACTTTGGTTCAATATTATTATTAGAAGCATTACTGCCTATCCAAGAACCATCTTGAAATTTATTGTTTATATCATTATCAGATGTTCCCCAATATGCAGCTGTTGAAGTTAATCTTACATACAAATTTCTTGATTTGTCGTATATGATAACTTCCGTACCATCTCCATTTACACGATACAATTCAAAATTAAATGCTACAACTCCGTTTTGGTATTCTAACCAGCTTTTTCCAGCACTTTTTCTAAAAGTATTGTTTTGATTATTAACTTTCCATTCTGTAAACTTTGGTTCTATATTGTTATTAGTAGCATTAATGCCTATCCAAGAACCATCTTGGATTTTATTGTTTATATCATTATCAGATGTTCCCCAATATGCAGCTGTTGAAGTTAATCTCACATACTCTTTAACAGATTTATCGTATATGATAACTTCCGTACCATCAGTATTTATGCGGTACAATTCGAAATTATATGCGGCAGTTCCATTATGGTATTCAGTCCAACTCTTACCGGATGATCTTTTGTAATAGTAATAACCGTTAAATCCTTTCCACTCTGTAAACTTTGGTTCAATATTATTATTAGAAGCATTACTGCCTATCCAAGAACCATCTTGAAATTTATTGTTTATATCATTATCAGATGTTCCCCAATATGCAGCTGTTGAAGTTAATCTTACATACAAATTTCTTGATTTGTCGTATATGATAACTTCCGTACCATCTCCATTTACACGATACAATTCAAAATTAAATGCTACAACTCCGTTTTGGTATTCTACCCATTTTATACCGGATGTTTTTCTAAAATATTGGTCAGCGTTATTTACCTTCCACTCTCTATTAACTCCTTATTTCAATAGATTTTTAATTTATTCTAATTTTCTAATTTTTTTATTACTTTCTTTATTTATCATAATATTATCATTCAATATTTTTGCACCATCTTTCATCCAATCTGTATTTTTTTCATCTACTTTATTTTTTACCGCCATATAATTATCACCTTGGTAAAGTTTTTTAATTAAAATTAAAACTTTAATATATTATTATTTTACTATTTTTTTCAATGCTTAAAAATACTCTATTAAAAGTCCAATTTCCCTGCATTATTCCTGATATATCACTACCTTTTTTTCATTTTTTTATTTTTTTTATTTTATTTTATATTTAATTTTATATCTTACTCAATCCAAAAAGGTAACCGAAGCTTTGTGAAAAATATCCATATCCTTTATTAAAACATTCATATTTTTTCGCCATAAATTGATCAGCAAGTTGATTATTTTTAACAGTTCTATCATCTAATAATCTATCCATAATTTGAATTTCGTTTTCAGGCCATGAATGGATATAATTTGCACCAAGTGCAGTCACTGCTGGTCCAATTAAATTATTATATTGTTTTTTTAATAAAATCGTTTTATTTTGATTTGTATCCCAAAACGTATCCATCATTAAAACAACAAATTTCACACTATTTTGTTCGTATTTAGACTTTTTTGTATATATTGGGTTTTTCATTATGCTTTCTCTAGCTGCTTTTAAATAACTACTTGGATCATTTTTATAATCATTTGTTAATTCTTGTAAATTTTTTCCTGATCTGAATAAATAAACTATTGGTTCTATTTATATAATTTAAAAATTAATAATATTATTTTTAAATTTCCATTTTAAAATTAAAACTTCAACCTTTATTTTCATCCAATTTCAACCTAAACGTTTTTTGCCCAAATCCATAGGTGAATAAGCTATCACTCATCAACGATTGCGCTAATAAAGCAGCTAATTTTACCCTTTCTGTTGCACTGCTTAAATCGTTCTTTTCTCCATTAATTTTAGATTCGTTATCTAAATCGAATCTCATTTTACTATCTTTTGAAACAAATATTCCTAACTCTACAGGTTCTATATCCAGATTTTCTTCGAATTCTAAAACTATTTCTTTTTTTGCTCTCTCATTTTTGTAATTATATTCTAACACAATTTTGTTCATACCACTTTTTAATCTTATGATTGATTTAAACTCATTATAGCTATTTATAGGCCATGATGCTTTTTGATTATCGGTTCTTATAAGATCAATCAAACGTTCATTCTTGGAATTTGGGTATATTGAAGAGTTTCCTAATTGGCAAATCACATTACCTCTTATCAATATCATTTGATGATAAAACTTTTCATTATCATTCAAGTTCAATAAATTAATGTTACATTCTTGTTGGGTGTTTATTACTTTGATAAAAGTAACTAAAAAAATAAAAAAAGAAATTGAAGACATTTTTTATTTTTTAAAAAATGTAAAATCTTTTCATTAAATACTGTACACAATTAATTCGGTTTAGAAACATTCTTTGTCGAATTAATTTAAAAAAAGGCGTTTTTGACTTTAAATTTAAAATTTAAAATTTTCCTTATGCTGTCTTAAAATTTAAATTTATTATATTACTTAATTTAAAATTTAAAACTTAGAATTTCAAAAACTCTTTTTTGTAAGTGATTTACAAAAATATTGAAACATCTAGCAAGAAATGTTTAACTATTTGGTTAAATATACATAATAATAAGTTAGAATTAATTAACTGTTGCATGTTTTTAAAATATTCAATTCATTTATTAGATAAAAGAAAAAAATTTATTGACAATTCAATCAAAAAAATATTTCAACACATCTTTATGATTCTAAAATATTTTATTTATTTATTTATAAGAAAAAAAAATGAAAAATTTATTTAAATAAAAAATCATCAAATGATTTCTTGATTGATTCTAGTTTAAGTTTTTTTTGAGTCCATAATTTTTCAAAATTGCCTATGTCATTTTTTTGCCTAAGACGCGATCGTTCTATTATTTTATCTTTAAAAGATTCTACTGTGTCTTCCATGAGTAAATTTGAATCGCTTACATTATTATCTACTTCCTCATCTTCATCGAAATCTATTTTATTGAATTGTTGTAAATTAATAAAATATTTTTTAAAATCATTTTCATTTAGACTTTCAGTACATGGATTCTCTGTTAAGTCTAAAATCATAATCGATTTTGGAAATTCATTCAAATCTATTGAACCAATTTGATTGAAAGACAAATCTAAAACTTTTAAATTTGATAAAGTAACTAAATTTTCTACCACTTGAATTTGATTATTCGATAAACACAAAAATTTTAAATTTTTAAAAAATTCCAAATTTTCTATTTTTCTAATTAAATTATGTTGCAAATATAAATGAGTTATATCTCCTAAATATTCTATAAGATTATCTATTTCATCTATTTGTTCTCTGTCTAAATGGATATGAGTTAGTTTCAACAATTTGTTAGCTTTTTCTTCTACATCTTCGTTTTGATCGGGTTTTAAATTTCGCTCCATGATAAGTTTCAGGTTAATTTTTTTAGACTTTAGATCTATTTTAGAATTGAATAAATCAATCATTTCCTCTTCTTGGTCCATTATTTGAAATATAATTCATTAAAGTCTGGTTAGAATATTTTAAATAAATTAATTAAAATATATTTCATTTTTGAAATATTTTATTACAAAAAAAAAAAAATTAGTCACTATGGAAACATTAAAAAAATATTAAGACAATAAACATTCTTTGTTTGAAGAATTTTCATCGAATTTATCTATTTTATGATCAATAGCTCCGAGTAGACATTTGACAACATAATCACCATAAGTAAATCTGAATTTAGAACCTCTAGATTTTAAAATTTGAGATTTTTCATTTCTAAAATCATCAACCACATCTAAATTCGGAATTGAACGATCCCACTTGTTCATATAATTGATTGAATCTTCTTCATCAGTGCACGCAATTATTGTCGTGTAAATTCGATCAATCGGTTTTCGGGATAACAAACATTTTTTGAATCCTTGTATATCACTATTACCATATTGGTCTGTCGGCTCACCATCAGTTACAATTATAACTAAAAGTTTTTTTTCATAGCCCAGAAGTATAGAATTGTCTTTAAGTACTTGATCCAGAGTACGAGTTAATGGTGTATAACCATATGGCTTCATTGTTTTAAAATAAGAAATAAACTCTTGTGTGTTTTTGATGTTTTTAACAGGTGGTTGCTTGTTGAGGAAGTAAACATCGCATCCGGATTGATCGAATAGATTAGCGATTTCGATTGATATGCTGGCAAAGTACTCGAGTTCGTTCCATCTTGAAGCTTTGTGGTATGAATTGGATTTGTTCAAAGGCGAGTCTTCAAGTAATGAATTCATTGAACTTGAATCGTCGAATATGAATACTATTTTAAACCCGTTCAAATATTCGAGCTTATTGGCGTAATCATGGCTTATTTCGTATTTCTGAATTATTGATCTAAATACATCATCTCTGGATAATTGCGGCGCATTCACTTGAGTTTGGTCATATGTAGGAGGTAAATCTTGATCTACAAAACCATATTTGTTAGACATTTTTCTATATCTTTATATCTTCAACAAAAAAAATTTAAGATGAAGACTCAATTATGATAAATTATGTTGTTATATAATTCAAAAAGAAATAAATATCTTGATTTCAAATTTTATAAAAATAAAAAAAAAACAAAAATTCTAGTTTTTTTATATTTTGTTTTTACCATCTTCTTATTAATAATTTTTGTAATAAAATAACATTAAATATTTAATCAGTAATTTTAATTCGTCATAAAAGACAGGTGCTTTTTAGACCTAAATTAAAAAGGTTTTGAATTACTAAAAAAAAAAAGAAAACGGATTATTTTAATATTTAATATTTATTAAAGTTATTATTAAAAAAATTCAATTTCAAACTAAAAAAAAAAGAGAGTTTTTAATTCTATTCCAAATCGTCATTAAATGATCTTGTATCGAAAATTTGACGTTTGCATACTTTGTTGCAATGATTTGTAGCTTGTTTAACATTTTTGCCTTTTTGTCTTTCTTTACCAACACATTTGACGCATTCTCTTAGTCTTTCCGGATGTCTAGTATTAAAAAAGTAAATAGTTTTCATTATTTTTAGCATTAGAATATATGATATAATGAATGTATATAGAAACTTTGTAGCAGTTAGGTATGATTTATCTCTTCTTTCCAACTGAACATCTTCTTCAGAATCCTCACCATTGTTTGCTAAAATATCCCATAATGTTTCAATAGCTAATTCATTCTCAAGTGACAAAGCCTTTACATGGCAGAAAACTTTAAAAAAAAATCAATTCTACTTATCTCCGATGACTAAAAAAGGCTTCTAATTACCTGCTACTGATAAAAACAAAGCTAAAAGTATAAGTCTCATTTTTAAGTTTGTATTATTTTTTTTTCAAGTTTTTATTTTCTGATTTGAATAAAGTTCAATTTTATTTCAAGAGTATTTATATTGAATAAAACGCAATTTGATATTACGTTCAACAGATAAAAGATTATCTATTTTTAGGTATTAAGCATAATTTTTTGTTTTTTAGATTCAAATAAATTGTTTTGTAATTACAAAATTAAATATGCTTTTTAGAAAAAAAAAAAAATAAATAAATACAAAGAAACTTATAATAAAATAACAAGAAACAATTAAATTATGAATTTTTTTTTTTTCTATTTGATTTCTTGTATTTTGTAATTTTTTCTTTTTTGAAAAAAAAACAAAATATTTTTTGATAAAATTAAAAAATTCTACTTCAAATTCAAGAAAAATATTATATAATATGTTTACAATTAAAAATGAGAAAAAAAATTCTTTATTTTTCTTCCTATCATAAATAAAATTGATTTATATTTAAAATTTGTATCAAAAAAAAATTTTTTGAGTAAAAAATTTTTTCTCATTTAAAAAAATTGTCAAAATATTAAATATAAAAAGCCATTTAGTTTTTTCGATTTATTAAAAATTTGACAAAATAAAAAGAGAAACCTATTGCTATCAAAAATGCCTGAAATTGAAAAGATATCAATACCAGGGACAAATTTGCCTAAAATAAAACTAATCAATATCAACAATGTCATGTACAAGTGTGAAAGAAGTGAAGAAGAAAAACAAAATCTAATATTAGCTACTGCAAATAGTCTAGCTTCGTCTTCTTTGCGTCCAAACGAGCTTCAAAGTCTTATACAAAAGGCTTTAGAGAAAACAAAATCAGAGACTGAGTTTCCATCTAAAGTTATAAATATAATAAATTTTTCTGGTGATGCAGATAAATGCTCTGAAATAAAAAAGCAATCAGAGCAAATAATTGATGGCTTAAATTTAGACTCAACTATTTACAGAGCTGACTCCAATCAATCAATAGTAGAAAGTCTGACAGAAGTTAGAGAAATCGAAGAGCCTACTAAAGAGTTTTTTAATATACCTGAAGAAGTGCCTAGCCAAGTTGAAAATAATTCTTATGCCAACATACCATCCTCTTACGAAACAATATCTATTACTACTACTCAACCTAATTACTATGAAAATCAACCATCTAGTACTCAAATTTATAACCAAGTTTCGGGTCCTAATTATCAAGGATCTAAAACTTTAGCTGAGCTTTATAACCAGTCTTCTTCTAAGACCATATCAGCACCTCAAATTCCTGTTTATATTCCTGATAGCCCTGCTTATACTCAAACTTATAATTATGTCAGTCCAAACTATAACTATCAAATACCACCACCAAGTGTAATTAATCTCAGCTATCCTCTATCATCTCCACCTGAATCTATACCATACAATCAAATATCATCTTCAACAGTTTTTTCTCAACCACAAAAACCTTTAATTAGAGCTACAGAGCCAGTGCCATCAGTAAGCAGTACTCCAATTATAAACCAAACTCCAGTATCTTCTATACCATCTCCAACTGTTATCAATATACAACTTGAAAAAAAAGAGCCTTTGACTGCATCAACAACTTTTATCACTGAATCAGCACCTCCACCACCTGAAGAAAATAAAAAAAGAGTAGAACCAAGTTTGATCAATTTTAAAAAGCGGGAAGTAAAATTTGAAGATAAACCTAAATTCATTTTGAGCAAAGTAACCAAATATATAACTAAAAAGGTTCATCAAGAGAAAAAATGTTCATGTTCATGTGGCTGTAATTAAATTATATTCTTCATTCAATAGTAAAAAAAAAAAATATAAAAAATAAAAAGTCAATAATTCCTAATGACGTAAACATTTGAATTTTCTATTTTTTAAAATTTATTTAATAAAATAATTCTATAGCAACAACAAATATTCTTTTTATTTTCTATTAATAAAATAAAACTGTTTTTTTTTTTAAATTTACATTTTACTTCATTTTGAATTTAAAAATGTCATTTAAACCCTATTTGAATCAAAATTATGATTTAATTAAAACACAGCTATTGAAATCTGGTAAATTGTTTGAAGATGATAAATTTCCAGCTAATGATTCAAGTTTATATAGATTTAAGAATATGATAGGTAAATTTAGCTGGAAAAGACCTTATGAAATAGTTAAAAATCCAGAATTTATAGTAAATCGGATTGAACCGAATGATTTAGACCAGGGTCAATTAGGTGATTGTTGGGTTATAGCCTCAGCTGCAGCTGTTTTAAATTTTCCTGAATACATTAATCGTATAATACCTGAGAATCAAACATTTGAAAAAAACAATTATGCTGGTATATTTCATTTTAGATTTTGGTTAAATGGAGAATGGGTTGATGTGTGTGTAGATGATAGGTTACCAGTAGATCAAAACAACAATTTAATTTTTTGTAAAAATAATGTAGACAAAAATGAAATGTTTGGACCATTATTGGAAAAGGCTTATGCCAAATTAAATATTTGCTACGAGTTCTTGGTAGGAGGTAATCCAAAAGATGCTCTTATTGACTTTACTGGTGGAATAAATGAGAGCTTTGATTTAAGACGTTGTTTGCCTACTATAGATAAATCAAAATACATAGATCCAAATAAACTATGGGAGCTGATGTTCAAATCTTATAACATAAAATCTTTATCCTCTTGTGCTTCTAATGTTAAACAAAACCAAACAATGGAGCAAAAACAAGACAATGGTTTAGTTGTTGGGCATGCTTATAGCATAATCGGTGTCTATGAAATTCTATCCAAAAATGGACAATTTAACACATTAAGAACACCAACAGAACCAATTCCAAATACTCAAACTTTGAAACTTTTAAAGTATTTTTAATTTAAAAAAAATTGTTTGATTATTATTAAATTTTTTTGGTGAACGTAGAATTCGTAACCCATGGGGTCAAAATCAATCTTACAAAGGTAGTTGGTCTACTGGAACAAAAGAATGGAACCAAGTCTCTGATAATATAAAACAAATCTTAAATCCAAATAATCAATCAGATGGTCAATTTTTCATGTCTTTTCAAGACTATATAAAATATTTTGATAGCATGGATACTGTTCATGTTGATTTAAACGGCATATCAAATCAAGATAATACAAACACAGCACAAGTTAACTGGGATCTAATGCAATTTAATGGTTCATGGGTAGCCGGTCAAAATTCAGGTGGATATGGAGATGATCCAAAACTATTTTGGACAAATCCTCAACATCTATTATCATTGCCTCCAGTGAATAATAAAGATAAAATATCAATTATAATATCTTTATTACAAACCGAAACAGCCAAAAGACGATCCGAGACAAATGGATCATTTAATCAATCTTTTGAAGCGCTTGGTTTTGTATTATATTCTATAAAACCTGGTTCTAAATTACAAAATGACAATAAATATGATAAATCGTCTCTAGAATCAATTAACCGAACATCAACTTTTTTATATCAAAAAGAAATTTCAAAACGTATTGAGCTAGCTCCAGGTAATTATGTAATCATACCTTGTTTGTTTGAAAAAAATAAAACAATGAAGTATTTACTAAGAGTTTATTTTGAAACAAATACTAAAAAGCAATCTAATCCAGTACCAGCACCAGCACCAGTACCACAAAATGATAATAAACAAGTTTCAATAACACAACCAGGAAATGATCCAAATTCAAAGGCAAATCCAAAACAAGACATAAAACCTGCTCCTCAGCCAGTTCCAGTTCCCAATTCAGATATCAAACCAAAACCACAAACAGACCCAAAACAAGATATTAAACCTGCTCCTCAGCCAGTTCCAGTTCCTAATTCAGATATCAAACCAAGCCCTCAACCAGCTTCAGTTCCGAAGCCAGGAAACACTTATGGAGAATTATATGATAAATGGTTCTATGCAGGTATGAAACAAGCCGATATAGATAATTATAACAAACAAGCCGAATTAGCTACTGCAAAAGCATGTTCAATTATGTAACCACATGACGAAAAAATTAAGATGTGTTTTTTCCTAGGTTTATAAAAAATTATTAATTTTATATTAAATCATTAAGATTAACTATGGCAACTATATTAATTTTTTTCAAGTTTAAATATAAACATTATAACTTAAATTTAAATCTTTAATTAATAAAAAAAAATAAATAGCTTTTAAAATAAAAAATAAAAATGTCTTTTAAACCATTTTTGGACCAAAATTATTCTTTAATCAAATCAGAATGCTTGAAAACTGGTAATTTGTTTGAAGATGATAAATTCCCAGCGAAAAATTCAAGTATTTTTAAATTTAAAAATATGCTTCAGGATACAATAGAATGGAAGAGACCTCATGAAATAATTAAAAATCCAGAATTTATAGTAAATCGAATTGAACCGAATGATTTAGACCAAGGTCAATTAGGTGATTGTTGGGTTATAGCTTCTTCAGCGACTTTATTAAGTGTACCAGAATATATCAACCGAGTCATACCATTAGATCAAACATTTGAAAAAACCAATTATGCTGGTATATTTCATTTTAGGTTTTGGTTAAATGGAGAATGGGTTGATGTGTGTGTAGATGATAGGTTACCTTTTGATAAATATGGAAATTTGATATTTTGTCATAATAATCTTGATAGAAACGAAATGTTTGGACCATTATTGGAAAAGGCTTATGCTAAATTAAACATTTGTTATGAATTTTTGATCGGCGGTTTGTCTAAGGATGCTCTGATTGATTTTACCGGTGGAGTTAACGAAACTTTTAATCTTAAACGTTCGGCTTCAAATGCTGAAAAAGAGAGATTTATTGATCCAAATAAACTCTGGAAAATTATTTTTGAATCTTTCGGTTTAAAATCTTTAATGTCTTGTTCAGCTAATGTAAATGAAAATCAAAATATTGAAGATAGACAAGATAACGGTATAATAGTTGGCCATGCTTATTCTATAATAGCATTATACGAAATTCTATCAACAAATGGAAAGTTCAATAGGCTAAGAAGTCCAAATGAACAAATAAATTCAAATGATGTTAAAACAATAAGATTATTAAAGTAATTTGCAAAAACCCAAAAATTTACTAATTAAATAAAATAATTAATAAAATTTTTTCAAGAATTCGAAATCCATGGGGTCAAAAAGTATCCTACAAAGGACCATGGTCATCAGATCGTGAAGAATGGAAGTTAATTGAAGACAATATAAAACTAATCTTAAACCCAAGTAATCAAACAGATGGTCAGTTTTTTATGTCATTCGAAGATTACATAGAAAATTTTGATTCAATGGACACAGTTCATGTAGATTTGAATGGAATCTTAAATCATAATTCAAATGAAAGGATAAAATGGAAATTAATACAATACGCTGGGGCATGGATACCAGGTCTAAATTCGGGTGGCTCTGGTTCGGACCCAGAATTGTATTGGACTAATCCTCAATGCGAAGTCGATTTACAAAGAGTTAAAAGCAAAGCTAATATACCAGTAATTGTATCATTATTGCAAACAGAGTCAGCGTTACGAAGAGCACAAACAGACGGAAAATACGAGAGTTCATATGAAGCTATTGGATTCCACGTATATGCAGTTAGACCCGGCTCGGTTAAACAAAATGATAAATACGGTCTTTATGATCTACAACAAGTTAACAGACTTAAAATTTTTAGATACGAAAGAGAAGTTTCAAAACGTATTGAATTACTACCTGGCTTTAATTATATCATAATACCATGTTTATTTGAAGTTAATAAAAGCATGAAATTTTTACTCAGAATTTTCTATGAATCAGATGAATTTAATACAAAAACTTTAATTAAATCAGAACAGCCAAGTAGAAATAAAAAAAGCTCTATTTGTAATTTAATTTAAACATTTTATTAGTTTTAAAAATTCCAATTTGAATAATTTATTATTTAAAAAAATAAAAAAATTTAAAGTTAAACTCAAATTGAATAAAATTGAAGTGATTACTTCAAAGCATAAATTTGTCTCTGTGTTATTAAAATTTAAAATGTATTTATAAAACACTGGTAAACGACCCATGAAAGCATTTAAACTGGTCAAGACCAAAATTTTCAAGAATCTGTATTGAATCTTTTTAAGCTTGGAAAAGTTCGTATTCAGTCTCTTTTTGTTATTAGATTGTTTCTTGAAAAATATCACCAATGATATGTTTAAACATGATATAATCAGTATTGATATGACATCTCTAAAAAAGCTCAAACTGAATTCATAAATTTCAATAAATAATTGTTTGGAAAAGTTGGATTTTTTTATTTCGTATTTTGAATCGATTTGTTTTATTTCATAAGTAAAAAATCTTGCCACATAAACTAAACTAAAAAACACCAGTAAAATTAAAACAATTAGTTTAGAATTTTTTCTTAAAAATGTTTTAAATCTTAGGTTTCTTAAAGTCAATAAACATGATAAATTTGAACACAGCTCACATAATATTGAACAATACAAAAACACAACTCTAAAATAGTAATTAAAAATAAACCATATGAGCTTTGATCCATAAGATCCATTTAAATTTATTGATTCGAATATAAACGTGAACGATCTTATTAGTAAAACTAAAAAATCAAATACTGATTTATAAAAGAAGTATTCGAATATAGATTTAATATCTTTTTTTCTAAGTACTAAAATGCAAGTAAGGTTCAAAGTGGTGCCGAGCAGGCCAATTAAAGTCATTACATAGGCATTATTAAAATCCTGAAACAAATCACAAAAATTGTTTGTCAAATTCATTTCTAGATTAATTTTAAAATAAAATTTAAATTTTTGTTTTAAAAATAAATTATTGAAATATAATATATTTATATTTAATTAAGCTTAATGAAACTAAAAACATTTTGTTGAAGATTAGTGCTGGTTGATAAATAAAATAAAAAAATGGTTATTTATTTATTAAATGTTTTTAATTATACAGTACTGTATATAGATTATCAAATATTTAAAAGACAACTTGATTAAAATAATCTCAATATTAAAATTTAATAAATAAAATTTGGAAAATTTCTTCAAATAAAAATTTTATTTTTAAAATAAATTTTTCTAAAAACATTTCTAAAAAGCTTATTATTTAAAAGTACAAAAAAGTTTAAGCTAACTGAGAGATAAAGCAAAGTGATAGCAATCGATTCATAGCACAAATTTTCACTAAGATCAAAAAATTTAGTAAGGTATCTGTAAAAATGTGGAAAGCGACCAATAAATGATAAAAACGATATTAGAAAAATTGTTTTAATGGTTCTATTTTGGGTTTTTACAAGTTTTCCGGAATATGTGGAATTTAGATTTTTTCTCTTATTAATTTGTCGTTTAAAGAATAAAATTAATAGAACATTTAGAATTAGAATTATTACAATTGAAAATGTATCTCTGAAAAAACTAAGCCCGAATTCGAATATTAAATAAAATAGACAATCAGAATTTTTGTTTTTTAGAATTTTGTATTTACCATTAAATAGAGAAATATCATTGCTAAAAAATCGAATAATATGCAACAAAGAAATAAAAATTAAAATAGATAAAATGAAAATTTTTGAAGTAATTTTATAAAAAAATTTAAAATTAATTTTAGAAAAAGCCAAAAAACAGGAAAAATGTGCAAATATTTCGCATATTACGGAGCAATATAAAAATATTGGTCTAAAGAAATACTGAAGTATTAGCCACAATAATTGTTGAATAAAAGAATTGAAATTGTTCGAATAAATTGATTCAAAAAATATGGTCAAAGAACGAATAAATAGAATAAGAGTATCGAATATAGATTTAAATAAAAAATATCTAAACATTAAATTATTTGATTTTAAACTTATTAATTGAATTTGTGGTTGTATTAGAACACTTGTTGATAAAAAACAAAATAAAAATCCGATTAATGAAATTAGAGTTAAAAAATATGTATTGGTAATTGATTCAAAATATGTACAATAACTATCATTTGAATTGTTCATTTTTTAAATAAAAAATGGTTAAAACATATAAAATTAGAAAAAAAATTTTTTTTGCTAAGAAAATAAATTTTAATTATTGATTAAACTATGTTAAAATATACGTGATTTTTGGTTAAATTATTTTATAATTTCAAATAAAAAGATAAACATTTTAAAAGTTAAATATTTTTATTATTTATTAAAATAAAATTTATTGGAAATAAAATGATAAGTCTTATACAAAAGGCTTTAGAGAAAACAAAATCAGAAACTGAGTTTCCATCTAAAGTTATAAATATAATAAATTTTTCTGGTGATGCAGATAAATGCTCTGAAATAAAAAAGCAATCAGAGCAAATAATTGATGGCTTAAATTTAGACTCAACTATTTATAGAGCTGACTCCAATCAATCAATAGTAGAAAGTCTGACAGAAGTTAGAGAAATTGAAGATCCGACTAAAGAGTTTTTTAATATACCTGAAGAAGTGCCTAGCCAAGTTGAAAATACTTCTTATGCCAACATTCCATCCTCTTACGAAACAATATCTATTCTCAAACTTATAATTATGTCAGTCCAAACTATAACTATCAAATTCCACCACCAAGTGTAACTAATCTCAGTTATCCTCAACCATATCCAACTGAATCTATACCATACAATCAAATATCATCTTCAACAGTTTTTTCTCAACCACAAAAACCATTAATTAGCAGTATAGTACTCCGATTATAAACCAAACTCCAGTAACTTCTATACCATCTCCAACTGTTATCAATATACAACTTGAAAAAAAAGAGCCTTTGATTACATCAACAACTTTTGTCACTGAATCAGCACTTCCACCACCTCAAAAGGTTCATCAAGAGAAAAAATGTTCATGTGGCTGTAATAAAACTAAATTCTTCATTCAGTAATAAAAAAAAATTATAAAAATTAAAGTCAATAATTCCTAATGACGTAAACATTGAATTTTATAGTTTTTCTAAATTATTTATTAATAAACGAATTCTATAGCAACAACAAATATTCTTTTTATTTTTTATTGATAATATAAAAGTGTTTTTTTTTTTAATTTTTAATTTTACTTCTTTCTAGATTTTAAAATGTCGAAGTCAACTCCAAATCCAAATAAAGATATAAAACCTGCTCCTCATCCAAATCAAAAACATGACATAAAACCTGCTCCTCATCCAAATCAAAATCAAGATATAAAACCTTCTCCTCGTCCAAATCAAAATCAAGATAAAAAACCTACTCCTCATCCAAATCAAAAACATGACATAAAACCTACTCCTCATCCAAATCCAAATTCAGATATCAAACCAAAACCACAAACAGACCCAAAACAAGATATAAAACCTGCTCCTCAGCCAGTTCCAAATCCAAATTCAGATATCAAACCAAAACCACAAACAGACCCAAAACAAGATATAAAACCTGCTCCTCAGCCAGTTCCAAATCCAAATTCAGATATCAAACCAAAACCACAAACAGACCCAAAACAAGATATAAAACCTGCTCCTCAGCCAGTTCCAAATCCAAATTCAGATATCAAACCAAAACCACAAACAGACCCAAAACAAGATATTAAACCTACTCCTCAGCCAGTTCCAAATCCAAATTCAGATATCAAACCAAAACCACAAACAGACCCAAAACAAGATATTAAACCTGCTCCTCAGCCAGTTCCAGTTCCTAATTCAGATATCAAACCAAGCCCTCAACCAGCTTCAGTTCCGAAGCCAGGAAACACTTATGGAGAATTATATGATAAATGGTTCTATGCAGGTATGAAACAAGCCGATATAGATAATTTTAACAAACAAGCTGAATTAGCTACTGCAAAAGCATGTTCAATTATGTAACCACATGACGAAAAAATTAAGATGTGTTTTTTTCCTAGGCTTATGAAAAATTATTAATTTTATATTAAATTATTTAAAAAAACTATGGCAACTATATTCATTTTTTATCTTTTCTAATAAAGTTTTTATAAACATTTGAACTTCAATAAAAACATTAATCTTCAATTAAAAAAATAAATAGCATTTAAAATAAAAATTAAAAAAATGTTTTTAAATCCTTTTTTGACAGAAATCCAATCAGAATGTATGAAATTTTTTCATTATTTTAAATCAAGATAAAAAATTAAAACTGGCTTGTATGTTCTTGCTCAGAAAAAAAGAATAAAATTTGCTGGATAAAATAATATTAAAAAATATGAAATAATTTTAACAAACAAGCCTATTTGGCATCTGCAAAACAATGTTCACTTATGTAACCAAATGACGATAGCCATTTGGTTTTAAGTTTATTAAATCATTTAGATTAGCCATGCAACTTAATTAATTTTTTAAAAGCTTATATAAACATTTTGAAATAAATAAATAAATTGTTACTTTTTGTTACTTATTCCAATCTAAATTCTTGAAAATTATTAAAATTTTCAAAAAATAAAAAATAAATGTTTAAATATTTCAGATTTTAATGAGAAATATAATAAAAATGGTCAAAAAAAATATTGTTGAATAGAATAAGAGTATCGAAAATAATTACCGATTTTACTATGTAAAAATATACGTGATTTTTCATTTTTATTACATTTTTTAATAATTTCAAAAATAATGATAAAAATTTAAAATGTTAAATATTTTTATTATTATTTATTAAAATAAAATTTATTGGAAATAAATATTAAATTTTTAGTTAATAAAAAAAATAAAAAAATCAAAATAAAATTAATAAATTTATTAAAAAATACTTAAAAATCTATTCAAAGTAGTTAAACAATGTTTAGGTACATAACCACATTTACCATTTGATAATAATTGAACAAATAAATAATCATTTTTTGAATTTTTAGGTTCATAAATAATTTTAACTTTTTCAGAATATTTAATTGATAAATCACCATTCATTTTTGATTTATATTCATTACAACAAACCAATATCAAATCATTTGTTTCATGTGTATTTTCATTAGTAGAATCTGTAATTGATATAGTTGATGATACATCTGATTTTGTATTTGTTATTAATGATGATGGAAAAGAATTATTACATGAACATGTATTGCTATCATTACATGAATTTATTTCCGATATTTCATCAATCATATTTGTATAATAACCATTTTTTATTAATGATTTTGTTTGTTGTTTTAAAACTGTACTTGTTAGTTTATACTTGAATGATAATTGACTATTATTTGTGGAATTATTTGTATTATTATTTGTTTTATCATTTGAAATAATTGTTTGTTCTATCAAATATGGAAATTTGGATATTGATGTTTGATTATTGTTGCTATTATTGTTGCTATTACTGGAAAATTCTTGATCTATTTTTGTACTATGAAAATTAGACATTGTACACATTGTTACATCTTCATATGGATTTATTTGTTCCAAATAATTATATATTGCTTCATTCTTTTTGTATTCAACTGAATGACATTCATTTTGATTTTCGTTTTGATTATTTAAATCATCCAATTCGACATAATCAAAATTTTTATTTGATTCTTTTTTTTTATTTGATGAAAAGCATCCTTTTAATAAACCAGTACAAGATTTTGATTTGTTTTCTTTTGTTTTAAACATTTTACAAAATTTGTTTTTTTTTCTAAAATTAATTTTATTATTAAATACTTTTGATACGAATTAATCTAATGAAAAAATCCTTACCACTTAAATATTAAATTTCTTCTTTATCTTCTATTAAGATTCTATAAAAATTAATATTGATTAAAGACAAATTAAAAATTATAGGTTTTATCAAGTTATCATAAATCAATCAATCGGAAAATCATTTTTAAACTTATTCTCTTTTTACTTTTATTTTAAAATTAATTTAATCAATTATTTAAAATAATTATTTATATAATTTTATTATTAATTAACAATAAAGAAGAAAAAAAAATTAAAATTTTTTTTATTTTTTAAGTAATTATATACAACAAAATTTCTTTTATTAATTATTTAACTAGTTCTTCTTTTTAAATCTTTTTTTTTCATCAATTAATTGAGACTTTAATTTCAATTTTGCAATAAAATAAGTTATTTTTCCTTATTTTAATTATTTCTTTAAAAAAAATTGCTTCCATCTATTCTCCGTACAGAAAAATTATTATAGAAAATATATTTTTTTTAAAAGATAACTTTTTTTAATCTAAAAACAACTTTTGAATATTGTTTGTTTGTTTTAAAAAAATTTTAAAATTTAATTTTTTAAATTTTTTCAACAAAATATTGTAATCAATAGTAAATCATTTCTCCTCAAATTTTGCTACTTTCACATTTTAATATATTAGAATAGAAATTTCAAAAGTGTAAAGTTTTTTTAAATTTAACTCCTTTTAAATTATTGAATAGTTTATTCATAGCCCAATAATTTTACAAATCATCAATATCTGTTTAATTCATCTTTAATAATTTTTTATTTTAATATTTTAATATTTTGCAAATTTGCTTTAAAACAAAAATTTTTTTATCTAATAAGACATTTTAAAGTGTCTCTTCATTGAAATTTGAATTAGAAAAAAAAATTAGAAAAAAACTCGTCTTAGTAATTAATTTCAAAATATAAAACGCTAGAAATGTAAAATACTATTTAAAAATAAAATATATATATAAATTTGGTCATTAATAATGTTAATTTAAAAATCTTTAAAATTAATTTAAAATTTAATTTTTAAATTTAATCAACAATGGCAGATTATTTAGCATCTATTTATGGTACAGAAAAAGATAAAGTAAATTGTTCATTTTATTATAAAATAGGTGCTTGTAGACACGGACTAAAGTGCACAAAATTGCACAATGTTCCAGCATATAGTCAAACTGTTTTATTAAAAAATTTCTATCTTGGACCTTTGTCACAAAATAGTGTGGAAATAAAAAAATATACTAACGAAGAATTACAGCAACATTTTGATGACACATATGAAGAGTTATTTGTTGAACTTGAAGATAAGTATGGAGAACTAGAAGAGCTGAATATATGTGAAAACATAAACGAGCATTTAGTTGGTAATACTTATTGTAAATTTCGTTATGAAGAAGATGCTGAAAAAGCAGTTCAAGACTTGAATAATAGATGGTTTAATACACGACCTATTTATGCAGAGTTATCGCCAGTAACAGATTTTCACGAGGCTTGTTGTCAATTTCAACCAAGTGATTGTCCAAGAGGCAGTGCATGTAATTTTCTACATTTAAGACAAATATCAAGATCTTTAAGGCATAAATTGTTTAGTAACAGAAAAAGAAATAGGAGGTAATAATATATTTTGGTTGAATAAATTTTAATTAAATATCAATGTTATTAATATATTTTAAAGAAGGTCCTATTCGCGTTCAAGGAGTAGAACTAGATCAAGATCAAAAAACAAACACAGAAGTAGAACCAGATCAAGAAGTCGTTCAAGATATAGAAATAGAAGAAGGTGAAATAAAAAAAAAAGATTTAAAAAGAAGAACTAGTTAAATAATTAATAAAAGAAATTTTGTTGTATATAATTACTTAAAAAATAAAAAAAATTTTAATTTTTTTTTCTTCTTTATTGTTAATTAATAATAAAATTATATAAATAATTATTTTAAATAATTGATTAAATTAATTTTAAAATAAAAGTAAAAAGAGAATAAGTTTAAAAATGATTTTCCGATTGATTGATTTATGATAACTTGATAAAACCTATAATTTTTAATTTGTCTTTAATCAATATTAATTTTTATAGAATCTTAATAGAAGATAAAGAAGAAATTTAATATTTAAGTGGTAAGGATTTTTTCATTAGATTAATTCGTATCAAAAGTATTTAATAATAAAATTAATTTTAGAAAAAAAAACAAATTTTGTAAAATGTTTAAAACAAAAGAAAACAAATCAAAATCTTGTACTGGTTTATTAAAAGGATGCTTTTCATCAAATAAAAAAAAAGAATCAAATAAAAATTTTGATTATGTCGAATTGGATGATTTAAATAATCAAAACGAAAATCAAAATGAATGTCATTCAGTTGAATACAAAAAGAATGAAGCAATATATAATTATTTGGAACAAATAAATCCATATGAAGATGTAACAATGTGTACAATGTCTAATTTTCATAGTACAAAAATAGATCAAGAATTTTCCAGTAATAGCAACAATAATAGCAACAATAATCAAACATCAATATCCAAATTTCCATATTTGATTGAACAAACAATTATTTCAAATGATAAAACAAATAATAATACAAATAATTCAACCAATAATAGTCAATTATCATTCAAGTATAAACTAACAAGTACAGTATTAAAACAACAAACAAAATCATTAATAAAAAATGGTTATTATTCAAATATGATTGATGAATTATCAGAAATAAATTCATGTAATGATAGCAATACATGTTCATGTAATAATTCTTTTCCATCATCATTAATAACAAATACAAAATCAGATGTATCATCAACTATATCAATTACAGATTCTACTAATGAAAATACACATGAAACAAATGATTTGATATTGGTTTGTTGTAATGAATATAAATCAAAAATGAATGGTGATTTATCAATTAAATATTCTGATAAAGTAAAAATTATTTATGAACCTAAAAATTCAAAAAATGATTATTTATTTGTTCAATTATTATCAAATGGTAAATGTGGTTATGTACCTAAACATTGTTTAACTACTTTGAATAGATTTTTAAGTATTTTTTAATCATTTAATTAATTTTTTTTTTTTTAATTTTTTTTTTTGTTAATTATAAATTTAATATTTATTTCCAATAAATTTTATTTTAATAAATAATAATAAAAATATAATTTCTTGTTTTTTATTTTTAAAAAATTTTAATAATTTTCAAGCTTTTAGATTTTAATAAGTTACAGTTTTGATCCAAAAATGGTATAAATGACATTTAATTTTTATTTAAAAAGCTATTTGTTTATTTTTTTTAAAATTCTTTATATAAACATTAAAAAAATAGGTATTAAGTCGCAAGGCTAATCTTAATGATTTATAAAACCTACTAAAAAAGACTATTGTCTTAAAAATTAAAGACTATATATGTTTCCATAAATAATCATGCTTTTGCGGTAGCCAATTCGGCTTGCATGTAAAAATTATCTATTTCGGTTTGTTTCATACCTGCAAAGTGTTCACTAGCTTCGGGACTGAAGCTGGATCCAATCCTGTTTGTGTTATTAAAACTTGTTTATTATCATTTTGTGGTACCTGTACTGGTGCCATCTGATTGATTATTTGGATTTAAGATTTGTTTTATATTATCAGAGACTTGGTTCCATTCTTTTGTTCCAGTAGACCAACTACCTTTGTAAGATTGATTTTGACCCCATGGGTTACGAATTCTAGGTTCACAAAAAAATTTACTAAATAATTAAATGATTTTTTTTTAAATTAAAAATACTTTAAAAGTTTCAAAGTTTGAGTATTTGGAATTGGCTCTGTTGGTGTTCTTAATGTGTTAAATTGTCCATTTTTGGATAGAATTTCATAGATACCGATTATGCTATAAGCATGGCCAACATCTAATAATCTATAACCCATCAAATAATTTACCAGATTTCAATAGCTGTGTTTTAACCAAATCAAAATTTTGATCCAAATAATGTTTAAATGACATTTTAAAATGCCAAAAGAAGCAAAATTTAATTTAAAAAAAAAAAACAGTTAATTTAATTAATGAAAAAAAAGAATATTTTTTGTTGCTATAGAATTTGTTTATTATTAAATAAATTTTAAAAAATAGAAAATTCAAATGTTTACGCCATTAGAAAAAACTGTTGAAGATGATATTTGATTGTATGGTATAGATTCAGTTGGATATGGTTGAGGATAGCTGAGATTAAGTACACTTGGTGGTGGAATTTGATAGTTATAGTTTTGACTGACATAATTATAAGTTTGAGTATAAGCAGGGCTATCAGGAATATAAACAGGAATTTGAGATGCTGATATGGTCTTAGAAGAAGACTGGTTATAAAGCTCAGCTAAAGTTTTAGATCCTTGATAATTAGGACCCGAAACTTGGTTATAAATTTGAGTACTAGATGGTTGATTTTCATAATAATAAGGTTGAGTAGTAGTAATAGATATTGTTTCGTAAGAGGATGGAATGTTGGTATAAGAATTATTTTCAACTTGGCTAGGCACTTCTTCTGGTAAATTAAAAAACTCTATAGTAGGCTCTTCGATTTCTCTAACTTCTGTCAGACTTTCTACTATTGATTGATTGGAGTCAGCTCTGTAAATAGTTGAGTCTAAATTTAAGCCATCAATTATTTGCTCTGATTGCTTTTTTATTTCAGAGCATTTATCTGCATCACCAGAAAAATTTATTATATTTATAACTTTAGATGGAAACTCAGTCTCTGATTTTGTTTTCTCTAAAGCCTTTTGTATAAGACTTTGAAGCTCGTTTGGACGCAAAGAAGACGAAGCTAGACTATTTGCAGTAGCTAATATTAGATTTTGTTTTTCTTCTTCACTTCTTTCGCACTTGTACATGACATTGTTGATATTGATTAGTTTTATTTTAGGCAAATTTGTCCCTGGTATTGATATCTTTTCAATTTCAGCCATTTTTGATAGAAATAGGTTTCTCTTTTTATTTTGTCAAATTTTTAATAAATCGAAAAAACTAAATGGCTTTTTATATTTAATATTTTGACAATTTTTTTAAATGAGAAAAAATTTTATTATAAATTTAAAAAATAAATATATATAATAAAAGCCTCGAGCTTTCGTTCCTTCAGCCGAGTATTGTTTTTGTTTTTGTTGATACAAATTTTAAATATAAATCAATTTTATTTATGTTTAAAACACAAGAAAATAAATCTTGAACCAAAAGTGGCTTATTAAAAAATACTTTTCATCAAATAACAAAGAATCAAATAAGTTTTGAGAATCAAAATAATTTAAATTATTTAAATATGAATTTCTTACTAACCATAGATACATTTGTTTGGTTAATTTAATAGGAACTTTACTTAAAAATCTTATACTCTAAACCCAATTTGTATTTTGGCAATATTTATAACAAGCTTCAACCATTTAGACTAAATTTCATTTATTACAAAATTTTTATTTTATACAATTTTTTTAAAAAAATTTTGTAAATAATTATAATCAAAATATATTTCTTGAAATCTTGAACTCTTTTTGAATTTGTTGATATTCACAATTTTTTTAAAATGTGATAAAAAACCTTTGCAAAAATTAATTTTGGATTTTTTCAATTCAGCTCGTATTAAAGTTGAATTAAAACTATAATTTCTAATTCCTATATGACTTAGTATACGATATGTTTTATTGGTGTTATAAATGCTTTTGCCATTACCATTTATTTTTATGCTAAAAAATCTGTCAAAATAATTTGTTGTTTGTTGAATTGCTTTCTCATTTGTTTGAATCAAAGGTTTAATTATATTATTTTGTATATAGCATATTTTATCAGCATAGTTCTTTTCATTTTTATTTGAAATTTTTATTGTAAAATTATTCAAACTTTCTACTTTTATAATTAAACTTTTATTTAGTTTAGAGCATATTTCATCAACTTGATTTGACGTTAAATAATAACTAGCTGGATAATAACAAAATTCGTTATTTGAAGCTATCAAACTATTGTTCAAAAATATGCTCATTTCTGCTTGAATATTCAATTTTTTTTCATGTTTGATGTAGTTTTTTAAATAACTAAAACTGCTTTTTAAATTAAGAGTTTTCATTAAAGAAAATTCAAATTTTCTTCTCGGTAATATGAGCTCGTCTGTGTCTATAACTTGAATATATTTGTACTTGTCTACATTCTCCAAGTAACATTCATTTATCAATAACAAATTTATTAAATCCATTTTTCTATAAAATGCACTGTTTTTTATATAATTTGGTATATAATTAGCAGTTGTTAAACCTTTATCAACATTTTTTGTATATTTTAAAGTGTTTGGAAAACATTTTAGTTGCTTTATTAATAAAATCGGATCATATATTATCCAATTTGGATCAACCGAGTACAATTGTATTTGATCAAAGCCAATAATTTTATTATAAATAATCCATGTGTTAAAGTCTTTTGTATCATTCAGATCATTAATCAAAAATATTTTTGAACATATTAAATTTTCTTTTTTCTCTTGAGACTTTATATATTTAACTAATAAATTCAAATCTAAGCCATTAACATTTAACACCATATTAAGATCATTTGTATCAATTGTATCATATTGTTTTAAAATTTTTTTCAAATCAAAATCTAAATCTATTGTTGTATAAACATAGTTGCGATCATATAAATCTCGTTTTAAATTATTTATTTGAAAATTGTTTAATTTTAAATTTAATTTTGAATCTTTGTAAGTTATTCTAAGATCAAAATCAAACTGAATATTGTCTCTAAAATATCGGATTAAATTTAAAGTAATTAAATTCAAGTCAATGAAATAAAATAAAGCTTGTTTCTTGAAGTATATTTGACCATTTAGTAAATACCAATCTCCATCTTGTTCACATGTTTTTTCTGTTAAATATGATAATTTAGTAAATTGTTTGCTTTTATTTACTTTTGATTTTAATATAAGTATAATTAAAATTAAAAATAAAAATTTAAAAAAAAATTTTAAAGTTCTTATTATTTTCATTTTTTAAAAAATTATGATACAAAACAAGAAAAAATATTTTTCATTTTCATTAATTGAATTCAATCAAGTATGAATTTTATAGAAATAATTTTTTTAAATAAAAAATAATAAAATATATACCATTAATAATTATGCTTTTCATATTATTGAAACCAAAGAACAATCATTAAACTTTGAGCATTTGAACACTGGGAAGATATTGGCGTTAAAAAATTGACTGATAGAGACAATTATATATGATCGTCATTAAAGATTTACAATTAAAGCTAAAGAACAAATCTCATATTAAATTTGAATAATTCTGTTACAAAAAACTTTGATAACTTTAGGTTTGGACTTATGAGGTTTTACTCAGTCAGTAAGCGCGCTTAATAGAAGTTATTTAAAATATTATTAAATGAGATAATAGGACTGAAGACAATATGACAATAATACTATATCAAAATTTATAACTTAAATCCGAAATTATAAGATTTTTAATTAAGCTCACTTTGACTACAATTTTATTTTAATAGAGTATATTTTAGACCCATTTTAAGATTATTCAATTTTATTTAATTTCAATTCATGAAGAACTAAATAGCAACTGTTCTTTGGCATTAAAAAATTATAAAAACGAACATTTTCCTCAACCAATGCAACCCTATTATTAATATATTTAAAAATTAATAACAGAGTATCATAATTTTTAAAACGAATTCTTTTTAAATTTGCTTTTAATTTAATTTTATGATAAATAAAAATTATTTATAAACCTTAAATTAAAATAAAGATAATTTTTTTAGATGATACATTGAAATCTATTATTTCTAAGATAAGTTTCTTTATTAATTATTAATTTCTATAGACTGACTATTTACAAAATGATAAATAACTAGCAGATATTTTAAGATTTTTGAAATTTTAAGACTTTTCTTTAAAGTAAAGATTCTTTCTAACAATTTAGGCTAATTTTTAAATTTAAATCACTTATTCTTAGAAATACAACTTCGTATTTCTAAAGCATACAATATTGCAATAAAGAAAAGTTCTTCTTCAAAAAATGGGCTTGTGATATTACACAATCAACTTTGATAACAAATTATTAATCGAAAAACTGCTTTAATTATCAAATTTTTATTATAAAACATTTCATGATTAGTATAATTTTGGTAGTTTTGATAATAATAATTTAATTTTTCATAAAAAATAATAAAAATGTATTCAAAATTTTTTTTAATTTGTGTTTCATGTATTTTGATACCGGAAATTTATATGGTATAGATAATACAGTTTTTATTTTGATAATTTCAAAATATTAAAATATTTTAACTTAATTTTAAGTTTAGTATAAATTTAAAAAATGTAGATATTAACAAACAAGAAGAATCAAATAGAGAATTTATAGATATTATTAAAAATCATAAGCTACAATTTTTGAATTATAATGATAAAAATAATAATGAAGATTATTCAAATTTAGCCAATATATACGATATTCCATTTGGCTCTAATTTAAATGATGAAAATAAAATTTTATATCAAAAATTGAAACATATTCAAAGACGTCTAAAATCACTTGAAATTATAATATTATCGAATTTAAAGCTAACAGTTTTGTTTTATATGGTAATTGCCATTTTGATATGTCTAATATTAATTGAAAATATAAAAAATAAGTCAAGACCTAACAAGCTTAAGCAATATCCTCAAAAACAATTTAATGTATAATTTGAATTTTTTTAAAATGAACCATCTATATTTTTAAATAAATCAATTAAGATAAATTTTATTTTTTTACTTTTAAAAATTATATCAAGCTCAAATAAAATACTTAAATAATTAAGCAGAGCTAAACTATTTTAATTAGTTATTGAATAAATAGTGTTGCAATTTGGAATTAAGAATAATGTAAGCTTTTAAAATATTATTAAATTTGAATTTATTTTTCTTCAAATTCATTCAACACAACTAAACTATAATAAAAACTAATAAACATCAATTAAATAAAAATCAATAAAATAAATATTTATATATTCAGAAAATAGAAAATTTCTAAATGAACATGTTTTTTTTTTTTTATTTCTTTTGAGTAAAATCATTTTTTTATGAAATGAAATTAAATTCTAAATTTCCAATAAGTAATTAAATTTTGATTAAAAAAAAAACTTAATTATTAAGCTTAAATTATACTTATTATGTTAGGTAAATGTCTCTCTTTTATTGATCAAAATGGCAACTATCATTCAGAAGTTGAATGTTCAACTGGAGAATACTGCTGTGGTCCTTGTAGCTTAAGACACTGTTGCACATACTACTCGAGTCGAATTGTGAACCAAACTCTATGTGATTTGAACAAATTTCAAAATGTTTATTCACATAGAAAAATTTTAAAACCCGAGTAAAATTTTGATTTAACAAAATTATAAATTCAAATTTATTAATTAAAAATGATTTAATTAAAAAAAGAATAAATTTCGAAAATGTAACAATTTTGGTCATTTTATTAATTGGTATTTTAACAATACTATATTCGAAAATTTTTAATAATTCAAGTAAAAAACGATTTATGCAAATTTGAATTTTAAAATTTTTATTAAACAAACATTATTTTCTATATATTCTTTAATAAAAAAATTTCAAAAAAAAAATTTATCAATTTCATTTAAAAAAATAAAATAAAAATGATTTTATTTAAAATTTTTATCTTATTTTATCTCAAGTTCCAATTTACTTATTCTTGTTGTGATCCTATTCTTCCAATCACTGGTTTCAATAATTCAAGAGTAATCAAATTTTTTTTTTATTTATTTTGGATAACTAATAATTTATGATGTTGTCCCTAATCATTCTCAACTGCTAGTAAAATGCTCATTTTTAATTAGTGTTGGCTGGCGTTAGATGTCTTACCGGTAGAATCCGGGAAGAAATTTAACGGTAGGTCTTCAGGATTAAAAAGCGGCCAACCAGTTAAAAACGGTGAACTCTAACGGTAAGCGGTAGAGTCTACCGGTTAGAGGTGGCGGTAACGATTGACATATTGCTGAGCTGTTGCAATTTTTACTTGGTTTTGATGGCGCATTAACTCTCAAAGCTTGCGAATTTAATGTCGCATAAAACCTTAAGATTCCATGTTTAGAGCATGCAACAACAGTCAAATAAATTATAACATTGGCGAGATGTCGTTTGGAGCATGCGCCAAAAACGCATCTTAACTTTGGGTGCTGCAATATCTAGCAAAGGAATACGGTTATTTAAAATATTTAAAATTTTTTAATTCAATGCAAGAGCTCACCAATATGTCAACCGTTACCGCTACCGCCACCACTCACCGGTGATTAATCCGGAAGACCAAACCATAATCCGGAAACACCATTTTTAATCTATTTAGAATTTCAAAGACTTTTGTTGAAAATTTTGAATTTTAATTAACAAAAATTAAAATAAATTTTTTTCAAGTTTGCAGGAGATTGGTTTGTTTATCAAATTGATCGAAAACAGGTACAAGAGAAAAGTTGTTGGATCAAAAAAATTGAACTAGTTATTTTAAAAGAAACTAAATATTTTAATATAACTGAAAAATATTACAAGTAAGATATTAATATTATTTAATTGCATTAACTTTAAGCTTAGACTTGTTGTTTTTTTAATTAGAAAATCTGAAGAAATAGAAAATAATCTAGTTTCTTTGGATGCATATGGACTTGGTTATTGGCTCAACAATGATGGTAGCCGAACAAATATAGTATCTACTGATTACACCAACTTTGCTGTGTGCGCTTCATGCAGTTCTAAATACGGCTCAGATGTGCATGTTTTGATACGAAGCTTAAATTATAGCTCATCTATTTCTGACAGCATTAAACTCGCTGTAGATAGCCTCAACTTCCATGAATCTTATTTGAAAAACATCTCGTTTGATTTATGTTTTAAAAAAGATAATTTGAAAAATAGTTGTACAAAAATTTATTTTATTAAAACATTTTATTTTATTTTTATTTTAAGCTTAATAATAATTTATTTTTAAACAAATTGAAATAATCATAATCAAAGTTAAAATTATTTATTTGAAAAATTTTATTTGCAATAAATTTTTTTTTTATATCACCTCTAAAATGCGAAGTGAATCCATCTTCTTGACCCAAAGAATGTTTTCTAATTTTGAAAATTTTTATTTTAGAGTCGACAATTTTTAAAACATTCTTGGAGAAATGTGTAGTAATAAATTTAAAGGTTTTATCAGTGTCATAAACACACTTGCCAATCTTCTTGTACTCGAACATAAAAAACCGATCGAAAACATTAGTTAAATTTTTTATAATAGATGCATAGCTATTTAAAAAAGGCTCTACCAATGACTTGTATTTATGGCACAAAATTACAGCATATTCTAAATCTTCTACTTTATTAATCACTAATTTCAAATCAAAAGTATCATTTGAATGAGAAAACTTTTCATTTTCCAATGCGTTTACAATTAAGTTTTTTTTTAAATAAGGATCTAGTTTTTCTATTTTTGAACACATTTTTTCAAAATAATTGTTATTAATATAAATTTTATCTGTGAAATGAAGACACCTATCACGATTGTGTTTTAAGCTGATTGTTTTCAAATGATCATATATTAAAAGGTTATTTTTTGGTATTATAATTTCATCTGTGTCATATATTGCTATGAATTTATGCTTATCAACATTTTGCAAGTAACACTCGTTCAACAACAACTCGTTTATCACATCAAGTTTGGCATAGAAGAGAAAATTAAAAGAACTAACTTGATCTATATATTGAGTTGGCTTAAGATCGAAAATATTTGGCAAATTTTCTAGTTTATGCATTTTAAAAAAGTTCGAATCAAATTCTTGGAAATTTGAATCAAACGTATAACTTTGTATACCAGAATAGCCGTATTGTTTGTTCAAAAAACTCCAATATTGCAAATTTTTCAGACCTGTGTAATCTTTTTGTAAAATTATTTTGTTACATATCAACACACTTTGATTTTTATTTTCATTTCGAAAATTTTTTACTATCAATGAAATTGGTTCTTCGAGTTTGAAATTTAATTTTGAATCAACTACATCTAACTCAATCTCGAACTTGGACACCTCTAAGTGACTAATTTTTTTCTCAAAAAAATATTCTTCATAATTGAAATAATGGTTTATTTGACTGTAAATAATACTTTGGTCAAATATGTCAGGAATTATCTTTGTTAAAATTTTATTATACAATTTAATGCTTTCGAAAACACGTTTTTGATTATTTGCTAAAAATACTGTTATTTTTATCTCTAGATAATATGTGTTTAGATTGTAATGTTTCGAATGTATTAAGCTCAAGTTTATCAGCGAAATATCTTTAAAATAAAATGAAGATTGCTTTTTAAAAAAAATTTTTTTTTCTTTAATCGAGCTCCAATCGGTGTTTTTAATATTGATATTTAAAGAAGGCTTCAATTTTAATGTTTTCTTGCTCATATGTATTTTTATAACAAAATAAATAAATATAACAACTACTAGTTTCATTAAAAATTTCAATTTTTTCATTTCTTTAAATTTTTTTGATTAATAGGATAATTTATATATTTAAATTTCATATTATCTATTTAAACAAAAAAATATATAGCTTATTTATAATTTAGAAAAAAAAAAAATTATAAAATTATGAAAATAGAAATTTTAAAAGCATTCAAGTAGAACTTACGAAAATAATTAATTTTTTTCTTTAAATTTGAAAAGAAAAATTCTTTTTTTTTTCTCAATATTTTTATTAAATATTCAAAATTTTCTAAATAAATTTGAAATATTTTATTCTTTATGATTTTTTTTTTGATCCAATCTTGGTGAATATATAAATTTAGTTTTTTTGCGAATTTCAAATTTTCAATTTGTCATCAAAATTCAACTTGAAATTTTTCCATTATGAACCTTTAATATATGCTTTAAATCTTGAAAACAAATTTATTTGACTAACTTTGAGTTGTAGTTTGTATTAATCAATTAAACATTAATGTTTAAAATTTTTTTGACATTTTTATTCAATCAAGAGCGCCAAACTTGTTCAAAAGTAATTGGTTGCAAAAAAACTCTGACAAAAATATATTTTCTTATTTTTAATTAAACAACTCAATGATTTAACAATTTTTATCAATTTTATAAAAGTTTTTTTTTTCATATTTAATAAATATTATTTCATAGCTGAAAATAATTACATACCTTAACTTGGTTAGTTATGAAACCAATCTTTTATCTAGTGGTTATTACATAACTTTGTTTCATATATTTTGGTAGATTTTATTTGGGCAAATTTTTTAAATAGGTAATTTTAAAAAGCAATTAAAATTCAATCAAGCTTAATTATGAAAATATTTCTAAATGATAATTTATAACAAATTTTAAAGTTTAATTTTGATTTAAAAAATGATCTCAAAACAAATTCCAATTTTTCAATTACTAAACTTAATAATTATAGTAATATACTTAAATTTTTTTGACAAACAAATGAAAAGAAAAATACAATTTTGTGTGCCATAAAAAATAATATATTTTCATACATCATTCTCTTTTCTCTTCTATTTTCAAATGCTTTAATTGATAACTAATTCCAATAATTGGTTATTTTTTTTTTACTTTTAAAGAATTTCAGTTTTAAACATAATACAATTTTTAGAAATATTAAATTTAAAAGGGTGTAATATTATTCCTAAAGTAAAATATTCAAAAAAGTTAAGTAAAATAATCTTGTCCATCTTGAGTTGCTCTTAATTTTTTTACGAAATTCCAAGTCCCTAATTGTTGATCTTATTTCCTGATAATAAACAATCAAATTTAGAATTAGTTTATTCTAAATTATACATAACTAAATAGAAAAAAAAATTTAAATTTTTGTTGCATTGTTTTATAAATACAATAATATAAAATTATAAAAGATATGTCGAGTTAACCAAATTAAAACCATTTTTTTTTTATTTTAGCTAATATTGATAAAATAGTTGATTAAAACAAATTATCAGCCTTGAATTCATATTCACTTTAGCTAAAAAGAAAAGATTTATTCAATTAACCACCTGCTACACTTTTATTTTTATAATTTTTTAAAAATTAAAAAAAAATAATTTTTAAATTGCTATTTATTTTCTGATTAATCTTTAGCAATTTAAATAAAAAAAATTTTCAAATCTAAATTAGGAAGGGTTAGGTATAAACTAGATTTTTAATGGTTTATATTATTTTTAGCAACTAATTTTCTAAATGCTTTAAACTTTAAAGCCAACACAAAAAATTACTGAGTAAAATTTGTTCAAAAACATGATTATATTTAAATATGAAAAAATCTTTGACATTTTATGATTTTTAGAAAAACTTAAATTTTAGAATTTTAAGAATAAAATAAAAAAAATTTATCTAATTAAAATGAATTTTAAATTTTTATACATTTTCATTTCTAATTTGATTCATATTGGTGTTTTACTAGCTAATAAATGTGATTATGGATATCAAGGAAAAACTTGTGAAGGTTTATATTAAGTATATAATTTAGAATAATAAAGATCTTTTTTCAAATTCAAAATAATTAAGAATGTGGTAAACAATTTGTTAGTCCGAATCTTAAAATAGTAGGCGGTGTAGAAGCAGTTCCTTCGAGTTGGCCTTCCATGGCTTTAGTTGAAGTTACTTATAAATTCTATGCAGATATATCACCTGGATTTAATTTAACACAAAAAACATTTTTTTGTGGTGGCACTTTAATAGACAAAAAAACAGTTCTTACTGCTGCACATTGTTTCCTAAAAGAAATAGTTCTTGATTTAGATCAAGCTAATTCTTATATAATACCAATAGAGCCGAATCAGTTCTTTCCTACTTATGAATCAATGTATAAAGTTTATTTAGGTGTTCATAATATTAGGAAAGTACTGGAAACACATAATTGCACATTGCCTTGTGTATCATCATCAATAGAGAAATTTATAACAGTAATTTTTGAAAAAAAAGAAATAAATTTTTTTTCTTTTTTTTTTTATTAATCAAAGAAAAAAATTATAAAAAGCATCAAGGATATGGCGAATTGTCGAAAGCAAACGATATAGCTGTTATTAAATTAAGCAATGAAGTTGAATTCAGCAAAAATATTCAACCAGCATGTTTACCAAGTCCTGAATTACAATTAAATAATAAAAACACAAGTGTATGGGCAGCTGGCTGGGGTAAACTTAAGTCTGATGGATATGTAAGTGCCAATTTACAGAATGTAAAGATGCAGCTATACTCAAGCTCATATTGCCGGTATGTAGCATCAGAGGTTAAAAAACTTTGGAACAAACAACTATGTGCAGGTTATTATCCTGGTGGTAAGGATACATGTCAAGGTGACTCTGGAGGACCGCTTTTCCTAAAAGATAATGTAAACGGAAAAGAAAAGTTTGTATTAGTTGGGGTTACATCTTATGGTGATGGATGTGGCGAGCCCGAGAGACCTGGGTTTAAAAAACTTTTTTTTTTTATCAATTTTCATTAAAATTTAAAGCTAAACCTTTCTTTATTTAAGAATTTATACTAAAGTTAGCTCATATTTGGACTGGATATATTCAAATATTGAATAAATTTATGATAAATTTTAAATATTTTATAATCAGAGTTTGAATTGATTTAATTAAATAAATTTAATTTAAAAAAAAAACTAAGGTTTAAAAAGTTTAAATATTCAACGAAAAATAACTTACTTTATCAAATTATTATAAATTATTTGAATAAAAATTTTAAGCTTCTAATAGCAAAAATTCAACTTTAAAACTTAAAAAAATTTTTAAATAGACTTGTGTTTAGAATAAAAAAAAATTGCTTATACAGTTTTAAAATATATTTTCTTATAAAAACCTCTTTTAAACTAAAATCAAATACTAAAATAAAAAAAAAACAAAAATGATTTTTCTTTTTCTAATATTATCCCAATTATTTTTGAATATAAGCTCTCAAACATGCAATTATGGCTTTTCTGGGTTATTTTGTGATGGTTAATAAATAAATGAGTTTTAAAAAACTAAAATTTATTCAATTAACTAAAAAATTGTTTATGATTTAAGAATGTGGTAAGCAATTTATTACACCAAATGTAAAAATAGTTGGAGGTATAAATGCTGTTCAAAATAGTTGGCCTTCTTATGTAATGATCATATTTGGTAAACCTGGAAACAAATTTTTATGTGGTGGTAGTTTAATTGATAGAGATACTGTTCTAACAGCACCACATTGCAGCTCTAAAGGTCTGACTGGTGATGATTATGATGTATATTTAGGTGTACATACATATTCTACTGTTTCATTGTCTCCATTGAATATGTATCCTGTATTAAAAATGAAAGTTAAATCTTTCATTCCAGTAAATATTAAAAAAATATTTTTATTAAAATATTATTACTTAATTTTGAGAAAGCATTCTGAATATGATAAATCTAATTACAATAACGACATTGCCATTATAAAATTAGTAAGAAATGTAAGACTAAATAACAATGTTCAATTAGCTTGCTTGCCAAATCCAGCAAGTGGCGATTTTCCACCTTCAAATACCAATCTTACTGCTTGGGCTGTTGGTTTAGGCGAAAATGTTTTCAGTGTATCAACACCAAATATACTTCAAAATGTAAAATTTAGTTTATACAGTCCAGAAACATGTGATGATGTTTATAAAGCTAGAGGTTCCACTTATAATTGGAAAATATTTATTTGCGCTGGTAATTTTTTTACTTTAGTTATTTTAAATAAAATAAAATTAGAATTTAAAAAATGGTAATAAATACTTTATATAAGTAAGCCAAGTTTATAGATTAGAGAAAATTTTATAAATGCTTTTATATTTATTAGCTAATTTGATTTAGTTGTGGTCTCTTTTATAAAATTTTTCAATATTTTGTAATTTCTCAAACAATTAAATTTTAATTTGAAAAAAAAATTGATATTTTTTATTTACGTAAAGGGGAATTACTAGGAGGAAAAGATTCATGTAGAGGTTTAAAAAATTATTTACTTTTTTTTAATTTTTTTGTTTAAACTTGGAATTAAAAAAAACAGGAGACTCTGGTGGACCACTTTATATTAAACAAAGTATAAATGGCGTAGATAAATATGTAGTTGTTGGTGTTACTTCACATGGTATAGATTGTGCTTTACCAAATGCTCCTGGGTATTAAATAAAAAATGTTTAATTAGTTGTTTAAATTTTAATTTAATCTAATTAATTAAAGATTGTACAGCAAAGTAAGCGCTTATTTAAATTGGATTAATTTGTATCGAACAAAAGCTTAAATTTTTTTTAAAATATAAAATAAACTTTTAAATAAAAAAAAAACATAAACTTTAAAATTCACTTTTTAAAATATGCTTAAATAAAGTTTTAATTAAACAAAAAAATTAATTTTTTTTTAATCGGTAGAATTTTTAAGATTTTAAATCTGATTTTTATTTAAATAAAAACATCATACTTAAATTTATAAAAAAAAAAAGCATTTAAACAAAGTATAAATGGTGTTGATAAATATGTAATTGTTGGTCTTACTTCACATGGTGAACTACCGTGTGCTGTTCCTGGTGCCCCTGCGTAATTTTTAAAATGATTTTTTAATATAATTAAAAAAAAAAAATTAAAATTTTTTATATTTAAGTTTATTTACCAAAGTAAGCACTTATTTAAATTGAATTAATTTTTATCGAACCAAAGCTTAATTTATTTTTATTTATTAAATAAACTTTTGAATTACAAAAGACCTTAAATATAAAATTCAATTTTTAAAATTTGCTTAAATAAAGTTTTAATTAAACTAAAAAATAAATTATTTTTTATTTAGTTGCATTTAAGTTCAGATCTGATTTTTATTAAAATTTAGAAAAAAAAAATATTTAGATAAACAAAATGAATAGATTAATAGCCAATTTTACTAAACTTGATTTGAATTTATAAAATAAAATTTGCTTTTACAAAAAAAAAATTTTTTTTTTCAATATACCTAAATTATATATATATAAAAGATCATTAGAAAAAAAAAAATAAATTAAAATTAAAAAAAATGATTTTTCTTTTTCTAATATTATCCCAATTATTTTTGAATATAAGCTCTCAAACATGCAATTATGGCTTTTCTGGGTTATTTTGTGATGGTTAATAAATAAATGAGTTTTAAAAAACTAAAATTTATTCAATTAACTAAAAAATTGTTTATGATTTAAGAATGTGGTAAGCAATTTATTACACCAAATGTAAAAATAGTTGGAGGTATAAATGCTGTTCAAAATAGTTGGCCTTCTTATGTAATGATCATATTTGGTAAACCTGGAAACAAATTTTTATGTGGTGGTAGTTTAATTGATAGAGATACTGTTCTAACAGCAGCACATTGTACTGATCAAGGTCTTACTGGTGAAGATTATGATCTTTATTTCGGCATCCATAATTTTCAAAGTGTTATGTTAGCTCCATTAAGAATGTATCCTGTATTGAAAATGAAAGCTAAATCTTTCATACAAGTTTTGTTTTAATTTTTTTTCAAATGTTTTTATGAGAAATTATTAAATATGGAATTTTTTTAAAGCATCCCAATTTTAATTTTCCTACTCAATTTAGTAATGATATAGCTATTATAAAATTAGTAAGAAATGTAAGACTAAATAACAATGTTCAATTAGCTTGCTTACCAAATCCAGCAAGTGGCGATTTTCCACAATCAAATACAAATCTTACTTCTTGGGCTATTGGATTTGGTCAAACTGTTTTTAATGTTTCAACTCCAGAAATACTTCAAAATGTAAAGTTTAGTTTATACAGCCCTGAAACATGTGATAATATTTATAGACCTGCTGAAATGATATATGATTGGAAAAATTTTATTTGTGCAGGTGAATTAGAAGGCGGCAAAGGAGTGTGTCTAGGTTCATATCATTTTTTTTTATAATTTTAAAAATTATTTTAATTAAAATAAAAAAAACAGGAGACTCTGGTGGACCACTTTATATTAAACAAAGTATAAATGGTGTTGATAAATATGTAATTGTTGGTCTTACTTCACATGGTATACCTTGTGCCGTCCCTGGTGCTCCTTCGTAAATTTTTAAAATGATTTTTTAATTTAATTTAAAAAAAAAAGTTAAAATTTTTTTATTTAAGATTATTTACCAAAGTAAGCGCTTATTTAAATTGGATTAATTTGTATCGAACAAAAGCTTAAAACCTTTTTATCATTTCTTTGAAAACTTTAATTATTAGATTATTTTTTTTTTTGATTATATTAATAAATAATTTTGATTTTTGCTTTAAAAAAAAAAACTATCAGCATATTTAGAAAAAAATTAATATTTTAATAAAATCAAAAAAATAAAGTATAATGTAAAGAATAATTTAACTATTGAATTAGTAATTTTGAAATTTTTTATTTTATAATGGTTAATTATTTAAAAATTATTAGTTTTAGATATTAGTTATTTTATAAGGTTTGATTTAACCAAAACTATACAAAATTAAAATATATTTAACCATATTTCTGATCTTGTTGTACATATGAGCTTCTGGCTTTTTAAACATATTTTATATTTTTCAGTTAAGAAAGTTTGGAAAAGCTTTGAGAGCTTGAAATATTTGCTTATACTATTTGTGCTTATTGTTTCTTATTATTATTTAAAGTTGGTAATTTCTATTTTATTTTTATACAAAATTTATTTATCATCAAATTGGACGATTTTATATAAAAAAATCTTTTTAATACTTAATGCAAATTTCGGATCGTGCTAAAATTACACCCTATGGCTCATTCGATAGCCCTTGACGAGTAGGTGTGCGCAAAAGTAACCGTTTAGTTTTACCTTAATGCTTTGGCTTATTTTTTGCTTGGCTTTTCTAACTCTGCATCAGTATCACTATCATTTTTAATAATATTTTTAAAATAAAAATTATTAATTTTAAAGCCACTAACTACGCCAAGGCCGGTCCCAAGCCCGGGTAAAGTAGGAGGGGTGGTGGTATTATGCAAAGTGTGGTACATTACGGGTGGTGAGGTCTACGGGCCTTATCTCAAATCCTGTCGTACGTCTGTGCCGCTGGCTTTGACCATCACGGAGTATAGTAGGTTGGGAACGATCGCGGGAGCTTGTTTTGTAACGCTGGCACTTTGCACATACTCTTAATAAGGCAAGGTAAAGTCAAATTAGGCGCTTGGTTTGGGGTTCCAAGCTATATGCCAAATAATAATCGAGTTTGCAGCTTCGGCTCAGATGAGTGGTTGTTATTTGTGCTGAACGTCCCCCGTCCTTATTAAGAGTATGTAGCCGTAATATCATCATAACTACGCCACTGCCGGTCCCAAGCCCGGGTAAGAGTAGGAGGGTGATGATTACCACTTACAACATAAACATTATTCCATATATCTTTTACTATGAAATATCAACAAAGTTAATTATAAATTGCAACAATTTTCAAACAATATTATTCCTAAAATCATTAGAGATATCCTATTTTCCTTATCTTAATCATATAAAAATATAAAATTATTTACAAAATGAATTATTAAACATTTCTCTAGCTTACAAAATTTGAATGAGTTATTTTAAAGTTTAGATTTTTAGATATTTTTATCATTTTTTTTATTATTTTTTAAAATAAAAATTATTAATTTTAAAGGCACTAACTACGCCAAGGCCGGTCCCAAGCCCGGGTAAAGTAGGAGGGTGGTGGTATTATGCAAAGTGTGGTACATTACGGGTGGTGAGGTCTACGGGCCTTATCTCAAATCCTGTCGTACGTCTGTGCCGCTGGCTTTGACCATCACGGAGTATAGTAGGTTGGGAACGATCGCGGGAGCTTGTTTTGTAACGCTGGCACTTTGCACATACTCTTAATAAGGCAAGGTAAAGTCAAATTAGGCGCTTGGTTTGGGGTTCCAAGCTATATGCCAAATAATAATCGAGTTTGCAGCTTCGGCTCAGATGAGTGGTTGTTATTTGTGCTGAACGTCCCCCGTCCTTATTAAGAGTATGTAGCCGTAATATCATCATAACTACGCCACTGCCGGTCCCAAGCCCGGGTAAGAGTAGGAGGGTGATGATTACCACTTACAACATAAACATTATTCCATATATCTTTTACTATGAAATATCAACAAAGTTAATTATAAATTGCAACAATTTTCAAACAATATTATTCCTAAAATCATTAGAGATATCCTATTTTCCTTATCTTAATCATATAAAAATATAAAATTATTTACAAAATGAATTATTAAACATTTCTCTAGCTTACAAAATTTGAATGAGTTATTTTAAAGTTTAGATTTTTAGATATTTTTATCATTTTTTTTATTATTTTTTTAAAATAAAAATTATTAATTTTAAAGCCACTAACTACGCCAAGGCCGGTCCCAAGCCCGGGTAAAGTAGGAGGGGTGGTGGTATTATGCAAAGTGTGGTACATTACGGGTGGTGAGGTCTACGGGCCTTATCTCAAATCCTGTCGTACGTCTGTGCCGCTGGCTTTGACCATCACGGAGTATAGTAGGTTGGGAACGATCGCGGGAGCTTGTTTTGTAACGCTGGCACTTTGCACATACTCTTAATAAGGCAAGGTAAAGTCAAATTAGGCGCTTGGTTTGGGGTTCCAAGCTATATGCCAAATAATAATCGAGTTTGCAGCTTCGGCTCAGATGAGTGGTTGTTATTTGTGCTGAACGTCCCCCGTCCTTATTAAGAGTATGTAGCCGTAATATCATCATAACTACGCCACTGCCGGTCCCAAGCCCGGGTAAGAGTAGGAGGGTGATGATTACCACTTACAACATAAACATTATTCCATATATCTTTTACTATGAAATATCAACAAAGTTAATTATAAATTGCAACAATTTTCAAACAATATTATTCCTAAAATCATTAGAGATATCCTATTTTCCTTATCTTAATCATATAAAAATATAAAATTATTTACAAAATGAATTATTAAACATTTCTCTAGCTTACAAAATTTGAATGAGTTATTTTAAAGTTTAGATTTTTAGATATTTTTATCATTTTTTTTATTATTTTTTTAAAATAAAAATTATTAATTTTAAAGCCACTAACTACGCCAAGGCCGGTCCCAAGCCCGGGTAAAGTAGGAGGGGTGGTGGTATTATGCAAAGTGTGGTACATTACGGGTGGTGAGGTCTACGGGCCTTATCTCAAATCCTGTCGTACGTCTGTGCCGCTGGCTTTGACCATCACGGAGTATAGTAGGTTGGGAACGATCGCGGGAGCTTGTTTTGTAACGCTGGCACTTTGCACATACTCTTAATAAGGCAAGGTAAAGTCAAATTAGGCGCTTGGTTTGGGGTTCCAAGCTATATGCCAAATAATAATCGAGTTTGCAGCTTCGGCTCAGATGAGTGGTTGTTATTTGTGCTGAACGTCCCCGTCCTTATTAAGAGTATGTAGCCGTAATATCATCATAACTACGCCACTGCCGGTCCCAAGCCCGGGTAAGAGTAGGAGGGTGATGATTACCACTTACAACATAAACATTATTCCATATATCTTTTACTATGAAATATCAACAAAGTTAATTATAAATTGCAACAATTTTCAAACAATATTATTCCTAAAATCATTAGAGATATCCTATTTTCCTTATCTTAATCATATAAAAATATAAAATTATTTACAAAATGAATTATTAAACATTTCTCTAGCTTACAAAATTTGAATGAGTTATTTTAAAGTTTAGATTTTTAGATATTTTTATCATTTTTTATTATTTTTTAAAATAAAAATTATTAATTTTAAAGCCACTAACTACGCCAAGGCCGGTCCCAAGCCCGGGTAAAGTAGGAGGGTGGTGGTATTATGCAAAGTGTGGTACATTACGGGTGGTGAGGTCTACGGGCCTTATCTCAAATCCTGTCGTACGTCTGTGCCGCTGGCTTTGACCATCACGGAGTATAGTAGGTTGGGAACGATCGCGGGAGCTTGTTTTGTAACGCTGGCACTTTGCACATACTCTTAATAAGGCAAGGTAAAGTCAAATTAGGCGCTTGGTTTGGGGTTCCAAGCTATATGCCAAATAATAATCGAGTTTGCAGCTTCGGCTCAGATGAGTGGTTGTTATTTGTGCTGAACGTCCCCGTCCTTATTAAGAGTATGTAGCCGTAATATCATCATAACTACGCCACTGCCGGTCCCAAGCCCGGGTAAGAGTAGGAGGGTGATGATTACCACTTACAACATAAACATTATTCCATATATCTTTTACTATGAAATATCAACAAAGTTAATTATAAATTGCAACAATTTTCAAACAATATTATTCCTAAAATCATTAGAGATATCCTATTTTCCTTATCTTAATCATATAAAAATATAAAATTATTTACAAAATGAATTATTAAACATTTCTCTAGCTTACAAAATTTGAATGAGTTATTTTAAAGTTTAGATTTTTAGATATTTTTATCATTTTTTATTATTTTTTTAAAATAAAAATTATTAATTTTAAAGCCACTAACTACGCCAAGGCCGGTCCCAAGCCCGGGTAAAGTAGGAGGGGTGGTGGTATTATGCAAAGTGTGGTACATTACGGGTGGTGAGGTCTACGGGCCTTATCTCAAATCCTGTCGTACGTCTGTGCCGCTGGCTTTGACCATCACGGAGTATAGTAGGTTGGGAACGATCGCGGGAGCTTGTTTTGTAACGCTGGCACTTTGCACATACTCTTAATAAGGCAAGGTAAAGTCAAATTAGGCGCTTGGTTTGGGGTTCCAAGCTATATGCCAAATAATAATCGAGTTTGCAGCTTCGGCTCAGATGAGTGGTTGTTATTTGTGCTGAACGTCCCCCGTCCTTATTAAGAGTATGTAGCCGTAATATCATCATAACTACGCCACTGCCGGTCCCAAGCCCGGGTAAGAGTAGGAGGGTGATGATTACCACTTACAACATAAACATTATTCCATATATCTTTTACTATGAAATATCAACAAAGTTAATTATAAATTGCAACAATTTTCAAACAATATTATTCCTAAAATCATTAGAGATATCCTATTTTCCTTATCTTAATCATATAAAAATATAAAATTATTTACAAAATGAATTATTAAACATTTCTCTAGCTTACAAAATTTGAATGAGTTATTTTAAAGTTTAGATTTTAGATATTTTTATCATTTTTTTATTATTTTTTAAAATAAAAATTATTAATTTTAAAGCCACTAACTACGCCAAGGCCGGTCCCAAGCCCGGGTAAAGTAGGAGGGGTGGTGGTATTATGCAAAGTGTGGTACATTACGGGTGGTGAGGTCTACGGGCCTTATCTCAAATCCTGTCGTACGTCTGTGCCGCTGGCTTTGACCATCACGGAGTATAGTAGGTTGGGAACGATCGCGGGAGCTTGTTTTGTAACGCTGGCACTTTGCACATACTCTTAATAAGGCAAGGTAAAGTCAAATTAGGCGCTTGGTTTGGGGTTCCAAGCTATATGCCAAATAATAATCGAGTTTGCAGCTTCGGCTCAGATGAGTGGTTGTTATTTGTGCTGAACGTCCCCGTCCTTATTAAGAGTATGTAGCCGTAATATCATCATAACTACGCCACTGCCGGTCCCAAGCCCGGGTAAGAGTAGGAGGGTGATGATTACCACTTACAACATAAACATTATTCCATATATCTTTTACTATGAAATATCAACAAAGTTAATTATAAATTGCAACAATTTTCAAACAATATTATTCCTAAAATCATTAGAGATATCCTATTTTCCTTATCTTAATCATATAAAAATATAAAATTATTTACAAAATGAATTATTAAACATTTCTCTAGCTTACAAAATTTGAATGAGTTATTTTAAAGTTTAGATTTTTAGATATTTTTATCATTTTTTTTATTATTTTTTTAAAATAAAAATTATTAATTTTAAAGCCACTAACTACGCCAAGGCCGGTCCCAAGCCCGGGTAAAGTAGGAGGGGTGGTGGTATTATGCAAAGTGTGGTACATTACGGGTGGTGAGGTCTACGGGCCTTATCTCAAATCCTGTCGTACGTCTGTGCCGCTGGCTTTGACCATCACGGAGTATAGTAGGTTGGGAACGATCGCGGGAGCTTGTTTTGTAACGCTGGCACTTTGCACATACTCTTAATAAGGCAAGGTAAAGTCAAATTAGGCGCTTGGTTTGGGGTTCCAAGCTATATGCCAAATAATAATCGAGTTTGCAGCTTCGGCTCAGATGAGTGGTTGTTATTTGTGCTGAACGCCCCCCGTCCTTATTAAGAGTATGTAGCCGTAATATCATCATAACTACGCCACTGCCGGTCCCAAGCCCGGGTAAGAGTAGGAGGGTGATGATTACCACTTACAACATAAACATTATTCCATATATCTTTTACTATGAAATATCAACAAAGTTAATTATAAATTGCAACAATTTTCAAACAATATTATTCCTAAAATCATTAGAGATATCCTATTTTCCTTATCTTAATCATATAAAAATATAAAATTATTTACAAAATGAATTATTAAACATTTCTCTAGCTTACAAAATTTGAATGAGTTATTTTAAAGTTTAGATTTTTAGATATTTTTATCATTTTTTTTATTATTTTTTAAAATAAAAATTATTAATTTTAAAGCCACTAACTACGCCAAGGCCGGTCCCAAGCCCGGGTAAAGTAGGAGGGTGGTGGTATTATGCAAAGTGTGGTACATTACGGGTGGTGAGGTCTACGGGCCTTATCTCAAATCCTGTCGTACGTCTGTGCCGCTGGCTTTGACCATCACGGAGTATAGTAGGTTGGGAACGATCGCGGGAGCTTGTTTTGTAACGCTGGCACTTTGCACATACTCTTAATAAGGCAAGGTAAAGTCAAATTAGGCGCTTGGTTTGGGGTTCCAAGCTATATGCCAAATAATAATCGAGTTTGCAGCTTCGGCTCAGATGAGTGGTTGTTATTTGTGCTGAACGTCCCCCGTCCTTATTAAGAGTATGTAGCCGTAATATCATCATAACTACGCCACTGCCGGTCCCAAGCCCGGGTAAGAGTAGGAGGGTGATGATTACCACTTACAACATAAACATTATTCCATATATCTTTTACTATGAAATATCAACAAAGTTAATTATAAATTGCAACAATTTTCAAACAATATTATTCCTAAAATCATTAGAGATATCCTATTTTCCTTATCTTAATCATATAAAAATATAAAATTATTTACAAAATGAATTATTAAACATTTCTCTAGCTTACAAAATTTGAATGAGTTATTTTAAAGTTTAGATTTTAGATATTTTTATCATTTTTTATTATTTTTTAAAATAAAAATTATTAATTTTAAAGCCACTAACTACGCCAAGGCCGGTCCCAAGCCCGGGTAAAGTAGGAGGGGTGGTGGTATTATGCAAAGTGTGGTACATTACGGGTGGTGAGGTCTACGGGCCTTATCTCAAATCCTGTCGTACGTCTGTGCCGCTGGCTTTGACCATCACGGAGTATAGTAGGTTGGGAACGATCGCGGGAGCTTGTTTTGTAACGCTGGCACTTTGCACATACTCTTAATAAGGCAAGGTAAAGTCAAATTAGGCGCTTGGTTTGGGGTTCCAAGCTATATGCCAAATAATAATCGAGTTTGCAGCTTCGGCTCAGATGAGTGGTTGTTATATGTGCTGAACGTCACCCGTCCTTATTAAGAGTATGTAGCCGTAATATCATCATAACTACGCCACTGCCGGTCCCAAGCCCGGGTAAGAGTAGGAGGGTGATGATTACCACTTACAACATAAACATTATTCCATATATCTTTTACTATGAAATATCAACAAAGTTAATTATAAATTGCAACAATTTTCAAACAATATTATTCCTAAAATCATTAGAGATATCCTATTTTCCTTATCTTAATCATATAAAAATATAAAATTATTTACAAAATGAATTATTAAACATTTCTCTAGCTTACAAAATTTGAATGAGTTATTTTAAAGTTTAGATTTTAGATATTTTTATCATTTTTTTATTATTTTTTAAAATAAAAATTATTAATTTTAAAGCCACTAACTACGCCAAGGCCGGTCCCAAGCCCGGGTAAAGTAGGAGGGGTGGTGGTATTATGCAAAGTGTGGTACATTACGGGTGGTGAGGTCTACGGGCCTTATCTCAAATCCTGTCGTACGTCTGTGCCGCTGGCTTTGACCATCACGGAGTATAGTAGGTTGGGAACGATCGCGGGAGCTTGTTTTGTAACGCTGGCACTTTGCACATACTCTTAATAAGGCAAGGTAAAGTCAAATTAGGCGCTTGGTTTGGGGTTCCAAGCTATATGCCAAATAATAATCGAGTTTGCAGCTTCGGCTCAGATGAGTGGTTGTTATTTGTGCTGAACGTCCACCGTCCTTATTAAGAGTATGTAGCCGTAATATCATCATAACTACGCCACTGCCGGTCCCAAGCCCGGGTAAGAGTAGGAGGGTGATGATTACCACTTACAACATAAACATTATTCCATATATCTTTTACTATGAAATATCAACAAAGTTAATTATAAATTGCAACAATTTTCAAACAATATTATTCCTAAAATCATTAGAGATATCCTATTTTCCTTATCTTAATCATATAAAAATATAAAATTATTTACAAAATGAATTATTAAACATTTCTCTAGCTTACAAAATTTGAATGAGTTATTTTAAAGTTTAGATTTTTAGATATTTTTATCATTTTTTATTATTTTTTAAAATAAAAATTATTAATTTTAAAGCCACTAACTACGCCAAGGCCGGTCCCAAGCCCGGGTAAAGTAGGAGGGGTGGTGGTATTATGCAAAGTGTGGTACATTACGGGTGGTGAGGTCTACGGGCCTTATCTCAAATCCTGTCGTACGTCTGTGCCGCTGGCTTTGACCATCACGGAGTATAGTAGGTTGGGAACGATCGCGGGAGCTTGTTTTGTAACGCTGGCACTTTGCACATACTCTTAATAAGGCAAGGTAAAGTCAAATTAGGCGCTTGGTTTGGGGTTCCAAGCTATATGCCAAATAATAATCGAGTTTGCAGCTTCGGCTCAGATGAGTGGTTGTTATATGTGCTGAACGTCCCCCGTCCTTATTAAGAGTATGTAGCCGTAATATCATCATAACTACGCCACTGCCGGTCCCAAGCCCGGGTAAGAGTAGGAGGGTGATGATTACCACTTACAACATAAACATTATTCCATATATCTTTTACTATGAAATATCAACAAAGTTAATTATAAATTGCAACAATTTTCAAACAATATTATTCCTAAAATCATTAGAGATATCCTATTTTCCTTATCTTAATCATATAAAAATATAAAATTATTTACAAAATGAATTATTAAACATTTCTCTAGCTTACAAAATTTGAATGAGTTATTTTAAAGTTTAGATTTTTAGATATTTTTATCATTTTTTTTATTATTTTTTAAAATAAAAATTATTAATTTTAAAGCCACTAACTACGCCAAGGCCGGTCCCAAGCCCGGGTAAAGTAGGAGGGTGGTGGTATTATGCAAAGTGTGGTACATTACGGGTGGTGAGGTCTACGGGCCTTATCTCAAATCCTGTCGTACGTCTGTGCCGCTGGCTTTGACCATCACGGAGTATAGTAGGTTGGGAACGATCGCGGGAGCTTGTTTTGTAACGCTGGCACTTTGCACATACTCTTAATAAGGCAAGGTAAAGTCAAATTAGGCGCTTGGTTTGGGGTTCCAAGCTATATGCCAAATAATAATCGAGTTTGCAGCTTCGGCTCAGATGAGTGGTTGTTATTTGTGCTGAACGTCCCCCGTCCTTATTAAGAGTATGTAGCCGTAATATCATCATAACTACGCCACTGCCGGTCCCAAGCCCGGGTAAGAGTAGGAGGGTGATGATTACCACTTACAACATAAACATTATTCCATATATCTTTTACTATGAAATATCAACAAAGTTAATTATAAATTGCAACAATTTTCAAACAATATTATTCCTAAAATCATTAGAGATATCCTATTTTCCTTATCTTAATCATATAAAAATATAAAATTATTTACAAAATGAATTATTAAACATTTCTCTAGCTTACAAAATTTGAATGAGTTATTTTAAAGTTTAGATTTTTAGATATTTTTATCATTTTTTTTATTATTTTTTAAAATAAAAATTATTAATTTTAAAGCCACTAACTACGCCAAGGCCGGTCCCAAGCCCGGGTAAAGTAGGAGGGGTGGTGGTATTATGCAAAGTGTGGTACATTACGGGTGGTGAGGTCTACGGGCCTTATCTCAAATCCTGTCGTACGTCTGTGCCGCTGGCTTTGACCATCACGGAGTATAGTAGGTTGGGAACGATCGCGGGAGCTTGTTTTGTAACGCTGGCACTTTGCACATACTCTTAATAAGGCAAGGTAAAGTCAAATTAGGCGCTTGGTTTGGGGTTCCAAGCTATATGCCAAATAATAATCGAGTTTGCAGCTTCGGCTCAGATGAGTGGTTGTTATTTGTGCTGAACGTCCCCGTCCTTATTAAGAGTATGTAGCCGTAATATCATCATAACTACGCCACTGCCGGTCCCAAGCCCGGGTAAGAGTAGGAGGGTGATGATTACCACTTACAACATAAACATTATTCCATATATCTTTTACTATGAAATATCAACAAAGTTAATTATAAATTGCAACAATTTTCAAACAATATTATTCCTAAAATCATTAGAGATATCCTATTTTCCTTATCTTAATCATATAAAAATATAAAATTATTTACAAAATGAATTATTAAACATTTCTCTAGCTTACAAAATTTGAATGAGTTATTTTAAAGTTTAGATTTTTAGATATTTTTATCATTTTTTTTATTATTTTTTAAAATAAAAATTATTAATTTTAAAGCCACTAACTACGCCAAGGCCGGTCCCAAGCCCGGGTAAAGTAGGAGGGTGGTGGTATTATGCAAAGTGTGGTACATTACGGGTGGTGAGGTCTACGGGCCTTATCTCAAATCCTGTCGTACGTCTGTGCCGCTGGCTTTGACCATCACGGAGTATAGTAGGTTGGGAACGATCGCGGGAGCTTGTTTTGTAACGCTGGCACTTTGCACATACTCTTAATAAGGCAAGGTAAAGTCAAATTAGGCGCTTGGTTTGGGGTTCCAAGCTATATGCCAAATAATAATCGAGTTTGCAGCTTCGGCTCAGATGAGTGGTTGTTATTTGTGCTGAACGTCTCCCGTCCTTATTAAGAGTATGTAGCCGTAATATCATCATAACTACGCCACTGCCGGTCCCAAGCCCGGGTAAGAGTAGGAGGGTGATGATTACCACTTACAACATAAACATTATTCCATATATCTTTTACTATGAAATATCAACAAAGTTAATTATAAATTGCAACAATTTTCAAACAATATTATTCCTAAAATCATTAGAGATATCCTATTTTCCTTATCTTAATCATATAAAAATATAAAATTATTTACAAAATGAATTATTAAACATTTCTCTAGCTTACAAAATTTGAATGAGTTATTTTAAAGTTTAGATTTTTAGATATTTTTATCATTTTTTTTATTATTTTTTAAAATAAAAATTATTAATTTTAAAGCCACTAACTACGCCAAGGCCGGTCCCAAGCCCGGGTAAAGTAGGAGGGGTGGTGGTATTATGCAAAGTGTGGTACATTACGGGTGGTGAGGTCTACGGGCCTTATCTCAAATCCTGTCGTACGTCTGTGCCGCTGGCTTTGACCATCACGGAGTATAGTAGGTTGGGAACGATCGCGGAGCTTGTTTTGTAACGCTGGCACTTTGCACATACTCTTAATAAGGCAAGGTAAAGTCAAATTAGGCGCTTGGTTTGGGGTTCCAAGCTATATGCCAAATAATAATCGAGTTTGCAGCTTCGGCTCAGATGAGTGGTTGTTATTTGTGCTGAACGTGCCCCGTCCTTATTACGAGTATGTAGCCGTAATATCATCATAACTACGCCACTGCCGGTCCCAAGCCCGGGTAAGAGTAGGAGGGTGATGATTACCACTTACAACATAAACATTATTCCATATATCTTTACTATGAAATATCAACAAAGTTAATTATAAATTGCAACAATTTTCAAACAATATTATTCCTAAAATCATTAGAGATATCCTATTTTCCTTATCTTAATCATATAAAAATATAAAATTATTTACAAAATGAATTATTAAACATTTCTCTAGCTTACAAAATTTGAATGAGTTATTTTAAAGTTTAGATTTTTAGATATTTTTATCATTTTTTTTATTATTTTTTTAAAATAAAAATTATTAATTTTAAAGCCACTAACTACGCCAAGGCCGGTCCCAAGCCCGGGTAAAGTAGGAGGGGTGGTGGTATTATGCAAAGTGTGGTACATTACGGGTGGTGAGGTCTACGGGCCTTATCTCAAATCCTGTCGTACGTCTGTGCCGCTGGCTTTGACCATCACGGAGTATAGTAGGTTGGGAACGATCGCGGGAGCTTGTTTTGTAACGCTGGCACTTTGCACATACTCTTAATAAGGCAAGGTAAAGTCAAATTAGGCGCTTGGTTTGGGGTTCCAAGCTATATGCCAAATAATAATCGAGTTTGCAGCTTCGGCTCAGATGAGTGGTTGTTATTTGTGCTGAACGTCCCCCGTCCTTATTAAGAGTATGTAGCCGTAATATCATCATAACTACGCCACTGCCGGTCCCAAGCCCGGGTAAGAGTAGGAGGGTGATGATTACCACTTACAACATAAACATTATTCCATATATCTTTTACTATGAAATATCAACAAAGTTAATTATAAATTGCAACAATTTTCAAACAATATTATTCCTAAAATCATTAGAGATATCCTATTTTCCTTATCTTAATCATATAAAAATATAAAATTATTTACAAAATGAATTATTAAACATTTCTCTAGCTTACAAAATTTGAATGAGTTATTTTAAAGTTTAGATTTTTAGATATTTTTATCATTTTTTTTATTATTTTTTTAAAATAAAAATTATTAATTTTAAAGCCACTAACTACGCCAAGGCCGGTCCCAAGCCCGGGTAAGAGTAGGAGGGTGGTGGTATTATGCAAAGTGTGGTACATTACGGGTGGTGAGGTCTACGGGCCTTATCTCAAATCCTGTCGTACGTCTGTGCCGCTGGCTTTGACCATCACGGAGTATAGTAGGTTGGGAACGATCGCGGGAGCTTGTTTTGTAACGCTGGCACTTTGCACATACTCTTAATAAGGCAAGGTAAAGTCAAATTAGGCGCTTGGTTTGGGGTTCCAAGCTATATGCCAAATAATAATCGAGTTTGCAGCTTCGGCTCAGATGAGTGGTTGTTATTTGTGCTGAACGTCCCCCGTCCTTATTAAGAGTATGTAGCCGTAATATCATCATAACTACGCCACTGCCGGTCCCAAGCCCGGGTAAGAGTAGGAGGGTGATGATTACCACTTACAACATAAACATTATTCCATATATCTTTTACTATGAAATATCAACAAAGTTAATTATAAATTGCAACAATTTTCAAACAATATTATTCCTAAAATCATTAGAGATATCCTATTTTCCTTATCTTAATCATATAAAAATATAAAATTATTTACAAAATGAATTATTAAACATTTCTCTAGCTTACAAAATTTGAATGAGTTATTTTAAAGTTTAGATTTTTAGATATTTTTATCATTTTTTATTATTTTTTAAAATAAAAATTATTAATTTTAAAGCCACTAACTACGCCAAGGCCGGTCCCAAGCCCGGGTAAAGTAGGAGGGGTGGTGGTATTATGCAAAGTGTGGTACATTACGGGTGGTGAGGTCTACGGGCCTTATCTCAAATCCTGTCGTACGTCTGTGCCGCTGGCTTTGACCATCACGGAGTATAGTAGGTTGGGAACGATCGCGGGAGCTTGTTTTGTAACGCTGGCACTTTGCACATACTCTTAATAAGGCAAGGTAAAGTCAAATTAGGCGCTTGGTTTGGGGTTCCAAGCTATATGCCAAATAATAATCGAGTTTGCAGCTTCGGCTCAGATGAGTGGTTGTTATTTGTGCTGAACGTCCCCGTCCTTATTAAGAGTATGTAGCCGTAATATCATCATAACTACGCCACTGCCGGTCCCAAGCCCGGGTAAGAGTAGGAGGGTGATGATTACCACTTACAACATAAACATTATTCCATATATCTTTTACTATGAAATATCAACAAAGTTAATTATAAATTGCAACAATTTTCAAACAATATTATTCCTAAAATCATTAGAGATATCCTATTTTCCTTATCTTAATCATATAAAAATATAAAATTATTTACAAAATGAATTATTAAACATTTCTCTAGCTTACAAAATTTGAATGAGTTATTTTAAAGTTTAGATTTTTAGATATTTTTATCATTTTTTTTATTATTTTTTTAAAATAAAAATTATTAATTTTAAAGCCACTAACTACGCCAAGGCCGGTCCCAAGCCCGGGTAAAGGAGGGGGGGTGGTGGTATTATGCAAAGTGTGGTACATTACGGGTGGTGAGGTCTACGGGCCTTATCTCAAATCCTGTCGTACGTCTGTGCCGCTGGCTTTGACCATCACGGAGTATAGTAGGTTGGGAACGATCGCGGGAGCTTGTTTTGTAACGCTGGCACTTTGCACATACTCTTAATAAGGCAAGGTAAAGTCAAATTAGGCGCTTGGTTTGGGGTTCCAAGCTATATGCCAAATAATAATCGAGTTTGCAGCTTCGGCTCAGATGAGTGGTTGTTATTTGTGCTGAACGTCCCCCGTCCTTATTAAGAGTATGTAGCCGTAATATCATCATAACTACGCCACTGCCGGTCCCAAGCCCGGGTAAGAGTAGGAGGGTGATGATTACCACTTACAACATAAACATTATTCCATATATCTTTTACTATGAAATATCAACAAAGTTAATTATAAATTGCAACAATTTTCAAACAATATTATTCCTAAAATCATTAGAGATATCCTATTTTCCTTATCTTAATCATATAAAAATATAAAATTATTTACAAAATGAATTATTAAACATTTCTCTAGCTTACAAAATTTGAATGAGTTATTTTAAAGTTTAGATTTTTAGATATTTTTATCATTTTTTTTATTATTTTTTTAAAATAAAAATTATTAATTTTAAAGCCACTAACTACGCCAAGGCCGGTCCCAAGCCCGGGTAAAGTAGGAGGGGTGGTGGTATTATGCAAAGTGTGGTACATTACGGGTGGTGAGGTCTACGGGCCTTATCTCAAATCCTGTCGTACGTCTGTGCCGCTGGCTTTGACCATCACGGAGTATAGTAGGTTGGGAACGATCGCGGGAGCTTGTTTTGTAACGCTGGCACTTTGCACATACTCTTAATAAGGCAAGGTAAAGTCAAATTAGGCGCTTGGTTTGGGGTTCCAAGCTATATGCCAAATAATAATCGAGTTTGCAGCTTCGGCTCAGATGAGTGGTTGTTATTTGTGCTGAACGTCCCCGTCCTTATTAAGAGTATGTAGCCGTAATATCATCATAACTACGCCACTGCCGGTCCCAAGCCCGGGTAAGAGTAGGAGGGTGATGATTACCACTTACAACATAAACATTATTCCATATATCTTTTACTATGAAATATCAACAAAGTTAATTATAAATTGCAACAATTTTCAAACAATATTATTCCTAAAATCATTAGAGATATCCTATTTTCCTTATCTTAATCATATAAAAATATAAAATTATTTACAAAATGAATTATTAAACATTTCTCTAGCTTACAAAATTTGAATGAGTTATTTTAAAGTTTAGATTTTTAGATATTTTTATCATTTTTTTTATTATTTTTTAAAATAAAAATTATTAATTTTAAAGCCACTAACTACGCCAAGGCCGGTCCCAAGCCCGGGTAAAGTAGGAGGGGTGGTGGTATTATGCAAAGTGTGGTACATTACGGGTGGTGAGGTCTACGGGCCTTATCTCAAATCCTGTCGTACGTCTGTGCCGCTGGCTTTGACCATCACGGAGTATAGTAGGTTGGGAACGATCGCGGGAGCTTGTTTTGTAACGCTGGCACTTTGCACATACTCTTAATAAGGCAAGGTAAAGTCAAATTAGGCGCTTGGTTTGGGGTTCCAAGCTATATGCCAAATAATAATCGAGTTTGCAGCTTCGGCTCAGATGAGTGGTTGTTATTTGTGCTGAACGTACCTCGTCCTTATTAAGAGTATGTAGCCGTAATATCATCATAACTACGCCACTGCCGGTCCCAAGCCCGGGTAAGAGTAGGAGGGTGATGATTACCACTTACAACATAAACATTATTCCATATATCTTTTACTATGAAATATCAACAAAGTTAATTATAAATTGCAACAATTTTCAAACAATATTATTCCTAAAATCATTAGAGATATCCTATTTTCCTTATCTTAATCATATAAAAATATAAAATTATTTACAAAATGAATTATTAAACATTTCTCTAGCTTACAAAATTTGAATGAGTTATTTTAAAGTTTAGATTTTTAGATATTTTTATCATTTTTTTTATTATTTTTTTAAAATAAAAATTATTAATTTTAAAGCCACTAACTACGCCAAGGCCGGTCCCAAGCCCGGGTAAAGTAGGAGGGGTGGTGGTATTATGCAAAGTGTGGTACATTACGGGTGGTGAGGTCTACGGGCCTTATCTCAAATCCTGTCGTACGTCTGTGCCGCTGGCTTTGACCATCACGGAGTATAGTAGGTTGGGAACGATCGCGGGAGCTTGTTTTGTAACGCTGGCACTTTGCACATACTCTTAATAAGGCAAGGTAAAGTCAAATTAGGCGCTTGGTTTGGGGTTCCAAGCTATATGCCAAATAATAATCGAGTTTGCAGCTTCGGCTCAGATGAGTGGTTGTTATTTGTGCTGAACGTCCCCCGTCCTTATTAAGAGTATGTAGCCGTAATATCATCATAACTACGCCACTGCCGGTCCCAAGCCCGGGTAAGAGTAGGAGGGTGATGATTACCACTTACAACATAAACATTATTAAATATATCCTACACTTTAAATTATCTTCATTGCCAATTACTTAAAACTTTTTAAAAATATTAATAAAATTACTTTTTTCCTTATCTTAATACTATGAAAACATAAAATTATCTACAAAATAAGATATTTGCCATATTTACCATTTACCCAAGCCCAACAAGAATAAATTTTAAAATTTTATTAAATTTTAAATGGTTTATTCAATATTTTAAGGCAACTGAGATCCAAGAGCTAGTAATATTGTATATTTTTATAAATAAAAGTATAGATTTTATATTAATCATTAAATTTATTTTTATTATAAAAAAGCTAATCTAAATTTATTTATACAATTATATAATAAAAAATTTAAAAAAAATAATTTAAGAATTTTCTTCAATCCATTTTAAATAGGAGCTAACTTTGGTATAAACTCTAATAAAATAAATTATAAATTAATTAAAAAAAAATTTAAAAATAATATTTTATTTTACCCTGGTAGACCAGCAATACCACAACCATCTCCATAAGATGTAATACCAATTAAAACATACTTTTCAATACCATTTACATAATCTTTCATATACAAAGGTCCTCCTGAATCGCCTTGACAAGTATCTTTTCCACCGGCATATTCACCTGCACATAATTGTTTTGTCCAATCTTTATAAGTAAACGGTGATACATCCGAACATTTTGAATTATCATACAAAGTCATTTTAACATTGTTTAATTCAAATGGAAGTGCTCCATCTTGTTGTTTACTACCCCAGCCTACAGCCAAAACATTAACATTATTTACGATCGGATAGTTTGCTATAGATGGATTTGGCAAACAAGCAGGCTGAATATTACAGTCAAAATTAACTTGATAATTTAACTTTATAACACCTATATCATTTTGATTTGTGTAAGGGTTATACTTTGAATGCTAAATATTATATAAATTTTTTTTAATTTTTTAATAAAAATAAAATTTTCAATTAATATAAATATACAATAGTGAATTTGTTTATTGGCACAGCTATACCTGGTGTTACATCTCCACCTTCGTATGCTGATTTTACATTATGCATTCCTAAATAAACCGTATACATGGACTCATATGTTGGATAAAATGAATTAGGCTCAACTTTATAAGTGCTTTCAAAAAAACCATAAGAATAAGTAACCTCAGAGACAAAACAGTGCGCAGCAGTTAAAACAGTGTCTCGATTTATCAAAGTGCCACCACAACTAGCTGATTTTTTCTGCTCATAATATACACCTGCTATATTAAACAAAAACTTGTATCTAAACACAATTAGAACTATAGATGGCCAACTATTCGGTATTGCTTCCATACCACCGACTATTTTAACATTAGGTTTTCTAAAATTTAGTCCACATTCTTTAAACATTAATTTAAATTTAAATTTTTTTTAATTTTTAAATTAATATTTTACTATACCATCACAATAAATACCATTATAACCATAATAACATTTAGAATATTTTTCATTTCGTTGATAAAAACCGCATAAATTCCTGGTTAAATTAATTTCTGTTAAATTTTTATCAACAACACTACTTGCTTTTTGATGCAAAAAAAAAATTAAATTAAATTTGTAATTTTCATTAAAAAATAAATACTATTTTGCAATTTGGTGCTGAAAGTTGTGTTTAACTTAATTGAATATTTTGAGGTAGTTGTAGTAGTTAAAAGACTAGTTGTATTCAAGTTTGATTTTTGATCAGATTTAGCAGTTAACAAAACAATCAAAACTTAGAAAATATTTTATGTAAAAAAAAATTTTTTTTAATCTTACATAATTACTATAGTTACCAATTAGACCAGTTATTAAAGCTATCAATCCCACAGCTACTATTAAACATATTAGACAAGTTAAGTTAAATTTTAATTTTTTTTTATTCTTAATTTGAACATTATTAGCTTCATTTATAGCTGATAAATCGTTAAAGTTTTCAATCGAATTTTTATGTTTGGATTTTTCCAAATTTTGATTCATTTTTTTTTTATTAATTTTTATTTTTTACTATTCAAATTCAAGAATAAAAGAAATAAGAATTAATTTTTAAACATTTTTATTTTTTAAAAAGTTTACGTAATACTCAAACTGTTTTTTTTTTAATTTAAATTAAACAATAATAAAATGAAAAGAATTCTTAAAAAAATTACATTACCTATTTCAAAATAAACATAAAATTAATAAAATAATAATACATTAAAAAAAAAAACTAAAAATTATTAAAAATAAAAATTTTATTTAATCTTTTTTCTCGTTGTATTGCAAACCACAAACCATGTTGGCTGGTACAGCCACATCCATCAATCTTGGATAAACCAAGTTTAAGTTTTTCATAGTCTCAACAAAATCTTTTTTGTTTTGTGTTAAACGAGGGTTGAATTTTTTCTCTTCGCCAATGCTACTCGATGTTCTGCCTGTGTAATCGTGTCCTGGAAATACAGAATACTCGTCGGGCAATGACAAAATCTTATTGTGTATTGAATCGTACAAAAGCGATGAATCGCCTTGTTGAAAATCTGTTCTACCACATCCTCGGATCAAAAGAGCATCACCGGTAAATGCAATTCTAGCTGAATGACTCACGAATGTCAAACACCCATTTGTGTGTCCAGGAGTTGCCAATACATGTAAAATTTCTTTTCCGAATTGAATTTTATCACCTTCTTTTATATGTATATCAGCAACTGCTTTGCTGTCTGCGCTTATTACACTTTTAACTGAGCTTATAAATTTTTTAAGTCTTCCTGAGCCTGTTACATGATCAGCATGTACATGTGTATTTACTTATAAATTATATTAAAAAAATTTTATAGTTAAATTGATTAACATTTATAATTTTCATATAAATATTTGATATTTCCGAATAAAAATAAAACATGAAACTAAACTTCCTTCAATAACCGGATTTAATATTAATAAAATCATGAAACAATTTCTATTTGGAAAAAATAATCTAATTTGAAAGAAATAAACTAATAAATTTTAATAACTTGGGCTAAAAATCTTAGAGAAATTAGTTAAGTAAGATTGATATGTCCAGAAGTGGGAAGAAAAATTAAAATTTTTCTTTTAACAATCTATTTTGTAGTTCTATAAGTACCAGTGGTATATAATTTAAAATTTCTACCAAGTCTATTAAGCTACTAAAACTCAAATGATGTACAAATACTAGATTTTAAAATTTGATTCTTTTCAAAACTTACAAGCAAATTTCAAATTAAGATCCAATTCTTTGATTAATTCAACATCGCGTTCAACTTTTTCATAAACAGGATCAATTATAACAGCGTCTCTGCTATTACGATCGGCTAAAATATACGTATAAGTGTAAGTGGCATTATCTACTAGTTGTCTAAATATAACCGTATCGTTCGGGTGCTTCATACAAGTATTAAAACATGCTGATTGCGTCATTATTTTGGAAATAAAATTTTTATTCAATATTAAAATATTTCTAAACATTTTATATTTAGATATTTTTCAATTTAATTTATACACCAAAATTTTATTTTTATATCTAAAAAATATAATTTATTATTCTTGTTAATTTCAGATCTATATTTTATTTTTTTCATTATTTTTTTTCTTTTAGAAAAAAATTTAATTTTGTTTGAAATTTTGAAAAATAAAAAATTTATCAAACATAATTAAAAAACTAAAAATTTTAAAAATTTATTTCACTCCTAATTTTAGTTTTTTTTTATTATTATTTTTAAACAAAATATTGAACCAAAGCTAAAATTCTATGCTCAATCATCTCTTTAAAAAAAATTAAAAATAATTTAAAATTAAAGTAAAAAAAATTTATTTTTATATCAAAGCTGAAATTAAAGTAGGAATTTAATTTTTTTTAAACTATAATATAAGCGTATGTATTACTAGCAACCATAATTTGCGATTTTATAAAATTTTTTTTGCTTTATCATACTTGAAAAATACTTTACTTTTTTTAAGATAATTAAAGTTTAATACTAAAAATAGAATTATATATTACTTTTAAAATATATTTATTAATCGACATAAAAATTAAAAAAAAAAAATAAAAACAAAACTAGACCTAAGATTATTCAAATAAGTAAAATTTTAGTGTTTCTTGTTTTGGTGTTCTGGTCCATTTGGATGAAACTGGTGATAGTTGAGCGCATTTTCATATCCATCTTTCTTTTTCAAATAATTTTGATACATGTGAAATCCCAAACTAAGAGTCAATAAGCCAATAACTAGACCTTGAGCAGCAACTCTAGTTTGAATTACATAAACACTTGGTTTTACGCTTGGATCTCTACGACGGTAATTATAGATCGAGTATGCTATTACTCCAAAGAATCCACCCATACCTTTTGCAAATAGAATATATTCAATACTTGAACAAAAAAAGGTTTAGCTTTGTAAATTACCAATTGCTGGTACTGGATCGCTTTTCATTTTAGCAAAGAATCCTTTTGTATTACTTTCCAAATCGGACATTTTCTAATTCTTCTAAATAAAAACTTTTTAAATTTTTTTCTATAAAATTAAATAAACATTATTAACGTTATAGCTAAATACTAGAAAAAAAAAAAACGCTTTGTAATCTCAGCGCTAATGAAAAAACCAAAATTAGATTTTCAAATTTTAGACTTTGTTTGCGTTAAATTAATAAAAATAAAATATAAAAAAAAACATAAAAATAAATTCATAATTTGAATGCATTTTATTAAAATAAATAATGAAAATTTTCAAGCAAAATTAGAAAAAAAAAAAAGAAGGAGCTGTTTTAAACCCATCATAAATTGAAATAGTGATTTACATTTTAAATTCTGCTGAATCATATATCTAGCTAGAAAAAGCTCATTCTTTACATCTAGAGTTAATTATGTTTTGATTGTAAAATTTCAATTATTTAAACAACTATAAAATTTTTCATCTTTAGATTAAAATTTTCAAACAAAACAAAAACAAAAATTTAGCCTAAAACACACCAAAGTGGAAAAAAAAATGATAAGAATTTTTAAAGCTTCCAATATAGCAAAAAATTTGAATAATAAAAGTTTAATGATCAATTTGAATTCTAAAAGATTCAATTCGCTTGATTCAAACAAAACTTTAGTTAATTCAAGTCAAGAGTCGAATTTAGCTCAACAAGAAAATATTAATCAAACACCTCAACAAAGTAAATAAACTTGGCTAATCCTTTTCAAATGAACGGACTTAAACTATATTTTTCTTATCTAAGTGATGCAATTAAACAAATTGTATAAATACTTGGTATACAAATTTAGTTCAACTAAATACGCCTCAATTAATGATGTACCAAACAATTTACCGTATTTTGTTTTTCCTAATATTAAAATAAATAGTCTAATAATTTTATTAATTAAACTGTTTTAAGAGCATCTCAAGTAGCTTATGCTAAAGACAAAGGCAGAGCTTACGCGACTATTTTTCTCATTGGTATGACCGTATTAGGATCTATAATAGCTATTTATATAGGCAAAAGAGACCACCATCGTGGCATTGGATACACTGATGATATTCTAAAACAGCATTCTGAATATTCTAAAACACATCAAGAAATAATCAAAAAGATTCAAAAATAAAGCAAAAAATATATTTTTATTTTTATTTAATGATTCAAGTTTACAACAAATTGTAAAAATTTTCATTTTCTTATTTTTTTTTTTTATAAAAATAATAAAAAATTTTATTTTTTTTTTTTTTATTTAATAAAAAAAATAAAGCTCTTTAGTTATTTTGCTAAGCATGTTTTTAAATATTTCAAGCAAATTTGCTTGATTTTAAAAACAATAAATTTCTTTTTGTTGATCTTTTTGTTGAAAAAAGAAATTTTCACATTTTTTTATAACAGTTTTATTATAAAATCAAATTTAAGAAAAAAATTCATTAGAATCAGCAGCTAACAAGACGAATTTTAAAATTATTTTTTTTTAAATTTAAATTATAAATTATAAATCTCATTTGATAATTATTGAAAACATTTAGAAACATATTTAATCATTTTTTAAATTAAAAATATAATTTATGATTTAATATTTCTTTTTTTTTTTTTGGTAATAAAATTTAATCTAAACTATGCTCATTAATCCAGTCCAAATAAGGGCTAATTCTAGTATAAATCCTTAAAATATAATTTACAAAATTTAAATTTATTAAAAATATTTTTTATTCACTAAATACTATACCCTGGCTTGTTCGGCAGACCACAATTATCACCATAAGAAACTAAATAGAATTTATTTAAAAAATTGAAATAAATAATATATTTAAAATAAACTAAGTAACCTATGCCGACACTTATATATTTAAGTCTTCCATTTACATAATCTTGAATGTATAAACTTCCGCCAGAGTCACCTTGGCAAGTGTCTTTACCACCTCGAATCTCGCCAGCACATATTTGAAGATTCCAATCTTTAGGAAAAGATGTAATAACGTTATTGCATAATGTTCCATCGTAAATAGTTAATTTAACATTATACATTGAATCGACACTAGGTCCTCCAAAGTATGTCGAGCCCCAGCCCACAGACCAAGCGGATATGTTAGTTTTCAACGAATTTTCAACTGATTTTGGATTTGGAAGACACGAGATTTGAATAAATTCATTCAAAACAACTTCTTTTTCCAACTTCAACAAAGCAATATCATTTAACTTGATATCATCTTGATAATTTTCATGTTTAATAATTTTTGAAACTTGGTATTCAACTGTAGGCTCTTTATTTAAATCAAGTTTATCTTGAACACCAAGATAAACTTTGTACATCGATTCAAAGGTCGGATGATACTGATTTGGCACTACTTGAACCGTTTGTATGTGTGAGCCTACCATATACTCTACTTCTTGTATAATACAATGCGCTGCTGTTAAAATGGTTCTACGGTCAATCAAGGTTCCTCCGCATATATAACTACGACTAAATTGATACAAATAACTATTTATATTAACAACTGTTTTATAGGAAAATATAATTAAAGCAGCTGATGGCCAACTATTCTTATTAGCAATTACACCACCAACTATTTTAACATTAGGTTCATTATATTTTAAACCGCATTCTATAAAAAGTAAAAAAAAACATAGAAATATCAAGTTTTTTAATATAGAAATATCATAGCTTACCATCTTGGCAATTAGATCCAGAATAACCATAGTTACAGTTTGTTTTGATCAAATTTTGTTTTGTTGTAGTTTTATCGATGATTGTTGTTGGCAAAGTCTGAGTTTGTCGGCTAATGATACTTGCTAAAGTTGAACTAGACTGCGTCTCAACTATTGGAAAAACTTTTGTGCTCGCATCTACTTTTTGAGTAGTATCACAATTCTTAACAAGACATGAAGCTTAAATATGTTTTATATATTTAGAAGAAAAAATACTATAAAATAATTTAAAATAAAATTTCAAACAGCTAATTACAACTGACAAAACAACAGATATGACAATGGCCAAAATGACTAATATGACCACAAACAAAGAGAATATAATAAAATATTTTTTTATCTTATGTTGTAAACTTGGATACAATTTTAATTTTGTAATGCTTAAATCATCACGAGGTGTATCAGAAGTAATATTTAGAGTTGGCTCATTTTGTTCAATTTTTTTAATAGGTACTTTCTTTGGCTTTTTATCTTCACTAGGATTTTGAATCACTGGCAAAACTATCGGAATTTCTGTATGTTTTACAATCTGTGAATTTTCACGTACCAATTTGTTAACTTGGTTCGATTGGGACCTAGGTATTTTACGGCTCGGATCATTATTACTTAATTTTGAGCTTTCTTTTTTCTTTAATTTAACAACTTGTTCTCCTGTTAAAGGTTCAGGCTCTTTTAGAATTTTAACCAATTCTTGATTTGTTATGACTTTGGAATTATTCCTAATTACTTTATTCGCTTCGATTAGATCTACAACACCATTGAATTTATTTGCTTCAGTAGGCTTTTGTTCCTGGTTAAAACTAGCTGCTTTTTTTTGTATTCGACTTGCTTGCCTGGCTTGTTTAATAATCCGATTTAAATCGCTTTCTAATTCTAGCTTTAATACAGGTAATTCAGAACTCATTTTAACAAAAATTTGATTTTATTTTCAAATTTAAATTAAATGATTTTATATATTAAACAAAAAAAAAAAAAAGAAATTCTTAGGTAAATTTAAATTTAATAATAATAAGAAACAGTTCACAAATAAAAGAAACAGAAGCCTTTTGGATAAAATTATTCACTGTTTTAGACTTGTCATATTAAAAAAAAAAAAAAATTACATAAGTAACAAACTACTTAAATAATTTACCTTTTTTTTTTTTTATTTATTTATTTTTTTATAAATTTAATAAAAATAATTTTGTTTAAAACAAAATAAATTTTTTCTTTTAATTTAAATAAAAAAAAAAAAATAATTTAATTTTTTTTAATTCCAATACCATTTGTTTGTTTGTATCCAACTATTGAAATAACTAACTCGAGTATAAATACTTTTAAAATAAATAAATAAATTAAAATAGAAAATTACAAAATATTTATTTTATAAAATTTGTAAATTTTTTTACCCTGGATAGCCTCGCATGGCACATCGATCACCATAACTAGTTACACCGACACTTATTAATTTAATAGCACCATTTACAGTGTCAGAGACGAATAAACTCCCGCCCGAATCTCCTTGGCACGTATCTTTACCACCTTCTATTTTACCAGCGCATATTTGAGAGTTCCAGTTTTTAGTTAAAGTTTTAGAAACATTAGCACAATAATCACTATTGTATAAAGTCAAAGCGACATTTCGCAAAGTATCTGAGCCAGATGTATCCAAGTAATTTAATTTACCCCAGCCGATAGCCCATGAAACTAAATTGTATGTCGAAGGATAAACTTGTTGAGTCGAATCAGGCAAACAAGCTATCTGAACATAATTATTCAATTTGACTTCATCAGTTAACTTTAAAATAGCTATATCATTCAATTTTGAATTGCTATCATAACTTTCATGCTTTTAGTTTCAAATTTTTATAAAATATATATTTTTATGTGTTTTTAACAAAAAAAAAATTTCAAATACTCGATAAGCTTTTGAAACACTTGCTTCGAAAGCAGGAGAGGTTGTTCTTTGACTTTTATTATGTACACCTAAGTATACTTTGTACATTTGTTCAATGGTAGAAAAATAAGAATTAGCTTCGACTGTAGTAGTGTACGTCGAACCGTCATAAGTGAAATCGACTGAGCTTTGAATACAATGTGCTGCTGTAAGTACAGTTCGACGGTCTATCAGTGTTCCTCCACATGAATAAGCTTGACTTATACTTACATACACACCTTTAGATTCTATATATACATTAGCTTTGAAAGTAAATACTACCAAAGCAGCACTAGGCCAACTGTTTGGCACAGCTTCTACACCTCCAACTATTCTCAAATTTTTCGATGCATAAGTCACCCCACATTCATCACAATAACTAACTCCGTCACCCTGATACCCATAATCGCATTGACACTCAACTCTAAAAGGATGATTAACACACTTACTAGCTCGAGAATGGCATTTTATAAATGAGCATGGAACTTTATTAAATATTTTAATAAAACATTTTAAAATGAATTTAATTCTTTTTTAAGAGTTAAATTTATCTACTAGTTCCGAATAGAATTATAAGTATTATGCCAGCTAATAAAACAAGAGCTACTAATACAATGAGTATTATAATTACAACTTTTTTTGTTGTAACTTTGCTAGATTTTTTCTTATTTACATCTTTTTGTTCTATCGACGGATATGGTTGTTCATAATAATTGGAATAAGCATTATTTTGAATAGTTTTTTCAGATGGATTTATTTGCATACTTTTTATTTTATTTTATTTTTTTTAAATTTTCATTTATTTTTTGGATTTTATAAAAAAATTTTTTTTTTTTAATTTTAATTTTAATAAAATCAATATTTTTCAAAGAAAGAAAAATGTATATTTGAAGGAAAAATATTTAAAAAAATAAAAATAATGTTTCGTCAAGAATTTCATTATTATTATTATTATAGTTATTTTTCTCTTTTAAAATCTAAAAAAGAGTTTTATAATAGAATTATAATAGAGATTTTTTTTCTAACATTAGTTACGTAAGAAGTTAACAAAGAGTTTGATTAATTCTTTTAATAAAAATAAAGGTAAAATTTTTTCATTACACAATTAAATTTTGTTTTATTTTTTCGTTTTTTTTCTCATTTTTATTCAAGGGCATATTTAACATAATTCCAATTTTTCAAAATGTGATGTATTAAAAAAAATTAATTTTCCTAAATCACCTAGGTAACTTGCGATTTTTGAAAAAAAAATTGATCATAAGCTTATTATTATTTAAAGTAAGATTTTAAATTTTATTAAAACAGTGCTTTTAATTATTTTTATTATTAATAATCTTATTTAAGAAATTCGTGATCTTTAAATTAGAATTAAGATTTTAAATTTATTATTATGTAATAAAATAAAATTTTATTGATCAAAACAGAAATTATCATTATTAAAAAGAGAAAAATATTTTATCAAACAATTTTATGAAATTAAGCCTTATGGGGAAATTGAGAAATGTATGACACATTAGTTTGAATTATATGCTTTAAATATTTAGGAATTCAATTCGGAATTTACCTGATTCTATTGAGCATAAAGTCACTTTGTAAGTTTTTTATAAAAATTGGTGCAAAGTGATGAACAATAATCAAGAATATATGGTGCAAAAGATTATGGCATGGTTGAATATATCAAATATACAATAAATATGTAAAAGAAACCCAAAGAACTAAGATAATTTTTATTATAATTTACATTTAAAATTTTGAAAAACTTTCAAAGTAATCTCTAAATAAAAAAACTTGAATATAGGTTACTTGTTTTTAAAAATAAAAATTTCAATTTAACTAAATGATTCATAACACAAATTTGTTTAAAACATAATTTTAAAAAGTGCTCTTTTTTTCAATACATAATCTAAATTATAACAGGCTGCTTCATATCTCTTGAGAAAATTGTTTGAAAATCATTTTTTATATAAATTTTAGTTCAAATTCGTTAATGACAGTTGGTTTAGAGTTCCTAACTATTTGGCACATAATAATCAAATTTGAAACTTCGGTTCAGATGAGTGATTGTTAATTGAATCATGAAAATAAAAATTATAAAATTTAAGAATTAATATTTATAGATAATAATTTTTATTTATTTATTTTTAAAAAATATAAATTTTAAAAAGTTAAAATAAATTCGATTAAAAAAAAAAAAGTTAAAAAATCATTCTTATTTTAATAGAGATTTGACAACTGATTGAGCATTTAAACTTTTCAAATCAGAATAAGTTTGACCAGTACCAACAAAAACAATCGGTTGTCCAGTAGTATAAGTCATAGATATAGCTGCGCCAACTTTATCATCTATAGTATCAAATTTAGTCAATACGATGCCATCAATAGTTCTCACTTGATCTGGATTACTTGTTTTAATAGGACTATTATCGATTAAAGCTTGATTAAATTTTTTCACTTGATCCACAGCTTCATTACCAACTAAAGCTTCACCTACAAAAAGTACTAAATCTGGATTGTTTATATTTATTAATTTAGCTAAAGCTTTCATTAATGGCTCATTGTCTTGCATTCTACCAGCCGTATCGACTAAAACAACATCGCGTTTTATATCTTTAGCATAACTGATTGCATCGTGTGCTATGGCAGCAGGGTCTTTACCGTATCCACGGTCAAACAGCTCTACCATTTGTACTCCATTGTGTTGTTCTGCTGGATGAAGTGCATTTAAGTGTCTCATGTGTGTTCTCAATTGTTCTACTGCACCAGAACGGAACGTATCACAGGCTGCAATTAAAACACTAAACGAATTCTCTATAAGCCAAAATGTAACTTTAGCTAAATTAGTCGATTTTCCAACACCATTTACACCACAAAATACAATTACATATGGTCTCTTTTGACGCTTTGATTCATAAACATCACGTAATATATCAACTCTTCTCTTCGGTGTCAAAATTTGTATCATTGATTCTTGCAAAGCTTCTTTGATAATCGAAGTTACAAACTGAAAGCTGCCTAATTGTTTACCTATTAAATTTTGTGCAACATTGTCACATACTTTTTGAGCTATTTCAGCTGCTACATTTTTAGCTATTATATTAAATAGATAAAGATTGAATTTTTTTTTTTTAAAACATTTTTAAAATTTAATCAAAACTAACAAACTAAATGCTCTTGCATTTTTTCCATTACTGGATCTATAGATTCCTTAGTTAATATTTTTGCACCTACTAGACCTTTTAATGAAGAAAAAAAGCCTGAAGTTTTTTTAGTAGTTGTTGAGCCATTTGATTTTTTTTGATTTAAAACTGGCTTTTCTTCTTCAAATTCAAGCTCATTTTCATTAAAATCAACTTCAATTGGTTTTAAATCACCAGCTGATTTACCAATATCATTTTTCTTCAAAAAAATTTAATTATTTAAAAAAAAAATTTTCTTAAAAATATTTTATTTTATTAAATTTACAGATATGTATTGATAAGCAGCTAGATTTTCTTTATCTTGTTCCATCTTTTCACCATAATTTAAACTATCTATATCTACATCATTTTCCCATTTTTTCGGCTCTTTGCCTTTCTTTTGTTGTGGCGAGGATGGATTCTGATTTTTGTTTAGCTTAGATTTGTCGAATTTTCTCATTTGTCTACCTGGTGTTTTTTTCTCATCATTTAAATCATCTAAATTCGCTTCGCACACATTTTTATCCTCAACTTTGTGCTCTGTTTCTGCTGCTTTAACTGGGTTTGAAGTGTTTGACGAAGGCAAAAAGCTACTCAATATACCTTTCTTAGTCTCAATCATCGAAGCCACTGTTTTTGTCGACTTTTCCGATTCTTCATATTTTCTCGGCTTGCGAGACACTTGAGACTGCTGTTCAGCTTCAAGTTCGCATTTTTTCAGCACTTCATCAAAATCCGATTTGAAGTCTTCAAAATTGTAACCATATTGACAATTTTCTATTACTTGTTTGTATTTATCTCTAAATCTTAGCTGAATTTCACTCAAAAATTTATCTATATATGTTAACTTAAGAATGTTTTGGTAAGCTACAACAAATATTAGCTCAAATTCATTGTCTAATTTATATTGTAGAGATAAAGTGTTATAATTCCATGCTGTGTCTAAAGCTCTTTCTTGTAGTATAACATTTTTAATAAGTTCATTAACCGGGTGGGTTAACAATTGAGCTGTGCCTTGAAAGTACCACAAAACAATGCCACTTTTACTTAGAATAGTGAACAGATCTAACATTCTTCTTCTTCTTCTACTTCTTTTTTTTGTTTAAATATTCTAAACAAATATTAAAATTTAAGTTTAAAACAACCAAAATATGTTTAAATATTTTATTTTTTTTTAATAGACGTCATCAAAAAATTGAATCCACAAGACACATTTCGAATTTTCAATAAAATATTTTTATTTTTATTTTGTAGTATATGTTTGAATTTGAAAGAAAAATTGAAATCTCTAAAAACAAATCTAACTACTCTTGAACAAGATATCAAATTTTTTTTTTTTTAAATAAGTTTTTTTTAAAAATATAGAAAATATATAAAATTTTAATTAAATATGATTTTTATAAGTCTTATTCTTGTTTTTGTATTCTGCTTCAATTTAGCCTATTTAGCTCCTAATCAAAGACCGTCGTTGTATGATTCAAATGATAATATTCTAATGCTAGACAAGGACAATTTTCAAGCAGAAGTATATGGTAAAGAAAAAGCTTTTATTGTTGAATTTTATGCACATTGGTGTGGCGCATGTAAACGCTATTCTCAACATTGGAAAGACTTGGCAAAAGAGACTAAAAAATGGCATGAAAAAGTTATACAAGTAGCAGCTATAAACTGTGGTGATACATACAATGATCCGATTTGTCTAGACTTTGAAATTAAATATTATCCAACCATAAGGATTATACCACCTCGAGCCGATTATAATAAAACAGAGCATGATAGCAAAGAATTAAAGCAAGAAAATATGCCAATAATTCTTCAGAATATGTTAGACTTTGTCGAACAGCAGCCATTCAAACCACCACAATGGCCCGACTTGGAGCCTTACACTTCGAAAAGATTAGATACTTTGTTCATAACCAATAGGAAATCAAAATACGGCTTTTTATTTATCGAAAACGAAGGCTCATCAATCGGTAAAAAGCTTTTATTGGACTTGTCAAGTTATTTGGATAAAATCCCTATCAGACGAGTCACACCATTTACTAATGCAGCTCTTGTGAATAAATTTGGAGTCGATCTACGCTTTATTCCAATGTTATACTTAATCGAAAATACCCCTGGTGCATTAAAGCCATATGAATTGTTTAATGAAAATTCACTCAGAAAAATCCGATTATTGAATAAAATAGTCGAGAACAATACTTTAGATGATTTAAATAAAAATGGTCTTGAGCCTAGAGTTAAATATTTTGATCTAATAACAAAGTTTATTAAATACAATAACCTGCAGAATAAAGAAGAATTAAAAAAATTAGAAAAAATAGAAAATAATTTGAACAAAATAGTTTCTGATGTGAAAAAGAATGTAACAGCTGATCCCAAAGCACTAAGATTAAACATGAAAGATTTAGAATCAGGTTTAAATATCATGTTAAGATCTGAAATACCACATCAGGCACTTAGCGGAGATACGCTTAAAGGTATTAAAATTTGGATAATGATTTTGGCAAAGTATTTTCCAGGCAAACAAAATGTGATCAATTATTTAAAAAATTTGCATTCAAAATTAAACCTAGTTCAATCAAATCAATTGACTTCCGAGCAATGGTTAAATTTAGCTAATGAAAAAACTGTATTTATAAATATTTCATCAATGATTATATAAGAAAATTTAAAACTTAATTAAAAGGCTGATTCGTATTTACCAGATGAAAACGAATGGATCCATTGTAAAGGCTCTAGTCCAAATTATAGAGGTTATCCATGCTCTTTATGGTCATTATTCCATGCGTTAACAGTAAGCCAAAACCAGTTAGATCCACAAGGTACAATTATTAATAAATTGAAAAATTTCAATAAAAATTTCAATAAAAGTCTATTTTAAGGCGCAATTGAACTACTAGAAGGAATACGTTTTTATATAACCAATTTTTTCGGATGTAAAGATTGCGCAAATAATTTCCAAAAAGAAACTCAAAACTATCTAGATATTTTAAAAATTACCTCGAATTCTGTATTGTATCTGTGGCAAGGTTTTAAAATAATTTTGAATCAACAAAATAATCAATTAAAAAAACTTTAACCCTAACTTTTTATTACTTTAGTCCATAATAGTGTTAATAAACGTTTAGCTGATGATTTGACGAGCGATCCAGCATATCCAAAGATTCAATTCCCAAGCAAGGAATTATGCCCAAATTGTTTGGATTCTAATGGCGAATGGAATGGACTACAAGTTTCTTTATTTTTATTATCATTCTACTCAAAGAATGGTATTGAATCAACTCAAATAGAAACTGTAGTAGACAAACCAGCAGTAGAAAATATCAAACAACAAAAAGATCAAACAGAACAAATTCAAAATGGTAATAATATAAACTTAAAAATTCCTAATAATAAACAAGAGCATAATCTAGATGATAAAAATGAAAGTATAAATCAACTAGATAAGCCTGATTTAGAAGATAAAATAATTCATAAAAATATTAATATTCACAATAATGAAAATATTGATAATAATGTGGATAATGTTGGGAATAATTTATTGAACGAATACTATTCGTATTCGGATCAGAAAAAATCTGACATGCAGCTTAGTTTTGGTTTTATTTTGCTTATAGTAATCATCTTTGGCATATTGTATTTTTATTTTACCAATTTAAGAGCAAAACCTAAACAAAAAAAGCACATTATCTGACTATTTTGAAATTTTATTTACCATCTTTCTAAGTCTAGTATTAGTTTATAATTGCTCAATTTTAAATTTTAATTATACTTTATTTCAGCTTCTGATCGATTTATACTTTCATTATTTATTAATTTATTTATTTATTTATTTGTTTCGGATTTTTGAATTTTTTTTTTTTTTATAAATATTATTTTCAAAATAAAGATTTTTGGTTTACAAAGTTTATTTTAGAATTATCAAATTTTTTTAAAACGATTTTCCACGGTTGATTAAACTAAAAATCTATTTCAAAATTTTGTTTTTAATTGTGTTATTTAGTTAATTGTTATACTTACTTTAAAATATCAGAAATAAATAAATAAATTATTTTTGAAATTTGTTGTTAATTTCATTTAAAATCAATTTCAAACCAGTTTAAGCATTAAATATGTAAAAAAAAAAAATTTTTTAATTTAAAAAAGAAAAAACTTAATTTCTAATCACAAAAGTTTTGATTTATAATAAATTCAAAATAAGAAAAAAATTTTTTAAATTTTTTAAACAATAAATTGTAGTTAAATAATAAAAATTTCAATAAAATTAAAAAAAAAATATTTATAAAAAATTTTCTATTAAATTATTTTGATGCAAATAATTGTTAGTTTAATAGTAAACTAAAGTCATGGTTATTGATTATTTTTATTGTTCAAAATCACTGAATATAATCAAGTTAATAGAATTTCAATCAGTAAAGTAAAAAAATATCTAAATATATTACTTGAAACTTGTATCTTGAAAAATCTAAAAATAAAGTTGTTGGTAAACTTGATTTAGAAAGCTATCAGATTGAGGCTTAAAATTAATTAAATAATTCATTGTTTGCTCTTTATTAAATATTTAATATATTCTTGGAAAAAAATGATATATAAGAAATAAATGTTTAATTAAATCAAGGCTTATCAAAAAAGTAATCAAATTAATATTAACTAATACTAATTAGAATTCTTTGATAGTATCATGAATTCAAAGCTTTGAATAAGACTGGTAATTTTTTTTTTGATTCTATTAATAATCTGTTAAATTAAAAGAATAAAATTTTAATATAATTTTTAGGTACATTGAATTTGCATGATGTAAAATTTGCTATCAAAAATATAAAGTGGTATTGATTTTTTTTATAGAAAATTAAGATTTGATAAAATTCTTCTACTAGCAATCTAGTAAAAAATAAACTTTAAAATAAGCTTAACAAGTCTTAGAATCTAGACCTGTCACTTTAAGATTATTTATTCTTAGGATCATATTATCATGGAAAGAAAGAAAAAATTTAATTTTACCGATTTTTATTAATTTTTAAAAAATATTATAAATTTAAAAAAAGTCTCAAAAAAAAAATTTCAATAAAATACCATCAGTTTTAATAAAAAATTTAAAAAAAAAAATTTATAATTTTTAAAGTGTATTTTAGATTTTTTTTTTAATTTATCAAATACTAATCGAATTTTAAAATAATCAAAATTAATCCTAAAAAAAATTAAAGATAAAAATAAAAATTTTTCAAACAAAATTTTTTTTTTAATTTTTAAAAATTTTTTTTTGATTTTTTTGTAGTTATTTTTTTTTTTTTTAAATTTAAAGATTATTAACAAAAAATTTTTAATTATAGATTAAATAGAATAAAATGGATAAAATTCAAAATAAAATAGAATAAAAATGAGCAAACACAAAAAAAAAAACTTTTAACAAAATAATTGAATTTTTTTTTTAATTAATTAATTAATTAAATTTGAACAAAATAAAAATTGATTAATTATTAAAATAATATTAAACACAATTAGATTATAGGAAGAGCAAATTATAATTAATTAAAAAGACGCTTCAAAACGTTACGATTTAAAAAAATTAAAAAATTAAATATTAGAATAATTGTAATTAAATTGTAAAAAAATTTAAAGTCATTTTAAAAAAATAAATTGAAAGTATAAAAAAAAATTCATCTCACAAAATTTTAGTTTTTATAAAATTCCATTTAAAATTGATACCAAATTATTGTTGGCATTTGAAGTTGGATGATTTGAAGATAAATTTAATAAGGAAGAGAATGACGAGTTTAAATTGTCATTAGATTGATTATTGTCATTTGAAAATGATGATTGTGCAAAATTGTTTAATAAAATAGAGCCAAAATTGGAACTGTTATTGGTGGTCAAAGAATTGGATGGCATGAATAAATGATGATCATTGTTCAAATCAGAAAAATAATCAGTGTTTTGTGATTGTTGTTGATTCACTAAACAATTGAGTAAATCATTTGAGTTTAAATTTAAATTTAGGTTATTGTTCAAACATGAAGAAGAAGATGAAGATGATGATGATGTAGATGAAGAACAATTTGTATTGTTTGTTGTAAATAAATTGTATAAATTGTTATTTGTAAAATCATTTGTTGTTGCTAAATTATTAGAATTTTGTAAATGATTATGATTGGGGTTTAAGAATAAATCATAATTGTTATTCAATAACATTGATGATGATGATGAAGTTAGTTGGTTTGAATTGTTATTAATATGATTAATAGGTGATAGAATATTCGATGTTTGTTGTGTTGGTTGCTCAAGTGAAAACGATGAAGTAGATGATGATAGCTGTAGAGAATTAGTAGATGTAGTATATTTGTAAACATAGATGCGATAGTCTTTACTAGCAAGAACAATTGAACCATCGTCCATAAGACCTACATCAAAACACTGAGCATGTTTAACTTTAGATTCAAGTGCATTTATCAATTTGCCATCTTGAGTGAATACAGTTAAATTGAAATTATTATGATTATCAGCAACCAGAATCTCATTATTTGAATTAATACCAACACCAATAGGATAATTGGTGATTCCTTCAGCACCTATTTGACGAATAAAATTACCATTATAATCAAACACTTTAATACAATGTGCTCTATTATCACTAATATAAATTTCTTCTCTATAATTATTTGTACTAGATGGATTAGAACAACAAACACCATTTGGAAATTCCAAATATTTAGAACAATTGAATTTGTTTAATACATTTCCAAATAAATCAAATATTATAACACGCATAACTTTACATTCAACAACAACTATTCTACCTTTATAATCAACACATACACCACGTGGATGTTGTAGAATATTAGCACCAAATTTTCTTAAAAATTGTCCATATTTATTATAAATTTGTATTTGATGTGTTGGTGAACGTTCAGTAACAACAATATCACCAGTTTGTTTGACTATACTAACTCTATTTGGATATAACAATTGTCCATCTCTTTTACCACATTCACCAAATTTAAATTTAAAATTACCATCTTTATCAAATATTTGTATACGATGTGAATTTGTATCGGCAACAATTATATCATTATTTGTATTAATAGTAACACCAGATGGTTCAGTAAATTGACCATCATTAATTCCAAATTCACCAAACTTACAATGATAGATCATTTTAGATCTTTGTAATTGTATTTGACTACTTGTTTGGTTATTATTATTATTGGTATTATTAGTCAAACAAATTTGATTATTTTGATTGTTTGATACATAATTGCCATTATTACTATGATGATGATGATGGTTATTATTATTATTATTCAATAAGCTATTTAAATTAGATAAACTGTTGAATGAACTCTTTAAACCATTATTGCAACTATTAGTACTATTATTATTTTGGTTTAATAAAGATGATGAATCATCATTTAATAATTGTGATACTGCTGTATTAGTTGTCGCTGCAGCTGATGATAAACCTGTTGCTGCTGTGGTACTATAATTAAAACTATTTAACTTAGGATTATTATTTATAAAATTAGAATATAAATAAGATAATGGATGTTTTGTATTTGAAGATAAATTAGTTAAATTTAAAGAATTGTTCGAACAAGATGAAGATGTTGATGACGAAGATGACAATAATGATGCATTTGATATTATTGATTTGGCCGATTTAGTTGATGATGTTGAGCCAGCAGATAGAGTTATTTGATTATTGGTTGATAAACTATCTTTATCAAAATTTGTTATTAAATTAATATTTGTGTTTGAATTTGAATTTGAATTTAACAATATTGTAGCAGTTGATTCTTCATTATCCTGACTAGAAGTAGATTCATTATCATCATTTTTATTCTGATTATCAATTGAATTTTCAATCGTTTCATTAATATTATTGCTATTGTTATTATTATTATTATTATTATTATTGCTTGTTGTTTTATTTAAATTATCATTTAATTTTTCATTTTCTAATACTTTATCTTTGAGATTTTCTACATGATCAATGGTTGTTAATAAACTAGTATCCAAATTAGTTTTATTATTAGAATTTGAACAATTTATTTGCTGTTGTTGTTGCTGCTTTTTCATCATAATAGAAACTGGACTTGTGATTAACTCATTTGCATTTGTTTGTAATAAACCTGATTGATTTGATGATGAAGAAAACGAAGATGATGCTGAAGATAATGATGAAATATTTGTTGATGTTGAATTATTGGAAAATAGATTTAAATTTAGTTGATTATTTAATGAACCTTGTTGTTGTGTTTGTTGTAATTGCTGTTGACTATTATTGTTATTATTAAATTTTGGATATATTTGTTGTTGTTGTTGTTGTTGTTGCTGCTGCTGATTTTGTGGTTTTACATCACACAAAATACTCAATTCATTGAAATTATTATTTGGCATTGATAATAAAGATGAATTTGATACCAAATTAGATGTATATGGTTGATTATTTAATTTAAACTGATTTGAAAATGATGAAGTCAAATTAGATGCTTGTTGTTGACTATTATTTGTTAATGTTGATGTTGTGCTTGAATTTGCATTTGTTGCTGATGTTTGTGGATTGATTCTAATATAACCAAAAGTGTTTCTAATAGAAGTTTGAATAGCCGAATAGTTGGAAATAAATTCTATAGACATCAATGGATTGTTTGATTTCAATTGCAAAATTAATTGATTATTAACCAATATTAAATTGTTTAATTCATTTAGAAAATTTAATTTATTTTTTAAATTAAATTCTAGTGTTGTCTTAGTTTGTTGTTGTTGATGTTGTGTTTCTGACTGATTTGAGTCACTAACTGAATTCAATTGTTCATAATCATCACCAATCTCTTTTTCCAATTGTTGCTTTTTCATTTCTAATTGATATTGTACTTGTAATTGTTTATTTATATTCTGTGAATGATTCAATAATGCAAATTGTATGATTGTGTTCAACTCTTTAACCAAATACTCTTTTCTTTCTTTTAACATTTGAACATAAAAATTAAATGTCTTGTTTATTTCATTCTCGATTTGAATCAAGCGAGCATTTGAAGCATTAGTTTGTGCTAATTGCTGTTGTTGTTGATGTTTTAACTTGGATGTAATCAATTGCTGACTAATTTGATATTGTTGCATTTGATGTAAATGTTGTAGTTGAAGTTGTTGTTTATTTGAATTGAAGCCGAAATTTCCAATTTGTAATTGAGACTCATTTAAATTCATACTATTATTACTCAAGTTTAAATCATCATTTAGTTGTTGTCTTCGCTTAATTACCAAATCAGAATCATTCAAATTTTGATCTGATTCAGAATTGATTTTGTTTAATTTGAACAAATAGCTTTTATCAGTAATTACATTATTATTAATTTCATTTGTCATTTTATAACTGTCGTTCGGATTCTCTTCGTTCATTTTGGACTCGTTCGAATCTTCATTGTTTTGGCTTGATTGGAGCAAATTAATTAGTTTATGATTTAAATTAGAACTGATTAACTGATGATCTAGTAAACAAGTAGTGCAAAGATTTGTTTCACATTCGACACATTTGGCTATAACCATTTTGGTGAGGTCTTGGCTCATACCAATACAGTTCGATTGTTCTTCGTCTTGATTTAAATTCTCATCTTTATTGTTGATCTCCTCAGACGAGCATTTGTCACATTTTAACTCTTCCATAATCATTTTCTTACAATAAGCTTACTTTCTAAATCAAATAAAAATTTATATATAATATTATTTTTTTTTTCTTGTTATAATATTCAAATAAAAAAATACTAGAAACAAAATTAAATTAAAATTAAGTGTTTCTAACTTTATTTATTTAATTTTTTAATTTTATTTAATTTTTTTTTTTTTTTATAAAGCATGGTTTTAGTATATTTTATTTAATATTAAAAAATTAGATTTAAATTAAAAGCTTGATCTGTATAAAAAAATTTTGTTTTCTATTATATATATATATTGTATATAAGATTTAGATTTAGAAAACATCGTTTAAAACTGTTAGAAAAATTGCAATTTATTTTTTTGTTTAATTTAAATATATACAACAAGGATCGCTTTCAAATTTTAATTTGAACATTTATTTTTGTATAAATTTTTTTATTTTATTTTTTTGATGAGTTTTAAGTTAGAATTAAATAAAAATGGTTGCTATTGTTTTATTTTTGAAAATACAACAAAAGACTTGAATTCAAATTTTAAGCTTCTCCAAACCAAGTCTTCTAATATTATGTAATTTAAAGTATTATTATGTAAAAATTAAAAAATAAATATATATTTATTTATAAATCGATGTTTATAATAGAAAACTCCTTTTTATATAATTTAGTCTTTTGACGATATTCTAGACTTGAATCATATTTAAGCTTAATAAATCTAAATTATTTACCTTGGAAAGTTTTGAATTATACTTGATTATAATTCTATAAATCTAAATCTAATCTATTCAACCAACCAAAATAAAATTGAGAATTTTATATCTTCAATTCGAATTCAAATCAAATGAAGTTATTACATTCAGGTTAACAAAAAAAAGATTTTTTCCTTATTTGAAGTTTATTGAAGGCTATCACAAAAAATATTTTAATATGCTTAAATAAGTATAATTCTTTCAAACAATTGTGCTGATGCAAATGATTTTTTTTTTTTATTTAAGATCTGGTTTAATATTAGTATTAAAAAATTGTTTCAAATAAATTTATTCCTTTAAAAAAAATAATAATTTAATTAAAATAAAACTAGTTGAGAAATCTATCTGAATAAACATAATAAAAGATTAATATTTTTATGAAATGCTTTTTTTAAATTAATTTTGAAGTAAGTTTGTTCGTGAAAAATGTCTAAATTTATAAAAAAATGTATTTAGTTAAAATATAGTTCTAATTCAAATATTAAATATCAAATATTTTAGCTATGAGTGCTGAAATTTCAAAGTTCCTAAATTTACTTTAGAACAATATCTCAAAAGCGTTTTTATGTTGATAAATTTCCAAGCTTGTTCTTGGTTATTGAACAGATAATTTTATTTTATTTCTTTTACTATTTACTGTAGAATCGATTACTCATTGGTTATCAAATAAGTATTTTAATTCTTGTTCCAAAGTCTTAACTAAATTTGTTCCAAGTTAAGTTTTCTCAAATTCTATTCCTAATTAATATTCATCTCTTCTAGTCACTAATTAAAGATTAAAAAATAAAGTACAATTATAACTAACAATGATTCATACATAACATTGAATATTACATTTATCCATAACTGATAATCTCTTTCAAAATATATATATGTTATCGTATATTTTGATAATACGTAAATATCAAAAGTTACGTAGTTACCCGTAAATATTTACAAAAATAAAATTATCAAAATTTCCTAATTTATTTTTTTTTTTAGTTTTTTACTTAAAAAAGTTTAGGAAATTTCTAAATATACGTAAATATTTAAATAAAATATTATTTTAGATCATTTGTTAGTACACAACAAGTTTGATCCGTGGCATCTTGAATTGCATAAAAGATTGGATTTTCGACATCCACAACGATTTGTCATACATTGACTTGTACAATTACATTTGACCATACCTTGACCACCACCAATTGACATTTCATTTACAGCTTGTCTAATACTTTGTCTAGCTCTACCATTAATCAAAGATAATTCAGGCCACATTGATTTAAGAGCTAGAATTATTTGATTCCTAAATTCTTTACCATTATCAGATTGTAGAATCAAAGGAACACCAAGTATTGTAAATATATCAAAAAGCGCATTTGTAACTTCTATAGCTGATTTGGCTTTGATAGCTCTGAGTTGAATAAATTTACTAAAATGGTCTTGATAAACCAAAATCCATTTAAATTCACCGTCTGGTAGTGTCTGCATATCTATTAGATCCATTTGTGCACGACTATTAAATGTGTGACTTAAAATTGGCTTTACTGTTAAACCTGTTGTTTTATTTCTTTTTTTATTCATTAAACATTGTTGACAACAATTAAGATAAACTAAAAAAATTTTATTGGTTAATTAGTAAATTAATTTAACAGGTAAAAAGGTAAAAAATATTACTGTTAATCATATCTACTGTTAGATTAATATGATTTTTTTTACATGCTTGAATCATTAGATCTCTCATTTTATGACAAAGCTGTAAATGTATTCGATGAATTGTTACAAACAATTGTTCATAAGGAACTAAAAACCTTATCGGACAATCTGGTTTTTCTTGTTTTCCGATGATTTTTTAGTTTGCCCGACAACATAAATATCATACGAACGAAGTAAATTATATTCAAACGTTTCTTTAGTTTCTTTTTTGGATTTTGCTGTTTCGATCGTTAATATAAGTTGATCGTATTCGTTTTGTTTTGTATAAGTTCTTGTTTTTTTTATTTTTTTTTCTTTTTAAATCATCTTCTATTTTTAAGGCTTCGATTGCAGCATAAAACTGTTCTTTTGTTGTCGTTCAATATCTACTTCAATAACAGGGCTCTCAAAGTCAGTTACCATAGATAAAATTAATAATAATATAAAGTTTTTCAATTTAAAACCAAACATTTTTAATTTAAATTATTTAATTTTATTTTTTTTTAATTTAATTTTTTAAATTTAATTTGAATAATTATCAAAATTTACTGAAATAATTTTTAGTTATTAACTAGAATACATTTTAAATTTTTGATAATTACGTTGACATACGTAACTTTACAAATTTACTAAGTAAAATTTGATAAATAAAAAAAAAATTATTATTTTTCAAAATTTACGCATGAGACAGTTTTTTTTAATATTTACGTTTTTTCAAAATTTACTATTACATATATATATATATAATATTTTTTTACTCATGGTCTTTAATTGGAGCTCATTATTATTATAATTTATGGTTTGGTAAATATTTTTCAGATGAAATAACTCAATAATTTTAAAAATAAGTAAAAATTTTTTATTATCGATCATAAAAAAATGTTCATATTAAATAATTAATCATTTTAATTATTTATTAATGTGATAATGATTTTTTTTGATTTATGTAAAAAAAAATTTTTTTCCATTTTTTAAATTCGATTTAAATTGTGTTCAAATTTAAAATTGACAAAAAAAAAGCCAAGTTCTACCGAGACTCGAACTCGGATTGCTGGATTCAGTGTCTCAAGTGATAACCATTACACCATAGAACGTTTGCTTCAAGTGCTCAACTTGGCAAATAATTTTTTTTTTTTACTCATGTTAATTTGCCTATAAAAACTAAAAAAGCTATTTTTATTTTAAGATTAGAAAATAGTCTATTTTTCGAGATAAAAATCTTTGAATTTTTCACTTTTCTAAAAATATTATTTCAAGAGTATTATAATTTTTTTTTGTTATTTCAAAAGAATAAATTATAAATTTGAAAGCTATATATTTTATTTAAAGCTTGTGTATATATATATACATTCTTTTTTTATTTATATATATATATATTTAGCTAGATTTCAATAGCTAGCTTTTTTTTATTATTTTGTATACTTCAAATTTCAAATGATAATAATAATTTTTTTTTTATTATTATTATTATTTCAATAAAAGAGATGTTTTATTAATTTAACTAAAAATCAAAAAACCCAAAAATGAAATTCGCTGAAAAGTTAGCAGCTCACATAACTCCAGAATGGAATTCTCAGTATATAAAATATGATGTAATATCCTAACACAAATTGATGATTAATTTTTAAAAAAAAAAGAAATTGAATTAATTTCATTTTTTTTAAATAGGAAATGAAAGATTTTTTGTACCAATATGAACAAAACGCACCGGTACAAGACGGTACTTTAATTTTTTTAATTATTTTCCAAATAAATCTAATTAAAGCAAAATTTATAATATATAGACGAACATTTACTACAACGTTATTTTGCTAGAGCAGATGAGATATTTTTCCAATTCTGTGACAAAGAGCTAATAAAAATAAACACATTTTTTGCCGGTTTGGCTGAAAAACATTTATTTTTTTTTTTTAATAAATTTAAAATTTTTTTTAAAATTGATTATTTTAAAAAAGAAAAACTAGCTGAGGCACAGCGAAAATTTGAAAATTTAAAAAGTGAATTAAAAGACAACAATACTTTGGTAGATAAAAAAAAAGACAAAAATCGCTCAAAATCACTCGAAGTCGAGTTAGAAGAGGACGACGATGTTGACGAGAAAAATAATTTGGAAAAAAAAACACTTTCTTCACCGTCATCGGTTCGTAATCGTCGAAATGAGACTAGACAGTCCGTTTTTTCGAACGTGCTCAGTGGTGCTAATACAGGTGCTCAAACAATTACTCAAAGATTGATAGAAAAAAACCGAGAACGACAATTAAAAAGGAAACAATTTCGAAAAGAGCATGATCTTAAGCTCGCTTTCAGCGAGTTTTATTTGTCGCTCATTTTATTACAAAATTATCAAACATTAAATTTCACTGGTTTTAGAAAGATACTTAAAAAACATGATAAGATATTTAAAACAGATCGAGGTGGTGAATGGCACAAAACCTATGTAGAAACAGCCGCGTTTTATACTACCAAAAAAGTAGATACTTTGATCACCGAAGTAGAAAATTTGTTTACACAATATTTAGAAAATGGTGATAAACAAAGAGCTATGAAGCGTTTAAGAGTTCCACCATTCGAAGAGAAAGTATTCAAATATATTTTTTTTTTAAATTAAAAAACTTTATTAAATAAATAAAAAAAAAATTTATTTAAAAAAATAGCAAAGCCCATGGACAACTTTTCGACTAGGTCTTTACATTGGAATGATTTTTGTACTCTTACCAGTTGTTTTATTGATTTGTAAAGAAATTTTTTTAAATAAAAAAAAAATAATAAACAAGCGAAAAACAATTTTTAGATTATTTAATAATTTTTTTTTAAAAGTAATTTTTACTTATGTTAAAACAGGCGAGTTTTCGTTTAATTGGAAAATAGCTGTTAAGCTTTACCGAAGTACATTTTTTATAATTATACATCTATTTTTTATTGGCATAAATTCATACGGATGGAGTAGATCGGGAGTTAATCATGTTCTAATATTCGAAATAGATCCTCGTAATCACTTGACTTATCAACAGTTACTAGAAGTTGGAACATTCTTAGGCATATTTTGGTTCATTAGTTTAACATCGTTTATTGTTAGTGCTTACTTTAACATCGAGTATTACATTCATCCATTAGCGTTGGTAGTTTTTTTAATAATTTATTTAATTAACCCGATTCCGAGGTTTCAGTATTCATCCAGAATATGGTTACTTGGTGTTTTATGGAAAGTTTTCACAGCACCTTTTTATCATGTAGCTTTTGCACACTTTTGGCTTGCCGATCAATTGACTAGCTTCGAATTTCTATTCATAGATATTCAATTTTTTGTTTGTTGGTTTTTATTCCAGGCTCAATGGGCGCCTCTACGAGGCTTCTTTCCCGATTCGCCATGCATGCCAGCCAATAATCGAGACTTGGGATGTGTTTTCAATGTTGTGTCTCTTTTACTCATGTGCTTTCCTTCTTGGATTCGTTTTTTACAATGCCTCAGACGTTTCAAAGACACATCGAACGCTTTTCCACATTTAGCCAATGCTCTAAAATATTCTACAACATTTTTTGACATAGGAGCTTTGAGCTTAAAATACCATTTTAGTTACATGTATAAATCAGATTGGGAAAGTCCATTTTTCTATATATGGTTCATAGCCAAATTTGTTGGCACTTGTTACAAACTAGCCTGGGACTTGAAAATGGATTGGGGTTTTTTCGACAAAAATGCTGGTGAAAATAAATACTTGAGAGAAGTAATTGTTTACTCTTCAAAAAATTACTACTATTTTGCTATTATTCAAAATGTTGTATTGAGATTTTTATGGCTTGTGCGATTATATGATATAGGTTTGAAAGGAGAAACCTATAAAGATATAATCACTACAATGTTGGGTTTTTTAGAAGTCTTTAGAAGATTTGTATGGAATTTTTTTCGACTTGAAAACGAACACTTGAACAATTGTGGTCAATTTCGTGCTGTTAGAGACATATCTATCAGTCCAATTCAAATGACAGATTTAAGTGTAATCGAGAAAATGATGGATGAAGATGATGGTGTTGTAAATCGCCAGCAGACCTTTAATGTAATCAACAACAAACAGCATAACTCTAACTTAACCATAACAAGAAGGTTTATTTATTTTTTAGACAATAAAATTTTTTCAAGTCAAGTTTTATAAATAGAATAAAAAAAAAATAGTAAAAGGAAAAAATCCTTCTGGCCTTTATTGGAAGACATTGAAAAGCCAGATTTTAGCCATTACACCGAGTTTAACTTAGACCAAAGTAGTCAATTGTATAGAACCACTAATAAATATATTCTATAGATAAATAAATAAATAAGGTTCTTTTCAAATATATAAAATAAGAATTGATTAATTTAACTAACTTTATTATTTTATAATCAAACTAACATTTTTTAAGCATTTATTTTGGCTTTTATTTTAATTCTATTTTAATTCTATTTTAAAGATTTATTAACAAGCATCCGAATTTGATGAATATAACAAAAAGATTTAATGCCTTTAATCCAAATCAAAACGATTGTGAATAGTAAATTACTCGGCTTTAAACTCTGAATGAAATTTGTTTTTTAAAATTTTATTTTAGTAAATTTTGAAACAGATAAATAAAAATAGATACTGTTTTTTTATATTTTTTATGTTTTTTTTTTTTTATTAAAATTTCAATAAATTTTTTTTTAAAGCCAAATTTTAAATTATTCTTTCATTTCTTTGATGCCTCAAGAAAAAAAAAATATTTTTAATTTGAAATATTGTTAATGTTCTATTTAAAGCAAATAAATAAATGTAATATTTTAATTAAAGCTTGAAGAAAAAGTATCTGAATGGTTTATATAAAAAAAGCAAAAAAAATCATGTATCTATTGTTTATAAATTTAGGTTTAATTGAATTATTAGAAGCTAGAATAAAATTTAAAGCTGAAATTAAGCATCTGATATTACAATAATCTTGATCTTGTTCTATTTCGATAATAAAAACAAATATAAGTAAAAGTAAAAGCAATAAATCTTTTAAATAAAAGTAATCATGTAAATAATAGTATTATTTATATAATAACTATATTTTTTTTTTAAATTTAAAAATTACTCAAAATAGAATCTAAATGAAAAACTTGGCCTAAATATCAAAATAGGCCGAATCCGAAATTCTAAAAAAAATTTATTTATATTATTTTTTAAATAATAATTATTTTCAAGTGCAATAAATATTGAAATTTTTTTTTTTTAAATTTTACTTTACCTGATTTTTAAATCAAAAGATCCAAATAATTACTTGTTTTTTAATTATAAGAAGATAAGATAAAAGATGTTGTTATGGATATTTATTGTCAATAAAAATTGATAAAACTTATCTCTCTTTTTTTTTTTTAATTTTTTTTTTATAATTTTAAAAATGTTTATTAAAAAATTTACAATCTCGTTTGCTAGTTTATTAGTTGGTATTTTAATAGGCTTTACAATTAGCAACTTGAATTTACATAAAACAACTGAACAAAAATATGAATTCAAGTTATCGAATAGTCAAGCTTTGTTGAATAACAATTGTAACTATACTAGTTCTGGACCTAGAATTCTGTGCACAATTTTGTCTACTCCTAAAGAGTCTGATTTGATTAAAGCACTCTTAGACACTTGGGTTAAACGTTGTGATAAATATATATTTGTTTTTGGTGCTCATAATTTTCAATTAGCTCAAAAAGAAAATTTCATATTTCTAAATTTAACTCAAGAAACAAAGGAAAAATTAACCGAGAAAATAATCAAAACTATTTTGTACATTTATGAGCATTATTTAGACGAGTTCGATTGGTTTTTAAAAGCAGATTTAGATACTTTTATTATAATAGAAAACTTAAAGAATTTCTTATTCGACAAATGTTCGAATCATAAAAATTCTTATGGCAGACAATTTAAGAAGTTTTATAAGCATGGTTATTTGGATGGTGGTAGTGGTTATGTGTTAAGTAAAGAAGCTATAAGATTATTTGGTGACGCAATGAAACAAAGTGATGGAAAATTCTGTGAAGCAAAAACAGGAATTGAAGATGTCGAGTTAGCAGGTTGTTTGGACCGACTCGGAATCGTACCGGGAGATTCAACAGATGAATTTGGTAGAGAAAGATTTCATTTTACAAATTTAACCTCGATTTGGAATTATAAAGAGCCTTGGATCTTCGACTATTCTAAACAAGTTAAACATGGACGAGAATGCTGTTCAGACTCATCAATCGGCTTTCATCGGATCAAAGGTGTAGATATGTATCAATTTGAATATTTAGTTTACAATCTCAAAATTAAAAATATTATTAATTGAATTTTAAATAAAATTTTTTTTATTAAATTAACTAAATTTTAAACTGTTTTAAATAAATGCCTAATTGAGCATTAAAAAGTAGAATTTTTTTTCAAAGAATTAATATACAAGAAATTATTTGCAATTGAGTTTAAAGTAGTTAAAAAATAACATATAAGTAAAAACATGAGAAAAAAAAACACAAAAGTAAGCAAACGGCACAAAAATATAGACTTATCTAGCTTTTTTTTCTTAATCATTTCAGACTGTCTGACAATGAGTTTTACATTTTCAATAAACTCAGTGTCTAGGTATATTTTACGAGTGTTTGTTTGACTTTGTTGCTGGTTTATCATCAAAATATTGCTCAAAGCATCGAATAAACTATCTGTTTGATTCAAATGGTGATTGGTAATGTTAGAATGACTATGTGTAGAAGACCTAAGTGAATTTATGTTATGTGTTGATTGTTTAGAGTAGAAAGTTTGATTTAGATTCAAATTAGAATTAGCTAGTAAATTATTCGATTGAAAAACCAGCTCGGACACGTTTGTTTTAGATTCAGATCTGCTTTTTTTGAACAATGACAAAAAACTGTCCGGCACAAGAGTATGTTTGCCAAGCTTTTTTTTTCTCAAATTTAAATTTGAGCCTTTCATGCTTACTGATTCAAAATCACTTTCGGTCAGTGTCGAATTACGATTCGAGTCTGATTGAATTGAACTAACACTTTTCGATGATCCATAATGCTTTAGCTTGTTTAACTGTTTTAGAAAAAATGCGTTTGTCAGTGGTGTTATTGTGTCTTGACCCTCGGACTCTCGGTGCACTTGTCGCTCAACATCGTAAAAATGCTCGTTCATTTTGCTTTTATTTTATTTATTTATTTGAAATTGAGCTATCAAAAATTCAAAAAAAACATTTTTAATCTGAGTTTTATTTCTTAGCATAATTTATTTGAAATAAAAAACTAAAAATTTCAATTTGAACTGCAACAAAAATAAAACAAGTTTTCTAATTGTCTTGATAAAAAATTTCAATAAAAAAAGCTAATCGTTATTAGTATAAAATATTTTTATTATTATTTGAAAAAAATAAAAAATTCTTTTTATCTTTAAAAAAAAGTGTAAAAATTTAGAAATGTCTAGAAGTGATATAATAAAAGCAAAATTAGTTGATGGCAGTGAAATTCCAATGTTGGGTCTTGGTACTTATGATTCTTTGGATTATGATGAATTAACTAGAGCTGTTCGATCGGCTATTAATGCTGGTTATAGACACTTTGATTGTGGTATTAATTTTATAAAATAAAAAAAAATTTTTAATTAAATAAAATTCTAAATTTTTAAGCTTATTTCTACAATAATGAAGATATTATTGGAAAAGCGATTCAAAGTGCTATTAAAGAGTCAAACGGTGCTTTAAAAAGAGAAGATTTTTACATTGTAAGTAAATGTTGGAATAACTATCATTCTAAAGAGAATGTTCCAGTTTGTTTGGAAAAAACATTGAAAAGATTAGGCTTTGATTATTTAGATTTATACTTGATTCATTGGCCGATGAGTTTTCAAGAAAACGGTGTTGATATACCAATAGACGGAAGTGGTCAAGTCATAGGCTCTGAAATACATTTTACAGAAACTTATAAAGCTATGGAAGAATTGGTAGATCAAGGCAAATGCAAATCAATCGGAATTAGTAATTTTAATATTGATCAAGTAAAAAAGATACTTGAAATATGCAGAATTAGACCAGTTTGTAATCAAGTAGAAGTGAATCCTTATTTTAGAAATGAAGAACTAACTAATTTTTGTCATAAAGAAAATATCAAAATAGTTGCTTATGCTCCCTTGAGGTCTACTACTTATACACCAGCGCAAAAATGGATAAAACCAGAAAACCTGGTACCACAAGAAAATCCCGATATTATTCGATTAGCAAAAAAATACCACAAAACACCAGCTCAGATTATTTTGCGCTGGTTAATTCAAAGAGATATTGTAGTAATACCTAAAAGTGTTACACCTTCTCGTATAGTTGAAAATTCACTGGTATTATTCAAGATTAAATTTCATTTAAAATTATTTATTATTTTTTTTAAATTGTCAAAAAAATTAAGATTTTTGATTTTGAGATTAGCGATGAAGATATGCAAGTTTTTAAAAGTATGAAAACTGGATCAAGAATAAATCACTTTGAAGGGTTTTTTTTCAAAATATTAAAAAAGTTTTTTTTTTAAATTTTTTAAATTTTTAAAGAGCAAGGCATCTCGCTGAATATCCTTTTTTGAATGAATGAATGAATTAAAGCTTAAACAAGATTTGCATTAATTAATTATGAAACAAACTAGAATATTATCTAATCCTTTCGAAACAAAATTTTTAAAATAAAAACTTTGAAAATTTAATAAAACAAAAATTAAAAAAAAAAATGTTTTTTTTAAAATTTATTTTAGTAATTTTTTTAATAGTTAAAACTAGCTCATGTCCTTCTAAATGTATTTGTGAAGCAAATACAATAAATTGTTCCAATTTTGATACATTTAATCAGTTAGATTTTAGCTTAATTAATGTAACAATTGATGTTTTGGAATTAAGACCTTCAAATCGAATTCTAGTAGATAATTTACTAGAGCTTAAAAATTTAAGAATTAAAAAAACAGTAGTTTTGAGCAACATTAAAGGTTTTTTGTACAACTCGAATCCATTTATGTCTCAAGACAGTACATTAGAGCTCAAACTAGTAGATTCAGATTTTGAGTTTTACGAAACTACCGAGATTAAATTGAACTCTAAATGTTCTCAAGCATCTTCAAATTTTCAAAACACAGTTTTGACAAAATTTTCCAAATTAACTCTAACAGAGAATATAAAATATTCTAGCAACATTTGTCCTTTGATATTCAACAATTCAAAAATAGATCTGATATTGATCTACTCAATGAACACAACCAACAAATTAGGCTTTAAAAAGATGAATAATCTAATAATGATGAATTCATCTATTAATCAATTGTATTTATTTAATGTAAATTTGAATAAATTAGATGAAAGTTTATTAGATAAGAACATGTTTTCGGATATTAAAACCTTACAAATATTCGGATTTTTAAATGAAATAGAACCTAATTTGTTCAATGTTTTTACACAGCTTAAATTTATATCATTCGAATTGTTTAATTTTGATCTTTTCATACAAAAGACTAGTTGGATGGAAAATTTGAATTCTAATTTAAGCACAACTCAATATTCTAGTAGAAACAATTTACTTATTAATTTCAATGATCGCAAACAAGAGTATTCTTATCCGGATAGAGATTTATGTAATTTCAAAAGCTTTCCTAGCAAAAACAATGTTTATCCAATTTTAAAAACAAAGTCTAACCTGAACTGTACCTGCACAATATACTGGTTAATTCAAAATTCAAAAAATTTAATCAACAAGCAACAAATAAGTCTAATTCAAACTCCATCAGTAGAAAGTTGTTTGAATATAGATACAAATAAATTTTATGACAAATTGGATGAATGTAAGTTTGAAGAAAAATTCTCCAAATGTGGCAAAAAAGATCCAGAAGCACGTGTAGAAACTTTATCTCCGTTCTCAGGAAACCAGTATTGGTCTCAGCCTGATTTCGTTTTGAACAAAAATGACACAATTGTTAAAACTCTGTCTGTAATTATTGGATCTATTGGATTTTTTTCTATTAGCGCAATTATGGGAATAATATTTTATTTTTATGGTTAAAAATTTTTTTTTTTTTTTATATTTTTGTTGCTTAAAATTAATTATTATCAAAAAATAAATAATTAAAGAGCTGTAAACATTCATTTAATTTAGTTCTTAGTTTTGTTTTAGCTTTACTTTCTAGTTTTGGATTGAATCTATAGTCTTCTAGTTTCATTAAGAGTTCTAGTTCCTCATTGGATCTAACTTGGTCATAAAAATCATCTAAAGAATTAAGAATAACAAACTCTCGATTAAATATATAACCTCTAAAATCTTGAATAAATTTTAAAAATGTTTGTAATATTACAATATTTGATAATTCATTTGGAAACTTGAATAATTTAAAATCGATTAAATGAAGATTTTTTGTATCTAACATTTTTCTAGCCAATACACAAGACATGTTATTTTCATTGAAATAGGCATATAATAAGAATGTTGAAGGTCTATCTTCTGTAAATGTTGTATTTTTATTTAAGACGTCTAATAATCCATGCAAATTTTCACTGTTTGTTAAATTTAAATTATTGAATATTTTTAATTTTTCAATGAATCGGTTCATTTCATTATCAGCTATTTGTCTTGTATTCAGTTGAATGTAAATTTTCAAATTTTCAAATAAACTATCTTTTCTTTTAGGTGAAATTTCAATATTTAAAACTGGCTTTAATCTAATGTTATGTCTTGTATAGAATTTTTCTACAAAATCATTGATTACATTTAGATTATTTTTTTTAGAATAAAAAAATAAATCATAATCAATTAAGAGTGAACGATAATTTACATTTACATTTTCATCTAGTATCAAGGAAACTAGTTGATCAATCTTTGGTTTTAGGCCAGCAAGACCAACAGGATGCTTATTGAAAACATATTCATTTCCGTCAGGATCTGAAAATTTTGTTAACTCTTTTTCATTTGGGTCTAAAGTTATCTGATTGTAAATATTGAACAAGCTTATTTTTGTTATGTATTTATATTTTTGTAATTTTTCAATTGTTTTATCAAAACTTATTGGAAATATATTATTCGTTCTTGAAAGTATTTTGTTTCGAGAATTTACAGTTCGAAAATCAACAAATAAAAAATTATTTTCTTCGATAAACTTCAATGAATTATTGTTTGCTGTAGACAAATTGATATATGTAATTCGTCTATTTCTTATTGGAAAAAATACAAATTTTTTCTTTTTTTTTGTAATTGTTCCATTTTTTAGCATTTTATTCAATAAATTTTTTATTCGAACATTAAGTGGATCTTTGGGTTTATTTATAAAATATAATATTAGAGCAGTGATTAAAATTAAAAATGGCAAAATTGCTAAACTTAATATCAAAGCTAAATTTATTGTATTACTTTTATTTGTTGTGATTGTTATTGTAGTATTTAAAATTTGATCACTTGTAATTTGAATTGAACTAAAAATTTTTGTAAAACTTTTTGTGGTAGATATAGCAGTAGTCTCAGCTAAAGTTGTATAACCAACAGTAATATCTATAAAAGTAGTTTCAACTAAAGTTGCATAACCAAGAGTAGTATGTATTAAAGTAGTCTCAGCTAAAGTTGTATAACCAACAGTAGTACCAATTAACTCAACAGTAGTACTTATGCTTGTCTTTTGTTGCGAAGAAGTTTCTAGTTCTAATGTAGTTAAATCATAATCAGTAGTTAATTTAAAAGTACTAGTCTGTAAAGATTCAGTGGTTTGAATTTCAATTTTTTCTGTTGTAATAATACTGGTATAAATATAGTTGTAAGTAGTATCTAAATAACTTAAACTAGTAGGCTTAAGATTACATAATCTAAATTTAGACTCAAACTTACACGAAACAAAAATTTGATCAAAATAAGTTCTATTAAGCAAACAATGCGATATAGATGAAAAATAAGTCAAATTTGTTTGGGTATATTCATTCCAGTTTTTCGATAACCATATTAAACTACAAGTACACTCGTATCTTTGAATAATACTGCTTCTTATGTAAAAATATGTCTTATTGGATTTAGAAAAATTTTCAAATAAACATAAATCAGTATCAGGAAATCTGTATTGACCATCTAAATCATCAATAATTGAAATTAATAGTTTCGATGTTGGATTAAAATCCAATAACCAATCATTCAAAATCAATGATTTCCAAAATCGTTCAAAATTTTTCAAAGTCAATCGGATGAATTTTAAATTGTTTAAATAATTGAAAGTGTTTGAATCAATAGACTCAATTAGACTATTTTCAATACGAATTAGTTGCAAATTTTTAAACAAGTATTTACTTAATAAATTTTCGTTTAAGTTCAATATATGAGAATTTTCTATATAAAGCTCTTTTATTGAACAATTTAATTTATTTAACTCATAAAAATTGTCAATTAAATCTTGGTTTTGCATTTCATAAATCTTAAATTCATTGTTTATTGATAAATTTTTTAATTTTATACTTTCTATTCTTGAGTCTTTGAATGCTAAAGGACATAGTCCAGTCTTGTTATATTTTACACCTTCAGCAAATTCAATATTAGAAAAAAGCTTAAAAATCAAATTCAAGTCAGTTTTATTGTAATAATTTGAATCATCACACAATGAATTAAAACTAATATTAGAATATTCAAAATCTAAATTTGAATCGACTATTTTAAACAAAATTTTATTATTGCCAATCATTGAACCAAAATTGAGAGTCTTTTCAAGCACATTGTCTGACAAAGATATACTTTTAAAATTGCCTATTATAAACTCTGATTCATATGCAAGTTTAATTGAATTCGAAGCTCCAAAGTTTAAGTCTTGATTTAAAACAAAATTATTCTTTGAATTTGAATTTATCTCTAGCAAATTTATTTCAGTATTTGGCAATAAACTAAAATCTATATCAAACAAACTATTGAATTGATTACACTGGATCTTGTTAATACAAAATGCACCAATGCTTGAACATTCATCACAAACGCATACTTGATTCAAACTTGGACAAAAGTTTATTAAGCTTACGAATGAAATAATATTTAAAAAAATATTCAATTTCATAAAAAAGCCCATTTTATAATTTATATAAAAATTATAAAAATAAAACTAAAAACTCATCAGAAACAAATTATCATTTATTAACTCTATTTTGTGATAAATTATTTGTGTTTTGTTTTTTATTAAAAAAAAATTGAAGTAAATATTTTTTTAAAGATATTTTTCTAGTAGCTGTAAAAAAGAATGATTTATCTTTTTTAAAATTTAAATTATCTTAAGAAAAGTGTTTATTAAAAAAAATACTATTTATTATCTATTTATTTTGTTTGTACCTGTTTCCAATGGAAATCCAAAAAATAATTGTAAAAAATAAGATGAAGCACGTCAAAAAAACAACAGTATCAAAAAAAGAACTTATCGAATCATTGTCTTCTTCGAATGGATCCTTATTCTCGTATATATCATTCTCCATTGATATCATATTTTCTAAATTTTTTTTTGAATCAGTTTGTTTTAGATTTTTTATTAATTTCTTATTTTCAAACTCAATTATTTCTATCCTTTCCAAGACACCATTTTCCAAATCATTTTTAATATCATTTAAACTTTTATTTCTAAAAATTTAAATTCATTTTAAAAATAAATTTTTATTAAATAAAAATAAATGTTTTAAATTTAAATACTTTAAATTATCAGCTATGTAATTTGAATAGAACAAAACACATGGGAAATCAAATTTTTCTATGTTTGTTAGAAACACAAAGCAAAGCTTATATGTCAAATTGATTATATTCTCTTGAGCAAAATAATTTTCGTCTATTACAATTCTATATCTAAAAGGCATTGATATTTTATTTTTATCAGATTTTTGGCTAGACATGTAAAACTCTCTGCTATATGAATTATTATTTCCTACTATAAACAAAGGCTCTATTGCTAAACCTGCTGGTAATATTTTGCTTTCAGTTTCTTTAGCATGATAAAACACTGTTTTAGTGTCTTGACAAACCACTATTGTTGTAATTAAGGGTCTAATTATACCTTTAGTTACATGCATATAAGCATTTTTTATATTCTGAAGCTCCATTTTATGAGCTTCTAATCCATATGGATTCAAACAAGACCCATCTCTGTAAAAAACAATATTTTTAGGAATAAGCTCATTTTTTAATTGATATAATTTAAACAATTCTATTGCCATGTCTTTTAGAAAATCAGCATTTTTATGCTCTGCATCAATTGCCGTATAGTAATTAATAAAATTTAGATCACTTGAACAAGTTAATACTTTTAAATCTTCAGTACACTTGTAACCCAAAAATAAAACAGATTCAAATTTGGCGCTTTTTATAATTAATCTTTTTAAACATGTTTGATTTTCTACATTTTGTAACAAATACGCATGTTCGATTGTTTCGTATCCATTCGGATATTTTACTCTAATATACAAACTTTTCATTTTTATTCAAAAATTCAACAAAAAAAATAAAAAAGTAAAATTTAAGAAAATTTATTAATTTATTTTTTTAAGAAACCTTTCATAAATTTTTTTCATTTTTAAAGATTTCAATTTTAATTAAAAAAAAAATTCTTATTTTTTGGAATAAAATTTAAAAGCATTTAATAAACTATGATAATTAGCACCAGTAAATTCATGAACTTTGTTACCATTTTGATAAAATTGAAAGGTTGGTAGACTACGAACTGTAGCTAATTGAGCTAAATCAGGTAACTCACTTGAGTTGATTTTTAAACATTGAATTTGTTTGTACTGATTTGATAAATTTTCATAAAAAGGTCTAATTTGTACACATGGTGGACAATTGTTACCTGAGAACATTACCACTGTAGTTCTATACGATTTGTTTGATAAAAAATTTTTATATTCGTTTATTGACTTAACACATACAAGAACCATTTTTGAAATGAATAAATTTTTATGTTTAAATTTTTTTTAAATTATATAAATAGTTAAAATTTGAAATTTAATTAAACAAAATTTGATTAGTTTTTTTATTAATTTTTATTAAATAAAATTAAATTTGAGTCAAAAAAAAAAGAAAACATTGATTTAGAAGAGGAAAATATATATTTTAAACCATGTTTTATTTTAAGTTAAAACCGAAACTAAATTCTAATTTTTTTTTTAAAAATAAAAACAGTGATTTTTTAAACAAGTTTTTTAGCTTCGAAAAATTTCTTCAAGTGTCTCATTTGCCACAAGCCGGTCATGACTAGGACTGATAATTGAGCTATAGACCACCAGAAAACTCTTTGATTAGTTGATTCACTTGTTTGTCTAAATCTTTCTTCTCTGTACTAAAAATAAATAAATGTTTGTTATATTTCTTATTTTTTTTTGTATATTTAATAGCTTACTCTTTGGTAGTTTTGCTCTTTGCTTATTTGATCCACTTGGTCTAACAGTTGTCTAACTCTAAGTTGCAATTCGGTTAATTTTTCTTTACCTGCTAATTCGTTATAATCGACAGCATGTTCTCCGACTTCGATGTCTAAATGTACTCTTAGATTACCACCTCCGAACCAAGCAGTCGAATTAGAATATAAACAAATGACGTGTTCGCCTGGCATATGAGTCGTGAATGAGAAACGACCTTCCGAACTGTATAATTTAGACAATATTGTCTTTTGTTCCGGATCTTTCACATCAACATGCATACCAATGCCATGTGGTGTTGGCAAATAATCATTAGCATCTTTATCAAATATTTGTACTTTGTATTTGCCTAATTTTATTTAAACAATTGAGAATTTAAATTGAAAAAAAAAATCTTTGATTTTTTAATACAGACCTACTACAAGTGTTTCGTCTGGAACTTCTTCTATAAAACATTTACGTTCTGTTTCTCTAATATGAAAATATAATGAATGAACTCCGTTTAATAAGTAAAAAGTAGAGATTAAAACAAGTAAAAAGTTTCTCATTCTTTTTCCAAAAATAAATAATATTATTTATAATAAATTTTTATATTTAAAAAAAAATTTTTATTTTTTTTGAGAATATTTCGCGAAAAGGTGTATATACATACGATTCGGTTTAGACGACACATCATCATGATTGTTTGAAATAAATTTTTATTTTATTTTTTTTTCAAAATATTTTCAATAGCTTTTAAACTAAATGCAAAAATGCAAATTTCAAAAAATTATCAAAAATTTTTGTCTTAGCAACATAAAATAAAATAAAATAAAAATATTTTTTTTATTTTTTAAAATTTGAAAAATTTTTAAAACTGTGTTTACGTTACTAGGGTTTTTTTTTTATTATTGATTCCAACAAAACTAATAGAATCTATTAAATCCTGATTTTATTTTAACACATTCTTTAAGATGTCTATCATTCTAGAAGCGTACTCAATGCAAATCGGCTAAATCAGATTAAATTTTATTGACTGAATATCAATATTCTCCTACCACGTATTTGTTTGGTTTGGAACACCTTTAACTAATTAAAAAAAATGCACACAATTCAATAACTCAAATAAACCCAAACTTGACAAAAAGGCACTTGTATTATACAAGTTGTATAATTGTTAAAAAATAATTAGTAATATTACTTAGCAAAATTTTGAATTTTGAACTTAGTGATAAAAGCTTTAACTTTAGTTATTTAGTAGATTTAGATCATAGTAATAGTAATAGTAATAAGATTTATTGATTAGCACACAAGTGGGAAGAAAATATATTAATATATTTACTTTCACAATCTATCTTGTTATTTTTATTGTTTTGAATGTACCATTTCTTTCATATAATTTTTCAATCTTGGCTTTAAATGAGTTGACTTTATTCCCTTCAACGACTTCAACAGACAATACATTGCAGTCATTTGAAATTCTATTTGTGAAAAAATTTAGCCTTGTGGCATCTTTAGTGTTTTCTTTGATTATTCTGAATCTATGTCCTCTGGTAAATGGCCATGTATTCTAATTTAAAGTTAATAAATATTTAAAGTAATTAATTTGATTTTATTTTTGGCCATAAGTATAATAAAAATAAATTCTAATATATTATTAATAAAAATTTTTATTCATTTTTCAATTTAAACAATTTCATAAAAATATAACAAATTTCAAAATATAACCAGGTATGATCTCTTTTTAGTAGAAATGGAAGATAAAAGTATATATATATATATATTTTTTTTTAATTTTGATAAACAATAAAAAATTTCATAAAAATGATCTTTACAACAAATAAAACAATAGGAATATAATAAAAATTTTTCTAATAATTTTGAAAAAAGTATATAATATTATTTATAAGCTGTCGTCGAGATGTAGAAAATTTTTCAAACAACCAACGGCTCCAAAATAGCCCTTGAAAGAAAAAAATTAATTTATAACAAAAATTATTTTTTTTTTCAAATTAATTAAACAAAAACTTCATGTTCTAAAAATAGAGCTTTTATTGCACCCTTTGACCAATAATCTGTTGCATAAGCTAGTAAATGCTTAGATAAATCATTTATTCTTAAAAAACTACCAACAAATAAAACTCTTTCGCAATTCTTGATTAAATAAATAAATTTTTCAAAAAATATATAAATTCTTATGTTTATAAATAGAAAATACATAATTTTTAGCGCAATCCCTAGCTATGAGACCTATATTGTTTAAAATGGTTTGCAAAGTAGCTCTGGCTAAATCTTCTCTGGTTGCTTTTTCTCTTTTTTCATTTATATTCATATTGCCAAAACTGGAAGCTACAATATCACCAGGTAGACTGAATTTAGAATAATCACCACCATATATATCTCTAACTAATTTATCAACTTTGTTACTATCACCTCTAGTTGCTAAATCAATAGCTTCTTCATATGTTTTACAACCAGTCAACAAACAACATAGACCCAAAAAGGTGCCTCCACCAATACTAGTACCAGACACTCTTTTATAATCGTTTTCAGATTTTACTAATAAAATACTAACACCACTGCCTATGTTCACAAGTATATATGGGTATGTGTTGTTAAATTTGAAATTTTTTTTTATAAAATTTGATCTTTGTAATGGACATGTATGATAATCGGAGTTATCAGTAGATGATGATGATAATGAAGAAGATAAAGAATCATTTTGTGATGATAACAAAGAGTCGAATGAAGTTTGTTTAGGCTCGATTTTGAAGTAGTAGCATTCATTGAATATATTTAATTCATTTAAAAATTCTACTCCTTGTATCAGCATGTCTAATTCATCACATTTTATCCAGTTCAAATTTAATGTTTGTGTTACATCTGACTCAAATTTGAAAGCACCACCACCAGTTGCATATACTTGAAACGTGAGAGTATGTAATTTTCGGGTTACACATAGTTCAATAAAATTCTCCATTTGATTTGTCGGAAAACGGATGAAATGTAAATTTCCTAATCTATTACCTATTTTAGTTGAATTTATTTCCAAATCTACATCTCTTGTACCTGTTTCTCCGTATGCTGTGTTTCCTGTCAAGTAATACCGAATTGTTTTTAAAATTTCTCCTTCTTTCTTTTCTTCTTCTTCAGTCAAATCCAATGGTTCAAAATAAACTAGTTTTACCAGTGTACCACCAATATCAATACCAAACCATGGAAAATCTATATTTTTTTTATCATTACTAAAAATTTATTTTTATATTCATACAAAAAATTTATTAGAACCTGGAACTCTGTTTAATGAGTTTAAGCTTTGTAATGAATCTAATTTTTGATCTTCTTCATTTTCCAATATATTTAAATTATTCATTTTTTGTTCATATATTAATCAAATTTTATATTTTTTTAAATTTAACTCAATTTGAAGATAGAAAACACATAAAATTTTAATTTCGTCTAAATTTTTTTCATTTTTGATTCTTTTTATTATTATTATTATTATTATTTTCTTTAATTATAAATTTTATTAAGTTTTATAAATTTTAATAGAAGTTATAATAAACTTTTCAATGTATATTGATGTTTAATAAGCATTATTATATTTTTATTATTTTTAAATTAAAGTTTTTTTTTTTGTTTTTTTTTAATGAATTTTACAAGCAACAAAAACATAATTTATGATATTAATTTGTTTTTTTTTTTTTTTTTATTGCAAGATTTTATTTTAATATTACTTAAATTATTTTGTTTTGATTTTCATGCAAAAAAGACAATATTTGAAACGTTTATATGAACTATAGTAAAAAACAGAAAAATTAGATTCAAATTTACCTTTTTGATTTACTTTTTTTGAAAAAAACAAAAAAAAAACTTATTTTTGATATTTGTTATCAAAATGGAAAATAAATAATTCAAATCTTTATCAAGTGTTATTTTAGTTGAAAATTATTTTTTGAAATATTAAATATATTTAAACAAGTAATGATAATGTCACTGATACAGTACAACAATCATTTTTTTTTATTTAATCAAAAGATTGTAATCGGTAATTTTTTATCCAAATGCTCTTTTACAATTTTGCAGTATAAAATGATGTGTTGATTTAAAATAAATATACTTTTATTGGTTTTATGTGCTTTTAATTAAAATTTTTAAATCTTGACTTGTTAATGTTGGTTTTATTTAAAAGTAACTATATCAAGTAAATAGATCATAACTAAGAATGGTCTTGAAAGAATGCCTTTAGAAATCAAAAACGAAATATTCTTCAGTTTATTATTAAGTTATGCATATTTAAAAATGTTTAGCTTTACTTTATAAACAAAAAGGACCAATTTTAACCTATCATGGTATTCAGTTTTAGTTAAAAAAAAGTAAGATCAAAAATTATAAATTATCTAATAAAATTCTATTAAAGAATACATCAGAATAAATGATAGTCAATTTTGGTTCGTTCAACGTTTCATGAAGGATATTTACCTTTTTAGATTTTAAGTTTTTCGGTTTTCTTTTATAGTTTATTTGATTAATTATTTATTTTAAGTTTTTTATCAATTCTATAATATACCTAAAGTTATAAACTTTAACTAAATTCTGATCATGAACCTTATGGAATAAAAATTTAGAAAGTGAAAAATTTAATGACTGATTAACACATTCTTCAATTTTAAATATTTTAGTCAAATGAGAATCCGAATAAATCAAATCATGGTATAATAATTATTTTTTCAAAAATTTCCAATCGATGGAAAACGATGAAGCGCTTATCATTACTGAAAAACTTGAGAATTTTTTATTATTAAAAAACACAAATACAAATAAATAAATAAATAAATAAGAAATTTTATTTAATAGAGAAAAAAAAATTTATTTTTAAATAATTAATTATAAAGCTGTTGATTTAACATAGTTTTTAAGGCAACCAATAGCACCAAAATAACCCTTTTAAAATAACAAATTGTTTTTAAAATAATAAAAAGTATTCATATATAATTCGAGGAAATGTACTTCATGTTCTAAAAATAAAGCTCTTAGTTTACCATTTGTTAAATAATCTAAAGCATATGATAAAAGATGTTTTGATATATCATTTAATCTCAAAAAACTTCCAACAAATACAATTTTTTCACATTTCTATTTAAAATTGATTAAAAAACATTAAAAAAAGATTTAGAAGATTTAATAACATTATTTAATAAAAACAAATTATAACATTATTTAATGCTGATTCTCTTGCTAGCAAACCGATGTTATTTAATATTGTTATAAGACAACAATTAGCTAAATCTTCTTTGCTAGCTTTATCTCTTTTTTCTTTGATATTCATTAAACCAAAACTAATATTAAATTAGAAGGAATATTAAAACATATTAATTAATCATCAATTTAAGATCAAATTAACCTAGAAGCTATAATATCACCAGGAAGATCAAATGTAGTATAATCACCACCATATATATCTCTAACTAATTTATCAACTTTGGTACTATCACCTCTAGTTGCTAAATCAATAGCTTCTTCATATGTTTTACAACCAGTCAACAAACAACATAGACCCAAAAAGGTGCCTCCACCAATACTAGTACCAGACACTCTTTTATAATCGTTTTCAGATTTTACTAATAAAATACTAACACCACTGCCTATGTTTACAAGTATATATGGGTATGTGTTGTTAAATTTGAAATTTTTTTTTATAAAATTAGAATTTCCAAGTGAAATATTTTGAAAAGATGTTGAATCTTTAGGTTCTATTTTGAAATAATAACATTCTTCAAACATGTTTAAATCAGTTAAGAATTCTACTCCTTGTATTAACATGTCTAATTCGTCACATTTTATCCATTTTAAATTTAAACTCTTTGAAACAATAGACTCGAATTTAAACGCACCACCACCTGTTGCATAAACCTCTAAAGTTAATGAATGCAGTTGGCGTTTTGAACATAACTCAATAAATTTATCCATTTGTGAAGTTGGAAAACGAATGAAATGCAGATTTCCTAATCGATTTCCTAATTTAAATGATTTTATTTCCAATTCAACATCTCTAATGCCAGTCTCGCCGTACGCAATATTATTTATTAAATAATACCGAATTCGTTTTAAAATTTCTCCTTCTTTCTTTTCTTCTTCTTCAGTCAAATCCAATGGTTCAAAATAAACTAGTTTTACCAGTGTACCACCAATATCAATACCAAACCATGGAAAATCTTTTAAAGAAATGTTTCAATTTTTTTAATTATTATTTTAATTAACATATGTTTTATTAAAAATACCTGGGACCATTTTTTTATTTGTTACAAAATCATTATTCAAATTATTACTCATTCTTAAATTTAAAATTAAAAAGCAACAACAATCATATTTATTTTAAGCTTTATTTTGTATTTTTGAATTAATTTAGCCTATATTCTTTCCTAAATTAACAAATTTGTTTCATTTAAAATATCTTCTTTTCTAATTATCTTAAAAGTTATTTTAAGAATTTTTTTAAAATTTTTTTCAAGACAAACTATGATATTTAGACAAATACTACTAATTTGTTAAACATTAGGTTATAAAGTATGTTTTTAAATTATATTTTTGAGAAAAATTAAATACCAAGATAATTTGATTAATTTATTCTCTTTGTAAATAATTGAATTTTCTTTGCAAATAACTTCAAAAATCAAAAAGTATTTTTATGTTTATTTCAATTTCAAGGTTAAAATTATGCTTTTATTGCCAATTAGAAAATAAAATTTTTCCTTAACAAACTCTATAAAGAATACTTTGCTTAAATTTCTATGATTTCTTTTCAGAAGTATTTGGCTCTTCTTCTTATTATTATTATGCCAATATAGTTACTTTGGTAAACAGCATTTTTTTAAGATAATAAATCTATGCTTTAAATTGTTTAATTGGTTTTTTGTGTTAATCTTAATACTTAATACTTTACTTTTGATTTCTTTTCTTTTGAATTTTTGATTATTAGATTCAAACAAAAAGATTGTTAATTTTTTTTCGAATTTTTCTAATTACATTTATTTGTAAATTGCAATCAAAAATGCAACAAAAATATTTTTTAACAAAAAAAATGTAATAAATAATATAAAAAAAAACTTATGATGTATATGTATAAATGAATATCTTTATATAGTTATTTATAAAAAGAATAAAATTATTTTTCAATAAAAAAAAAAGAAAAATCAAACTTTTGAAATAAAAATATGTCAAAAAGAAATTTTGATCCATTACAACTACCATCTAGATGGTTATATTGCCCCAGAAAAGGAGATTCCTTAATCGGTTAGACATTGATTCATCTTATTTAGCTTATAGCTTATTTAACTTATAAACTAATTTATTTTGCCAATAGTTGATAAATTCATTGCTTTCAAAGTACCTTTAAGTTCTAAATTTGATCAAAATGTACCAGTCGAGTGTCGTTTTAATATGGCAATGTTAATTGAATCAGTGAAAAAAAATTTTAATGTAAATTAAATCTAAGCACTTAAATAACTTAAATTGAAATTAATTCTAAAAAAAAATATTTAATTCTAAACAAAAATCTACTAAAAAAAACCTATAAATAAATAAATATCAGGCTAAACTAGGCTTAATTATTGATCTAACAAATACAAACAGATTCTACGATTGTGATACTGAAGTTAAACAACTAGGTATAAAATATGTGAAAATACAATGCCGAGGGTATTTTATAATAAAACACAAAATTCTTTTTTTTTTATAATATAGTTATTTTCTGTAATTATCTTAAAAGACATGGCGAGACACCAAGTAAAGAACAATCGGACTTGTTTTTGAGAATAGTTGAACAATTTATACGCAATAATCCGACTCAAGCTATCGGCGTTCATTGTACGCACGGTTTTAATCGTACAGGTTTTCTAATATGTTCCTATTTGGTGGAAAAATTAGATTTTAGTGTTGACATGGCAATAAGTTTATTCGGTCAATCGCGTCCGCCTGGTATTTACAAACAAGATTATATAAACGAGCTCTATAGACGATATTCGGATCCATCAATTAAACCACCGATTGCGCCACCTTTACCAACATGGGAAATGAAAGAAGATAAACCTAAATCTCCATCAAGCAAATTTGCTAGTTTATCAGATGATGAGGATGATTTAGAAGATTTTTCGAATGGTAAACGAAAAAAATTCAAGTCTACAAATCATCAGAAAAGGTTTAGACAAGAAGAATCTAAACTAAACCCGAAATTTGCTGATCCCGATCTAGACGGAGTAGAGCCTTGTACTGATCAAGAAGAAATATTGCGAGTTAGAAGCGAAACACAATCAATGTGCGATTGGAAAGGTGCTGGATTTCCAGGAGCTCAGCCAGTCTCCATGGATCAAAATAATATTAAATATTTGTATGAGAAAAAGTACCGAGTCAGTTGGAAAGCTGATGGTACCAGATATTTATTATATATAAACGGAAGAGACAGAATTTATATGTTTGATAGAGATAACTCGGTTTTTTGTGTTAGAAATTTGTCTTTTCCATATCGCAAAGATTTAGATAAACATTTGACTAGCACTTTAATAGATGGGGTTGATATTTTAAAAATAATAATTTTTTTTTTTAATAATATAACTAAATTTTATCAAAAGGAGTTTGTAGTTGATCAAGATCCTATTAGTGGTCAAAAAATACCTCGTTTTTTGATATATGATATAATTAAATTTGAAGTTTGTTTGAAAATTTATTTAAAAAAATAAATATTTAAAAAGGTTTATACAAAGCAACTTTTTTTAAGAATGAAGAAGTCGGAAAAGTAAACTTTGACGTTAGAATGCAATGCATTGAAAAAGAAATTATATTTGCTCGTCAAGAGGCTTTAAAGCATGGCAAAATAAATAAACAATTAGAACCATTTAGTATAAGAAAGAAACAATTTTATTCAATAATTGATACCAAAAAAGTAAATATCTTAAATTTTCAAAAGTTTCAATAATTCAGAAACAGTTTTTTATTTTATTTATTTTTTTATTCAAGTTATTAAGTCCTGATTTTGCAAGGCAATTGTCACATGGTATTGATGGTCTTATTTTTCAGCCAGTTGATGAAGTACTTTAATAAATTTTATTTCAAAATTAGATTTCTCAAAAAGCTAAATTTGAAAAAATTTAAAAAAGCCTTATAAATCTGGAAGATGTGATTTAATTTTAAAATGGAAACCACCATCAATGAATTCAGTTGATTTTAAATTAGATATAGTTGTTAAAGAAGAATTGGGGTAATTTGAATAAAACCCGAAACGAACATAGAAATTTATATTCTAATATTATTTTTTAAGAGGTGTACCAGAAAAAATAGGCTATTTATACGTGAATGGCTATGATCAGCCATTTTCTAGCATGAGAGTAACAAGGCAAATAAGCAATTTGAATGGAAAAATAATTGAATGCAGATGGCACGAGAATAGATGGGATTTTATGAGGGAACGTGTTGATAAATCCTACCCGAACCATTACAACACAGCGATAGCAGTTTGTGAAAGTATTAAAAACCCGATAACAGAAGAAAAGCTCATAGAAATAGTTCAAGATATTGAAAAACGAAAAATGCCACCACCATTTATGCCATCTCAAACCTCATCTGGTTATCATCAACATCATCAACACCAACATCAACATCAACATCATCATCAACAGTCGTATTGAATTTAAAATTAAATTTTTTTCCTTCAATTCTATATTTTTTTAAATAATATTCTCACTTTGTTTTATTTTATTTTTTTTTCTATAATTATAATTATAAATAATAAAAAATTTTTGAAACTAAAATAAAAAAAAATCGATCTTTAAAAAAATATTTATTTTCATTAAAATACAATAAATAAGGTAAATATTTATTATGATTATTATAAAGGCTTTTCTTTTTTTTCTTTTTTTTTTTTTAATTTTAAAATTATGTTTTTGAGAAAAGCTAGAAAAAAAAATTTTATTAAATTTTTCATTTTTATCTTTTTATTTATAATACTTTTAAATCAATTGTATTCGAAGTTATTTTTTTATGATGATTTTATTGATGAAATACACTCGAGAGGCTTCAAATCTGTACAATTGTTAACCGGGAGATTTGATTTCTACAATTGGGAATTAGGTGAAGAGCTAGGCGAAAAGCCTTTCGAAAATTGTCTAGAGAATAAATGTTTTTTGTTTAAATCAACATATCTTGTACAAAGACCAGCAGAAAAAAGCGATGCTGTAGTTGTGCATGGACCGAATTTATGGTACATGCCGAACAAACGCTTGTACAAACGAAATCCTAGACAATTATGGCTGTTTTACACCATGGAACCACAAGGACTAACTTTTTGTTCGAGTCATTTTAATTTAACAGATTTAGACGATTGGTTTAATTTAACAGCTAGCTTTAAACATGATTCGGATATATTTGTTGATTATAAACAATTTAGAGATTGGTCTGATGTACAATTTGATTTAGACTATATAAACATGTATAAAAAACTAAGCTCAGATCCAATTTTGAATTTAAACAATTTAAAAATTAAAAATCAAAAAACAGTTGTTGTATGGTTTGTGAGTCATTGTGAGACGTATTCTAGAAGAGAATTATATGTTAAAGAGTTGATGAAATACATTAATGTTGATATATATGGTAGTTGTGGTAAATATTTTAATTCACATTCAATAAAAGATCCTTGTGGTTCGAAAAAGAATTTGAAATGCTTTAACAAGTTGTTGAATAGTTATAAATTTTATTTAGCTTTTGAGAATAGTTTGTGCGAGGATTATATCACAGAAAAGTATTGGAAATTGTATGATTCAAACAAAATATTTGAAATAAATATATTGCCAGTTGTTCGAGGTGCTAGAGATAAAGATTATACTCGAGAGACTAAAATAGAAAATTTTTTTATTAATACAGAAAAGTTCAGCTCACCAAAAGACCTAGCTAACTATTTAAACTACCTGAACTCAAACGATTCGGCTTATTTAGAGTATTTCAAATGGAAATTTGATTTATACAAAAGCATTAGTTTTAATTTAAAAAGTAATCAAAGCTTATTCAGAGAACATTACAATGTTAGCACCTATTATCATTTGAGAGAGCCTTTTTGTAAATTATGCTCTTATCTACACAATCAAACTTATTTGAATAGTAAAACTAATAAAAAATGGTTTATAAGTGAATGGTTTAATAAAAGAACCAACTGTTGGGATTATGATGAAGATAGAAAATATTTGCAACAATTTTTAAAATTTTTTGGATTCTGTTTCTAACAATATTTAATCAGACTTTGCTCATCCTTCTTTAAAAAATGTATTTTCTTCTTCTGTCTATTAATTACTTGTTTAATAAATTTAATTTTTAATTTTTTTTTTTCTAAGAAATAAATAAATCATACTGTAAACCATCTGCTTTTATTCGTCATTTTATTATTAAAAAAATTTAAATATATTTTATTTTATTTTGCTAAATTTTGCATATTACTTAACTTGAAGAACCAATCACGCTTAGAAATTATTTTAAGCAAAAAAGAAATTTTATTTTAAATTATGCTTTGATTCAATTGAATGATTTCACAAATAAATTATTTCTAATCATTTGAAATATAAAAATTTTATTTTATTTAAATTTTAAAGTTTTAACAAAAAATTTTTTTCTTAATTTTTGAAAAAAAATTTCATTAAAATGGTTTTGATACTTCAAAATGGAGCCGAGTTTTATAGTTTAATAAATAATTCAAACTATTCGGCAACAGTTGTAGATTATACGGCATCGTGGTGTGGACCATGCCGCATGATAAAACCATTTATAAAAGAGCTAGCTTCCAAGTATACAGACATTCAATTTTTGGAAGTTGACGTAGACAAATTTGAGGATCTAGCCGCTTCCGCAGGAGTAAGTGCCATGCCGACTTTTGTCATATACCAGAACGGCACTGCCACAAATGATTCAGTTATTGGTGCGAATGGAAAAGAATTGGAAAAAATGGTCAAAAAATACTCCAATACAGAGCGCCCAAGCGATGCTTCTCAAACAACAACCGAACAACAAGATAATAGAGGTTTTTTCGAAAGATATTGCACAATCTTATAAAATTTTCAAACTTTTAATTTAATAAATAATAAAAAATATTTACTAAATTTTTTGTTCTTTAAAATTAATTTAACAGAAAATTTTCCTAAGGGCTTAATTTATATAATTAAATGTCTAAAAAATTATTTTGAAATTGGAAAAAAATAAATTTTTAATTATTATTTTTCTTTTTTTTTTGCTCTATCATTTCAATTTATTAAATTAACTTTTAATATCAAATTATCAAGCTCTTTAATTTTAAAATAAAATGAAAATAAAGCCAAATTTCCTTTTATTTTATATTATTATAATTATTATTATTGTTATTATCATCATCATCATCAACATCATGATCAAAACTGCACACAGGTTGCCAATTTATTTAATTAAATGAATTTATTTCAAATTTGAAATTCTCATTATATATATTTTGTTTCTAAAAAATATTATATAATTTTTTTTTTTTTATTTTTCAATTGAAAAAAAAAAATTTTTTATGACATGCAAACAAAAGGCAAACAAAAATAGAATAACAAGAAAATATATTCTTTTTTTAATTTAAAAATTTTACAAATCAAAAGCTCATTTCATTATAAATTAATGATTTGTTGAATGACTTTTCTAGAATAAATACGAAGCTACCAAGTTTAGAAGCAATTGCGAAAAAAAAAAAAATTAAATTCAAAAATGGTAATCGAATTAAAAAGTGAAACAGAGTTTAATAATTTAATAACTAACGATAAGTATTCAATTGTTGACTTTACTGCAGCATGGTGTCCTCCATGTAGAGCAATAAAACCATATTTTGAAGATTTATCAAGCAAATATACAAATGTACAATTCATTAAAGCTGATGTAGATTTATTTCCAGAGATAGCCGTCGAAGCAGGTATTAAATCGTTGCCGACTTTTGTAGTCTACAAGAATGGTGTTAAAACAGATATAAAGTTAGAAGGTACAAATAAAGAAAAATTATTAAATTTAGTCAAAAAGTTATCAAGCGAAAATAGACCTAATCAAGCATATTATATTTATAATGGTCAAAAAATAAGCGATTTTTTGAGCAAGTGCGTTGTTTTATAATATATTATTTAATGCTTTTTTAAATTTAGCTTTTACTAACCATTTGCTATATTAATAATTTTTATTATATGCCTGTACTTAAATTTGTTTTTTAATTATTTTCTTTTGTAAATTTTAGGAATGTGTATAATAAAGTAACTACATCGGATTTGATTTTTTGAGATTTGTTTTTTCAAATTTCAATTTATAATAATAAAATAAAATTTTTTAAAAAAATCTTCAATTATATTCACTTGGAAAATTTTCTTATTTAAAAGTAAATGAAAATTATTAAGAGAGCTTTTATATTAGTTTAAAATATTTTATTTAATTGAATTTTTTTTTGTTGAAATTTTCGGAAGTTGCAGTTTTAAGACACTAATAAACAAATTTTAAAAATTACGTTTTTTGTATTTTTATTTTAGAATATTTTATTAACAAAAAAAAATTTAAAATTTAATTAATTTCAATTTAATCAGCATACAATACTGTATTATATTACAATTTAAATAATCTTGAATATATTTTTAATTCTTTTGAAATATTTATTAAAATTTTTTAAATAAATTGATTTTTTATAATAAAAAATTAGCACTAGTAGTTAAGGTACTACATGATATAAAATCATGCGGAGTACACCAATTTCAGTTAGCGCCCTGTAGTAGCGTTTAAGCGTCTATCAAGTCTGTTTTAAAGTGGTTAACTGTATTTGATGATTTAATTTCGTTTCTTAATGCATTCCAGTTGTACAATACGTACCCTTGGGTTGCAAAATCGGAATATTTTTTGTCTAAAGGAACCTCTGTGGTTGTGGTTGATTTTACCAATTTATTTCGTAAAATATTTTCTCAATTTTAAACTGTTGAATTATTTTTAATAAAGAATATCTAAAAAAGAAAGAAAAATGACTACTGTTATTAAAGTTCCAGTCTTTAATAACTATCAAGTTAACGAATCTTGTTCTTAGAAAAGACCCATGTATGTAAATTTAGTTAATCTTAATTCAATATTTTTGATTCTTTAAAAAGAATACTACATCTAAACTTGGTAAATTAATTATTTCCCTCAGGAAATATATATTTATTTATATTTATAAAAACTAATTCATTCAGTAACTTAATAAAAAGAACTTTTAATGTTTAATGTTGAATTTAGCAAAATTGTTGCAAGTCTTCTGTTCAGCTCAATTAGATTTCAAATAGAGTTAAATAAATATTTTATTTAAAATTTAAAATGCTTTTTTTTTTATAAAATTTTATTTATTCAAAAAAATATTTAAAAAATTTTTTTAAATGTTTTTTTACTTTTTCGTTAAATAAGCACAATAAAATGGGATTTAATAATGAAGTTAAATAACTTAGCCAAACCCCGATTTCATATACCAAGTTTATGGTTAAGCTTGAATTTTTTTTATTTGAATCATAAAACGGCCAACTACATAAATAAATAATTTGTGTAAAAATGATTGAGAACGTAATTGCTAATATACACAAGACCACTTTTTTGTTTCGATTTTTTTTTATAATAAACCTAAAACTTGGTGTTCGTTTCTTCTTATTAATCATGATAGTATTTCTTGTTGTTGGTCTAAATCTATTCAAGACTGATGTTACAAAAAAACACTGAGCTTTACGAGTAAATTTAACACTTGTAGACGAATTAATTAATGATGAAACAGCCTCTACTTCTTGGGTTTTTTGAAAATTAAGAGTTCTAGTCTGACTACTATGACTTTTCCTATGCTTTTTAAACCTTTTTGCTTTTTCATTAAGCTCATTAATAGACATTATATTAATAAAAATAATAAAAATAAGAGGTATCACGCCGAACAACAAAACTTTGAACAATTTGAACCAAAAATTGGGCCTAATGTTGCATTTTTTAAAAGAACATGTATCGTTTAAAATAAAATAAGCGAGTGAAATGAGCCAAAACAAACTTGTTATGAACCATGGACACGAGAGTTTGATTCTATTCTTTAAATTAAAACTCTCGATAACTTTTGATTTTGAAGTTAATTGTATGTAAATGTGTATAGCTAGAACAAGCAGAGCTAGTATGGTTGTATCTGGAATAGCATATTGTAAATAAATGCTTATTAAACAGCTAAATTTATCAAAAGGCCAGTAGTCGTATTGATCCAGTATGCTCTGTGTTGTCATGCTTAAAAATCCGATTATAAAATCCGATATGGCAATTGATAAATAGATTAAATCCGAGAATGTACGCTTCTTTATTGAACATGTAAATATAAAAATTAATAAACCATTCAACACTGCTGTAAATATTATTATTAAAATTTTAATAATTAAAGTTATTAACATTTTTATTATTTCTTTTATTATTAATTTTAAATTTCAATATCGTTGTTTAAAGTTTTCTATATATAAATTTAATTAAAAAAAAATTTTGTTTTAAAATGATTTATTATTAGATTATTTATAAAAAAAAAAAAGTATAAAAAAAAAAAAAAATAACTGAAAATGTAATCAAATAATCACTTGATATTGATTTTTTTGCTATTTTTCAACACGGTTATCTTTTAATTAATTTTAATAAGAAATAAAATTGAATTAAATACGTAAATGAGTTAAACAACATCAACATCAACATCAACAACAAAAAACAAAACTCACGTTCTCATAAAATAGAAATATTAAACTAATAGTTTAATTGAAAATATTTCAAGACTTTGTTTCGTCAATAGAAGAAGAAATGGAAAAAGAAGTATCGATTTCTTTTTTTTTTTTATTTTCATTTTTATTTTGAATTTAAATAATTAATAATATCAAAAATATTTTAAACATCTAGGCTAATAAAAAAAGAAAAAAAAAGAAAAACTAAACAGTTTTTAATTTTTTTTTTATAAATAAAATTTATTTTATATTAATATTAATTTCAATTTAATGAAGAAGTAATACAAGTAATAGTTTCAAATGAATTTAATTAAACCACATTTAACACCTTTATTATCAGGAATTGAATAAAATCCGTTTTTTTATTTATAAATTTAATAAATATTTAAAAATTTTTTGATTGACATTCATTGATAAAATGTGATTCATTTAATTTAAAATCAAATTGAAAAATAAATTTGATAAAAAGTAGTTCTATTAAATTACTCATTTTTCAACACCAACAAAAATGATCAAATTTTTAAACAAAATTGTTTTAATGTTAAAAGTATCATTAAGCCTTTTTACTTAGCATAAAAAATCAATCTTGATGGTTTTATGTATTTATGAATCTAAATTGTTGGACTTTACATCTATATGAAATTATGATGCAAAGTGGTTATAGTTGATTAATTAAAATAATAAATATTTTTTATTCTATTAATTTTATATTTCGTTTGCGTCAAAATTCTACTAGTTAATAAACAATAAATAATTTAAAGCATTTCTTTCCATAAACAAAATTACTTAATTATTTTAAAAAAGGAAATCGATATTTTATAATATTGAAGCTAGATTCATTATTAATTGACTTTTTATCTTGAGTCCTAGAGATTATAAGCCTAAGGCACCCGATACTACAGTACTTTAAGTATTTTTGTTTATTGTCTTAATTAATATAAATTTAAAATAAAATATTTGATCTGAATAAATAAAATAACTTTATTTTTAAAATTATTTTTGTGTTAAACTTTTAAAATTAATCATGTTCACTTTCTTTGGTTTGAAAATAAATAATAATAAAAATTAAAGCTAAGCTCAAAGTCAAAACAAAAATGAACAAATAGAGCTGATTGATTAAACTAAAGTCAAAGAATACTAAAAACAATGTTCCAATCGAACTGCAATAAAACAAATGAGAAAAACTTGATACTTCATTTTTATTAAATACACTGGCATAATAGACTAAAAAAATTAAATTTAATTTTTTATACATAAAATTTAAAATTCAATTTTATATAATTAAATTAAATTAGATTACCAGTTAAATTAATTTCTAAACTAATTCCAGCAATTCCTAGAAAAACTAAATTAAATTAATTTTTAATTATATTTTATTATTTGTTTCAAACGCTTATTTAAATAAATATTATTTTCTTACCTAGAACCAAATTCAATATTAAAACGGAACATGTTTTGACATCTTCGCTAATAAAAATTAGCAATAATAGAATAAAATAATTAAGCATAATGGATAAAATCAACATCAAGATATTGCTTAATTGTTTAGACAAAACACTGAGCATCAAAATGAATATAAGACCAGAGAAAACCAATAAAGATATTGAAGCAAGTGTTTGATCACGATTAATTACTTGGTAAATAAAACTAAAACAGAACTTTTGAAACATGCCTAAGTAGAAAGACATTGGTATAATTAAAATTTGAAATTTGTTTGATAGTTGACTAAAAGTCTGCTTTCTAAAGCCTTTATGATCATTTTCTTTAATGCTCTCAAAGTTTTTACTCAAAAATCCAGAGAGCACAATTCCAATAACTGCCAAGATTGTTGATGACACATAACACTTTGTTAAATATTTAATTTTTAATTTTTATTTTATCCATTTTAATATAAACTTACAATTAAATTTTTATCTGTTTTTTCTAAATTAATCAAATCGAATAAATGAGTAAAAAAATGACTAGCTGACTCAAGTCCACAAAGCGTGGAATAAAACATAAATAAAATAAACTCGTTTGATTCTAGACTTTGTCTTGAATAACAATAAGCTAAATTTTTAACTAAATAAATTGTTGCTATCCAATTTGAACTTGAAAAGACTTTTTTAAAAGAATTTTTATTTTATTTTTTTTATTAATTCAAATTAAAATCAAATTGTTTTAAAATTTGTTACACATAATTAAAATGTATCCTAAAACAGGCAATATCCTGAGACTACTAACATTGGTTATATTGAACAATAGTTTGAAAAGAAAAGTAAGAAATATTGTATATTTTAGACCCAATTTTTTAATCATATAATGTGGTATGACAATATAAGTAAAAAATTTTATTACAATACAAAAGAAGAATAGAAAAGTTGCAATAGATGTTGAATTTAATGATTTAAAATCAGCCTCAGCGTCAATGTCTGACTTTAAGCTGAGATAAGTACTAGTGTGAACAAACAATATAGAGACAGAAATCAACAAAAGGTTTAGTATTATTTTCGATTTTGACACGTTAGGATAACACGAGTCATTTTTGCTAATTTCTTCTACTTGTTCATGATCTAATTTTTCATTTGGTACTATCTGATTTGGCGAGGATGGATCAGCTCTGACTAATATTTCAATTTCCATATTATGGTCTCTAATTTCCATATTTTGGTCTCTAACAAGTAATGAATTTTCTTAAAAATAAAAAAAAACATAAAATTCTGCATCAATCTTTTAAAAACAGTTAGTAATTGCAAGTTTTTTTTCTATATTATTTGAAATTTATAAACAATATTTGCTTTCGTATATATAAATTTGAAATAGTAATTCAAATATATATATATAGATAGATAAATTTTGTTTCAAATTAAAATTATAATTTTCAACAAAGAATAGAAAAAAAAATATAATAGAAATTGTTTTTCTTTTTATTTTATTTTATTTTTTTTTTTAATTTTAAACATTTATTATTTATTTAATTTTTTATTCTAAAAACAAATTTTTTACCGTAATGAAAAAATTATTTCTAATTTAAAAACTTGCTTTTAAATGAATGCAATAATTGCTTTGTGTCATTTTTGTGATCATCATGGACCAACAACTTTGTTTTGTACTCAAGCATTCAAATATTCAGATTACCAGTCGAAATTAAATTCTAATTTATTAGATACTGATAACTTTGAAATTGAACTTGATTCGGCTCCACCGAATTCATTGTCGCCAAATTTTAGTGAATTGAGTAAAACTCAAATAAGCTCAAATAGTGTTCAATTTTCGAGCTCGCCAACGGAAAGTCTAGCAAGCTCTCAAAACTGTAAAGCATGTCGAGCTTTTGAGAAAAACATTCATCATTATATTAGCTATGATAACTCATCAGAGAACTCTTCTTCTTCAAGCCAAATTTGTTACATGAGTCAATCGAATCCGAATGATTCAGAAGTATTTGCTCTTGTTCGCAAGGCATGTTTAAGAACCCTACACTGCGAGGTTTTCGAAGACCCGATTTATTTCGATGATGATCAAAACGGAAGTGTCATTGGCTACGAGTTCAATATTAAAGACCGAGAAGGAAGAGGCTTTCAACGCTCTTATTCTTTAATAATAATAATGAAAGACAGAATTTATTTGCAACATTTGTGGTCTTTTTTATCTCAACAAATGTCCATAATAGCTTCTAATATAAAATTAGAAGCTGAAAAAAAATTCAATTTGGACATGAACGAAAAAGGCATATCAATAAATCATTCGAATGGATCTAGTGTTTCTTTGCTTAGTAGTTATAAAAAAAATAGCAAGCAAGTTAGAGGCCTAATCGAACTAACTGGTGATTCAATGATATTCGCCAAATTGCACATGTGGTTTACATGGATATTAAGAACTAGCGCATGTCAAATAAGCGAGGACTTTATGCATGGACCTTTGTCCGAGGATTTGCAAGTTAAACTAGAAAGAGAAAAACTAAAAGAATTTTCCAATTCTCAGGAAGATGACGAAAACGATTTAGATAGTTTAAATTTGAAAAAAATGAATAATTTAAGTCTTGATTTTTCAATTAGTCAAACAAATATGAGCTCAAATTTATTAATAATAAAAAATGATTTAAACAAAATTGATCATGAATATTTATTAAATAATTTACATATAGAAAGTCTTAAAGATTTATTAAATGTAAAAAAAATATTAAAAAATTTCAAATTTTTTATTTTTAAATTTTAATGCTTTTTAAATAAAAAAAAAAAAGTTAATTGGTTATGACAAGTTCCATCAATTGGCTTATCATACAGTTATTGGTAATCAGGTAATAATTCGTGGTAAATACGAAAAACTAATAAGTTCAATAATAAAACTTTTAGAAGTAAAAAAAAAGAAAAAATTTATTATTATATTATTTTTAAATTTAAAAAATTTTAAATAAAATTTGTTTTTAACTAGGAACTAATACCTCTCGGGTGTTGCAAAACAGTATATTTTTCTAATCATTATTTAAAGTCTTACGAATGCAAATTGTTAGGCTTAAGCGACAGTTCGTCTCACTTAATAGACGATTTGGACAATTCGATATTTTTTGATGATTTAAATGAATACATTTTATTAGATATAAAAATAGATTTTAAAAATTTTAAAAAATTTGATTCAAATTCAGAATTTAGCGGATTAGAAAATTTAACATTTAAAACAATAAATAATTTAATAGATTTTAAGTCAAGTTTTAGTTTAAGTACTAATTTGAAACAAATAGAAGCATGTCCAAGTGTTTTGAGCAAAGTGGAGTCTTATTTATTAAATGAAAACTTGGACGATAAAAGTGTTAGCTCCTTGATTAAATTAGCTAAAGAAGAATGGCTCAAGTAAGAGAAATATTCAATTAAAATTTGATAATAATAATCTAAACATTTTTTCTGTAGTAAAACAAAAGTGTTTTATAAATTTATACAAAGTCCTAATGTAAAAAGCTCCATTTCAACTGATACTGTTTTGCAAATTTTAAAATTGAGCAAAAATGATGAATTGGCATTGAAATATTGGCTTGCTGGTTTAAGCAATGAATGCAAACAACAAATTAGAACTTCATAAATTTTAATCTTCTTTTCTTATACTATAGTCTAGTCTTTTTTTTTTTTTTTATTTTTACACATTTTTTAAAATCATTTATTTTTTGAATAAATTGTAAATCTTTTTTTTTACCTTGGAACTCTTGGTTTGAGCTGAAAATTTTTTTTTATTTTATAAAATTGAAATATATATGCAAAATCTAGTTTTAAAATAAAATTTGGAAAAAAAAAAAAATTTTTTTTTATTTTTTACAAATTGATAAATGAGAAAACAGTGAAATAAGATAAAAAATTATTATTAACTTTATAATCAAATTCAACTTTATATTTATAAGAGTAGCAGACAACAGAATAAGGTTTTGAGTTATTTTTGATTTTTATTTTTTCATTTATTTTTAGAGCTAAATTTCCCTAAGCTGATTGACTGTTTATTTTTGTTACTTATTTCTTTTATTTATCTTTATTCTTTATGCCATTTATTTGCCAAATTCGTTTTACCACGCTTTTAATGTCATCATTAGTAACGGTTGAAAAATGAGAGCTTAAAACAGCTTTGGTCAATTTTGTTTTATTTTTTAAGTATTTTTTGATCAAAAGATTTCACCATTTATTTAAACATTAGGTTTTTTAACAAATTTTTAAAATTATGACATTAAAATTTTTTATAATTAGTTTTAAAATTAAAAATTGATTGATCATTAGTTTCCTTTTTTTAAGAAAAATTTAATTTTGACATTAATTAAAAAATTCATAGCATTAAAATATTTTGACATACGATTACCGATAATCATTTTTTTTTATAAAATTAAAATAGTCACTGTTATTACTGAACCTTTTAGACAAAAAAAATTTTTAAGTAAAGATTGATCATAATTATAATGATGCGCATAACTTTAGTAAAAGTGGTATCAAAGCTATTATGGTCAAAGCAGATTGTTGCTTTTTCAAAATATTCTTGTTCATCTTAATATAAAAAATAGTTTGTTCTTGCTTCATATATATTATCATATATTCATTAATAAAAATTTTTAAAGAAAAAATTTTTCATAAATAAAATTTTATTTAAAAAGTAATTTATCTGCTAATAGAAAATATTTTTTCAAGATTAAATGTAAAAAATAGAAACAGATATGTTTTTTATAAAGGTAAAAGACTTTTTCATTCAAAAATATATAAAAATTTTTGAATGAAAAAGAATAAAAAAATTATTGATCTTCTCCATATTCGATGGAATTTAAACGAGAAACAAAATAATCATAAATTGTCACTAACAAAATATATATATTGTTTTTGATTTATATAAAATTATTATTGTTTAGTAACCATAGAAACACAAATTGATACTTTCTTATTTGAATAAAAACCTATCAATATAAATTTAAAATTCATATTAATTAAAGGTATTTGAAGGATTATATTTTATAAAAATTAAGATTTATTATTAAGAATAATAAATAATTACTTTTTAGCCTTATTTTCAAAAAAAAAATAAAATTTTAAATTCTGAAATATAACATGAGAAAATCGAAATTTATTTAATTTATTAATATAATAAAAAAATAGCAATTTTTAATAATTTATTTCAACTTTTTTTTTTTTTTTTCAGAAATTTTGTTTTTTGTTTATAATTTTAATAAAAGAAAAAAAACCAAATGATTTTAACCCGAATTTAAATTCAGGTTTATTAAAAATATTTCTTAGGTTTTAATAAATTTTTTTTTTTGAAAATTACCTTTTTTATAAAAAAATAAAAAAAAAATGCATATTCGTAAATTTTATTTAATATTTTTTCTAATTGGTGTTTTATACTTAATCTTATTCGGGTTCGTATCATTATTAAGTAATTACTTGTACAAAAATTATATTAGGCCTGGACTAGATGAGGAAAGAGACTTTTTGGAGAAGAGGCTTTTTAATGAATTCTCGAAATTAAACGAAAAAATATTGCACATAGACTCAAATAAGCATACAAATGATTCTCCTGTAATAATAATACAAAAACAAGCACTCGAAGAAGAAAAACCAAAGCATGACTATTTAACTCGTTACCCGTTTTATCTCAAGTGCAAACAAAATCTAGACCCTTGGAGTCCCACGAATCCACCTGATCCAGAGAATTATGATTATCTGAAACAAGCTTCGAATAGTACACATTTGTTGCGTATTTTAAAAGCTGTTTTGGTCTATTTTCCTATTAATCAGTTGGACTCGTTCAAACACGAGCTTAGATGGTTGTATCGAAGTTGGATAAATATGCAGACTTTTGAGCCGTCCAAATGGAGGACTGATTTGGTAATATTCGTAGACTCTGATCATTCTTCGTTCAAAAATTCGGATTTTTTGCTTAATGAATTAAATTGTAAATTTGACAATAAAAGAACCGAACCAACTCAAAAACCCATGTGTACTTTAATAAGTTATAAAGCATTAAAAGATCGTACCCTACCTTATCTTCAATACAGCGACGATTTTTACCAACACATTTTGGACAAAACAGATCTATTCAGCGACAATTACGAAGAATTGTCTAAATTTTACACAGTTTTAAAAAAACATTTATCAAATTACAACTATTTAGACTCTATTTTAATGGCTTTTGAAGGCTACAAATATTTAAAATCGGCTGGCTATGATTATTTAATTCGTAGCGACATGGACGTTTTTTTGACACCTTTGTTCGCCCGATGGTTGCCAAGACATTGTAATGATTTTATAGTCGGTGGTGGAGGTTATTCAACAGAGTTTAATCGAAGACGATTTAGACGAATTGCTCAAAATTTAAAAATTAGTTATGCAGATGCTGGTGGTCTTGGCTCAACTTGGTATTCAACTCCAGAGCAATTCAGAGTAATTTCTTATTTAACCCTATTCGGCATGGCCTATTTAGCTGGTGAAGAGTTTTCTCCACCTGAAAGAGAAGGAAAGGTTGGTACTATTTTATGGCCTGATTGGCACTATGGAGTTTTATTGCTTTATGGACAAAATGTAGCTTTAAATCATCTCATTGGTTCAAAACAATTAAATGTAGTAAGACTAAGTAACATGATTGATTATCCGACCGCTAATCCTGAATCTATTTGGAACAAGCTTCATTTACATGTCTATCATGGTGATGATTTGTTTTCTAAATTTTTTTTCTCGCTTGGCAAATATGATAACATGAGTGTTAGCGAAAAAGATGCTGATTCTAAAATGGTGAAAAAATATGCTCTGCGAATGGCTTTAGAAAGTAAACGTATGACGCCCAAAGAACTGTACAAAAAATTTAATGATGAAATTTTTCCCAAAAAAGATTAATTAGCTTAGATTTTTTTTTTTTCATTTCATTGTTCAAAGTCCAAAATTTATTTATTTTTTTATCATTTCAAATAAATTTATCTATATTTTTTTTTTCTTTAATATTAACACCTTTTGAATTTATTTTTTTTTGTTTTTTTTTTTGTTTTTTTTTATGAAGTTATTTTAATTTTGTTAAAATAAATTTTTGATTAATTTGAAACTATATAAATATTGAAATAATAATAAAAAAAATACATGATTTATAGCTTTTTTGTTTTATTTTTCTTAATTTTTTAAAGAAAAAAAAATTGTTTTTTTTTTATAAAAAAAAATGATTTCAATCTTAGGTCTAGCGAAATTTGTGCTCTACTTTTACTTTTTTTTATACGCTTTGGTTCATATTTTAGTTGCAGCTTATCCATACATAGTATCTTATCTAATATTCCAAAATACAAGTAATTCTTGTTTTTAAATTGAGTTAAATCTTTAGTTGCAAATACTTATTAACACAATTTTAAAAGTCAAATGGCCATTTGGTAACTTGAGTGATCCAAGTTATTACGGTTTGGACAATGTGTACAATTTCTATTTGACTCCAGAAACTGATATTAAACTTGGTGTGTGGCATTTTTTGCCAAAAACATTTGCTTATGAGCATACAAAACATTCTTCTAGAGCCTTAAATCAACACTTGAAAAGTTACTTAACCGAATCAGATCAAACACCAGTGTTTATTTATGTACACGGAAACGACAGAGACAGGTATTTTAAATACATTGAAAAAAATTCTATTTATTTTTTTTTAAGTTTTTTTTTTTTTTAATTCAAAAGAGCAGTTCCATTTAGATTAGAATTGTGTAATAATTTAGTAGATTTAGGCTATCATGTTTTTGCTATTGATTATCGAGGCTACGGCGATTCAACTGGTTATCCCAATGAGGAAGGCATTGTTAACGATATTCTAGCTCTATACAAAGCCATTATTTCTCATAAGCCAAACGCCAGAATATACTTATATGGACATTCATTAGGAACCGGGTATCAAATTAACTTTAAGACAACAAAAAAAGTTTAAGAAAAATTTTTTATTTTTTTTATATCATTTAGTATTGTTTGTCATACAGCTAAAAAAATATCAAATTCAAACAATAAATTAGATGGTGTTGTGTTAGAAGCTCCTTTCTTGAACGCTTCAAAGGCTAGCAAAGATTATCATGTTGCTTTATTATTGAATAATAATAATTGGATCCGAAACAAAATAGACGAAAATTTAGAAAAATTCAACATTCGTTTTAGCAGTGATAAAAAGTATATACAACAATTTTATTTTATATTTTGATTTGAGATTTTTTTAAGCAAGAATTTCTACTTTTAAAAGTATTTTAGAGATTAACTCAAAAATTTTGATTATGCATGGTGAAGATGACACTTTTATTCCGATTGAACATGGTGAAAAATTGTATCAAATTGCTAAAGAAGCAAATAAAAATGTAAAATTTTTGAAACTGAATCGAGAATTTGGATTAGGACATTTTTTACAATCTCATAAACCAATTTATGAGCACATTAGGAACTTAGTTAATAGCTAAATAAGCAAGCAAACAATAAATTTGAGATTTTCTTTTTTATTTTTATTATTTTATTAGTATTATTTTAAACAAAACTTATTTTTATTAATTTTATAAATTTTTTTAACAATTATTAAAAATTGTCTACGAAATATTAAATTGTGTTTTAAATTTAAAAAAAATAAACAACTCATATGCACTTGATTTAAATAAAATAATAAGATAAAAATTCTAGTTGATTTTATCTCAAAAAGAACATAAATTGATATCGGCAAATTGAAAAAAAACATACCAATTAAAATTTTTATAACTGATAATTTTAGACTTCTTTTGTGCTGAATTGCAGCTAGTTTCTTAATGTTCGATTTTTTCAATCTTTTGCTAGATTCGGATTTGTAGGAGCATATCAAAATTGAGCTTATAATGCCGATCGAATGTGGTATAATCATGTAAAGACAAAAGTCGATTAAATTTAAATAAATGCAGTTTAATTCAAAACCATAAAAAGGTAAAAACGGTGAATTTAGTACACATAGTGTTAAAAATAAAATAGAAACAGTTTTAAAGCCTATTGAGTTTGTTCTATGATCATTTAATTTGTGTTTTAAAGTCAAGTAAACAGACAACAAAGCCAAATTGAGCTGCCAAATGGACATTTGTGAAAGAACATGTGAAAAATAATTGAATAATTTTTTGTTAAAACTTGTATTTAATTTGAAACTAGCCAAATAAATAAAATATAAGCTTATTGTGTCTGTTAAAGGTACAAATTTTAAAAAGAACGAATACAACTTTTTAAAATTTCCGAATTTATAAACCAAGAAAGTCAATGTGTTAAACAAGCTAGAATATAATAAAAATGCAATTTGTACCAATTCCAACACTGAATGATTTGCTTCTATCGGAATTAATAAACGATCAAAATTGACAGTTGAATTGCTCATGTTTAAATATTTTTACTTTATGTCATTTTGTAAAAATATTCAAAAACGAATTTTCGTTTGAATGAAAATGTATATTTCCGTTTGATTTAGAAATTGATATATTTTTTCCATGTTAAAATAAAAAATTATCTAATTAATTTTTCAATGTAAATGAATATAAATTTTCAATTAGGCTTTTGAGATTTGAATTATAGAAAAAAATGTATATGGATTTTAATTAAAATTTTATTGATTTTTTAAAATTAGAATTTTTATAATGCCTTTGGAAAATTACAAGTACTATCTAAAAAAAAAAAAAAAAAGATTATATCAGAATTTTAATTTAACTCATATATATTTTCAAAAGGTATTAATTAAAATATTAATTTACATATTTCAAATATAATTATAGCTTGACAAAAAGGTGTAAATAATTAAATTAAAATTTCAAAAATAGAAAATTAATCTTGCTTTTATCTATACACTATCAAACCAGATTAGGACAAAAAGAATTTTTTTGTAACAAACATTTTCTAGTTTATAACAACAAATATTAGATTTAAGACTTGTTTATACTGTATATTTATTATTTATATTTTATCTTTAAGCTTTCAAAATTCTTAGATAGATCTGAAATTGGCAAAGTAAATTTTTTTGAAATTTTAATTAAACAAAACATGTTGTTTAATTAATTAAATAAAGTCGTCATTAGTTTAATTTAAATTAAATTTATTAAATAAAAAATAAAATTTAAAGCTCTTTTTTGACTCTAGATCTTGATCTAGAACGTAGTTCTTCTTTATCGCTAGGCTCTTTTTCACTCGGTATATTTTTCTCTAGGTTTTCTGATGGTTGTTTTTCCAATTCGAGTCTTACTTTGGCTTCTAAAACTCTAGTATAGTCGTCTCTAAGCTTGGTAGTCTCGACTGAAAGTAAATTAATATTTTCCATCATATTTGCTGTTGTTGTAATTAAGATTACTAAACGTTTTATGACAAACCATAAAAACAATGACATGCCAGTTATGTACAGATTGCGTTGGGATCTGAACTCTTTCACTGCATCTACACTTGAATATTCAGTCACTTTGGCTTTCATGCTAGCGTTGATAGCAGTTGAAGCTGTCTGAGAATACTTGATCATTTCGCGAACAGCGTCGAATAAAAATATAGCTAGGATTACTATTATAAAATTAAAAAACAAGTGAGATTTTTCATGAAATTTTCTTATAAATCTTGAATTGAATATTTGCTTCCATTTGGTCGGAGATATGACTGGTATAAGAAGCAAAGCAACCATTGCGATTTCCATGTAAAGAAAGCCCGCAGCTAACGTCCATTGTATCGACATTGTTCCTTCGAAAAATATGTTTTCTAAAATTTTGAATATTTGTTAAAAATTCTAAAAAAAAAAAATATAATTGTTTAATAAATACACATTTTATTTTAAAACAAAAATTTTAAACATTTCTTTTTTTAAATTCAGATTAAGGCATGGTTACTTTTAAGTCTATTCTTAGTCATTTTTTTTTTCATTTTTTTATTTCTAAAAATTTTAATTCTATTTATAATCAAGAGGAAAAAATTTATTTCGCAATTTTTAATTTATTCTATTACTAATTTTACCTAAAACACAAATCATCACAAAAAAAAAATTTTTTAAAAAAACTATTATTACGTGTATTTAAATTTATTCTAGAGAAAAAAAGTTTTTAATAAAATATTAAAGCATGTTTCAGATTTTTTTTCCATTTTTTAGTTCTTGTTTTTTTTTGTTTTTTTCACAGAAAAAAATAATTAACAACAAAACAAAGAGTTGTCCGAATATGCCAAGTGCTGGCCACAAAGGCGACAATCGGTCTTTGACTCTTAGATTTATGGCTCTTGAATGGTTTCCAAATTGGTTAATTAGGACACATTCATAAACACCCTTGTCATTTAGATGCGCTTTTTTCAAACTCAAAATTGACTTGCTTAATGAGGTATTTTCAATGTGAAAACTATTTTTCAAATTTTCAAGCAAAATTCCATCTTTTTTCCATTGCCATTCGACCGTATTATTGTTCTCATTGCCATATAATAAATAGCAATCTATTTTTATATCTTTATTTTCAGTCACAACTAGAACTTCTTTTTCAGGAAAATACAAATATGGTTTAATTTGGAAATTATAATATATAATATTGTTTGTTGATGAATTACAAAAATAGCTGCTATTTAATTCATTGTGTCCTTGTTTTGATAAAAATTTAAAAAAAAAATATTTTTTACCAAATTTTTTATTTTAAAAATTCACTTGGGCTGATTATTCTTAGAGTATTTGTATCTGTATCAATGCTATATTTCCTTTTTGAATTACCTATTCTTACTACTTGTGAGCTCGTGTTTCTGTAAAATGCCGACTCGGATGAATTAAATTCACAATTTAAATAAATATCTGTCTTGTATTGAACTGTTACATCAATAAAAGTTAAATTTTCTTAAATATTTGATTTGTATTATTAAATTTTTTTAAAAATATTTTAATTATTTTGTAATTTTTTGTTTAAACCTGCTTTGCCAAAAGAAGCTACAAAAGCTACAAAGTTGAAAAAAAATAATAAATTATGTTTCATTTTTTTTTTATTAAAATAAAATTCAATAAATTTTCTTTCACCATTTTGCTTTTTATATAATGTTTAATTCAATGAAGCGTTGAATTTTACAATTACTAAAATTTCATGGCTTGGTATTTAATTGACGTCATTTGGAAATGATAGGCTTAAGATATGTGAAAATAAAAATACTAAATTAATCTTAAATATATCATATCATATTTAAATGTATTATGATTAAGAAAAAAAAAATCAATAAAAATTTATATTTTTGTTAAATTTTATTAAAATTTAATTTATTTTAAAACAAAAATTTTATTTTTTTTCTTAAAATTTTTAAAATGGCTGAATATAATTTTAGTGGTTTCATAAATGAGTCTATGTATGTTGAATTTGTGACTTATATTTATATAATACCTTCGATAAGCTCGTTTGGTTTGTTGACCAATTTTATATGCTTTTTGGTGTTGCTCAATCCGGGCCTAAAAGGAGACTTTTATAAATATTTATTTCTAAATTCGTTTTTCAATATAATCACGTATGCTTTTAATATTGTATTTCCAATAATGATGTACTTTAATGGTTGGAAACTTATTGGAACCAAAGAAGAAGCTCTTTATGAACTTTATGTGAAAAATTTTATTTCTTCATTCTCTCTACTTTGCTCAATATTTTTTATGATAATGTCTCTAATTGAGCGTTTTATAGATTTGAATAAAACAAGCAATTCAAAATTTTTCTTAAAGCATAAATTTAGCTTATTTGTAGTCGCTGTTTTAGTAATCAGTGTTCTTTGTTTTATTCCAATTTTGATCGAATTCAAAATTGATTTTATTCTTATTTCAAATGAATCTTATTACACAAACACTGGTAACCTATTCGGCACCAAGCAAATTCACAAATTATCTTCAAATTTTATCAATAAAACAAACCATTCATTGTTTATATATGGTCTCAAAAATAATAACATATTTAAAAATGATTTGTATACCAAATTGATGTTGTCTATTAATTTAATAATCAACTTTATTTTATTGATTTTACCAGTTATTTTTATTTATTTGCTCATTTATTCACTTAGACTAATCGCAAACAAGAAGAGATTCAATTTTTTCAGATCATCTGAAAACTTTTTAAACAATTGGGCCAGTTTGACTTTTATAAATCCTTTTGAGCTACAAAAATCAACCAGATTGGACAAGTTTTTATCTTTTAAGAAACAAAAAAGCGACATAAAAAAAGAAAAATTGATTTTTATGACCATACTGAATAATTTTTTACTAATACTCGCCCGAATACCAAACCTGATATATTTTATTTATATTAGATTTTTCCTGAAAAACAATTTTGATTTAATTTTAAAATTTTACAAAACCAAAATTATTTATTTAATCGTTTTTTCTGATACTTTTCTCTTTTTTATACAAACTTTGTTCTTGTTTATTTATTTAGCATTTGACAAAGAGTTTCGACACTCTTACGAAATCATATTCAAGCATATTTGCTATTTTAAAATACATCTTCCTAAGCCAAAGCTAAAATAAATAAAAATTATATAACAAGTAATTCAAGTCTATCAAAATAGGAATTAAACAAGAGTTTTCGCTTACAAAGATGAGTATTATATGATTTTGGTAAATTTTTTTTTTAAAATTAATTGTTCAGTGTTATTAAAGCTAATTATCAGTTTTTAAATATTTTTGAACCAGGAAAAGACATAACTATTTAAAACCAAATATTTATCAGTAAAAATAAAGAAAACTGATAGCTAATGAGTTAACTCAATTTTCTCTTGTTTTTCGTTGAATTATTGCAGCTGAAGGAGAAATGACACACTTAAGCTTTATTGCCAAACTGATAATACAGTATGTTGAAATAAACCCACGTTTTTTCTTGTAATTTTATTTTTGAGTCTTCTCATGTAATTTTGAAAGACTTTAAATTAATTTTTAAATAAAATAAAATTTCATAAAAAATAAATTAATTGGTATTTTGTTAATTAAAAAAAAATCTGTATAAATTGAATGAACAACAGTTTCTAGGCTTATAAATTTTTCCGAAACCTATGTGTATTATATAAAATATAAAAATACAAATAAGGTTAAATAACCATTTTGATTTTAATTTTTAAAAAATTATATCAAACTAAAATATTAAATATTGTTATTTTGTAAATAAACTTTCTTAATTTCTTAGTCTAAAGCTTAAAATTAATAAGTATTTAGTTTTGTTGCCAACTTGATTTTATTGCTTTTTTAAAATAAAATTATGTGAATTAAATAAAAAAAAAAAATTATTTTTTAAAATTATGTTTTAAATATTTTTTGTGTCAAATGAACGAAATTGTTTCAAGCCTTGAACAAAATGAACGCGAAACACTTTTAAATGGTAATTTGGACTTGTCAGCATGCTCAGCGTTATCTATACCAGCTCTAAATCATACATTACAACTATCACAATCAGTAGGAGAAGATCTTTACAAGAATGATATGAAAAGTAAAATAGAGAATAAATTTCCAGGTAAATTTGTGCTAATATCAAGTCTAATTTCAATCATATTTTGTTTATTTATGATCATTTGTGAACAAATTCAATCAAACCATTTCAGTTTGCAAGATTTAGAAATACTCTCCTATAGAACTTTAAATGGATTTGTTTTATTAGGATCTGGACTGAACATAAGCTTTGCAATATTAAGCTTTATCTCAAGTTTGTTTAAAATAATATATAATGATATTTTTAAAGCAATAAATTTATATTATATTTATTTAAAAGTATATTATAAAAGATATTTTTTAATTCAACTGATAACTTTGTATAACTTGATTGGATTTTTTATGACATTTATTAATTTGATCGTGTTCAATATAATTATTTTAGTGTTCCAACTGTTGGATACTAGTATTGAAAACGATTTTGTAAGAATAATACTAAGATCAAGTATGATTCTAGATGGTGTTTTAATATCTGTTTTAAATGTTGTTTATTTTATTTATATTCAATTCAATTTTTTTCAGAAAATAAATTCGATTTAAATATTTTTAAAAATTAAATCTGAACAAAATTAGCAAAAAGTTTTTATTTTAAATGCAATAAAACAATTTTTTTTTATTTGAAGAGTTGCATTTTTAAAGGCATAAAATCTATGCTAAATAAAGTAAAAAAATTTCCAATTATGAAATTCTTTTTAACTTGGCAATATCATTGAATCATATTACATGAGATTTATTAATTTAACACAAAAAATAAAAGAAAAAAGCTTATATTTTATTACTTGGTTAATTAAAACAGATTTTACAGAGTTTAATGAATAATCTAAAAAAAAATATTCAACTCATTTTCATGTTTAATATAAACCAAGTATTTGACAGTGGTAGACATTTTTAAGAATAAAAATAAATAGTTTTGAATAAGCACATTTTTTTAAATTTGTCAATTAAGTTTATGATAAAGAGCACATTGATTTGGACTCGTCTAAATTATCTAAATCACTATCTATACTTCCTATAATCGATTTTAAAACATAATCTCCAAATGTAAATGAAAAATCTTCTCCCATTACTTTTTGAATTTCTAATTTTTCGTTTCTATAATCATCAACAACATCTAATCTTGGTATAGTTCTATCCCAATCATTTAAATAGTCCATAGTATTATCTTCGTCAGTACAACATACAATAGTTGTATATGTATTCGTATTTCTGCTTTTCAATACGTTTTTAAAACTTTTTTTATCAACCTTGCCATAATCATCAGTTGGTTTACCATCAGTGGTAATTATAATTAATAGTTTTCTATCATTTAATTCATTTTCTTGTAATATATGTTTTAAAATTTTAGTCAAAGGAGTATAACCATAAGGTTTATCTTTAAAATGAGGTATTAATTCTTCTGGTGATTTAACATTTCTAGCCATAGGTCTATTTAGAAAATATACATCTGTACCATTTTGATTGAATACATTAGCTATTTCAATTGAGATTTTAGAAAAGTATTGTAATTCATCCCATCTTGTTGCTTTTGAATTTTCTGTATTTAATGGTGAATCATTTAAAACTGTATTCATGGAATCCGAATCGTCAAATAAAAATACTATTTTAAATGAATTAAGTATTTTAAGTCTTGGTGCAAAAAATTCTGATATTCCATATTTTTTGATAATATCATGATAAAGTTGGTTATTATTATTTTCTGTTGTTTTTGTTTCTTCTTGGCTAATTTGTAATACCCTTGATGCTACTTCGTTTTCTGAGTTAAAAGAAACCGAATCTTTTTGAGAATCGGTGATTGAGTTAGCAGACATTTTATATTCTAAAAATTTTCATAATTTAAAACTAAATATAAATTAATCAAAGCAAAAATTAAAATAAGGTAATCAAATTATTTTTTAAAAGAAATATTTCAAATTTTATTTTATGGTTTTTGATTTTATGGATGGTAAAATAATATAAAAATATAATTTCATTAATGCATTTTATATTGTTTTCTATGAATCTTATTCTAATTTAAATTCAAAAAATTCATTTATAAATTAAGAATTTAAATGAATTGAAAATTTATGGGAAATGAATTTTGTTTATTTTAAATACTTGTAATAAAAATGAATTAAATGATGTTGCTACAAATGAAAAAACTTAAATAAATAAATATTAAGATATTTGGCTAGGAACTCTAAATAAATTTTTCGGAAACAAATTATAAAAAAAAAAATTTATAAAATTAAGCATTTTTTTGTGCTACGTTCATCTGTTTTATCTAAATTAACATCAATACTTCCAATTAATGATTTTACAACAAAGTCTCCAAATGAAAATGAAAAACTTTTGCCTTTTAAACGCTGAATCTCATTTTTCTCACTTCGATAATCATCAACAACATCTAATCTTGGTATAGTTCTATCCCAATCATTTAAATAGTCCATAGTGTTATCTTCATCAGTACAAGAAACAATAGTTGTAAATGTATTATTCAATCTACTTTTTAATACATCTTTAAATCCATGTATATCAACTCTACCATTATCATCAGTTGGTTCACCATCAGTAACAATTATAATCAGTAATTTTCTTTCATTTAATTCAGCTGTATTGTTATTAGCTAATACTTGTCTAAGTACCCTTGCTAATGGTGTATATCCACTTGGTTTATTCATAAAATATGGATTTAGATCTTCTGGTAATCTAACATTTCTAGCAATAGGTCTATTTAGAAAATACACATCAGTACCATTTTGATTGAATACATTAGCTATTTCAATTGATATTTTAGAAAAATATTGTAATTCATCCCATCTTTTTGCTTTTAAAATTCCTGTGTTTAATGGTGATTCATTTAAAACTGTATTCATTGAACCTGAATCATCAAATACAAATACTATTTTAAATGAAAATAACAATTGTAATTTTGATGCAAAAAATTGACTAATTTCATATTTGTTTATTATATTTCTGAATAGTTCTTCTGGATTAGTTGTTTTCTGTAAATTTTCATATGGTGGTGGATACATTGGCGGCGCACTAGGAGCCGAATTATAATTCGGATATAATTGTTGATTTACCGGAGGATATGGCGCTTGAGCGTGATCATCTTGAAAATTTGACATTTTTTTTTGTTTTTCTTTTATTTGATTTATAAGAATATTTCCATAGTAAAAAAAAATAATTACTAATTAAATTTTATAAAATTTCATAATTTTTTTATAAACAAAAAATATTATTAATTCTGTTAATTCTGCTAATTTATTTTTTTGAAATATGCGTGCAAATATTTAACAAAAAAAAATAGATAAATTTTATCTTTTAAACTAATTTTTTTTTTCTTTTATTTAATATTATTTAAACTAAACTTAAATGATAAATAAAAATAAGTTTAGTTAGTTTTTCTTGAAAAATGAACTTAGATGAAATTGTATTTGAGAGATATAAAATTTTAGAGCAAACAGTTCCAAATTATTCTTGGGATGTTGAAGATCTTTTTGATTCCAATAAAAAGTAAAAATATTTAACTTTAAAATTTTTTGTTTATAAAATAAATTTTCTAAATAAAATTAGAAAAATTTTGTTTCGTGTAAATGTTGATAAACATGTTGAAATTCTTAAAAAATTAGATCAACTAGATGACCAATATGTTTGGAAATGGAGACTTTATGAAAAAGACAAAATCTACTATGCTATCGAGAACCAAGACTATTACCAAGTTCTTATTCATTTATTATATCAAATAAATTTAAATTTTGTATGAAGCTTATTTTTATAAGATTAAAGATAGTTTATTCATTCGCATTTTTGAGGCCAAAATTAAAAAACAAGAACCAGAAGAAGAAAATATTCTTAACTGGTTCAAACAACTATTAATTGGTGTTAATTTTTTACATAAAAATAATATGATTCATCACAAGCTAAATCTGTATTAAAAAAATAAAAAAAAAAAAATTTTTTTTTATTCTATAAAATTAGATATTTTTTTATGTAAAAGGTTTATAAGGATAATTAATGAAAATATTAAAATAAATGTAGATTGGGATTCAAGCTTAGTTGATAATTTGGAAAATAAATTAAAATTGAATAAATCCGATATAAGCTTAAATAGTCCTGAGTTTTTAAAAAATGGAGAAATCGATTATAAATACGATATTTGGTGCTTGGGTTGGATTTTGTATAGTTTGTGTAGTTTAGATGAGATAAATTTCGACTTGATAGAAAATTTTGATTCATGGACTAAGCCAGATATGCCTGATAATGTTTCTGATGAGTTGAAATCACTATTCAATCATATGACAAATAATGAGCCGAATTTAAGACCAACAGCTCAAGAAGCTTTGGACCATATTTATAAAATTGAATTAAACAAAACTCAAAATGAATTACAAATCGGTAAAATATTAAATCGAAGATTCAAAATAAAAGAAATAATTCATTCTAGGAGTAAGTGGATAGTTGAAGATTTGCATGAAAAAAATTTGTAATTTTTATTAAATTTAATCAAGTATTTATTATTTATTACATAGATAAAAAATTTTATTAAAAAAAAAAAGTAAGCAGTTGAGTCTAGTTGAAGAAAATTTGGATTTAAAAATTAAATTTTGCAAGCTATCACTATTTAATTTAAATTTGATGAATTCTATTCATTTTCAGTTTAATTCTGATTTATTTTTCTTAAAACCCAATTATTCGGTTATTTAAAAAATAATTTTATAAAATTTAAATCAAAAGTAGAAATTTAATAAAATAAATTTATATTTAGTTAAGTTTGTTCACAAAAATAAGAGAGTATAAAGAAAAAAATGAATTTTTAAATGAAAATGATTTGCTTTTATGGCTTAGAGATTTGTTTTCAGCTGTAAAATATTTGCATGAGAAAAATGTTCTTCATAAATGGATCAATCCTAGGTAAACAATAAACCATATACAGTACCAAAAGTTGTTTTAAATATTGTTTATTTTAAAACAAAAGAGAGATGTGGCTTGATGATGGAATTATGAAGCTAAGTCTCTCAACAGAAAGTGTTTTGTTAAAGTCTAAAAATGAATTTATTGAAATAGATCAAACAGATGTGTTTTATAATTGTCCTGAGTATTTTATTAATAAGTTGATAAACCAAAAGCAAGATACTTGGTATTAAAATAACTGATTTTTAAGCTTAGAATTAAAATAATATTAAATAATCAAACAGGAGTATTGGATGGAGCTTGTATCAAATATGCTCTTTAGATAATCAATTAATAATCAAGTTAGAGACTGTTAAAGATTTTAATAATTTTAATCTTGAATTTCCTAGCTCATTTTCTGAAGATATTAAAATTTTATTCAAAAAGTAAATAATTTATCAAATTATTTTTATTGAAACTTTTTAATTACTGTAAAAGCTTGACTTTAGAGAAATTTCATTAAACGAGGGTATACGGGTTTTGCTGACATGTCTTTATCTAATCAACACTGCTTTTAAAAAATAATTTAATGACTTTTCCTTAAAACTTAAAAAAGGCAAAATAAGACAATTTTTTCATAATTTTGGATCTAATTGGGTCACATATCCTTTAGCATTTACTGACTTGTTACTAAATTAGACTCAAAACTTAGAAAAAATTATCTTTTTGTGGCAATTTTCGGGTTTAAAGACATGTCATAATAGCAATTTTAAAAGCAGTGTTCATTAAATAAGAACATGTCGTTCTATTTATAGTGAAATGTCTCTAAAATCAAGCTTTAACGTTATTGATCATTTGATTAATTTTATTTTAAAGTATGACAGAAGTAAATCCAAATGATAGACCAGGGATAGAAGATATTTTATGTGATGAATACGTTTATAAAATAAATCAAAAGATTAATTTATATAAGCAAAAAGGAACTGATTTTTGAAACAAAAAACGTTTTTTTTAAAAAAAATTTTAAAAACAAATCTTTATAAAAAATTTTTTTTAATCTTTGCTTTTCTCAATTGAAAATAATTAAGTAATGTTTAAGGCATATTGGTTAATTATTCAAGGTATTAATTTAATTAATTAAATATTTTAAACTAAATTCACTTTCTGTAAACTTGAATTGTTTTAAAATTTTTATATGAAAAATTAATATTTAAAATGGTTTTATTAGAAAATAACTTTTAAAAATTGAATAAATATAAAGTTATCAAGTTCTACAAAATTGAGCAACAATCAGTTTGAACACGCTCATCTAAATTATCTAATGAAACATCAATACTTCCTATCAGTGATTTAACAACATAATCTCCAAAAGAGAAAGCAAATTGTCTTCCCATTGAGCGTTGTATTTCTATTCTTTCATTTCTGAAATCATCAACAACATCTAATCTTGGTATAGTTCTATCCCAATTATTTAAATAGTCCATAGTGTTATCCTCATCAGTACAAGAAACAATAGTTGTAAATGTATTATTCAATCTACTTTTTAATACATCTTTAAATCCATGTATATCAACTCTACCATTATCATCGGTTGGTTCACCATCAGTAACAATTATAATCAGTAATTTTCTTTCATTTAATTCGGCTGTATTGTTATTAGCTAATACTTGTCTAAGTACTCTTGCTAATGGTGTATATCCACTTGGTTTATTCATAAAATATGGATTTAGATCTTCTGGTAATCTAACATTTCTAGCCATAGGTCTATTTAGAAAATACACATCTGTACCATTTTGATTGAATACATTAGCTATTTCAATAGATATTTTAGAAAAGTATTGTAATTCATCCCATCTTGTTGCTTTTAAAATTCCTGTGTTTAATGGTGAATCATTTAATACTGAATTCATTGAACCTGAATCATCAAAAACAAATACTATTTTAAATGAAAATAACAATTGTAATTTTGATGCAAAAAATTGGCTAATTTCATATTTGTTTATTATATTTCTGAAAAGTTCTTCTTTACTTGGTTGATTTCTTTCTTGATAAGCAGGTGGTTGGTCTATTGGTGGAGCGTTCGATACCGGTTGAGAATAATTTTGCTGATATTGATTTTGGTTATTGTTATTATATCCTTGATATTGTGAATAATTAACAGTATTACTAGGATATGGTGCACTTACATAATTATTGGTGTTGTAAGACATTTAAATTTTTTTTTTTTTTAAAATTTAAGATTTTGAAATTATTATTTTTTTCTCTTATAATATTTTATTCTAAGTAATTATAAAACATATATGATTAAAATTTTATTATTTTTTTGCTTATCATAATTATTTTTTATAAGATAAAAAATTTATTTTTAAAATGTTATTTTTTTCCTATTTTGATTTTTCATTGTAGTCATAGTTTCAATTAGAAGCTAATTAGAAAATAGAAGGAAACAGTATTAATTGCTCATATTATTGAATTTTTAAAATAATTTAAAAACTTTAAAGGTTTATTCTATTATTAAGTTAAAATTAAAAAAAAAATTAACTAAAAATCTCAAAAAAAGATAATATTTAAATTTTAATATTTATTAGAAAAAAAAATTTGTCAAAAAAATGAATAGATTTTTTTATAAAAATTATACTTTTAATTTAACCCTTAAAACATCATAATGAGGTCTTTTCGGACTAAATTTTTTAAAAAATTTTATGATGCTTTTAAAATTAAAAAAAAAAATAAAAAAAAAACTTGTTGTCATTTATATTAGATATTTGCTCAGAAAGTTTTAAATTTTTAGACACAAAAGCTCGGTAAAAACTATTTAGCATTTTAAAGGCTTTAAATAAAAATATTTTGAAAAAGAAAAAGCAAAAATTAACTTAAAAAGTGTTAGGCAATTAAACAACTATCTTGTTGATTTCGATAGTTTTTATATTTAAAATTATTTTTATTTGATAAACGAGGGTTATAATTTTCATCTAAAGAATCTAAAGAATGATCAATGCTTCCTATGAATGATTTTACCACGTAATCACCAAAAGTAAATTGGTTATTTCTTCCCTGTGATCTTTTAACTTCATTTTTCTCACTTCGATAATCATCAACAACATCTAGTCTTGGTATAGTTCTATCCCAATCATTTAAATAGTCCATTGTATTATCCTCATCAGTACAAGAAACAATAGTTGTAAATGTATTATTCAATCTACTTTTTAATACATCTTTAAATCCATGTATATCAACTCTACCATTATCATCGGTTGGTTCACCATCAGTAACAATTATAATCAGTAATTTTCTTTCATTTAATTCGGCTGTATTGTTATTAGCTAATACTTGTCTAAGTACTCTTGCTAATGGTGTATATCCACTTGGTTTATTCATAAAATATGGATTTAGATCTTCTGGTAATCTTACATTTCTAGCCATAGGTCTATTTAAGAAATATACATCAGTACCATTTTGATTGAATACATTAGCTATTTCAATAGATATTTTAGAAAAGTATTGTAATTCATCCCATCTTGTTGCTTTTAAAATTCCTGTGTTTAATGGTGAATCATTTAATACTGAATTCATTGAACCTGAATCATCATATACAAATACTATTTTAAATGAATTTAATAACTCGAGTTTAGAAGCATAAAAAAGGCTTATCTCATGACGATTTAAAATTTCTTGGAATTTATCTTTTTTATTTATATTATGATTTATTTGTGAATAGGCTGGCGGTGGATCTGAATTATATGTTTCATATTCATAAAATTCTTTCGACATTTTTCAAATTTAAAATCAAAAATTAAAAATTATTTTTAAAAATTCTATTTTTTTTTTGTTATAAATAATTTTCAATATTATAATAATTTTGTTATTTTTTTTTATATTTTTATAATTACATTTAATTACCTGTTACCAAACTTAACAAATAAATTTGAATAAAATTATTTTATTTGATACTTTAATTAACTTCTTTTTTTTTAAATAAAATTTCTAGTTTTAATCAATATATAAATTATTCAACTAATTTTGTTGAATTTTAATAAATAAATTTTTGAAGAAATATTTTTAAACAATACAAAAATCTTGCAATTTTTTCATGCAAAAATTGAAATTAACTTTATAACTATCGACTTTAATTCATTTGATCTAATAATTATATAACACGCATTTTTTTTCAAAAACATGTTTATTTGAAAATTTATAAAGCAAAAATCTGAAATATATTTTAAATTCTAAAAAAAAAAATTTATTCAAAAAAAAATGACAACTCTTTCTCATTCAATTCAAAATCAAACAAATGAGTGTCAAATAAATGATCAAAACAAAAAGTACTCTTTGGTTAAATGGTTAGTTAATTCAGAATTCGATGTAAACAATGAATGGTTGGGTCGATTGACATCGGTACCACATGCGAATATAATCGACTTTGATATAGAAGAGCTTAAAGCCGGAATGGAAATAAGTGTGTTTAGAAATAGTGGTGAAATTTGGAGAGCTCAAGTGATAATTCCAAAAACATCTTCAAACACTATTGATTTACCACCAAGTAGTCATCGAGTTAGCAAGATAAGGACCAAAGCTATGGGAACAGGTTCATTTATAAACGGAAAATTTAACGATTCGATTGAAAATAGCATTGATCATTCTCTAGTTAACTTAAACGATCGGTGTTTTGTTGATTTGAATGATTTTACGGTTGATGAAGGTCCTAGTTTGAATGTTAATGGTGCTAAAAATAATAATGCAACTTTAATGTTATTAACCAATTCTAGTCTAATACCCTCACATTTAAACACAGTTGATCCTAATTTGTGCACAAGTACTAATAAATTAAATAAAGAATTACAATTTCTTCAAAAAGCTATCAACGATGCTGGCTTGACTGATTTTTATCAAACTTTAACAACACAGTTGAACAGCTCTGACCTAAGTTTACAACAATCGCCATTTCTTTCTTCAACAGTTAATAACAATCTGAATAAGTTTCAAACTCAAGAAAATAACTCATTTAATTTAGAAACAATTTTACAACTTCAATGCGAATTATTGGAGCAACAAAAAGAAATAAAAGCGATTGAATCAGAGACTTTGGAAGAACTAAAGCAGTTGCAATTTAATCTACATCGACTTAGTAAAAAATTCGACTCTTTCGAATCGATAGTTATGAATTATATGAATTCAAACTCATCTACTTCAAATAACAATAATTTAAATTTAAATCAACAAAATTTTAATTTTAATTTTAAATCAGCTAAAACAAATTTAAACAAATTGAACAACTCAATACAGCAAATTAAAATTATTAAATAAAATTCTAAACTTTAGGAATAATTTTGGTTTTTTCAAAAGAGTACCATCATGTTGGTAATTAATAATTTTATGTATATATTTATTGTTATATATTTATTCTTCTTCCGTTTAATTATATTATTAGTCATATCTGTATAAAGCAAAAAAGAAGATATTATTAACCTCATTTTGTTAAATTTTTATTTAATTTTGTTTTTACTTTTGATATTAATAAAATTTAAAATAAAATATTTGAAACTTTTTTTTTCAAATTCATTAATTAAGTTAAAGAAAACAATAATTTTTTTAAACAAAGAAAAAAGCAGAAGTTTTGAATATCAATAATTTATTTTCAAATATTCATGTCACTGGTATCTATGCTTAGAAAGCTTAGCAACATTCTAAGCTTATTTCTTATCCTATATCAAATAATCAAGATTACTATTAGTAGTAATAGTTGTAGCAGCCAAAACTGTTAGTTATAATTGATTGTGCTTTAGCACAAAAGCCTCAAAAAACTTATTCTTGCAGCGCTTTGCTATCTCTCTTTATGAGTCGATTAATCACTTCTTTAAATTTATTTAATCAAGTTGCTTTTATCGCTTCAGTTCCAAGCTAATTTCAAAAGTTATTTCATATAAGTCACAAAAAAAAATTAATTATTTGATAATTAACCATTTTATTTTTTGTAATTCTATACTTAATTAATATTAGATGTTTTTTTTAAAATTTTATTCAAACAAGAAACTTAATAAAGTTCATCTATAAAATATTTATTTATCATAAAAGCAATTTAATTGTTTTTTGTTTTAATTACCAAATATAAATATAATTTTTAAAATTAAAAAAAAAAATTAAAAATTTTTTAAAGATAAACAACTCAAGTTTATATCGCAATACCTTTAAAAAAGCTTCAAATTTGAAATCAAAAAACTTTTGAAATGAGAAAAGAATTAAATGAATCCGACAAAAGTTTAAAATTAATTTTAAAAAATTTTGAAACATTTTCAGACAATCCTAAGCAATCAAGAAAGCAAACAATTTTAAGCCCATCAGAACATCTAAATTTAATACAAATAAATGCAAACAAGATCACCATAAAGCGAAAAAGCAACAATATTCAAAAAGCACTTGTTATAATTTTCATAATATTAATATGCATCTTGATACTATTTGCAATTGAATACAACACTGAAAATAAATCAAAATATGAAAAATTTGAGTTTAACTTTACCCAAGGTTCTAATGTCTTTTAAAATCTAAACCAATTTAGACCTAAAAAAAAAGAAATTTTTTATATGCTTTTAAGAATGCGGATTACATTTTTTTCAACCAAACGTAAAAATAGCTGGTGGAGTTGAGGCAAGACCAAACAGTTGGCCTTCTACTGCATACATTTTATTTAATTATAAGTTTTATTCACTTAATAAAAGCACAATATTAATCGAGAAATACCAATGTGGTGGTACTTTGATAGACAAAGACATTGTGTTGACTGCAGCTCATTGTTTTTTAGATCATATTAGTTACGAATTAGATGGTATTGAATATAATCATACTGTTGTGCCGAACGAGTTTCATCCCACATATGAATCTATGTATGAAGTTTACCTAGGTCTTCATAGTGTTAATGGAGTATTTAATACAAGTTTAGATTTAGCTCCGAGTCAAAAGTTTCTAATAAATAAATTCAAATTAGTAATTTAAGAAAATTCATCTTTTAATTTTTAAACAATCATCTCATAATTCTTATAAGCATGAAGAATATGATAACATAACAAACTTGAATGATATAGCACTTATAAAATTAGAAAACCAAGTTACATTTACCAATTTCATTCAACCAGCATGTTTACCATTGTACAAAGACTATTCTTTTTCTTACGATAAACCAGCATGGGCAGTCGGATGGGGTGAATTAGGACATGAACAAAAAATGTCTACAGAATTATACAATGTTAAAATGACTATTTATAGTGATGAAGATCAGTGTTCGGGTTTATCTGAACCATTGGATTGGAATATTCAAATATGTGCAGGTGATATCCGAGGTGGTATAGACACTTGTTCAGGCGATTCAGGCGGACCTCTTTTTGTTCAAGATATTTACAATGGTAAAAAAAAAACTGTTTTAGTAGGCATTACTTCAATCGGTTATAAGTGTGCCGAAATTGGTTACCCCGGGTAAAATTATAAAAATAAAATAAAAAAAACAAACAATTTTAATTTTAAATTTTATTAAGTATTTATACAAAAGTAAGTGCTTATTTGGATTGGATCAAAAACAATATTTGAGATAATTGCTTTTTTTTTTTATCAAATTTTTGTTACCATGGTAACATTATAATTTTAATTTTTAAATTAAATAATAACCAGTAATTAATGGACATAATTTGTTATTTTATTTTTATTTTTCTTTCAAATCGACTGGCTCAAATCGGCACCAAATCTAAACAAAAATTTAAAAATTAAAACGTAATATTAAATCATTTTAAAATAAAATTTTTAATTTTCAAAACAAAAAAAAATCTTATCTTTTATTTTATTTATTTATTTATTTGTTTATTCATTTTACCTTTATTATAAATAAGAAAAAGAAAAGAAAAAATATCTAAATCATTTTCAAAAGGTAAATTTAACTACTGAATAAAAATATTTTTTGAAATTTATTTTAGATACTAAAGTAGGTGCGTATTACACTTGCATTTTTGAGATAATTATAAGCCTAATTTAAAAAACGATTATACAAAATTTTATTTAAAATTTATCCTTGTTATTTTTAATTATTAAATAGAAATAAAAAAGATTTAATTTATTTCCATATAAAAGTTAAAACTTCTTGATGCCAACAAATAGAGTTTTGATAAATTCAGTATCAGCTAGTGTTGATCAAACTTCTTATATACCTCCACCTCCTTCATATGACAATATATCAAAAAATCAAAATGATTCACAAGGTTTTATCTCTTTTTATTTGCTGTAAAAACAAATTATTTAAAATTATTTTTTTCTTTTTTAAAAGATAATCAACCTCCAACATATGATTCATTATATAATAAAGTAAAAAGTGCTCAAAGAACTTTAAGAGACACGATTCAGAACAACTCTTTACAATCTAGCCAGCACTCAAGATATTCTTGTATATTTTTATTATTTAATTTTAAAAAAAAATTTATTTTTTAAATATTTAAAATTTTTCAAGTTAAAAAACGAATTTCACATTTAGGATTAGTTTTAGTAATATTCTTATTATTTATAGTATTGCCAGTTTTGAAAATTGCAATTGGAGTTACTTACAAAAACGATTGTACAATAAACCCTTCGATACCAATATGGCTTACAGTAGATGGAGTGTTTGTACTTTTACTCGCATTTAGTATTTTTTTATTCAAATATTTTGACTGTTCACTGATGACAAGTGTTTTAATAATTTTTTTATTTTCGTGGTTAATTCGAGGTAGTGTTTGGGTTTATAAGATAACAAGTGTAGTATCTTATTTTCCAAGTGATCGAAAAATATACTGCGATCATACATGCTATGGCGTTGCTTTTTGGACAATAACTCTAACATGGTGCTTTATTGGATCTATTATACTAGTTTTCTTTTATTCTCTTTTATTTAAGAAAAATTCAAATCCAGAATACAATATATAAAATAATTATTTGATTTTTTAAAATAAAAAACCTTGGTAAAATAATTTTTTTTTTTTTCAAGTTTCTAAGTCAAACTTTTTTAAATAAAAATTTTATAAAAAAATATAAAAATTTTTTAATTTGTTTTTTTTTAATTTATTTAAATAATAAAAAATATGTCAAATTTAAATCAAGTTACTGCGAGCACTTCGTCTCAAATTCCTAGCCAATGCGAAAATAAGGTTTATAATGATGTAGTATTGACAAAATCAGGTAATATATAATCAAGTTTTGTTAAACATAAATTGTAAATTCTATTTGCTTTTTAGAAGAATCTGAAACTTGTAGTTTTCAAACTGTATTTAACATTTACACGAGTCTTGAAAATCAATTTACAAAATTAAAAACAATTAAAGAAAATATTGGTAAGAAAAAAAGCATTTTATTTTTTCTAAAAAATTTATTATTTGAAAAAATTTAAATTTTAATTATAAATTACAGACAACAAAGATCCAAATCTATTTTTTAATATTGGCACCATAATATTATTTTTATTTTCGCCTATAGCAACATTAGTGTTTTCAGTCAGAAATTTTGAGTCTTGTCCTATTGACGATCGGATTCCTTCATGGCTTTTTCTGAACTCGGCCATTATGTTCTTGTTTGGACTGTTTTTGCTCATAAATAGATACTTGAACATCAACAAGCTACCTGAAATCACTTTTTTGATTTTCTTCTGGTCTTTGTTAGGCGCCTATTTAGTCTATTCAATTGTAAATGAAGTCAAGTTTGATCAATCAGCTGATCAATTATACTGCTACAAGCACATGTACAAAATAACCTTTTTAATAACAACATCGATTCTTTTCTTAATAATTTATAAAATATTTATGTCTTTATTTAAATTTTTTATATGGATTAAAGCTAAAATAAAAGAGACCCAAGAGTTACAAGCTCAAATGTCAGCCTAATAAATATTTATTAATAAAATATTTTTTTAGAAAAAATTTTCATTTTTATTTATTTAATTAAATTATTTTTTTTTTTCATTTTGTTTGTGCTTTTGTAAGTTTAAAAGCATAAAAAAATTTTTACGAAATAATCTACCAAATAAAATGAATACCAAAAATGGAAACAATTGATACATGTTAGACACACAATTTGAAATTGTACTAAACAAGCTTGATTCATATAAATTAAAAAAAATAAATATCTGATTTAGAATTAAAGGCATGTTTAGTATGAATAGAATAAATTGTAATAACAGTTGATAAGAACATAATTTGCAATCTTTTAAGAATCGTCTCGAATAACAATATTCATTTTCGTTGCCTACTCTGGATTTGATTTTTAATAAATTCAAGACACTTTTAAAATTTAAAACTAACATTAAAGCAAACGGTATCCATGATCTAAACAAATACATAAGCAAATCTCTTAAATACAAATAAGATTTATCTATTTTACACTCGATTACTGATTTAGTCTCATTGAGAACATTAAGTTGTAATGTAAAATTTAAATTTGGTACACTTAAACATCCATTGAATATAAATAACAAAATTATTATTAAACATATTGTATTTTTGTTTTTTAAACAAGTAAGCCTAAATGGAAAATTAATTCTCATAAACATCATAAATGACATTAATACATGCAACCATGAGAAGAACAAAAGAATTAAATTGAAAAAGTACAGCCATAATTTACAAGATAAAGCTGAATAATTAGCTAATTTGATGCTTGTTTGAGGCAAAAACTGCTCTAACAAAAACTGAAACACCAAAACCAGAAGTTCGATTATTGATAGTATTATATTGAGCAATTCAAAAACATGTTTTTTCTTATGATACATAAACACTGAACATGTTATTAGACTAAATAGACTTCCGATTGGTATTATTATTACTGAAAAATAAAAATTTAAATAATTTGAAACATTTCGAAATTCAGAATAATTCATTTTTTTTTTTTTTTTTTTTTTTTTTTAAAAAATTACAGAAAAAATTAAAAAAAAATTTTATTTTATATTATTGAAAAATTCAATTAATGAATTAGATAATTATTTAAGCATGAAATTGTCAGTTAGTTAATATTTCAAACAAAATTAAGATTTGTCTATGAATCTTAAAATTTCATGCAGGAAACTGAAAAATTGGAAGCAAATTATTATGAAAAAAAAAAAAAAAAAAAAAATAAATAAATAATTAAGATTAAAATTTAAGTTTAATCATCTACTGAACTGTATTTTGCAACAATAGAAATATTAATAATATTAATACCAATAAATAGTGCTTAACTCATAAACTATTAATCTCTTTCTCTTAATAAGGTGTTTTATTACAAAGAAAGGATTAAAAATGGATTAAAATAAGATAGATATGATATTTAAAAATGATTAATTGATTTTGAAATTGAAATAAAAAGTTACAATTTTTTTGTTTATTATTTTATATTAATATTTCAAAAAAAAAAAAATAAAAAATAAAAAAAAACTTTAAATACATTCATTTGAAATTTTTATTAGTTTTTAGGTCGAAATAAAAAAAATTTTGCAAAAAAATAAATATAAAAATGAGTTTAAACAAACATGATTACAAAAAAATATTTCTTATTTTAGCCACCATTTTGTTTTATGTGTCTGTTTTAGTACTGAATCAATTTGCAGCAAGAAAAAGTTAAAATTTTAAAATTTTTATTTTTTTTTTTGGAAAACAAAATTAATTTTTTTATTTGAAAAATTAGAGTTCTTTCCGAACGATGTTGGTTCTGTATCGCGACAATATAGCTCAGATATAACTCCGCCAGGGTATGTGTTCGGTTTGATTTGGCCTGTAATATTTGTTTGGCAAACTGTTTGGCTCGTTTATACTTTTGTAACATTGTTCCGAAGACTGGAAGATGGTGCTTTGATTTATCGCAAAATAAATCTTTTTCATTCTGGCTTTTTCTTGGCTTTTATTCTAAACATTCTAGGCATGGCTGGATGGTTGTTTTTATGGACAAATAAATTAATAGGACCTTCAGCTGCTTGCCTATTTCTTCTCACTTTATCACTTCTAATCGCTTTTTATATTAACTTGAAAAACTTTTATTCAATTCAATACGATTTATACAATTTAAAACTGTAATTTAAATTTATTTAAATTAAAAATTTTATTCTTTTAAATATTTTATTTTTAAAAAGTCAAAAAGACGTTTGGTTAAACAGAATTCTTGTACAAAATGGACTCGCATTCTATTTAACATGGGTAACAATCGCGACTAATTTAAACTTTTCCACTTATCTAACATACGATCTTGGTATCGAAAGAACAATATCAAGCACTATTGTACTGGCCATATTGGCTCTTATTATAACGTTTTATTTTATTGTAGAGAATTTTGTTTGGCAAAAATATTTATTATACGTATTTGCACCATGGCTCGTCTTAATGATTGGCTTGAGCGGTAGTTTACTTAATAATTGGCCTAAAAAATCTAATTTATATCCGACAAGAAATAACATTTTAACACTTGTTATTTTAAGCTCTTGTGTTTTGTACTCGATTGTTAAAGTCGTCATGTTTTCTTTATATCACACCATATGCAAACAACAAGTCGATAAAAAAGAAAGTCATAAGCTACTACAATTAAAGCAAAATCAAATGAATAATGAATGATTTATTTTATTTTAAAAAATTTTTTTTTTTTTATTTTTTTTATATTTTTTAAAAAACAGTAGAAATATTTGTTTTATTATTGCTGAGATTTATGTTTAAAGTATCTATGGATATTTTATAAAATACTAAATTGAACCATGTTGAACTAAATGCAAATATAACTATGATACCAATTAGCTTTAGAATAGCTCCTGATAATAACTTATTTATATTAAATAAAAATTTTATAAAAAAAATTTCTATTTTATTTTAAATTTAATCTCACCATATCTCTAGTTCTTAAATGGCCAGTAGCAAATATGATTGAATTAGTTGGAGTTGCTATTGGTAGCATGAAAGAAAAATTAATACTCATTATGGTATGAATCATGAAATACAATGGATCTATATTATTTTTCTGTGCCTAAGAAAAAATTAAAAAATTAATCCAGGACACAAAAAAAAAAAAAATTTTTATTATTTTTTTACTAGTGAATTAACAATTGGCAGTAGAATTGAAGACATTGAAAAATTACAAGTAAACTCTGTACCAATTTCAGTTAGAATCACTATTAAGCCTAATGCTAGTTCTTTTTGAACAGGCAACAATTTTTGCAGCAAGTGTCCAATTGAGACTGATAACATGGATTTTTCGAATCCTTTAGACAAAGCGAAGCTTCCTCCAGCAAATAGAATTATGTTCCACGGGAAAGACTTTTGACTCGTCTTCCAATCAACCAAGTGCTCATAAGGTTTTCCTTTAAACATGTTCTCTTTGGGCCATATTGAAATAAGTATTAGAACTAACATAGCTGGTGTGGTGTCTGTAACATAGCTTTTAATAATTACTATATAAAAAATAAGTAATATATATGAATACAGTGTTTGATATAAATACTTTTTTTCAAATAAACAGCCCCATCCTTTTAGAAAATAAATATCTCTTGTTAACCAAAGTATTATTAAAATAAGAAAAAATATTCCAATGCTTGTTTGTTCCCAACTTGAAATAATAACAATTTAATAAAATAAGCCTAAAAAAATATTTAAATAAATTTTTCTAATTAATTACTTCAAAGGACTTAGAGTTCTATATTTTGAAATGATTTCTTGTTTTAAGGCTTGATCATTTTGATTTTTATTTAATCTATTAAACAATATGTTTCTTGGTATAAACAATAAACATAGAATAGACCAGGCAAAGAGTAACATAATAAAACAAAATGGCAACGAATATAGAATAAAAGTCAAAAAATTGAATCTATTATTTGGATACTTTTCGTCCAGAAAGCCTTTTAGTAAAATATTTGGTGGAGATGCGATTAAAGACCCAGAACCACCTATGGTCGATGCATAACAAACACCTAAACAAAACGCTTTCAATACACTCAAACCTTGCTCAGAAAATTCTTTTTTAAAAGATTCATTCTCGTTTTCATCTTCTGTTTCGAGCTTAATAAGACTAGCCTCGCTTGATTTGTTGTATAACTCTATTTTTTCTGTGCTAACATCACCTGATTTAAGTTCTAATTTTTCTCCATTTTTGAACCTATTGTCTATTTTAATTAAATATTTAACTATTTCGATTGTGATCGGAAGCATCATCATCGCAACAGAAGTGTTATTTGAGATCCATATTGATAAAAACCAAGTAATAGACATGATTCCAAATAAAAGAAATTTCGGATCTGAACCAAATAATAAAATAAATTTTAAAGACAGCTTTTCATTTAAGCCACTAGATTTGATCGAATTGGTCAAAACAATAACTATAATTTTTTTTAAATAAATTAATATTTATTTAAATTAAAAAATTTTATTTATTTTAAAAAAACCTCCGAAAAAAAGCATTAATATATCTTGAAAGTAAATTTGAGCTGTTTCTTTAGATGTCATAATGCCGAATAATGGAAATAAGAGAACAGGTAGAAGACTGGTGATGCCGGTTGGCAAACACTCGCTTAGCCAATAAGACGACATTATAACCATTACAAAAGCGCATTGTGATTGCTTATTTTTGAATATAAATGGAATTATTGATGCTAAAATTGGAATTATTATTATTAAAATTAGTTTTAGATTTTTTTTTAGGCTTTTTTTATAAAAATTATCAAATTTCTTGAGAATAAGCATCTTTTTTATTATTAAATTTTGTACTAAATGTTTATTTGAAACATTTCTTATCAAAAATTTTAAAATAAAATAAAAAAAAAAAAATATGCAAAAATATGAAATAAGAAATATATAATTAACTAACAAACGTAGGAGCTTTTAATTTATTATACATAATATTTATGATATTTTCAAGAGTATAATATTTCAAGTAAATGCTCATTATTTATTATTACAACAACAAAATAAAAAATTTCATTCATTTACAAAAACCACGTGATAATTTGAATCAATAAATAAATATAAATAATTTCTTTCAAATATATTTTAAATAAATGCAAGCTTTTAAGACCTTTTTTTTTTTAAATCAAAAATTAATCTTTTTATTTTTTAATAAAATAAATATTTTTATAAAGGTATTTAATAATTTCTAATAATCTAAATGAAATAATTAAAGTAAATAAAATTCTTTACCTTTCTTTATATTTTTCAAAATTTTAATTTTTTTAAATATATTGAATAAAAGGTCTAATAGCTTTGTAAATGACTAATGGTCAATATTTTAGATAAAAAAATTGAGTGAAAAATGGTTTAAAAAATTAAAAATCTGATAAATATATTTTATTATATGTTTTGCATTTAGTATTGGTAAAAATTCTCTAAATAAAAATAAAAATTTTTAAAAAATTTTTCAATCAAGAGAGGTTCTTTCTCATGCAAAAAGAGAATTCATGTTACAAGTGTTCGTTTTAAAAGAGTGGGCTGTTTGAACAGATTTTAAAGCTCGATTTGGTATAAAAATTAGTTTAATTACATCATTAAAAATATAATAATCTTTGAGAAAATTTTCTTTTTTTGTGCTTTACCAATTATTATTATTTACTTTGGTTAGTTGTCAACATAACTCTTTTTATATCTTAGTTATAATTTATAATTTATAATTTGAACTTAAAAATTGGTGACTTTGAGAGAAAATATTCTTTTTTTTGTGCTTTACCAATTATTATTATTATTATTATTGTTGATTTGGAAAGATAAAGAATATTTAGAAATTCATCAAACTATTATCAAAACTATTAGAGAGAAATATTACATTTTGTTTTATATTGTTGGTTTGTACATTCTTAATTAACAAAAAAAACAACAACTCAATATTGGCTTTTAATTTATGAAAACTTGTTAAATTTTCAAAGTCTTAAAATTAATATTATTAGTTTTTAAAAAAAAGCTAGAAAAAGTTAATTATTAAAAATATAGAATTTTTATGCTTTTTTTAAAATTATTGTTGCATGAATATGACAACAAGATATCTTGAATTTTTTTTTACCTTTTGCGAAAATAATTGGCTAATACAAGCTGACATATAAATCAATATATTGAAAAAAATAAAAATTTAAAAAATTAAAAAAAAAATTTTTTTTTTTTTTTCAAAATTTTTATTTATTCATTTCATCAATTGAGTTTGGAAACAAAAATTTAAATAAAAAAACTAGTTAAATAATTAATTAAAATAGTTTTTATTAATATAAGACTTAATTATACAATATACAAAAAGCAAATGACAAGATTTAAAAAAAAAAAAAAATTAAAATAAATTTGAAAACTAGATTATATTAAAAATAATTGAAATGAAGTTTAATAGCCAGCAGTTTATTTGATTCGATAAATATTAAAATCAAATTAACCCAAATGGCTTGGGCAAATCCTCCAAATATTCTATTATTATATATTATTTATACCATTTGAATTCTTATTTATAAAATAGAAAGAAAAAAATCAACGATAAATTTTTATTGTTTATAAAAAATTTTAGAATTCATTTTAATTCAAATGCATAAAATGAATATTGTTAAAGCAATATTAATTGGGTGCTGAAGAATTGCTTGAAAGCAGACCTGTGTTTAAATTTCTAATTTTTTTTTAAAGTGAAAAAAAAATTTCCAACACTAAGCCTGTTAATTTAGACCTCGGGTATTAAATTTTTCAAAGTATTACCTCATGTTGTTATTTTTTAAAATAATAATAATAATAATAATAATAATGAGGGGATGATAGTTGGAAGCTAGTCTGCTTCCTTTCAGCCATCTGTTTCCTTTTTTTTTTAATAATACAACCCATGCCAGGTTCTCATTTAAGATTTTTGCAAGAATTTAAGGATCACTTTAATAAATTTGATATTTTATTTTGATTTTATTTTTGATGTTGATGTTGATTTAATAAAAAAACACATTACAAGTTGCGTTTTGCAATAAAATTATATTATTTCAAAAATCTAATTTAGTTTTTTTGACAAATATTGAGAATTTGGTATATTTTTCTCAAATCTAACATGATCCAATAGATACAGTGGATAAAAGATAGATGAAAATAAGTTCTGATTAGATCTCAAATGAGCTTGATATGATATCGTAACTACTTGAATTTTATTTTAAAATTTTTAACTAAAATTAATTGAATTTGATTATTACCTTTATTAATTGCTGCCTATTCAATTTTAATTAATTTCTGTCAAACAAAATAAAAACTTAAAAAAAAAATTATAGCTTCATGTTCTTCTACACCCTTAGTTAATTTTTTTTTTCTAAAATTATATAAAATATATGAAATAAGAAATTTCTTAATTATTTGCTTATCTTTAAGAAACGAATTGCTGATAAGCTCATATTCATATTTTGATACTTCAATTTTCATTTTTCAATATTTTTAAGTTAATAATAGACAAAAATTGTTTTATTTTGTAATTAAATTTATTTTTTAATAATTAAAAATTGTTATTTACATGAAAAAAAAGTAAAATTTTATATTTTATGAAAATTTTTTTTTATTTTAAAAATTTTTATTCTTTAAATTTTTTGTTGTTGTTGTTGTAGTTAGGCTTTAAAACTAATTTTATAAATATGTTTTTTTCATTTTCATTATTTTTATTCTTTGAATATGTTAAATTGTCGATGCAATCAACAACTGGTAGTTTTATTCTATTTGGTAATTTCAATTCACGTCTAAAAATATCTAACAATTTTAATGAAATATTCGAATCTATTTCTATTTGAAAATCTAAATTGTAAAATTTTGTTAAAAAAAAATTTTTATTTTTTAGTTTTTTAGTTTCTATTAGGCCCAAATTTGATAGTTTATTCTTATATGTATGTTTGATAAAAAAATATTTTTTTAATTTTAATATTTTAAATAAACTATAAAAATTGAAATTTTTTTTTAGTAATAAATTTTCTTTTAATTTTAAATCTTTTTTGAATATTTTCCTTTTAAAAATCAATTTTATCAAATTTTTTCTCAGTTTTAATATTTGATTATTTTTAATTGACAATTTTGATAAATTGTTAATTTTATCGTTAACTTTTGTTGATAAATCAACATCATTTATAGGTTTAATATAATTATCATTTTTATTATTAGTGATACTATTATTAACAACCAAATCGCTTTCTATATTATGCTTTTTTTTTAAATGGTTATCCAAATACTTTAAAGAGTAGTATTCTTGTTTACATATATTGCACTGCCAGTTTTTAGAGTTTAAACTTTTAATAGATAAATTGCTTGCTTCTAGGTCCGATAAGTAACTACTTTCATCTTTTGCTGCTTCGGTATCTTTTGGCGAATGAGCAGATTCTTCTTGTAGACCATGAACGCCTAGTTTGTGTTTTGCTAAAAAGTATTTATTACAAAACTTTTTGTTACAATATTCACAATATGTGTTGAAAGTGTTTTGCATCATATTATTAGACTCGATTGGTGAAATTAGTTTTCTAGGTGAAGATGACCATGTTGATGATGCTAAATTTGGACTTTTAGGCAAAATAAGAATAGGTTTTTTTTTATTTGCATGCTTATTTTGTTTATGCATATTTAAATACTCCAAAGAGTAAAACACTTTAGAACATTCATCACACTTTAATAACATATTTGAATTATTCTTATCATTATTAAAACAATTGCTGGGTAATATCAACATTGGTATATCATTGTTAATAGAATTTAAAGCTCTAATTGAATAATTTGAATCTGATAGATTATTTGATACTTTAATTTTGGAATTAGCTTCTTTATAAGATTGTAAATTATTATTATTTATTTCAGCTTCGATAAAAATATCATGTGAATTGTTCCAAGAACAATCAAGTTGATGCTTCAATTCATTATTATTTCTTTTTAACAAATTCGTTTGGTTAAAGTGAGCCATATAGTAATTATGTTTTGATATAAAATTTAGATTTTGCATTTTTTTCTTATTTTATATATATTTTATTTTAATATTTTAAATATGTATTACCTTTTACAAGAAATTTATTTGAAATTTTCTTTATTTATATCCAAAAAATTAAAAAACCAAGCATAACATTTTAAAAAAGTTTCACTTACAAAAAATAATATTTAAAATTTTTTTTTATGAATTTTTTTTTAACTAAAAAGAAATTTTTTCAAAAAGTTGAGTTTTGATTGAAATAAAATTTGAATTGTTGTTTTTTTTTTTATTTTTAAATAAAGTTAATTTAATAATTGAATTACTGGTTATTAAAGAATTTCAAAATTTAGGCATTTTTTGAATTTAGGTTTTTAAATTTTATCTTCTTATATTAAACCTTTTAATGCTTCAATAAATTTTCTTTGATTTCTAGTATATAAATTATCAATTAGTAATTAGAAAGAAATTTGAAATAATTACTAATTTTATACAACAAAATAGCTAAATAGCTCGAAATTTTAAATTTATTTTAAAATTTTTGACTCTTGATCTTTTTCAATTATAAAAAACTGGCTCTTAAATCCCTAACAAGAAAATAAAACAAGTTTTTTTGTAAAATTCTAAAATTTACTATAATCTTGTTAGTAGTTAATTAAATATCAGATTGAATGAGAGATACTACATTCAGATTGCTTTCAAAAATTTGCTCTTATTGTTGAGGTTAAAATGAAGTTCAATCTAACCTTAATCTTTTTATTCCAGTATCATGAAGTAGAACCACATTGGACACCTATATAATGAACGTCATATTTGATTACATTTTCAAATTTTTTTAAAGAATAGCAACGAGAAAAGATAAAAAAATTTTTAAAATATCTTTTGCATACCATATTGTAGATCTTAATGAGCTCTACACATCGGTATGTTTATTTTTTTTATGACTAATATTAAAAGAGATATGATACCTTGATTTAATTTAGATAAAAGTATTTTGTTAGCAGAATGATATTTTTTTTAATATATAGAAAAATTGATGAAAAATTCGAAAAAAATATTGGCTTTGTTATTGGAGCAAAATTTTACTCTTTAAGTCTGTATAAATCTAAAATAAGCAGTTTTGATGTTTTAAAGTTTTTTTTAACATTGTGACCCACTTTTGTTTGATCGAAAGACCGTTTATTATTGTTAATTAAGGTCCTGGCTACAACATATCAAAAAACTGGCTTGAGCTTTCTAGAATCAAAATTACCTATCTACTTTTGATCATAAAAGTATATTTGAAAAAAGGTATTTTTAAATGATAACAAAACTTATTATCATTAAATTTTCTTAATTATGGTATATTAATTTTAATTTTTACATTTTTTTACATATATGGTTTAATTATAAAAAATAATATTAATTAAACACATGTCTAATGTATTTTGTGTACAATTTTTATTTTATTGGTCTCCTATGTGCTAGTCACAAGTTAAGTAATCACCCTTGGTCAGATATCAAAGTGGAAATTATTGACCAATTAACTCAATAGACCGGAATACATTTTTGAAAATAATCCCAACAAAATTTGAGCTAATTAAAACTAATTGAAAAGAAAAAGCAAAAATGCAATTAAAGCAAGTAGTTTCAATAAAAGAATTGTAAAAGATTTGAAGCTGTTATTAAGTTATATTATAGTAAAAAAAAAAACTCATTTTAAGGCTGAATAATCAAAATATTATAAAAAATGCATACAAACAATAATTAAATACATCTAAAAATTGCAAAAATTAGATCTTCCTTCGAATAATTGATAAGTGTTGTTTGCAAAAGATCAAACAAAAGATTAAAAAAAACGAAAAAACAACAGTTCTTATATAATTATATAATATAGAAAAAAGTTTAACTTGAAAAAAATCAAAACACCTACGAGTAAGATTGTGGTAAATAATTTTCAAAAAATTTGCTAAATTCTCATTGAGTAATGAAAATGTGAGAATAATTGTTTTAAATAAAAATATATAAATAATTGAAAGAAATAAAATTTAAACAAAATATTCAATTAAAGTAAAATTTAAAACAAAAAAAAAAAAACTAAGAAGAAAATAATGAAATCAATATTAGTTGTTTTATTAGTATGCTTAGCTTCAACAGCTTTTGCTGCCGAAGTTGGCCCTTTTAACAATTTAGTACAACAAGTACAAACTCAATTACAACAATCATTACAAAATTTATTGCAACAATTATTAGGTGCATTAAAACCAAGATTAGATTTAAGCCAATTTTTACAATTAAGCTCAACTTTATTAAACCAAGCTAATTTAGTTCAAAACTTTGTCAACAAAATTAAAGATATACTAGCTAACTTGGTCGCTCAAGTATTAAATGGCTCAGGAAGCTTAGTTCAAATTAAACAAGAAGCTGAAACAAAAGTCTTAGCTCAATTACAAGAATTAGGCCAACAATTACAAGGATTAGCTTTACAAGCTTTACAAACATTATTAGCTAATTTAAATTTAGGAAAAAGAGATGTTTCTTCAGTATTGAGTTTATTAGGTGTAAATGTCAATCAAATTATTGACAACTTGAAACCACAATTATTGAATGTTGTAAATCAATTATTATCAACCTTAGTAAGCGGTAAAAGATCACCAATCACAGACTTTTTAGTTAATACATTTGGTTTAGGTCAAGTATGGTCAACAATCCAACAATTAGGTTCATCAGCTGTCTTACAATTAACCCAAATAGGTACACAATTATTATTCGCTGGTCAACAAGTATGGCAACAAGCTCAAATTGTATTCTCAACATTAGTATCAGATTTATTAAACCATGCTGGTGATGCTGCTCCATTAGTTCAACAAGCTGTCGCTCAATTAACCCAAATTTTACAATCAGCTGGTAAAAGAGATTTAGCTAGCACTATTGTTAATGTATTAGGTTTAGGTCAAGTTTGGTCAACAATCCAACAATTAGGTTCATCAGCTGTCTTACAATTAACCCAAATTGGTACACAATTGTTATTTGCTGGTCAACAAGTATGGCAACAAGCTCAAGTTATTTTATCAACATTAGTATCAGATTTATTAAACCATGCTGGTGATGCTGCTCCATTAGTTCAACAAGCTGTCGCTCAATTAACCCAAATTTTACAATCAGCTGGTAAAAGAGATTTAGCTAGCACTATTGTTAATGTATTAGGTTTAGGTCAAGTTTGGTCAACAATCCAACAATTAGGTTCATCAGCTGTCTTACAATTAACCCAAATTGGTACACAATTGTTATTTGCTGGTCAACAAGTATGGCAACAAGCTCAAGTTATTTTATCAACATTAGTATCAGATTTATTAAACCATGCTGGTGATGCTGCTCCATTAGTTCAACAAGCTGTCGCTCAATTAACCCAAATTTTACAATCAGCTGGTAAAAGAGATTTAGCTAGCACTATTGTTAATGTATTAGGTTTAGGTCAAGTTTGGTCAACAATCCAACAATTAGGTTCATCAGCTGTCTTACAATTAACCCAAATTGGTACACAATTGTTATTTGCTGGTCAACAAGTATGGCAACAAGCTCAAGTTATTTTATCAACATTAGTATCAGATTTATTAAACCATGCTGGTGATGCTGCTCCATTAGTTCAACAAGCTGTCGCTCAATTAACCCAAATTTTACAATCAGCTGGTAAAAGAGATTTAGCTAGCACTATTGTTAATGTATTAGGTTTAGGTCAAGTTTGGTCAACAATCCAACAATTAGGTTCATCAGCTGTCTTACAATTAACCCAAATTGGTACACAATTGTTATTTGCTGGTCAACAAGTATGGCAACAAGCTCAAGTTATTTTATCAACATTAGTATCAGATTTATTAAACCATGCTGGTGATGCTGCTCCATTAGTTCAACAAGCTGTCGCTCAATTAACCCAAATTTTACAATCAGCTGGTAAAAGAGATTTAGCTAGCACTATTGTTAATGTATTAGGTTTAGGTCAAGTTTGGTCAACAATCCAACAATTAGGTTCATCAGCTGTCTTACAATTAACCCAAATTGGTACACAATTGTTATTTGCTGGTCAACAAGTATGGCAACAAGCTCAAGTTATTTTATCAACATTAGTATCAGATTTATTAAACCATGCTGGTGATGCTGCTCCATTAGTTCAACAAGCTGTCGCTCAATTAACCCAAATTTTACAATCAGCTGGAAAATAAATTTTTTAAATAATTTTTGAAAAACATTTTATATGTTTTTTTTTTTATTTAGTACAAAAATTTCAAAATTTAAATAAACTATAAGATAAAAAAAAATTTTTTAATATTTAATTGTTTTAATTTTGAACAAATAATCTTATCATAATATAAATTATTGAATTATCTTTTATTTTATACTCTTTTATCGTTTTTTCATCTTCATCCAATGGTTTCTTCAAATAAATTAAACGTTGTTGTTCAATTTTAACATTTGCTTCTTTTTCAATTTTTTTTTTCATTTCTAATATTGTTTCATTTTCTTTCATTTCTATTTGAATAGGCTTTCCAAATAATTTTGCTGTTATTTTCATTTTATAAAACGTATTTTTTTTTATTAAATATTTTTTGATATGAAAGTTTCAAATTTTAAATTTTAAATTATTTTTTAAGCCTAGAAAGCAACATGAAAAATCCGGTTATTTTTTTTTTCGTGATAATATAATTAGTTAATCTTATTTATTTAAAAAATGCAAATTAACTTTTTTTGTTGCTTAGAAATATATTTTTCTTCTTCTAATTAAATATATAACTTTATAAAATTTTGATTAAAAAACTGAATGATTTATTATGGTTTTTTAATATCTTATCTAATCAGGTGATGTTGCTTTTTAAAAATCTATTTTTTTATTTCCATTTTTATTAAATTTTGTTTCATAAGCAGCTTTAAAAATAATAAATATTCTCTTATTTTAATAAATTCTATTATAAATTTTATGCTCTCAAATATTTTTTTTAAAGCTGCTAAAGATTTTGTTTTTTAAATAAAACTAATATATTTTTTTTTCATTTAAAAAAAAAACTAGTATGATCAAAAAAAATTTATTTCTAAAAAAACTAAAAAATTTTTTTGACAAAATTACTATTATAATTTAGATTTAAAAATCTAAATACAATTATTTTAGTTTATAAATTTAGAAAAAAATCTAAAAAACTTTTATATTGAAAATAATTAAAAATTAGGAAAAAATAACACTCTTAAAAGTGTTTAAAAAAAATAAAGAAAAATGAAGTAGTAACTTAATTAATTTTCAATTTAACTAATTGAAAATTGTACTTTAAAAACTATTACAAATTTAAATCCATTTTACTAACAGATTTAAAAAAAAGTATTTGGAGTGTATTCAAATTTAATTATTTCACTTTCATACAATTCTTTACTAGAAACATATGAAGCAACTGAATCATCTTGTCTTTCCGAAAATGGAACATACAATTTTAAATTTACAACTACGTTTTCGTTTATAAATTGTTCTTTGTACGGAGGAGATTTGAATATCATGGAATTCTTTTAATTAAGAAAAAAATGAAATAGAGATTTTTATTTTTAAATTAAAAAAAAAATTTTAATGTTTGAAATAACTCTGTAATGTATTTTATCTATCAAGACATCAACTGACCAACCAGTGTTATCAAAAAATTTAGCATGAATTGGCTTTTGCTCTTTTTCTAACTTTTTCACAAACAATACAACTTCAGTTCCACCACACGCAGGTCCAATCAGATTACACTTTTGTTGTATTATGATATTCAATTTTTGCATTGAAGTTGATATCGTATTAGACAATACTGGAATATTTGGATTAAAAGCATGAAACTCAATTCTTTTTGTTTGATTATTCAATTCGTACAATTGAAAACAAAGTTTTAATTTTCCCAAGTCTAATTTCGAAATTGAGTCATCATCAAAACTATCTATTTTATTTAGTATAATTTAAATAAAAGTTATTTAAAATTTGTTGGAATTAAAATATTTATTAATATTAGACTCACTTCCAAATGGATCAATGTTTAATTCTTTTAGCCTATCTATTCTATCTTTCAAGTCATTTTTTCTAATCAATTGAATTCTGATACCTCTTAGTCTTAAAAATTTAAATTTAGGAATTTAAAATATAAAAAAATTTTTATTTTTTTTTTTAATTACTCGACTACATTGTTAGTCGGATCAACTATATATTTAGCATATCCGTCTTGGCAATTATGTCCTACTAAAGAATTCGGATGCACATGGTAAGGATGTTCAGAACTAACACAGCAAACAACCAACGCTGCAGTGCCTTGTAAATTATGCACCTAAAATTTTTAATACAATTACTTAAATAAAATCTCATTTTTTTTATTTTTTTTTTATATTTTTTATTCTTTTACTTTAACTTTTGGTGGTTGTTTTCTTGGTTTTGGATTTGATTGTCTTTCACTTGATTCAGACTCTTCAGTATCATCGATTTCAGAATCTGGATCGTTTTGACCATCATCTGCAAACAAATTGGTCCGTCTCGTATCTTTTTGGTACCTCATACGATATATTGGAGATGGTTGAAGAACAATTTCAATCCTAGGCTGTGTACTATCGTCAAATAGACTTGAAAATAGGCTAATTTCATTCATTTTAGATTTTTTATTAATAACCGAAATAAAAAAAACTAAATAGAATAAAATTTTATTTTTGTTTATATATATAATACACAATATACAATTTTAAAGTCCTTTTTTTTCTTGTTACTTGGTTATGTATTTTAATATTTTATTTTTAGTTTTAGTTGTATTAGTAGTTAACTATTTAAGCAATTTTAATTCATAATTTTATTTTTATCAACAAGTTTTTTTTATCAAAAATTTAGAAAAATTATTTTTATTTTTTTTATAAATCATAAAACCAAAAAATAAAGTAAAATGAAAAAAAGAAGTTTAAATTATGGTTTAAAAAAAAAAATACAAAATTGAGCATAATTTCAATATCATGATTGAAATTTAATTATATATAATTTTTTGTTTTTTTTTTTTTAAATAAAAACAAAGCTAAATTTTTATTTGAAGCTTATCTAATTTTTGAAAAATAATTTTAATCACTTGAAATTTGAGCATTTATAGTTTAAATGATCACATTTGAAATCATATAATTTTCGATCTAAGTTTTGGAAATATTGCTGTTCACATAACAAATAATCAAGTCTACATTTAGTATTAGCCAGTTTTATATTCAAATTTAAAAAAAGAGCTCTTATGTAACAATTGCAAAGCTTATTGTGAGAACTATTTGAATAGAACTTGATAAAACTGTTCTTTAATTTGGACAAATAACAAACCGAATTTGAGTTTATTGATGCTTCGTTTAATTCCAAATAATCAATAGTTTTGTTGCTATCCATTAAGCAAAATGCATTCTCATTTACAATTAACTTGGAGCTCATAATTAAAGACACTTTTAAATTAGAGCTCAAATTTTTTATTGAAAAATCAAAACCTTTAAGTCTGAAAGATTCTACTTTTTGATCAGATATGTTTAAAAGTTTTAAATTAGAATTCATTAATAAACTTGGTACAGAATCTAAATAGTTCGAGTCTAGATACAAATATTCTAAATTGTTTAACATGCTAAGATTAATATGTTTTATTTTGTTATTGGATAAGCTTAATATTTTTAAAGGTTGCTTAATCGAGTATTGTTCTATTTTGTACAACAGATTATTGTCTATCTTGAGCTCTTTTAACAAAGGCATATACTTAAAATAAGACTCATATAAGATAGTTAATAAATTATCAGATAGATCTAGTTTTTCCAAATTGTTAAAAGTAATATTTATATTCAAATTAGATAAATCATTAGATCTTAATTCTAAAATATTTAGACTATTTGAATAATGCTCAAAATTGGCCATATCAAACTCAGGTCCCAGTTGATTATCGTTTAAATACAACTCTTTAAGTTTATCGCTCGGTATTAAGCTTGAATTGTAATTGTTTAATAAATTTTTAGACAAATTCAGTATATTCAAACTTGTTGTATTTTTGATTAAAACATGGCTTATTTGGTTTTTAAGTTTTATACTTTCGAGATACAATTCTGTTAGGTTTGAAAACGTACTTATAGATCTGAATATAAATTGTTCCGGGTTTTTGCCGATATAGTTAAAAGAAAATCTTAATATTTTAACTTTGTTTGAAATAGGCTCTAAAAAATTTTTATCATAAGCTAAAATCCAATTTTGAACAAGTTCTAGATTTTCTATGTAATCAAATCCGCTTAATGATTCATTGAAAATGTTATTTATTGTATTTGAAAAAAACGATAACTCTCGTATCTTCAAGTCTTTAAAAGCAAACTTTGGAATATCTATAAAATTGTAATTAATTATTGTCAATTGATCTATTAGAACAGACTTGGCTGAACTGTGTATAAAAAAAAATGGTACTTGTTCATCATTTAAAAATCTACCATCACAATATATCGAGTAAACATTAGTTGACTTTTTGTAGCATTCACATGAATGAAAATAGCAGAAATGATTTAGAAAATCTTTTTTAAAACTCTTAAAAGCATTTATAAACAAAATTTGAATGAGTAAAAGAAATAATATTCTCATTTTTAAATAAAATTTAATAATTTTTTATAAAATTTCAAATCATTAAAAATAAATTTATATTTTAAAAAAAAAAAAAACCGCTTTTAATTTTTAATTTCACCATAGAATTTAAAGAATTTTATTCTTATTTTTTTTTTTTGCTTAAAACTAAATGATAAGATAATCAAAAAATTATGCTCTTTTTAGAAATAGGAAAATTTAAATTTTTATCAATTTTAGACAGATCTAAAAAAGAGTTTAATTAGTTACAAATTTTTTTTTTAATGAATGAAAAGAATGCTAATTTTGATATTTTCTATGTTTTTGTTGGCACACGGTTGTACAATAATTGATCAGAATGGTGAAACCAGTTTAATAATAGAAAAGATGGATAATTTTTATTGTCTAAACATATCAAATGCATCAAGATTAGATTTAAGGTTAAAAACTAGCTTTAATAATTCTAACATTAATAAAATATATGCTAAAATTGATATTTTTTTTCAAGAATTTTATCAAAAATTTTTTCATTTGAGTAAAATTTTACCAAAAATAGAAGATTCTAAAACAAACTATACGATTGAATTTAATTTCAATACTAGACATAAAAATATTAGTGAAATTATTCTTGAAAAGAATTTTATTAAAAAAAATTTAAATTTTATATTCAATTGTAATCATAGATTTATTTTAAATTATAAAGTTGAGAAAAAAAATTGTCTAATAAGTAATCAATTTAAAGAGTGTATAAAAGCAAGTGTTTTTAAAGATATGTCTAATGTAAACTCGTGTTTAAGAGTAGATTTAAATACAAGCGTTTATGTATTAGAACGGAGATTTAATTCAAGAACAATTTCAAACATTGTTCTAGAGGATAAAACAAGCTTAAATTTGGTATATAACTTGAAAGATGAGTCCAAATCGGAGCCTAATAATGAGCTTTTAATTCAGCCTAATTTAAAAACATTATTAAGCTCAAGTTTAAGAATTCAAGTGTTTATAAAAGATCAAATATTGAGAATTAAAATTCAATGTTTGGAACGTATTGTTTTAAGCTTAAGTAATTTTTATGTGTTAAATTTAAATTTGAATAATAAAAGTAAAATTGAGCTTATTGATTGTATATTTTTGAATGATTTGTACAAAATAAATTTGGAATATTATAAAATTGAATCATTTTTCAATAATTTAAAACACGGACTGGTATTTAAAATTGTCGGTAACACAAGATTAGATAATATGGATTTTTTCAAATATTTTTATAATTCGAATATTTATTCTAAATTAAATATACAAGAGCTAAAATTAAAATATAATTATTTGATTGAATGTTTAGAATCAAAAACTTGTTTTGCCTATAGAGAAGATTTTAATCTGGACCTATTGCTACTGGTGCTTATAAATACTTCAATTTTAATTGAACAAGACCAGTTTTATGAAGATGATGAAAATCTTTATCTAATTATATTCATAATAATTTTTTTGTTAACAGTTTTTTATTTTGCAATAGAAAATTTTTTTTATTTTTGCCAAAAAAAAGAGCTTAAAACAAAAAGTAACGAGTCTATATCAGTTCAAATTGATCCAATTAATCATTTTAATAATAAAAAATTTTCTTTATTAAATTTAAATTATAGCCAAGATAGATTGAATGAATGGAAAAATTCCATTCAAAAGACAAAATTTCATTTATTTAGAAAAAAACATAAATATAAATTTAAAAAAAATAAACCTTAAAACTTTTTGATTTTTCTTTTAATCATAAAAGCAAACATGTAATTAATCATCAAGTCTATGAATAACATAACATTTATTAAATACCGGTATATTTATTCAGTGGCGTAGCTGGGTATTTTTTTTATGGGGGAACTCAGAACTTAAATTATTAAAAATTAAAAAATATTTTTAAGCCAAAGTTTGAGTTTATTTAAACAAAAAAAAAATCATTTTAAAGATCATTTGAAATGTTTGAAATCTGAATATTTCAATTTTTTTTCAAATCAAATTATGGGGTCTTAGCCATCCCATATTTTTTTTTGGGAAGGCTCTAGCATTGTTTTAACATATGGACGCTATGCTACTGAATAACATTTATTGAATAGTCTATATCTATTCAAATTACATGTAAGTAATAAGATTTATTAGATATTTTTAGAATATTTGTGGTATTTTCCCAATCATATGTTTAACTGATATAAAAATAGTTGTGATTAATTAAAATTTTAAAAAGATTATAGTTTCAAACAGAAAAAATGAAAATTTCAATATTAATATTAACTTTATTGTTTGTTTCAAGTTTAAATTTAATTAACGCTGGGCCTTTATCGGGAGCAATTTGCTCAGCTGGTTGTGCTGCAGTAGTGGTTGCCTGCTATTCAGCAGCAGGTTTCGTGTTTGGTACAATAACAGCCGGTGCTGGAGCACCTCCAGCAATAATAGCTTGTAATGCAGCTTTTGGAAAGTGTATGGCTGCATGTGCAGCTGCTACAGCTGCGCCAACCCCATGAAAATATGAATTTTTTAAAGATTTTATAAAAAGAGATATAATTTTTTTTTACTTAAATTGCAAATAAAAAAAAATAAAATAATCTTAAAAACTTTTATTTAAATTTATATAAATAAATATATAAAAAAAAAATATTTCTAAATAGAATTTTCAAATTTTTGATACATATTTTTAATATATTTATTTGTTTCATCTAGTTTATTGTTGGTATTTGACACAAATTTCTCAATTAAATCAAACAAATTCTTTTCATTTGATTTAATGAAATTCTCTATTGATTCAACACGAGCCAAATACTTTTCTTCGACAAGATCAAGATAGTTTTTATTAGATCTGTATAGCTCATAAATAGAATCGTCAATCAGCTTTTGAGAACTTATAACAGTCGTTTTGATAGTTCTTGATTGATCTAAAGAATATTCTTTTAAAGATTCAAATTGAAAATTTGTCTTTTTAGTTAAATTTATCAAAATGTTTTGAATCTTGTTGGTTAAATTAAGTATTTTTATTTCAGTTTCGCTCATTTGTGAATTAAAATATTTGTGTGTATGTTTGAAATCATTGTTTGTTCTCTCGCTTAAATTTAATATCAAATCTTCGAGTTTGCTTCTAGTATCTACTAAATTCTCGTTTATATTGTTGTTTGTTAATAAACATGCTTGTTTGAAATCGTTTATTTGTTCATTAGTTCTATTAGTCAACTCAATAATTGAATCTTGTAATCTTCGCTGTGAATTTGATAGTCTAGATTCGGTATCGGTTATTTGATTAGTAAAGCTGAATCGAATTGATCTTATTTGATCACTTGTTGACCTGTACATTTCGTTGAATGAATCTTCAAGTCTTTTCTGAGGATCTGAAAGCTTAATTGTGTGCTCTTTAGAGTATAACAAGTTCTTGGCATTTTTTAAAAATTTGTTTTTAAATTTAACAAATTTGTTCTCTTCTTCTAAACTATATTTACTAAACTGCATATTTAGACAATTTCCAAGGCAAGTATTTTGAAATAAGTACAAAGCTGATTGCACTTTTAGAACAAAAATTATTCTCATTGATGTTTGCTGAATATCGGCTTCATCCAAGACTGTTTTTATTTCTCCAACAGCGATACCAACAAATAAATTCAAAACTATAGTACACATAAGACCAATGAACATGAAATAGATAAAATAATTAGGTAAAGAGTCGTTTTGAAGACCCATTTTGGCTGTGTCGAATTCTCCTACTACCATAGTTAATGTTCGAATAATCGAATAACTAGTCGAATTAAAATAATTCACATCAAAATTGGATCTAATTCGAAACGAGAGGATAAACCCGGTGAATATGATCAAAAATATGGGAAAAAATTTTGCCGAGTTGGCTAATGTGCGTCTAAAAGCGACTACATACAGTCCAAATATTTTCAACTTTTGAGTAAACAAAGGAAATACAATGAAAGCGAATAGAACCGCAAAACTGGCATATGCCGATTGCATATCATAACTTGAAGAGAACAAAGACAGCAAACTAGTAATGTAAGTGAATAGTTCAATGAGGTTTTGCAGAGACAAAAAATATGTAAGACCATCTAAAAAAAACATTTGGAATATTTCTTTGAGCAGCTGAAAGCTTAGAATAATAATCAAAACTACATGAATATTAGAGTCAAGAATGAAATTTGGAGTCTTATAAAAATTAGCTTCTTTGTACAATTGCATTTTCAAGTGTCTATTAATCGATGTCGAATTAGAACTAGAATTGTTTAAGTTGTTTAACATTTCGTGCCCAATTTTGGACAACTCTATTGAATAGAGAGAAAATAAAATCATAAAAATCATATAAATAATTAAGTTAAAATAGAAAGCACATCTTGGAATGAATCTCCATTTAAGATGAAGCAAAGTCCGGGTGGTTTCGTGTTTGAGTAGATTTTCTTGACCAGAACGAGCAATCATCATTAATGGATGCTTAGACATTGACTTTACAGGCGGATCTATTATGCTAAAATCCATTTCTTTCTCACTAACACATTTGTCCAATATTATGCTAAATATGTCCCACATTTTAAAGTCGAACAAAGCAGTCAGCTCTGGATTTTCTACAAATTTTGTTCTATTGTAATCTTCAAAACTAGAATGACTTGTAACATATAAATTGTCTTCATTCTCATCATCTTTTTTTTGTATTATTTCAGATCCTATTCTATTGTTTAGTCTAATTAGTTTTTGCCAATTAGGATCTTCGAGTAGGACCCTTATTACTTCTCTATGACCTTGTTGTATAGCTATTTCTAGACAATTTTTATTCTGATTGTTTAATTCATCTATCGGAATGCCTTTTAGTAATAATAGTTTAACTACTTCGTAAGCGCCTTCGTAACACGCAGTGTGTAATGGAAATTCATTTAATTTATTACTCTGATGATTGTAAGTAGAATTATTTATAATATTTTTACTTATCTCGAAATAGCCAAGTCTACAGCTCAAATCTAGTGCTGTTATATTTTCTTCGTTTTTTATACCAACATCAGAACCGTGTTCTAGTAATAGACTTACAATAGACGAATGTCCATTCTCAGTGGCCAAATGTAAACTTGTATTTAATCCATTATCTACATGTTCTAGGAATGTGTTTAATTTTTTATCCTTAAGAAAATATTCTACTATGTTGAAATAGCCTTTTTTGCATGCTATATGAAAACATGTGTGTCCATCGTGGTTTTTTGAATACAGAATATGTTCAATAGATACACTCAAATCACTTATTTTGTTCATGATAAGTTTTATTATTTCTAAATTACCATTTCGACAACTAGAATGTAAAATTGTATTATCAAACTTATCTTTGGAATAGATCAAATCAAGACCTATTGAGTCTAGTTGAAACAAATGTCTCAAAGTGTCCACATTGTTGAATTCAGTGCAAATATGTAGAATCGATAGACCATCTTTGTCTTTGCACTCCAGATCAACATACTTGTCAGTTATTAATTCATCTACACATTTTTGATTACCCGAAGCAATAGCGCACGCCAAAGGCGTATAAAAATTTTTATCCTTTTCTCTGATACATAATTTAGAAGAGCTCAAGTCGACTTCATCGCAGTAACAAGCACAAGGTATATAATCCGGGTCTTGATTCAAATTCGGATTCGAATTAGTCTCTAGTTTTGATAGAAAAAATTTTTCATAGTTTAAAAACTCTTTTATAAATCTAGGCTTATTGTTTATAGCAGCTATATGAAGAGCATTTTGAAGATTATTATTGGCTTTGAACGAAACAGCATTGTATTTAATCAATAAATTCAACATTTCTATAGACCCATTTTTAGCTGATAAATGAATCGGTAAATTACCGCTAGAAGAATCCGCCTGTTCGGGATTAAATTTAAACTCTCCAAGAAGTAAATCAACAATTTTTAAATGATTGTTTTCAACTGATATATTTAGTATTGTCTGTCGTGTTTGATCTTCTTTTTTTGATATTAAATTTATCTTTTTGTTCAAGTTGTTATTTTCTTCTTTGAGTTTAGTTAAAATTTTTAACACAATTGAATAGTTTTCAGTTTTATTACGACATGTCATATGTAGAATCGGGCTCAAATCAGTCACGCATAAATTGAATAGTTTTTCTTTATCTAATTTCTTAATCAACAAGTCAGCTTCATCTACCGAGCCATATTTGCATGCTAAATGTAACGGTGTCAAATTTTTCTTATCTTCTAGCTTAAATTTTTAAATTAGAAAAATAAAATTTTTATTATATAAAATTTTATTATTACAGTTATATTTATGCCAGGTGTAGTCAAAAGATGATGCAAAGCACCATAGTTATTCTTTAAGACTGCATAATGTAGACAAGAATTTCCATGTTCATCTTGATGATTTACATCACAGTTTTTCTCAATAAATACATTAAAAGTTTCTTTAAACTTTTGGTTAAAAATAAAATTATTTTAGCTTTGAGATGAATCTTTTGTAAACTAATTAAGTACTAAGCTTAAAACACTTAATTGTATTTTAAATTCATAAAAAAAATTAATTTATTTTTATGAATATTAATTTTAAAATATATATTTTATTTAACGTCTTGATAAAATTTAAGCATTAAACCCAACTGATAGAAATATTTTTTCCTATTTTTGATATCTTAATGAAAAACAACTCTTCTTGAAATAATCAAATTTCTAATTGTCATTTACTAATAGAAATTTGAAATATTATTTGAATTTTTGAAATAAATAAATTAATAAATTTTTATTTTATTATTAGAAAATAGCAGCACTGGGAATGATTTTGTAAAATTTTCTAATATAAAAATATCTTCTTCTAAATTAATTCAAATATATAAAGATTTTAAAACTAACACTTAAACACTTAATCAAAATAAAAATATATTTTTATATTTGCAAGCCTAATTATTTAAAAAACAAAAATCTTGATTATTTTTTTTATCAAATTTCAATAATTATTTTTGAACTAAACTTGTTTAAAATTTAATAAAAAATTAAATTACAGCAATCTTTTTTTGAACATTGATCAAATTATTGTCATTCAAAAACTCGTTTTTATGAAATATATTCGATTTGATTAAATATTGAAGAGGTGTTGATTTTGATTTGCATTTTACATCTTTATCTAGTTTTATATTATTTATTAAATACAGGCAAATTTTGCTTCTACAATATTTAGCTGATAGATGTAAAAGACTATGCTCGGTTTGTCCAACTCTTAGGTCTTTTAGTCTTTGTCTCAATTCATCTGTATTAAACTGGTTCAAATGCTTTAAAAAAATTTGTTGCTCTGATTTACTTGAGTCTTCAATATCCTAATATATTTAGTAATTAAGCGCTTAAAATTTTTTATAAAATGAAAATTTTTTAAAAAATTTAAAAAAAAACTTTTATTATTTGTTGAATTTCATTTTTAAAAAAATTCTCGGGTGTTTTATTAGTTTGATTAATTGGTTGATAGTTCAAACGTTGGTTTATTTTAGTCGAAAAAGATAAACTTTTTTTAATCGATTCCATTTTAAAAATGTATATATGTGTATTTATTTTATTAAGTTAATAAAAAAAAAATGGATTGAAATTTAAATAAAATAAAAATTCAATTAAATTTTTTTTGTTTTTATTTCAAATCAATATCTGACTGCTAATTTTGTTTATTTATTTATTTATTAATATTTATATATATTTTTTTTATAAAAACTAAAATAAACAAAAGTAGAAGAACAAAAAGAAAAACATATTTGATTGAAATTTTACTTTCAATTATTTAAATTGTAAATATGAATATATTGGGAAATTAATTCATTTCTTCTTTTAGTTTTTGTTTTTATACTTTTCTTCTTCTTATTTTTTTTTTCCTTTTTATGTTTAAAAAGATAAATATTAAAAATCATGCAAATTCAAGATAAATACCTTTAATTAAAATAAATAAGAAATTTTATTTTATTTTTTATTTGAATTAAATTAATTCGATATTTTTATTGAATCATAGAAAATTGTATTTTTATGAAATAATAATTTTTAAGTATTAAAAATCGATTTTTAAAAAAAAATAAATCAAATCAAACAAAAAGAAATAAAAAGAAACGAAGAGAAGAGAAGAGAAAAATTTGAAATTGATTTAATAATCATTTGTGATTCATATCGAGGAGCACTTAGCACATTAGAATTTCAAGTTAATATTCCTCAATCGATGTCAATTTTATTATTAATTTAATTTAAAATTAAATAAATACCTAATTAGTAGGAAACTTGGGATCTACAAGATGAGATGAGTTTGAATTAATTCATTTCTACTTATTTATTTGATTTGAATGAAATAAAATTTAATAATCACAAATATCATGAAAATAAATAAATTAAGAAAATCGAACTTTAACAATTTATTTAAGTTTAATTGGTTTAATTATATTCATTCATGAGTTGATGTTGTTTAACAAATTAATAAACATATGACTTTACTTTACTTGACTTGAGTAACATGTTTTCTATATTTTAATTAAGTAAATTCGAAAATTTCAAATTTTGCATTTATTATTATAGTTGTTGTTGTTGTTGTTTTTTTTTTTTTTTTTTAATAAGTTTTTATAAGAAACTTTCTATAAGTGTCAAAAAAATTACTAGATAAATAAACAGAGCTTTAAAATAAGCTACATAGTAACAAGCATTAGAATAAAATACCTTAACAATTTGAATTAATTGTTTTTCATTTAAATTTTAAAGATTTCATACTTACTAGTTATTTTCTTGTTTATTGGTAATACAATTAATAAACAATTAATTTTTAAATTTATTAACTTAAGTAAATTGAATATTAAAAAAGAATGCAAATATTTTTTAAACTCAATTTTATGTGAATATAAAAATTATTTATATTATTATTTCGATTACAATTTTTGAATTAGTTATATTCGAGAAAATGTTCGATTTCAATTACAATTTTATTTAATTGTTCATAATAATTGAATTTTAATTGTGATTGCAACAACACCTTTGCAAATAATTTTCTAATATTCTAATATAACTATAGATATTTATTGTATTTATTTTTATATTTTTATATTTTATATATTAAGATTATTCTCATATTTTCTTTATGTTATAGAACATCGATTTTCTCTACTAATAAATCCGGTTTATATAGATAAAACATGTTTTATATTCTTTGATTAGATTTTTAAAAATAAGCTATTTGGTATTTTCATCTACTATTAAGGCTTGATTTATAATTCTTTTAAGCCAAGGTAAATGATTTGGTACAGAATACAAAAAACTGGTTCAGTTAAATCACAATATGTATTTTTAATTCCATTAACGCAATTAACAAATTATATTACCAAATTATAAAACATTATAGGGCCGCTTCCATCCGAACTTCTGTCTAAAAACTCCAGTTGGACAAAAATCTTAATTACCTAAATTATCTTAATTTTATTGTAAATACAAATGTACGTATTCTAATGTAAAAAATGGGCAAATATACGTAATTGTATTATAAATATTACTGTAAAAATATAAGTGTTTCAGTTCCATCAATCTAATATAAAACATTTAATTTGTACTCTAAGTTTTGATTGATAACTCTAAATTTTATTTTAAACTTAATTAAAATTCCTATTTACAGTAGACTATAATAAATTATAAAAATTTTGAAATTTAAATTTTAAAAAATTTATTTTTTATTACAATATTAGATATCAAAAAAGAACTTTATTACTGTTAATTTTAAGATATAAATAATATATAAATATAAAAAAACAAAAAAAAAGAAGAAAAATAATTAATCAAATGTTTGCATGCTTAGTAGTTCTCCATAGTCAATCAAAGGTGTATAATTTTAATTAATACAGATATAGATATAATTATTTAATTTCATTCATTAAACCATTCATCAAGCTTGATTTAAATAAAAGTTTATAAAAATGTGATTTTAATATATATAATAATTTTAACTTAACCATTATTTTAATAAAACAAAATGTTTGTTTAAAAATGGAATATGGTTAAATTTTAAAATTTTTAATAAAATAAAAAATTAATTATTTTTTTTTTTTTTTCTAAGATTTGTAATAAAATAAATCTTCTAAATTAGCACCTTCTTTTTTCTTTTCTTCTTTTTTCTCTTTTTCTTTTTCTTTTAGGTCCCGATCGATCTCGTTTAGCTTCATGCCAATTATATTTATACCTTCAGACACATTTCTTATGCCAATTTGTAAACGATTTACTTCATACTTGATTACTTCAATTGATTCATGCTTCAACTCTTTTAGCTCTTTATTCAAAAAATCTGAAGACTCATCTATTTGTACATAAATTTTATTCTCTGTTTTTTTGAACACATCTTCCAAATCAGTGAAACGTTTGATCAGACCTAAATTAAAATTATCTAAATTGTGATTTGTTTTTTTAAATGACTCGCATATCAAGCTGTCCAATTTGAGCTCGATTTTATTCAATTTGTCATCAAAATAGCTTTTTGTGTAATTTAGTTCGTCTACAACACGTGTTGTGTTTTTTCCAATTGAATTTTCCAGTTTGTGTTCTGTTTTTTCAATTGTTTGAACCAAAATTTTCGTATGTTTGTTGCTTTCTTCGATTAAATTTTCCATATAATTCTCTGTGTTTCGAGCCATTTCGTTTATGCCGTCTTCGACTCTTACTTGTGAATTATTCAATTTAGTTTCCACATCGCTTACTTGATTGTTAAAAAGTGATTTTATCGATTTTATTTGTTCATTAGTGTTTCTAGACATTTCGATAAACGAGTCTTCTAGTCTTTTTTGTGGATCGAGAAGCTTTATCTCTGGGTCTTTGGATGCAACCAAGTTGTACATTTTTTTCCACAATTTACTCATAAATTTGTAAAATTCATTCTCTTTACTCATATCATACTTTGTGAATGACATGTTTAAATATTTTCCTAAAAATGTGCGTCGAAATGGTTGCAACGCTGATTGTACTTTAAGCACAAACATTATTCTCATCGATATTTGTTGTATATCAGCTTCATCTAAAACTGTTTTTATCTCACCAACAGCAATACCTGGTTTAATTTGCACATGTAATTAAATAATAAATTCAATTTTAAGCAATTAAATATTCATTTAAAAGCATTTAACTTTTAATTTAAAAATTTCTTTAAAACATGTGCTCAATTTTATATAATTATTTAATTTTTATTATCTTATTCAAATAAATTGTAGTAAAATTTGAATATATAAAAAAATAACATAAGTCTAAGTATAAATTTTTTTTAAACCTATAAAACTAAAGTACATATAAAAAGAAAGCATAAACAATTTGGTTAACTCAATTTATTGTTTAATTTACAATAGCAATTGTTGCATTTATTTAGATTTTTTGCTTTCTGTTTGTAAAATAAATTAACATTTAACATCTAAAAACAAAATGAATCAGAGTTTTTCCAAAACTTTTAAGTAAATTGATATATAATTAAATTTGTCATAATCTTATAAGAAAATTTTTATATATATAAACTTTATCTTTAATTAAGTTATTAATTAATTCTCTTTAAAAAAATCCTATTTTAAATTTCAAGTTTGAAATATTGGATTATAAATACTTTTTATTAATATTGACTTGATTATTTTAAAATTAGAATTTGATTAAAATCTTGATATATTTCTAACAATATAGTCACTACAAATTAAAATCTCTTAAACTAATACATCTTGTTAATTTATCATAGAAATTAATTTCTATTTTTAAAAGTAAGAAAAGTTGTTGAAAATATTTTTAATTTGGAATAAAGAATGCAATGAAGAATTATATATATATAGATAAAAATAAAATATAAAATTTTTTATACTTACCAACAAAAAGATTAATTAAAATTGTACACATGAGACCAATAAATAAAAAATAAATAATATAATTCGGTAAAGAATCGAGTTTATCAGTAAGGCCCATTTTGACAGTATCGAGCTCACCAGTGACCATGGTCAAAGTGCGCACCAAAGAGAACACGGTCGATTCGAAATACGACACTCCGAAATTCGAACGTATTCTAAACGACAACAAAAAACCAATATAAATAATAATAAATATTGGAAAAAATTTAGCCGAGTTCATCAATGTACGACAAAACGCTACCACATAAACTCCAAAGACTTTAAGCTTTTGAATATGCAAAGGAAATATCAAGAACGCGAGCAGTACCGATATGGACGCGTATGCCGATTTGTTAGAATAATCGTTTGTGAACAAAGACAATAAAGTTAGAAAATAAGTTATAAGTTCAATAATGTTTTGTAGATAAAAAAAATACGAAAAACCATCGATAAGTAAAAATTGAAAAGATTCTTTTATTAAACAAATCGACAGAGTTATAATTAAGCATGAAAATAACAAAGTATTATCTGTGTAGTAGACCAAGTCTTCTTCGAGATCATTTAAATTAAAGCCTTCTTTTTCAATACTCTGAGTTGCGTTTTCTCCTATTTCTCTTTCGTAAAACTCTGCTCCAGCATTGGCTAATTCTAATGCATAAAAGGCTAGTAACAGTAGAAAAAACAAATAAAACAATATGCTTATGTAAAAGGCAGAACGAGGTATGAGCCTCCATTTCAAGTGTAACAAAATCGACACTGTTTTATGCTTAAGCAAGTCTTCTTGTCCCGAACGTGCAATCAACATTAAAGGATGTTTCGATACCGATTCGACTGGCATATCTATTTTACTAAAATCAATACACTTCTCGTCTTCTATGCATCTATCTAAAACTATTTTAAAATTGTCCCACATCTTTTTCTCAAACATAGAAAACAATTCAGGATTCTCGACTAGTTTAACTTCTTTGTGTTGAATGATTTCATTCTTTGGTGTTTGTGGTTCTATGTCAGACACAATGCTTATTGTATCATCTGCACTTGAGTCCTCATAGTTGTTCAATCGTATCAATTTGTGCCAGTTTTTGTCGTTCAATAAAACTTTAACTACTTCGCTTTGGCCTCGGCTTATGGCTAAACCGAGACAATTTTGTTTATTCTCGTCTAATTTGTCTATAACAGCGCCTTTGAATAACAACAATTTAACAACTTCGTGTGCACCTTCTTGAGCAGCTGTATGCAGAGCTGTTTGACTTTCACTCATTTTAGAATACTTGTGTATTATAAGTTTGCTTATTTCGAAAAAGCCGAGTCTACAACTCAAATCGAGTGCTGAAGAATTGTCCTCGTTTTTCGAAGTCACATCAGCACCATAATCTAGCAATAAGCTAACTATTGACGAATGACCATTCTCTGTAGCCAAATGTAAACTGGTGTTCGAATTGTTGTCAATATGCTCTAAAAAAGCATTTAGTTTTTTATCTTTTAAAAAATACTCGACTATGTTATAAAAGCCACGAATACATGCTAAATGAAAACATGTCTGACCATTCATATTTTGTGAATATAATAGAGAATCAGCCGATGAGTTTGAGTCGTAAATCTTTTGTAAAACTATTTTGATCACTTCCAGATGTCCGAATCGACAAGCTACATGTAGTATAGTATCGTCTTGGCAATTTCTAAAATACAAAACCTCTTGGGTTTGAATAAAATATTTTTGTAGGAAAAATTTCAATGATTCAATATTGTTGAACTGAGCACATAAATGATAGATTGTATTAGCTTCGGAATCTTTACAATCAAGCTCAACATCGGTCGAGTTGGCCAATAGTTCTTCAACACATTTATGATTTCCATAAACAATAGCCGACATTAGTGGTGTGAACAATTTTTTGTTTTTTACACGAACACTAGGAACATGCGAACTAAAGCTACATATACAAGCACATATAAAGTTTCGATCAGTCTCTACACGATTGAGAAGATTTTTTTCATAGATCAAAAACTCTTTGATAAATTTGAACGAGTTGTGTTCTGTGGCGATATGTAGAGCATTGTCTAGATTGTTGTTTTGACAAAAAGAGATTGCGTCATATTTAGCCAATATGTCTAGAATTTTGACAGAGCCATTCTTGGCACCGGTGTGTATTGCTAAATTACCATTTTTGCCTTCTTTTGTATCTTTGTCAAACTGAAATTCTTTGAAAAGCATTTCGACTAGATTAAAATGATTATTGTTTATAGCGATGTGCACCAATGTTTGTCGATTGTTTGAGTCTTCTTTTTTTAGAACATAGTCTAAATAGTTTTTATCTGGCCTAGAATCTTGCTTCAGTTTGATTAGAATACTTCTGCATATGTCCGATTTTTCTTCTTTTGATTTGAATGCAAGATGAATTGGCAAAATCGCGTTTGGTATCTTGTAACAGGCAAGTTTATCGGCCGGTGTATGTTCGACAAGAAGACTAGCGACTTCGTTACTGTCGTGTTTAAGTGCTATGTGTAATGGAGTAAGAGATTTTTTGTCTTCGATACAAATTTTTATATTTTGTTGTTTGAGTAGTTCTAAAGTAATATAATAGTTGTTTTTTAATGCTGCATAGTGTAACAATGAATAGCCATTGTCGTCCTGATTGTTAATATTTGAATTGTTATCTACAAATAATTTAAAAATATCCATCATCTTTTGATTGAGAAAGTTATTTGCAATTATAAAAATACAAAGCTTTTTTTATTTTTTTTCAAAATAGTTAATAGTATACTTGGGTTTTTTTTATTGAATGAGCCTCGTCTGCATGATTTTCCAATAGTATTGGTACTGTATTGTATTTAATTAAAACTTGTAAAGGTGTTTGCTTGCTCTTGGTTAAAATGTCTCGGTCTGAAACAAAATTAAAATTATAAAATAAAAAATTTCTTTTTTTTCAAAAAATTGTAACAAGAACACAATTAAATAAAATGAAACATTCTTTTTTTTATTCTACTAAGAATGTTATCCAAATTAAAGCAAGTTTCAACAAATATTCAACAAATATGAGCAAGAATATATGTATAATTCAATTATTTACATTTGTATTATAAATCAAACCAAGATTTTAATTATTTTATTAATTAACCATTAAATATTTTTACCTATAAAATAGTTTTGCATGAGAACAGTACACAGTTTTTTTCTACAATGTTTAGCGCCAAGATGTAGCAAAGTGATTTCGTCATAGCCAGTCCGAAAATCTCTCAATTTAGGTTTTAAATCATCTGGTAAATTCAAAATATTTAAGCTTTCAATCAAGTAGTCATCACTTTTGTTTGTGTCTTCAGCATCCTTGTTTAAATTCAAAAAAAAATATTTTTTTTTTTTAAATTTTTAAGATTTAATTAAAGTAAAAGAAAACCTTGATTAATTGAAACAATTCATTTCTATAGTCGTTAATTTGGTGTGATGGTACTACATGATCTGAATGATGTGTCTCATACTCAGCTTGCTTGGTAAATGAGTTGATCAGATCTTTTTTTAAATTTACACAAAAACTCATTTCTTAATTACATAAACTCTATTTTTAGTTAGCTATATATATATATATATAAATTAACAATTATATTCAATATCTGAGCTCTATTTCAAATACAAATTGAAAAAGTTTAAAAAAAAAAACTTTTTAATTCAAGTAAAAGATTTATTTTTATCTTTGATATGATATTGATTATTTTACAATTGAAAAATAAAAAAAAAAAAAAATTAAATTTTGATTGATTAAATAATAATAAAGAAAAATTGTATTTATATTTCAAGAATTCAAGCTAAGTTAAAGAGAAAGATTCTTGCCTAATAATAATCTAATTAAATTACATAAATTTTTTTCTTTTTTTATATTCATTCAAACTCCAACTGTTTTTCCGATATATTAAGAAAAAAAAGAAGAAAAAGAAAAACTCATTCAACTTGTCCCTTTTTAAAATAAAATAACTTTGAAGAGCATAAGAAAAAAAAATAAATAACAGAATATTAATATATTATGATATTAGAATCAAACTGAGGTAATTTATTAATATAAGATAACTTTACAATTAATCAATTAATATTAAACTTGAGATTTTAAATTAAGATCAAAAACAGAACTATAACTCAAAGCTTAGCTAATATGTTCTACAAAATAAAAAATATAAAAATATATATATATATATATAAATTTTTATCATTGGTTTTTTTTTTTGTTTTGTTTTGTTTTGTTTTTGAAAGTTCTAAAGAGAGAGAAGAGCTTTAAAATATTAACAGGATTTTTAATTATAAACAATTTTTAAAAAACAAAAATAAAATATCCTAATTTAAACCGGAGAAATATTATTTTTTGTTTCATTATCGTTTAATGAGTGATAGACAATTATTAAATTAAAATTATGATTTACAAAATTAGAAATTTTATTTTTGTTTTTGTTTTTTTGGTTTATTTGTAATTAAAATTAATGAATTCATGTAAATTCCATTTAATTTTTTTCATACATACAATATAGAACAAGAACAAGAAGAAGAAAAAGCAAAAGAAGTAAAAGAAGAAGAAGAAGATAACAAAACAAAAACTAAAGTGCTATAACAAAAAAAAAAAAACAATTTTTAATTGTTTATTACATAAGAGAAAAACGAGTGGTAAAAACTAAACAAAATTTGTTTAAAAAATCAGAACAAAATAAAAAAAAAAAAAAAAAAAAAAAAAAAAAAAAACTAGAATTTTTAAAAAAAGTTTTAAAAGCAATTAATTATTAAATTGATTTTCCTTTTTCCGTTATAAAATTAACTCCTGATATTTAAATTTTAAATTAACCTGACTAGAGCTATTTGAAATTATTTTTTGTTGTTGTTGTTGTTGTTGTATTTAGTTTTGTTATTGAATGATTTATTAGATTAATAAAGCTAAAATTGTAAAATTGATTTGAATATTTTTATTTAGTTTTATAATTTTGATTTCCTCAAGAGTTTTTCTAGTTTTCTGTATATATATATATATATATTTTTTTTTTTTTTTTCTATATATTCTATCCCTTCGAGATACATGATCTAATAAAACTTAATATAAAATCGATTTTTAATAAATAATAATCCAATTTCAAAAAAAAAGAAAATATTTAAAATTAATTACATAGTTTTAGATATTTTAATTGAAATTTGTTGTTGTATTTCACAGCAATTAAAAGGTTATGAAAATATAATTCCGAAATGCTTAAATGAAATCTTAATCTTATTAAACCTATGTTATTTAACTATTTCCTTTGGGTTTTTTTTTTTTTGTTTTTTAATGTTCATTGCTTTGTTATCTAAATTGAAAAAAAAAAAAAAATTTTTTTAAAAAAAATATTTTAAATAAAAAATTCCAATAAAAAAATTTGACATTTAAAATTCAAATGTTTGTGCACGAGTATTGGAAAAAATTTGAGCCTGTCTCGACATCATTACTTAACCTTATAGCATTTTTATACTTCTTAATTGGCTTTGTAGGCCTGTTTGCCAATTTAATAGTGCTGTTTTATCTATTCAGGTTTATTGATTAATTTTAAAATTAGACTTTATATAAATTTTATTTTTTTTATTTTTCTACTAAATAAAGAACACATAAAGGTTCGAGAACAGATAAGAAATACTTTTTGATTAACTTAGCCATAGCTGATCTCTTAAAAGTGACTATAAACATTCCAATGAATTTATTAAGTGTTTACAAAGGTGGTTGGATTTTTGGTCAGCACGGCTGTGACATATATGCTCTTACTGGAGGTCTTTTCGGATTTATTAGTATTACAACTTTGACTTTTATGAGCATTGAAAGATATATTATAGTTAAAAAACCTCTCGCTGTGCTTAAACTGAATAAGAAGTTGAGAATTTGTATTAAAAAATTCTTTATATTTTATTATTATTATTATTTTAATATATAAAACTAAAATTGAGCATTTATAAGAAAAATCAATTAAGAAAATTACTTTTAAAGTTTTTCATTTTATTTTTTTTTTTAAATCCCTGATAAATTGATTCATATAAAAATTTTTATATTTATTACTTAATAAAAATAATTGTATTTTTATTTAGAAATAAATAAAAATCGATTTTTTTGAATTAACTTTTCAATAAATAAATATCTATCAAATTTCTAATTAAATTTAAATAAATAAAATAAAAAAAACCTCTCAGAACAATTATCTTTAACAAAAGTCTTTGTAAAAGGTTGATTTTTCTCAAAATGTTGTAATTTAAATTTATAAATTAATTTTTTAAATTTTTATGTAAATTTTTCATAAATCAAGTTTGTATAATTGTAATTTGGTTCTATTCGGCAAGTTTGATTGCGTTTCATTATTTTTACTCCAAGAATGGTTTTATTTTAGAAGGCATTTTGATCTCGTGCTCGTTCGATTATTTTAGCCAAGATTTCTATTCCAGAATATCAATTTTTATTTTGTTTTTCGGCGGTTTCTTATTGCCACTTGGTCTTATTTTATTATTCTACACACTTGCTAAAAAAGAGCTTAAACTAAAACACAAGAAACTAGTAAAAATCTCACAACCGTTCATTTTTAATTTACAAAAGCTCATTAAGCTTAAAAGCAATTGTTTAGTGACCCAAAAGTTTCTATTGATTAAAAACAAAATTAATATTGAGAAAAAACACAACAAAAATGCAAGTTTCAAACTTCACCGGGACATGATTAATCGCGAGAATTTAATACTTAAAAAAATAATTTTAAAAGTAGCATTTTTTTGTTTGGCATGGTTACCATATGCAGTGTTTGTGGTCTTGGTTCATTTTGGTTTTGATCTTTGGAGTTCCAACATACTCTGGATGCCGAGCGTGTTTGCCAAGACTTCATCTATTTTTAATCCAATTATTTACACTTTAAATAACCATGAATGTAAATTTTATTTAAAAATGAAATTTAAAAAATTATTTTTTTTTTAAAAATTTATTCCAATTATATTATTTTAAATATGAGCAATTAAATTATTATTAAATATATATAAAAAAAAATAATAATTTTATTTTATAAATTTGTTTTTAAATTAAATTAAATTAAATAAATAATTTTTTTATTTTTTACAAAATTTTTTTAAAAAAAAAAAAAAGAAAATTTTTTAACTCCAACAATTTGTTTTTTTTTTTTTTAAAATAGAATATTCGAATCAACATCACAACTCCATTTTTTGTTTTGTTCTTCTTTACTGGGCAGAATGTCATTAGTGATTGAATCAGTACTACTCGATTCGACTGAATTGTTAGTCGAGCTGTTTCGATTTATTAAAAACGAACTGTTATCCAATGAGCCGAGTTCATAGTTGATATTATGCCATGAAGGCTTAAAATTCGTAAAAGAACCTAGTTTAGAAAACTTTTGACTATCGGAGAAAAAATTGGCGCCATTTTTAGCACTCAATTCGCTCTCGTCTGCTTCAACGCCGTCAAAGTCTTCTTCATCATTGTTATTTCTACCGGGTAGGAACTGACTTAAACTAGATGTAGATTCAGTTGAACTATTTATATTAGGATAATCATCGTCTTGTTCACTCGACGGATCAAAGCCCATTTCTTTTAACAAAAACTCGAACGACGGATATTCATATGTTTCAGTCATGTCAGTGAAATTAACCTTAACACCTTGCTTTTTGAATTTTTTATTAACATTTATGTTTAAATTGCTATTGTTTATAATTAAAATTGATTTTTCTAGTTTAACACCGGCACCAATAAATTCAAAATTGAAATAATCAATAGAAGAATTCGACGAGTTGTATTGGCTATTAGTTGTCTTTGGAGCACTATTTGGACTATTCGATGGTGGTGGTGGTTTGGTGTTTTTCAATTGTTCTATATCTTTAATTTCCTCGCCACCGAAGAAAGTCTTCATTTTTACAGTCGACTTTGATTTAAGCTTGAGCTTTTGCTGTTCTAATATTTGATCAGCGCTTAGCGATGTATTTTCTGTGCAGTTATTCTCGTTCGAATTGTCGTTTTCAGGCTCTATCAAACAACTCTCATTATTATTAAAATTATTAAAATTATTAATTGGTTCAATTATTTTATTAAATTCATTGTTGTAAATACTGTTGATTGAATTTTGTATATAGTTATTTGACTCTATATGATTAGATAATGATATCGATTCACTGTTTTCTGTTTTTAGTTTTTTGACTAACTGGTTCTGTGCTTGTTTTTCTTGTTTTTCTTGCTTTTCTTTTTCTTGGCCTATTGAATTACATTGCTCGTTTTGTTTAGTTTTAGAAAACAATTCTTTGCGTTCCTTGAAAGATAGAACTTTGCTACTATTATTATTATTATTATTATTATTATTGTTATTGTTATTGTTATTATTGCTAATAATATTATTAATATTATTAATATTAATAACAGTTGATTCATCTTCTTTATTTTCTTTGTCTAAAGCAGATGAATTTGATTGATGTATAGAAGATGGAGAAGAGCTGAGTTGTGGCGTATTTGTGCTATTAGATAATGCAGATAATTTCTTTGGTGATTGATTTGTTTTTTGCTGGTTTTTGCTGTTGTTTAAATTTTTGATTGACGAGTCTATTTCATCTGTATTGTAATCATGTGACAGAGTATAAGATTCTTCTTCATTATCTTTATCAAAAAATAAAAAAAAATTTAATAAAATTATTTGAATAATAAAAAATAAAATTTTCAATTTCAAAAATTCAAGAAAGTCTTTTAAGTACAAATTTGCAATGCCAAAATATTTCTAAAACGAAATTAAACCAAAAAAAAACCTTGTTAAAAGTATTTCAAAATCAACAATAGAAATTTTTTAATTTATTAAAAAAAAAAAAAAAAGAACGAAATTCAAATGATTCCCTGAGGCATTCTAGTGCTAAAACCGAGTTACAAAAGCGTTGCAAAATTAATTGCGGTATTTTTATATTAAATAATATCAAAAACGACGCAATTTATTTTGCAACATACTAAACTAAATAAAAAAACTAAAATCAAAATTCAATAGATAAAACAAATTTTCTATTAAAAAATTTCAATCAAGTTTTTTTTTAATTACAATTATTTTTCTGATTGGAATCTACATGTTGGTATAAAACAGTTCCGTTGTGTTTAAGTCTATCGACCAAATTATCTGTCGAATTGTTGAGTAGTTTGTTAAAATGCTTTTGATTGTTGATAAAATTTTGATTATTTGATAAGAAATGATTTGGGCTCGGATTGGCAATTGTACAATTTGATGTATTTGTATGATTAATTTGTTTCTCGAATAGGTTTTTAACCGAGGATACAAAATTAGGCTTAGGCAATTCGTCTTTGTTTATTTCGTTCAAATATGTACATTTAATAATGTTTTCGTTTGAGGTAGTTTTGTTCAGATCGTTGGTATTTTTGTTTGATAGATCGTCGTTTGAGGCGAACAATTTTTTATTCTCGGCTCGCTTGAGACTAATAAGATGAGAGCCAGAAAGACGGTTATAGTTGTTTGGCAAAGTCGGAGTCTGAGACGAGATGAAGGGCGAGGCGGATCTACGTCGCTGAAAGTCCGTATTGTTGTTCGAGTTGGTCAATTTGTTGCCCAAATTCGAGCTACTAATTTGTTTTTGTCTTTTTTGGTATTGTGCAGTGCTTGTAATGTCTTTGTGAGAATTGTTGCTTGCCATGGATGCCAAGCTGTCGTTCAACTCGTTGCCCAAAGACTTGCGGGTGAATCTTTCTTTCAATACGTTCACGTATCCTTTCATGTATTTTAATTCGCTCATGTTATTATCATCACTTAATAAACTATTGTTGTTTAGTAAATCATCGATTAATAAATTTGTAGATATTGAATTATTTTGATGTATAATAACAACTTGATTTGCTACATGAGTATTTGAGCTTGTTGGTGTCGAAGATGACGATGACGATATAGGTGGAGGTGTTGGCGATGTTTTAGTTAAACTATTCGACGATAATATCAATTTTTTGTTATTTAATGCTTTCGTTTCGTTTATGATCATCTCTTTTTTATTATTTTGTTTTTGTTTTTGTTTTCTTCTAACTATAAATCAATATTTTTATTTAAATCTTTTTATTTAACTAAGTAGAAAAAAATATATATAAATATATTTATAAAAAAACAATAAAAAAAAATTTAGTTATTTTTTTATAAAAAGATTTATTTATAATTAATTGAACATTGTTTCATTTATTTAATATTTATTTTTGAATTAAAATAGAAAGAAAAGAGAATAGCCTTAAAAGCAAACAAGAGATGGGTGTTAAAATAAAATAAAAAACAAACCAAAAACGCCCATATGTTGTTGTTGGAAATGTGTCATAAGCAGAGCTAAAAAATAAAAAATAGAAAATAAAAAAATTGATTTTTTTTTTTTTTTTCAAAAATTTCAATTTTGTCATAATTAATTTCGAATTGAAAATAAAACAAATTATATTATTATTATTATTATTAAGAGAGAAAAAACTGAATTTAATTTAAATAAATAACACAAAATTTCAAATATTGCAAATTTATAGTATTTATTTGCTTCGACTAAAACTTGATTCGTTCTTGTCTAAAATTAAAATAAAATAAGTTTTTTTTATTTTTTTTTTCTATTTAAGTTCACTTGAAGTAAAAAAACCTTAAAAAATGAAAAAAAGAAAAATTTTAAGATTAAAAAACTTGTTTTTCTTTTTTTTTTTGCGTTGTAATTATATAAAGAGATTTGTTATGGTTACCTTTATATGATGATTGTGTTTTTCAGTTATATTATGCAATTTTGAAATATTTTTTAAAATCAGGTATTTGTGTTTGACATAGAAATAAAAAATAAAATAATTTTCTTTTGAAAATTAATTTTAAAATAAAAACAGAATCTTCAGTATATTATTTATGTTTGTTCTTCAAAATCATGGCAAATTTAATCCTTAAATAAAAGCTTTATAGAATTAAAACAAAAATAAATTTTTTTTTTTTTTTTCTTTTTTTGGGTTAAAAACATAAAATATGAAATCTAATTTAATTTTTGTTTCAATCAATTTTTTTCATTTTACGAGTTAACATTAAAATAATTCTAGACATAGTTTTGAAAAAAAAAAGAAAAAAACCATTACAAATTGAGAAGAATAATTACAAAAATATGACCTTTTTGTATTTCTAAATGAAAATAAAAAAAAACTACAAGTTTGAGCGATAAATTTTTTATTATAATAGAAAATAAAAACTAAAATATCGATTTCACTCGTCAATCACGTTTTGATTTGAAACAACAAAAATTTCTATAATAACAAATCCGTTCAGGTTTAATAAAATCATACATTTCAATACAAAACAAGATAATAATAAAACAAGGATATGCTTGAATTTTAATTTCTAAAATAAAATAAAAATTTTTAATTGCATTTTTGAATTCCTTTTAATTTCTATTTTTTTTTTTTTTTTTTTTTTTTTTAGTTTGTTTTATTAAATAAAATATTGATAAAGTATAATAAACAAATTTCCTTTTCTATTCATTCAAAATTTCAATCATGTAATTTATTTTAATCCGTTGTTTATCTAAAAGATTAAGATTTGTTTTCTATTCTATTCTATTCTATCTTTCAATATCTATGTATCTTTGCTATTTTAAGAGGTTAGAAAAAATCTTTTTCGAAAAATTCAAGTATTCCTGATACCGTTTTATATATAAGACACAAATATTACATAAATCTTCTAAGCCTATAAACTTAATTAATAAGTAGTTTACAACATTAATCTATTTATCTATTCATTTGATTTTGAACAAAAAAAAATTAATCTCAATTAATAACAAAAATTAAATTTCAAACTATTAAAAATACTTTTTTTTCTTATCTTTTTTTTTTTTAATTAAAATAACTATGTTATACAAATCAAATTTATAGAAAATATTGAAACAAAAAAAAACATGTTGTTTTTACAACTCTGTTTGAATTTGATAAGAAAAATATTTGAAATTTTTTTTTTTTTTGTTTTTTTACTTGGATTTTCAGATATATGGTTGTTTGTTTTTAAGCCTAATTTTAAAACTAATTTAACCACACACGAATAAATAAATTGTAATTTTTATTTTTGTTCAAAAAGTAAATAAAAATAAAAAAGAAAAGAAAAGCCACTTTTTTTTCTATGGTTACTAATTTTGTTCTAAGCTCAACTGAAGCCAATTTTAGAATTGTTATTTATTTTTTATTTTCTATTGGATTTAATTAGACTCAGTTAAACGACTTGATGAACTTTTTTCTTTCTTTTTTTAAATGAATTATTTGAAGTTTAAGTCTTTACTTAATCAGTTTTTAAAAAAAAAAATAAAAAATAAAAAAATGATATTTTAATTTATTTTTGGATAAATATTGTATTAAAATTAAATTAGATTAATTCTCTTATTTTTGTTATTTTTTAATTGTTAAATACATATTTATATTTCAAGTCAAAAAATTCAAACTTGAAAGATTAATATATAAATATCAAAAATTTCAATTTGATTATTAAATAAGAATAAAATTATTAAGATATTAAATAGCTTTAAAATGTGAAAAGTTTTTCTATTATTTAATTTATCCATGAGGTAATAAAATAAAATAAACTCTTTTTTTCTTTTTTTTCTTTTTTTTTGATAAAATGATCTTTTAACTTATTTAATTAATTGAATAAATCCTCATTTGTTGTATTTGATTACTTTTTTGAAAAATTAAATTGTATTGTAGTTTTACTATTAAAATATTTTTTGTGTTGAAAATTTTAAAAATTTGTCAAAGACACGTATATTTAAATAAAATGTATAACAAACAATACATTTTTATTAAAGTATATTTGTTTTAGTTCTAAATATTTAGATTAACTTTATTATTAAAATAAAAAAATAAAAAAATGAAAAAAATTCTTTAAGATTTATAATATTTGATTTTAACACTCTTGAATTGTTAATTTAAAAAAAAAAAAAAATTTTTAATTTTTCTAAATCAAATACATGACATAGATTTTATGATTTTGTTAATTAAGAATTTCTGATTTTTAATATACGTGATCTATTAATAAGCCACTGGTACAAAAGTAACAGTCATAAATTAGAATTTATCTTTAAACATAGAAAAATCAAAACGGTTTTTTCTAAGATAAGAACAAATTTTTTATTGAAACTTTTAACTATATATTTATGACAATTCAAGCTAAAAAATTCTTATCAATTATTTGTATAAATGTTTAATAGTTGTAAATTTCTAACTAAACTTAAATTGAATTTTAATTAAAATTGAAATTAAAATTGAAATCTTTTTGATACTATAATTAAATATTGTGATTTACAATTAAGCTACTATTTTATTTTTTAGGTATCTTTGCTTTTTATATTTATTAATACAGTATAATTAAAATACTTAAAAAAAAAAACAGTTTTTAGTTTATTTTAAAATAATGCTTTAAACTTAATCAAAAACTAAATAAATTGTTATAATTTTTTTAATTTTAACATTCAAATTTGCTTATTTTTTTTTTTTTTATAAATTTTAAATACATTTTAATTTATTAATGTTTTGAATATAATGTATATAAAATAAATAAATTAAACACATATTTTAAATAAAAAAATTTTTATTTTTAAATAGTAAGCAAAAAAAATATTTAAAATTTTTTTTTAATCATGTTTATATTTATATTATTAAACTATAACTTTATTACAAAAAACTACTTGAGGATGAGATTATAATTTATTAAACATCTAATAAAACTAAATCATTGAAAAAAGATAAAACTTGTTATCTTGTTATATATAGAACATCTTGTTTCGCATGTTTTCATGAACAACTATTTCAGAGCTTACAATATCATTTATATTCCTTAAAATATAAAATTATTTTTTTTTTTTTTTAATTTGAAATTTTTAAATGTAATTATACTCTTTTAATTTTGTTCTATTGTAGTTTCTTGCACGAAATGCAGCTAAATGAGCATAATATGTAGGTGCCGGATAAGAAACACTTTTGGTACATCTAGAATAAATATAGCAAAGGTAATAGGACAACAATTGAGCTTGATCCATTGTAAAATTGTTGTCATCATGTAAAACAAAATATCTAGATGGTCTATTTGAACCCTGGTTTCATAAATTTTTAAAAGATTTTTAAAAAATAAATTTTAAGAATAAAATTAAACTTGAATTACAGAATGAGAGCATAGAAAGAAATCGAATAAACATGGAGTAACAATTGTTTTATCGACAACAGTGCCTGGGTCTAATTTACTAGCAGGTTTTTCAAGGAAAAGACGAGTGTGATGTCTCTTTTGAACTACAATAAATGTTATAGTTGGTTTATAATTTTGACCATTTTCTTGAACAATTTTTGAACAAGCTGATCTAATTTTGCCAATTTCATAGCTCAAAACAGTTGAAAACTGTCCTTCTGAAACTCCATCTCTATAAAAAACAATCTTTTGTGGATATTCTTTATTTTTATTGTAATATTCATTCAATAGGCTTAAGAACATATCTTCCAAATTATGTATCATTTCATAAGCTTTTTTTCCTGGAGCTATTTGAGCATAAAGCCTAGCAGCATAATAACAGCAATCTTTATCCAAAGAACCAACTACGGCTGCAATCGATTCGACTTTATTGCCCGGTGATGGATGAGTTACATCTGCACCAAATATCATCAATGATGGTTCATAAAATTGTTTAATATATTTTGAAAATCTTCAAGAAAAAAATTAAAATAAAAATTAATACAAAAATATAAAAAATGATTTTTACAATTCATTCTCTTTAGATAAAATGTGATTAGTACCACCAAGTTTGGTGTTTATTTTAAGAAAAATATTTGATATTATATTATCATTTTTATAATTATTTAATTTTTTAAAATTGTATTTTTCGATACATTGAGTTGGAACACCATAATCCAAATCACCTAAAGTTTTAATTTTATTATAGATATGCGTTTTTTGGTCGAAAATGACTAATATTAAGTCGTATGTTTGAAATTCTTGGCAAAAATTTTCCAATTTTAAATGTTCGTCAGTGACGTGTTTAATTTCAAAGGCTTTCTCAAATAAAATGTCGTGTGTTTTTCCGATTTCAATTAGCTTATTAAGAAAATTATTAATTTCACGGTTATATTTATCTTTTATTACGAAATCCAACAATATCGAATTTTTAATCTTGACAGTATTAAAAAATTTATTTTTGTTGGGCCATTTTCCATGTGTTCCAATAGTTTGGGATGATATTAAAGCTTTATCTTTAGTGTTTAATTGTGGTGCTTCAATTAATCTACCATCCAATTTAATAGGATTCTTATCAATTATTATATTATATTGTTTAAGAATTGGATCATTTTCAGCATTACTTTCAACCCATTTTTTAATATAACCCAAACGGTCAAAATTTTTGCAAGTAGCTTGTTTAACTCTCTCTTGATTTTCTTCTTTGCTTAAATTTGTCTCATTTTTTATTACAGTCTCACAAATCTCTAATGGTAAATAGCTTTTATTTCCTACATGAATACAATACAAATTAGGATATTTTACATTATATGAATATCTTTTTTCAAAATAATCTTTAATCGAGATTTTAGTTTTGGTTTTATCATTTATTTCGAATTCATGAAATGAATTAGGACCAAATGATACGATATTTTTTCTGAAAAAATTCTTCCCATATTTGATTTGTAGTTTGTTGAATTTTTCAATGAAACTAGCACCTATCAATCCATCTATTTTGTCTTTATCTATTCTATTATTCAATTCATTATTTTTACAATTATAATGCTCAATAGCCAGTTTCAACAAATTTTTACTCGGGTAAAATACACCGTTTGTAGAATCAATATTACATGTTAAATATGATTCTGAAGGCTTTACAGAACTAAAAGTACCTCTCCAAAGCTGTAAATTTTTACTAATAGGTTTAGAATCTGTTCCAGGTTCAAAAAATGATCTTTTCAATACTACATGATTGTAATTTAAATTATGAGTAAATACCAAGTTTAAAACATTGATAAAAATTGGATCATTATATTTATTCGGATCGAATCGAATTTGATTTATTTCTTTTAATTCTAATACAAATTTTTTGTTTTCTAATGGTATTTCATATAAAATTGATCCTTCAAATGGAAGTTTTATTAAAGAATATAAATTTTTTGAAAAATCATAAACAATCTTGTTCTGGTAATCAGCTGTTAAATTATTTAAAAAAACTTTAAACATTTCACGCATTATATATTTAGCTTTAACTTCTTTAATTTCTTTATCTTCACTTATTGTTTGTTTAGCTTTTAAACTAACATCATAATGGTAAACTGAAAATGGGTGATTAATTTCTATCTTAAAATGATTAGCTTCTAATGCAATTTGTTTTCCTAAAGAACCGAAATTTGGTTTTTTAGCGAATTCGAATAAAATAGATTCTTGATCATCTTGTTTTGGTATTAAATCAGATTCTTGCTCTTCTTTTTTCAAAACAGTTTGATTCTGAACTTGTTGAGCATTATTTTCTAATATTGGCAATATTGGTGTTGGCAATGGCGGAAATTCATCAAGTGTTGAAATCAATGAAGACTGTAAAGCTTTAAAAAAAAATTTTACTAAGCTTATTCAATCATATTTAAACTTTTGTTAATACTTTGAGGTCTTGAAATATTGTTATTTTCAGCATGCTGAGGTGTTGTTGGTGCATCTCGTTGGCTACTAGAATTATTATTTATATGCCTTCTTCTATTTCGTTTGGGCATGTTTAATACTTTTGTCTATATTTATAACTCTTTTTAATATTTAATATTTAGTTGAGTTTTTTATTTGAGAAAAAATTTTTTTGATTGAATATTTTAAATACTTTTCTTAATGCTTTTATAGCAGTAAATTTTTTATTAAGTAATTTTAAAATTAACAGGTAATTTTATTTTTAGTAGAAAAATTTACCAAATTTCGAAATTATTTTACAGTTTGAGAATCACCAGTTTTAATTTTTTTTATTTTACTCAAATTTTTTACATTTAATCAAGAAAAAATTCAAGACATTTTTAAGCTCAACTTTTTCTTTATTTTAAAATTGCAAACTAAAAATATTTGAAAGTATTTCAAATAAATTTTGTAATTTTGATTTTTCTTTAGCCTGTGTGTATCAAATAAAAATTGAATTGCATGCTTTTTGATATTAATAAAAATATTTTTTTTGATATATAATAACCACATTTTTCTATTTTAATTTTTATTGTTTTATTGATTTTATTTTTATAAATATATAAGTAAAAAATATTAAAAACTTAACCAAATTTTACTATAACAACTGCACCCACCTATAAAACTTAAATTAAAAATTTTTCTCAAATTTTAAAAAAATTTCATCACTTTAAAAATAGTTTAAATAGATAAATAGTTTTAATTTTTTTTTAAAGTTAGAATATAATTTTGAAATGGAAAGTTATTTAAACCGTTTAATAAATGTTGAAAATGAGCAAAAAACGATGAAAGAAAAAGCATTAAATTTGGAAAGTCGTTTGTCTAAATTAGAGCTCAAAACACCGAATTCAGATAGTATACAGATAGATACAAATCAAGCTGAAAAACCAAAGAGTGAAAATCAGTTGAAAAAAGAAGCTAAAAAGAAAGAAAAAGAAGCAAAATTTAAGGAAAAACAAGAAAAACTAAAATCAGCAGCAGCAGCAACGACAACTCAAACTAAACCGACAAAACCAGAAGAGAAAAAAGAAACTGCAAAAGAGCAAGTAATACAATATACCAGTGATACCAAGTCTGGCGAGAAAAAAGATACAAAGTGTCAATTGCCCGATGCATACAGTCCAAAGTATGTTGAAGCAGCTTGGTATGAATGGTGGGAAAAACAAGGCTTTTTCAAACCAGAAGCAGCTGAAATATATTTTAAGAATTTAAATGGCAAACCTAGAGAAAAGTTTGTAATGGCTATGCCACCGCCAAATGTTACTGGTACTCTTCATTTAGGTCATGCCTTGATGTGCTCAGTAGAAGATGTATTAACAAGATGGCATCGTATGTTAGGTCATGAGACTCTATGGTGTCCAGGGTTCGATCATGCTGGTATAGCAACTCAGGTTGTAGTTGAAAAGAAAATAAAAAGAGAACAAAACATGACTAGACATGACTTAGGTAGAGAAGCATTTGTACAAGAAATTTGGAAATGGAAGGAAGAAAAAGGAGATACAATTAAAAAACAATTGAAACGTATTGGTTCTTCTTGTGACTGGGATAGAGCACGTTTTACCATGGATGAAGTATCAGTAAAAGCTGTTTTAGAATCATTCATACGTATGCATGAAAAAGGCTTGATTTATAGAAGCAAAAGATTAGTTAACTGGTCATGTACTTTGAACTCAGCTATATCGGATATCGAAGTAGATAAAACACCTCTTAAAGGCCGAACAATGTTAAGCATACCTGGCTACAAGGAAAAAATTGAATTTGGAACACTTACTTCATTTGCTTATCGTATAGTCGAGTCAAAAGATAGTGATGTAGAAACCGGAGAAGAAATAGTAATTGCTACAACTCGTCCTGAAACAATGCTTGGTGATACAGCAATAACAGTCAACCCGAACGATTCAAGATACACTCATCTAGTTGGTAAATATGTTATACATCCGTTTATTCCATCTCGCAAATTGCCGATTATAGCTGACGCAATGGTAGATCCATCATTTGGTACCGGTGCTGTTAAAATAACACCAGCTCATGATGCTAACGATTTCGAATGTGGTAAAAGACACAATTTACCATTTATTACTGTCATCGATGATAAGGGTTTTATTACCAGTGAAGGTGGTAAATTCGCTGGTATGAAGCGTTTTGAAGCTAGAAAAGCTGTAATTAATGCTTTAAAAGAGAAAGGCTTATTTAAAGAAGTAAAAGATACAGAAACAGTTTTGCCAATATGTTCTAGATCTAAAGACGTAATTGAGCCATTATTAAAATCCCAATGGTATGTAAATTGTAAAGAAATGGCGGCTCGAGGATGCAAAGCAGTTAGAGAAAAGAAATTAAAATTAGTTCCCGATTTCCATGAACAAGTTTGGTTCAAATGGTTAGAAGATTGTCACGACTGGTGTATTTCACGTCAATTGTGGTGGGGTCATCGTATACCCGCTTATCATGTCAAAATAAAAGGTGTTAATCATGATTCAAGCGATGACACAGATGAAAAATACTGGATAAGTGCACATACTAGAGAACAAGCAATGCAAAAAGCTTTGTCTCGTTTCCCTGAGCACACTCAAGATCAAATTGATTTGCACCATGACGAAGATGTATTGGACACTTGGTTCTCATCAGGAATTTTCCCTTTCTCGATTTGTGGTTGGCCAGACAAAACTCCTGATTTCGGCAAATACTATCCAGGTACTTTGTTGGAAACTGGGCATGATATTTTATTCTTTTGGGTCGCTCGTATGGTTATGATGGGCGAAGAGCTTACCGGAAACTTACCATTCGAAACTGTATATCTTCACGCAATTATTAGAGATGCTCATGGCAGAAAAATGAGCAAATCTTTGGGAAATATAATTGATCCGTTAGACGTAATTGATGGTATTAATTTGGAAAATTTGCACAAACAATTAGAATTGTATAATTTAGATCCGAAAGAGATTGAAAAGGCAATCAAAGGTCAAAAAGAAGACTATCCGAATGGCATACCAGAATGTGGTACTGATGCACTACGTTTCGCTTTGTGTGCCTACACGGCTCAAGGAAGAGATATTAATTTAGATGTTCTCCGTATTCAAGGCTATAGACATTTTTGTAATAAACTTTGGAATGCAACTCGTTTTGCTATGATCAACGGTCTTGGCACGGAATTTGTTCCTAAACAGTCTTTATCATTCTTAAAAGATAACATGTCTAAGCTTAGAGCTATGGATAAATGGATATTGAGTAGATTAAGTGAAACAGTTCAATTGTCCGATTCTGGTTTTAGAAATTTTGAATTAACATCTATCACTACTGCTTTGTTTAATTTCTGGTTGTATGATCTATGTGATTATTATATAGAATATTTAAAACCAAGTTTCTATTCACCACAACAAACCGAAGAGCAAAATAATTCAAGAGAAATTTTATATACATGTTTAGATGTAGGCCTAAGACTTATAAGTCCTTTTATGCCTTTTATAAGCGAAGAATTGTACCAAAGATTGCCAAGAAGACAGCCAGCTATAGACCCTCCATCTATTTGTGTTACTCCGTATCCATCACCAGATGAATTCGATTTATTTAGAAATTTAGATTTAGAAAATAGTGTTAGGCTTAGTCAAGAAGCTATTAACAAGATTAGATCTTTAAGATCCGATTATCAATTAACACCAAAAACAAAGACTGAATTATACTTCAAAATATTCGAAAGCTCAATTCAAACTTCATTGTTTAACTTCCAGGATTTGATCCTAACCATGACTAATGGTAAATCGTTACAATTTTTATCTGAATCCGAAGAGCCACCAGTTGGATGTGCTTTGACTACTTTGTCCGATAAATGCAAGATTTATATACTTCTAAAAGGTATTATCGATATCGAAAAAGAAGAAGTTAAATTAAATAAGAAAAAAGAGGCTCTAAACAAACAAATTGAATCTATCAAAAAAGAACAGTCCAAGCCCAACTACGATACTCTTGTTCCAGAAACGGTTAGATCAAAAAATCAAGAAAAATTAGTCCAATTGTCCAACGAAGTTCTTCTAATTGAAGATGGCCTTAAACAATTACAATCTATGAAATCATAATTTATTTTAAAAAAAATTTATTTTTAGTATTTTATTTAATAGAAAATTTATCTTTATGATTTTAATAAAAATATATATTTAAAAAAAAATTATTTCTTTTTTTTCTTCTTTTTACCGGATTTCGACTTTTTACCTGATTTTTTACCCTTCTTTTTCTTCTTTTTGGACTTTTTGTACACTCCAGCTCCAGTAGTTTCGTCTCCGATTGATTCTAAATCACTCAAAGCCAAATCGTCGTAGCGAAGTATGAGATTAAAAATTCTATCTTCTGTACATCTAGGCTCGTCTGCATCCAGGAGTAAGGCTGGACTTTCGTATTTTTTAATATTGTTTAATTGAGTTATATAATTTGTTTCTACAAAACCTGGTTTTAACTCATTTGAGCCTTTTATACTAAAATCTTTTGGCAACACTTGACTTACTTTTGAAGCTTGTTTTGAATCGATTTTATTTACACATAAAAGTTTACATATTTTTTCGTTGTTTGTTTTAATTGCGTAATGCAAAGCATTTTGACCAAAACGATCTGGTTTGTTTATATCAGCGCCAGCTTCAATAAGCATTTTTATGATTTCATAACTCTCACTTGAACACGCTTTCATTAGCCCTGTACATCCTGTTTGCCAATCAACCACATTTAAATCCAAACCTTTACGAATATACTTAGACACAATACTTGTTAGACCTTCAGCACATGCATTTAAAAATAAACTTTCCATACTTGAATTTGTTATTATTATTATTATTATTATTAGAATATTATAAATTAGATTTAACAAGTTTTATAATTCTAAAAATTTCCATAGTAACTTGTTTTTTTTTTAAAAAAAAAAAAATTTGTTTATTAAAATTTTTTTCTGAAAAACTAGAAAAATTAATTTAAAAAATTTCAAGAACAAAATGTCGAAAAAGAATCAACTTCATATAATTAAAGTAGAAGTAACTCATGGTTCGGATAGACATGATATAGCTTTGTATAGTAATCATCCTCCAACTGTTGCCGAATTGATGAAAGAATTAGAAAAAAAAACTCGTGTTCCGTTTTCATTTATTCAACTAATTTTCAAGGGTCAAAAATTGCACTTCCAGCCTAATGCACCTTTGGTACAATTCGGACTATTTTCCGGGAATCGGATTATGATGATTGGCGAAAAAGTATTCTTAAAACAAAATTTGTTTGTCTATTTATTTAATTTTTTTTTTTGAAGTTAAACCAAAGTCAAGATGCTGTTTTTAGACGCATTCTAGGCATAAATAAAGATGTAGAACTGATAGTTAAAAGCTTAAACGAGAGTATAAACGAGTTTAATGTGATCGAATCAAACGGTGTCGATCGATCCATGTCAAAAGAGTATTTGCCTCAATTACATAAACGTGTGGTTGGCATGAAACGTGATTTAGAAGCTTTTTACAGTGTTCTAAATGAAGTTGATTTAAACAAATACAATTTACCTAATGATGTTAATCTTCATCATACAAATATAAGAAAATTCATATCAGACAGCATTCATAAAACTGAAAGTTTGATTCACAAAATTTCAAGATTAATTTAAAAAAAAAAAAATTAAAAAAAAATCACTTTTTATTTAAATAAAAATAATTATAAAAAAAAAAATTTTCAATTTTTTTATTTAAGTTTTGAAAAAACTAATGGTCCTTGAATAGGCGAGTTCCAAGTAGCTATATAACTACTGTATCGACTATTAATAGTAAAATTTTCAGCACACAATAAATAATCGGGATTTTTTTCAAAAACATTTAAACAATTTGTTTCTTTAGGTATCACGTCCTGATATTCGAATAAATTAGAAAGTTTTAAATTAGATTTAAAGGCCAAATAACCATTTAGATAGGCTGGAGATATTTTCATCATATACGGAGAACGAAGAGCCGTGATCCATAAACGTTTGGCTCCATTTATGGTCATAATCCATCCCAAATTGGAGCAATACTGGCCCTTGTAATTTTCTATTTTTAGAGCATTTTTACCAGATTTGGATTGAGATTCAGGCTCGGTTAAATTCTGAGTTAAATTGTTCTTTTCCTTTTTGTACAAATCATTGAAAAACAATTTCAAAGCTAAAGCAAACTTTTCATCTGTGTAATCACACTGTCCCAATATTACAGAATCATTCAGGTTTTTGTTTATTACACTCTTATTTGATATTACTTGGATAAACTTTTTAGAATTTAAAACAGCTGAATCGGATAAAATGAACAAATTCTTAGCCATGGAACAATAAGTGAGAGCCCATCGGATTGATATTAGAGTTTTTGTAGATGTATAGTTTTCATGATCGGGCATGTTAATTTGAATTATGTCCTTTTTCTCGCTTATTTCTTGTTCTAGTTTTAATTTATCTAATTGAGTAAATTTATTTTCATTTTCAATTTCTTGAACAAGGCTCAGCTTTTCGCGATTGTTTTTAAAAGTTGGATTTCCGATTGCAAAAACCAATTTTGAATTCATTTTTTCTAAATTTTTAGCCCATGTTGCTCTAGTAGCCATGCGATATTTGAAATTAAGCGCTTGACTTACTACTAAAAATAAGTATTCTATTTGCTGGTTTGTGTTGCCTGTTTTGATTTCTTTGCTAGATAAAGGATCTTGGTATTCGTTTAGAATAGCATAGTCTTCATCTATTTTGAGCTTGTTTATACAAAATCGAGAATTAGAACTCAAAAATTCATAGTCTAAATAATTAGCTTCCATAAGTTTTTTTATTTTTTCAGCTCCACCACTGGCATAGAAATTGTAATAGTTGGAGCCGAGACGAAAATATGGAAAATAGTATTCCAAATTTGGATCATTTTTAGATACATAAATCAAAAAAAAAGATAAAACTGAAGCAACTAATAGTAAAAAATAACATCTCCAGTATCTTGCAACGCCATAAACTAGTCTCATTTGTACCATTTACAATATCTATTTTATAAATAAAAAAAAAAAAAAACTAATATTTTGTTGAGTTGTTGAAATAAATTTCAATTTAAATAAAAAATTATCATTATTTATTTTTAAATATTGCTTGTGAACGAGTCTTTTGTTCTTATACAGAAAAAAAGATATTTTACAACCTTTGATAAATTTCAAGAAAAAAAAAATAAAATAAATTTGCATTTAAATTTTTATTTAATTTTTAAAATAAAATCAAAAAAAAAATAAAATAAAACAAATCTATTCTAAATTATTTTTGAATATTAAAATTAAATTTTTGAAGTTAAAATTTGCTGATTAAAAAAACTAAAATCTTTAGTCAAATCGAGTCCCAGTGTTTTCGAGTCAAATTGATCCGATATGGAAATTAATTTTTCCAATTTGAAGATGCTTATTTTAATTAAATTTTCAAATTTTTGGTTAAATTCTTTTAGTTTGGTCAAATTAAGTTCGTTTTGGTTCAATATGCCGAATTGTTTCAACACTTGTATCGCGTTTGTGATAAGATTAAGAGACAAAATTTCAAAATCGAATAAAAATTGTTTCCTCGAACCTTCCAAACTAGAAAATTTATGTTCCATTTTGCTAAAAATTTTATTTTGTACATCTTTAACCAATATTTTTAATTCACTAAATCTGTTTGTGTTCAACTCAATTAAACAATTATAAATCTCTGAATAATTTATAAATATTTTTTCAAACAATTTCGAAAACAAAATGAAATGTTTAAGATTAAATTTAACCAACTCTAAGCTTTCGTTTCTTATCAGATTTGTCTTAGTTAAATAACTTAAAGAATCATTGAAATCTTTTTGTTCATCGTCTGCTCGAAATATAAACTCTCGGCTGAATAAAACAGTCAAAAATTTATAAATATCAAACGATTTAGCCAAATCGAAGCCTTTTAAATAGAGCTCGTCATTTTCTGGATTAGCAAGATCACAAGAGGCAAGTAATGAAATACATACAAACGATGCTCGGACCATGAAATTAACCAATTGATTTTTGTAAGAACACAAAGCAATATACAAAGAAGCGCTTTCAAATAAGCCAGAGCTATTTTTGTGCTCCAAATGAGGTTGTTTTAAACTCAGAGTAGATTTTATATTATCCAAATTAATATTTCTTAAATCTTCAACACTTATTAATTTGCCATTTTCGTCTTGCAGATCAAATAAATTCAAATGTGATTCTATATTGTCTAAAATTAAATTTTTCACACAATTCATTTCATCATCATTTGAGTCAGATTTTTTCGAGATAGGCCAGTAGACCTTTACACCTAAATTTATTAAAATTCGCTTTAGTTTTTCTATCTGGTAACATAATTGATTTAGTAAAATATTTTGTTTGGAGTCGAATTGAGTTGAGTTTAACAATAAACAAGTAGATATTATTGATATGGGTTGAATAATTTGATTTTTTAGCATATCGATTAGAATCAAATAAGACATTGATTCGATTGTTTTGAACTGGTCCTGGTTCAGCTCGAATATAAAACTCGGATTCAATAAATTTGATTTATTCAATACATTTGGACCTTCTAAATGAAATAAAACCTCTCTTAAACTTATTGGACGTGAAAAATTAATAAATATTGAGCCATAACATTGATTCAGAATAGTCCTTGCTTTGACTAAACCACTAACTGTTTCTTTAGGCTTTGGAATGCCGAGCAGCTCGTTAGAATATAAAATTTCTTCTAATAAACGTTCGTATGTTAAACTAATAGGTATAAAATAAATATCTTCAGTTCGATGTCCATGCATAAATAGTTCTACACATGTAGATAGCATTCCTTGTTTAGGTTGGAGACTTTTCGAGGTCCGGCTTCGAGTACCCTCGATAAAAAATTCCAAGGGTCTGTCACAATTTTTTAAATGCTGCTGAACGTATTCATGAAACAAAGCCCAATATAATTCATCCGAACCGAATGATCTTCGAATAAAAAAAGCACCCGTGTGTCTTATAACATTACTTAGAAAAGAAAGTCCTAGAAAATCTTGACCAGCTGCCACGGCCGGCAATTGAACATTTTTATGAAAACAAATAATTGAAACTAATAAAAAATCCATATAACTTCGATGCAATGGTAAAAGTATACATGGATGCTGTTTTAGAACAGATAAATTAGCTTCGGCATCACTATTATAATAAATATGTTTATAAATTTTAGAAAAAACTTTAATCAGAACATAGCCTAATAGACGTACATATTTAAGATCAAATTGATGCGCCATTTCGTCTAATATTTGCTTAGCTTCTTTTTCAATATCTTGTTTGTTTAAATTAGAATTTTGTTTCGATAGAATTTGATTTGTGACATGTCTAAGCCTTTCTGAATTAAGCACGTCTTGTTTCACTTGTTCAGGGGTTCGTTTTTTGCTTGATTTCGATTGATTTTCAAGAAAGTTCTTCTTTTGAGTTATCCACATCAGCGGTCCTCCTTGCTTGTTGATCTCTTCCAAAATATCTGAGAACCCTTCCATTTTTGTTCAAAAAAAACCTTATAAATTTTTGTAAAAATTTCTAATTTTTTTTCAATTATTCTTTTTTTTAGCTAATTAATTCAAAATATTTCAAATGTATATTATTTTTTATTTAAACTTGAAATTTTTTCAAACATAAAATTGCAAATATAAATTAGGCTTTATTGCAAAAAATTATTAATAGACTTTTAATTTTTATCAAAAATGAACATTTTTTATACTGATTAAAATCAAATTTAATCTGATATAATTGTTGTTTCCCATCATAGTTTAATTAAAATTTAAAAAAGAAAAACAAAGTAATTATAAAAATAACAATATTTTTACTTACAGTTGAATTTAAACCAAATAAAAATTAAGCATATCTTATTCATTTTAATTTTAAATTTTCAATTTGAATAACCAAAATAATTTGTTCCTTTGATTTCGTTTAAAATATAATTTCAAATCAACTGATTTTTATTCAGCTTTTTTTATTTTAATTTTAATTTGACATGTTTGTAACAACTCTTTTTCAAAATAACATTATTAATATAATTTATTAACACTAGTTAAATTGGTAATGAAACTCTCCAATAAACAGAAAAATGAATTTGAATGAAAAATTAAAAATAAAAATATGTGTTGCTTTAAAAAGGAGCGATCCATATTCTTTAATTTAGGCTTATGATCTAAGTTATTTATTTATATCTATCAGAGTTACATATACTGAACATAATCACAAATATTCATATCATTTTTAGGCTTGATAAGCTTATACTTTCATATTTTCCAAGATAAATAATTAATCTAATTATATTCAAAGAAAAGCATAAATTATTTTTAATCAAAAAGATTCATTTTAAAATTGGTTTTGTTACTTAATATTTAATACTTGTTCTAACTATTATTTCTATTCCAAATTTTGCTTTTTTTCTTATGAATCTTTAGAAACAAAAATAAACTATGCTTAGACAAGTGTTTTAATTGTATTTGTGAATAACAAATATTTATATACTGTAAAAAGCATTAATTATGATACTACAAATATTTAAATAGTCTCTAATTTGTTTGAGCTATATCAGCTATCTTTTCTAAGTTCAATTCAAAAAACTGAATCTTAAAATAACCAAGTAAATTTAAATACTTTGTTCAATTCATTAAAATGAAACAAAGTTTTTTTTTTTTAATTTTTTTATTTATTAAATTTTAAAAAGAAAATTTTAAATTTTCAAAGACAAATACTGAAAAAAACATTTTCATTATTTAAATTGAAATTAATTTTATATTTGACAAAAATCAAAGTTAATTTACAATACAATTTAGTATTATTATTCACTTGAGTTATTAAATTAATTGAATTAAAAAATCTTATATTATTAAAATAAAAATTTAAATCTTTCTGTTTTTTGAATATATTTAAATGAATTAATTATATTCAAGTTATTTGAATCATTAATAAAACACAAGTTTTCATAGAAGCCTCTATACAAGTCTAACATAAACTGCACATCTGATGTTCGGTATTCGTCAAACATTATCTCAAAAAATTTGAGTCTGAGTTTTCCAAGTAAAAATTTTAAAGCAATCGATGCTTAAACAATAAATTTTAATTTGAGATTTGACTGTGACATGACTGTGACTTAATTACTGAAGTAAATAGATCATTTCAAAAGTAAGTTTTTGATTTTATCAAAAGTAAAAATTTTCTCTATATTTTTTAATTATTTCAAAGTTAAACTTGAACTTGAAATTTTTGAGCTTATTCATTAATAATCAATTAAAACTAAATTTTTATATTTTATAATAATTTTTTTTCTTCTTTTATTTTTTTATCTTTAATTTTACAGTATTGTTAAATTTTGCTCCAAACTTGGAGGTGAAGCAATAAATAAATAAAATGTTACTGTTAAAGTTGAGAATAAAAAAATAACTACCACAAAATTTAAATTTTATTATTTTAAATTATTCAATTAAAAATTGATATTTTTAGGCTTTAAAAAATTGAGGAAGTATTTGTGAAAAAAATCATCTGTTTGATTTATCTAACTTAAATAGGGATTTAAAATAATAGAAATTTAAAATATATTTTATATATTTAAAAAAAAAAATGCTTAAAAATAAATTTTTAGTTATTCTTTTAATTCTAAAATTAAACAATTGCAGTTTTATAAAAGAGCCCAAATATTGGTTAACAACATGTTCACTTAATAATTGTACACATGCATTAAGCTATTGTTCAAATTGTTATGGTGAACGTGGATGCAAATCTTGTATAAATGAATTTAAACCAGAATGTTCTAATTGTGCAAATGATATTTATAATAAAAATGATTTGGAAAATATTAATGGGATTCAATATATGTTATGTGATAGCTCAGATGAATTTCAATTAAAAGTTTGTCACTTGTATTGTAGAGGACAATTTTTCGATAGTGGACAATGTGAAAGATTATTAAATTTTCCGATTTGCAAATGTTTAAGAAATGAGTAATTTACTTTATTTTATTTTATAATTATTCTTAATTAATATCTATCTTATTTACAACATTTTTTATTAAAGAATTACAACTACAACAAGGTATTTTTAATAATTTAAATTTTTAGTTATATTATCATAAACTCAAAACTAAATTATTTCTAAAATAAAATAAAAGAATTTCTTCAAATTGTTCAAATTCAAATAATTTTTTAAATGGATTTATTACAGCTTTTGGTTTTATAGATGGCTATAAAAGAATATATTCATTACCTAATGGTGATATTTTAAGAGGAAGTTCAGGTTCGTTTTTTCAAATTATTGATTCAAATTCTGGTTTTGTTAAAAGAAATTTTACTACTATTTATACCAGTCCATATGTATTTGGTTTATTATCAAATGGTGATTTAGTGACTGGTTATTATAATAATAAAACATTAGTTGTTTGGGATTTAAATACAACCGGAGAACCATTAAAAAGAATTATTCAAACGAATGAATCTTTTTTGTGTTTAACTATTTTGAAGAATGATGATTTGGCAATAGGACAACAAAGTGGTAGCTCTAATTATGATATAGTAATTCGTGATAGCATAAATGGTTTAATAAAGAAAAGATTAGTTGGACATGCTAATAATGTTTATCAGATTCTTGTTTTACCAAACGATAATTTATTAAGTAGTTCAGCAGATAATACAGTAAAAATATGGAATGCATCAAATGCAACTCCAATAATGAGTAAATCATTTCCAAGTTCAGTTTTGTCGAGTGCAATCTTAAAAAATGGATATATTGCTAGTGGTCTAGCGGATAGTACTGGTAGTATTCACATTTGGGATTTGAATACATTAAATACTATAAGAATATTAACTGGTCATACCGGTCGTATATGCTGGAATAACTGTCTGTTATTATTAAATAATGGAGATCTTTTAAGCGCTTCTTACGATGGTTCATTAAAAGTTTGGAACACTTACGACGGATCTATTAAAGGAGTGCGTCAAACTACTAATGCAATATATCAATTATTGCCTTTACCAAATGGAAATATTTTAACTTCAAGTTCTAATCAAATTGTTAAATGGAATTAAATAAATAGAAAATTAAAATTTTTAAAAATTTATTTATAGCAAATTTTAATTTTTTCTTTTTTTTAATATTTTACAAGTCTATTTTAGATCTCTAGATTCTACAAAATTTTCAATTATTTAATTAAATTCTCATCTGAATGACTTAATCTGAATAAAATAACGGAATTAAATTTGAACTTTTTTTAGATTTGATGTTAAATCCTAAAAAGTAAAAGTAACTGAACTACTTAAAATAATCGAATTCTGATTTTAATTATTAATTATCTTTTGAACTAAAACCAGAAAATTAAAATAAAATAATGAATAAAATTGGAATTAGGCTTGGATTATTTTTACACAATAACTAATACTTGAATTTATTTATTTTTAAAAAGATTTTTTTAAAATTGATTAATTAAATAAAACAGTGGTGGCAAATAGCTTTTTTTCATATTTTGAAGAAATCAATTTAGAATAAATTTATTAAATTAAATGCACAAATTTTAAGATTAATCAAGTTTTAATAAATATATTTCTAATTCGTATAATTTTTGTGCCCTTTGATAAATTTGATATTATTACAATTTTACCGAAACTTTTCTTTTTAATACATTTGAAAAAAACTTAGAATTTAACTTTATTAATGATTCCATTTTATTTAGTTTTGTAAATTTTCAAGCGATTTGGTTTTCCAATATATTTATTCAAGTACACGAAATCAAGGAAATATTTTAATTCTGTTGATTATAAACCAATTCATCGAGGTTATTAGATAGACCAAAAAGAAATCTGAATGTTATTTATACAAATTAATCTATTGTATTCGTATTTTTAATTCCTTTGTTTATAGAAATTTAAAAATAAATAATATTATATTAGAATAACAAATATTTAAATAGTGTCATAATCGACTATCTTTTCTTAGTTCAATTCAAAAAACTGAATCTTAAAATAACCAAGTAAATCTAATTACTTGGTTAAATTAATTTAAATGAAACAAAGTTTTTTTTTCTAAATATTTTTATTTATTAAATTTAAAAAAGACAAATACTGAAAAAAACATTTTCATTATTTAAATTGAAATGAATTTTATATTTGACAAAAAACAAAGTTAATTTACAATACAATTTAGTATTATTATTCACTTTAGTAATTAAATTAATTGAATTAAAAAATCTTATATTATTAAAATATCTTTCTGTTTTTTGAATATATTTAAACGAATTAATTATATTCAAGTTATTTGAATCATTTAATAAAACATAACTTGATATGTAGATATTCTTGACTGATACCAGTCCTTTAAGGCTATTTTCTTTTAAATATAAATTTTCGTTTAGATCTAAATTCAAAACATTCAACATAATTAAATTAATAAAACAATCGTTTTCGATTAGTTTTAAACTATTGTTCTTCAAGTCCAAAACTTTGAGATAATATAAATCTTGAAATAAGTTTTGTTGTAAATAAACGAGATGATTCGAGCTTAAGTTTAAGTATTTTAGTATAAAGAGATTTTTGAATATTGTATTATTAAGATTAGACAAGCAATTAAAAGCAATGTTTAAATATTCGAGATTTTCTAAACTAAAAAAGCTATCTTTATCAATAAGCTCAATTTTATTATTTTCTAAATTTAATTTAGTTAAATTAAAAAACAAAACAAATTGATATGCTTTTAAATGCTTAATATTATTTTTATTTAAATAAATTTCTCTAAGAGAGTTGTAATCAGGTTTTTCAAATAAAAAACTTAAATCAAATAATTCCAACTTGTTATTTGATAAATCAAATAGATTCAAATCTTGAGAATTAATTTTTAAATAAGTGAAATCAATAAAATCGAATAGATTATTTTTTAACTCAATTCGAATCAAGTATTCCGATTTAAACTGTTGAAAACAAATTTTTCTTAGAATATTATTGTTTAAGTATATTTCTCTTAGGTCTGTTAATGACTCAAAACTCTTGTTTTCTATAAACTCAATTAAATTAAAACTTAAATCTAATTCTTTTAGACTTTGAAAATTTACAAAATTTGATTCTTTTAAAGTTTTGATTTTGTTAAAACTAATATTTAAATGAGCTAGAGTGAAAAAATTTTTCATATTGTCCAAAGCATCCAAACTCTGAATATTTAAATTGCTCAAGATTAGTTTTTCAAGAAAATTAATTGTAAAATTAGCTTTTGTTTCTAGACTAAAATTAGGATAATTGCTCAAATCGAGTAATTTTAAATTGATCACTGAAGTAAAATCAATAAGATCGTATTCGATTACTGTCAAATCCGAAAGAAACAAGGTTCCACCGAACCTAAACAAAAAGTGATCTATGACAAAATTTTTAAAGCAATTACCTCTTAGATCTATTAACTTTATAGAATTTTCGATACTGAATAAATTATGTAGTATTAAATCTATTGTATTGTTGGTTGATTTTGTTGCATTTTTGAAAAAAAGTTGGTTTAAATTTTTGTTTGATAAGAACGCAAATGAGTCCATATATATGATTAAATTGTTTTCTAGTCTCAATATGGTAAGCTCAGTCAAATGTTCAAAATCTTTTTTTTTTATTGCTTGAATCAAATTGTTAGATAAATCTAAATATTTTAAGCTATTGAATTGAACTAGAAATGAAATTGAATTCAATTTGTTTGAATTTAAGTTTAAATTTTTAAGGTTATTTGAAAAAGTGTCAAATAAATTGTTTGTTATGAAATACAGTTTGTTTTTTTCTAAGTTTAGAAATTCTATTCTTGAAACATGCTTAAAAACATTATCTGGTAAAAGAATCAATTTGTTATTACCAAGATCTAATCTCAACAAATAATTTAGTTTCAAGTCTATTAAATGTTCAATCTCGTTTTTACTTAGATCCAAATCCTGGCTATTAAGACTTATGTTTAAATTATTATTACAATCAAAAACTATAAAATTATTTGCTAGGTTCAAATTACGAATGTCCGAAAATAAACTAAAATCTATTGACATAATATAATTATTAGACAAGTTTAAAAATTTCAAATTCATTGAATGTAAAAAATTGCTTTTGATAACTTCAAGTCGATTAAAAGATAAATCGATTGAATTAAGTGAGCTCGTATTTATGAATGAGTCGAGCTCAATTCTGTTTATTCGATTTGAGCTTAAATTTAATTTCTCTAATTTTGCCATATTAAGAAATAATCGATTAGTTAAAATTTTGATCATATTATTCGATATACTTAATTCTTCTAAATTTTGAAGACCAGCAAAAGTTTGTTGCTCCAAAGAGCTTAAAAAATTGAAATCTAAATAGAGTTTTTTTAATTTGACCAAGTCCAAGAACGTTTCTGGTTCTATTTTATAAATAAAGTTGAATTTAAAACTCAATTCTATTAAGCTCTTCAAGCCATTTAAAAAAATATTTTTCAATTCTTTTAAATGGTTCGATTCAATTTGTAAAATTTGCAATAATTTTAAATTGAAAAAAGAATTGTCTTCAATTTGTCCGAGACCCAAATTATTCAAATTTAAAATCATCAAATAATCAGACGATTTGAATAAGAGTGTGTCTATTTTTGAAATTTTATTTTGCTTTAAATACAAACTTTTTAAATTTTTTTGATTTAATGAAACACTTTTTAAAAAATTATACTCAAAATTAAATTCTAAATATTCGAGAGAATTTAAATTAGCAAAACAGGTGTTTTGTATTTCTAATAATTTGTTTTTTTTTAAACTAATAAACTTCAATTTAGTTAAATTCGAAAAAGAATTTGCTTCTAAAATTTCTATTTGATTACTAGATAAATCCAAATGTTCTAAACAAATCAAATTAGAAAAACAACTTGTGCTTATCAATTTAATTTGATTTTTTTTTAAATTCAATTCTTTTAAATTAAACAAATCAGAAAATAATGAGCTTATACTGTCGATTTTGTTAAAAGACAAATCAATTGTTTCGACTTGGCTCATGGGTTTGAATAAACCTTGCTCAATAGAGCTTATAGAATTTCTTTTTATATTCAAATTTTTAATTGAAAAAGTTTCTTGAAATTGAGATGAAAATAAATACTCGATTTGATTGTAAGATAAATCTAAATTCATTAAATTATTCAAATAAGATAAATTTAAAAATTTAATCTTGTTTTTATATAAATTTAAAGTTTCAATTTTATTTGAATTGAAAAATATTCCAAATTCGACTTGAGACAATCTATTGTTATTTAAATTGATTGTATTTAAATTGTTTAAATTATAAAATGATTCGATTTCAATTGAATTTATTAAATTCGAGCTTAAATTTAAATAGAACAAATTTGTTAAATTTAGAAAAGATTTTCTTCTAATTGTCTCAATTTTAAAAGAGCTTAAATCAAGCAAACTTGTTTGAAATGAATTTACAAAACAAAATGAGGAAATAGAGTTGATTCTAGTCTTGTTTAAATCCAAGTTATTTAAATCAACCAAATCTTGGAACAAATAAGACTCCAAGCTTTCAATCAAGTTATCAGACAAGTCAATGCTTTGAATAGAAATTAAGCTTGAAAATGAATAAGATTCGATAGAAAAAATATGATTTTTTTCCAAGTCTAATTCTTTTAAATTTATTAAATTATAAAAAACATTTTTCTCTATTGATTTAATTTGATTAGAAGATAATTCCAATCTTTGTAAATTTGTTAGATTAAAAAAAGAATATTTTTCTATTCTGGTTAATTTGTTACTAGTTAGACTTAATAATTTTAACCTATTAAGATTATTGAATAAATACTCTTGGATCAAAGTGAGCCCATTTGAAGATAAATCTATAATTTCAATATTTTGATTGAATGCATTTAAACCAATTTGTTCAATCTGGTTAAAATTCAAATACAATTGTTTTAAATTAGAATTGTTTATAAATAAATTCTCTTTTATAAAAGTAATATTATTTTTACTTAAGAATACTTGTTCTGGATTAGAGTCGAGTAAATATTCTAAATAATTTGATGTTATATGATTGAAATTTAGAAATAAAACTTTAAAAGATTTAAAATTTGTAAATAAGTTTCTTGAAATAAAATTAATTTGATTGCCGAATAAATTCAATGTTGCTAAATTGATGAAATAGTCTGTAAATTGATTCTTGATCGAGTCAATTTGGTTAAATAATAAATCGATTTGTTTAATATAAAATTGATTATTCAAAATTCTATTTAAAGATAAACTGTAAATTAATTCATTCATTGTTTTTATTTTGTTTTTGTTCATTTTTAGTTTTTCCAAATTTGAAATACCGGCAAATGTTTGATTCGAAATAATTTCAATTTCATTTTCTGATAAATCCAATTCGGTTATACTAAAACCATGAAATAGAAAATTTTCTAAATAACTAAGATTTTTGTTATTTATAAGCAATATCTCGTAATATTTGTGCTTTATGACAACTTTTTTAATTTGGCTTGTAATCTGGGTCAAATTAATATTTAATATAGAAAATTTATTCTTTTTTGGACAAACAAGAATAAGCTTGGTTTTATCATTTTCTGGAGTATCACATTCTTTAGTTATGTCAAATTGATATGAATAATTAATTAGAAAGAATATTATAATTAATTTTAAGCTTAATAACATTTTTAATAAAAAAATAAATATCTGAATTTTTCTGTTTTTATTTTTATTTCTTTACAAGCTAGTAATAACTTTTTAATTCTTCTAGATAACTTTTAAATGCTTTTAAAAAAAATTAAAATAAGCAAATAAATAAATTAACAACAAATATAAAAAATTTTTTGTTAATATTATTAAAATATCTATTCGATTTAAAATTCATTAATTTTTAATTTTTTTTTTATAAATTTTGAAAATAAAGAATTAATAAACCTACGAGAAATTAAAACAGTTAAATAGCTTATATTGATGCGAAATGTATTTATTTTTATTATTTAAATATTCAATCATCTGGGTACTTTTAAATGACGAATATATAATTACGAAGTAAAAGAAAAAATTTAATATAATAAGTTGGTTAAAATCGTCTTTGAATAGCTTTTATTTTCTCAAAAATAATAAAATTATTAATCAATTTTTATCAAAAAAAGTTGATTATTATTTGCTAAATTTCTGATTTGGTTTTTTTAATCACTTTTCAAGTCAATTTTGACATGAAAAATGACGAAAATATTAATTACAAAACTTAAAAGTATAACCACCAAGTCAAAAAATCGATGAAAATAAATTTATATTTTTATCTACTTTAAAAAAAGATAATATATCTTTTAATACCACAAATTTTGAATAAAATACCCCAAAATTTTATTAAAAAAACAATAAAAGTAAAAATAAAAGCCAAAAAAAATAAATGACAATTTTTTTTCATAATTAGTAATAAAAAAATAGAAAAATATACTAATTTAATAAAAATTAATTAATTTATTGTTTATTGTTTATTGAATAAAAATAACTGTCCCATGGACATCTGTAGAAAAATAAGAAAAATAAAATAAAATAGGATAAAATAAAATAGACATAAGGATATGAATAGTTTGAATTAAGTAATAAGTAGTCATTTCTATAGAATAATTAGATAATTAAATTTGATTTAAAATTAAAATTAATATTTTTAGCTTTAAATGTAATCTTTAAAAGTTTGAAATTAATTAAATAAAGTTTTCAAAATTAATTTTTAATTTAGTATTTATCAGTTTAAGAATGATGTAGCTCACTAAATCATTGTTTAGATAGTCAATATTATTTAACAATACCATAATTTCATTTACTAATTCGTTTTCACTACACACATTTAAATAATTGATCATAAATAAATTTTCTTTTATCGATTTACTATCGTAGCCAATATCAAGATGAGTATAATTTTCTAATTGTACTATTTGATATTGGAGACAAGTTTTTTCATAGCTATTTTTTTTATAATATAAATTTAGATATTTGAACAAATTTGACGTCAGAAAATTATTGTTCAATTGTTTTAATATTGATATTTTATGCTTAAAGTAGATTGTTTGGATTGATTCAACTTTAAGGGCCTCGTTGAGTGGACTAATTCTATTAAATTTTGCAATCCCAATTGAATTTTTTATTAATTGGTTTTGTCTTGTATTTATTTCTTTTAATTTGCTATTTGTAATATAGATATTATCTAAGTGGTATCTATAAATTGATTGGCAATATTGCTTGTATATTTGCGCAATTGTATAAGGATGTAAACATTTGGGTCTACAACCTAGGCCATAAAGCGAGTACATACTTTTTTCTACTTTTTTAAATTTTTCATTACAATATTCTTCTATATATCTTTGATCACCAATAGGTAGGCCAAGATAGATAAAGCCATCAACATTTGGTATCTTCTCATTGTTTAAATATAAATCACATGAGTTATAAAATTTTTTGCCAGTCGTGTATGCTATTGATTTCTTTGAATTGAATTCTAATTTCCATTTTTTGGCATATTTTGCACATTGGTCTAATAAAATTTTTATATCTAAGTCTAAATTACCCAAGAGTACAATGTCATCAGCATATGCTATGATTGATAGATTAATACCACCTATCTTAGCTCCAATATTCAAGTTTATGCAGTTATCAAACATTTCGTTCAAATAGAAATTAAATAGAAATGGTGAGAGTATACCTCCTTGTTTTACTCCTTCAGTGATGTGAAACAAGTTCGATTTTTTACCTTCCATATTAACAACCATGTTTGATTTACTGTAATACGAATAAAGAGCACGCCATATTAATGAGTTTGTTTTAAATCTCAGCTTATAAAATAAGCCATCTCTCCATAATTTATCAAATGCTTTAGTGGCATCCAAGCTAATAACATGTATCGTCGACTTATTAGCTTTGTAATAGTTTATTATTTCGTTGATTGTATAATATGCATGTTTGCATGAAGTTTTCGGTCTATAACCGAATTGATTAATATTTATATTATTTAAACATTCCATTTTATTTAATAACAAGCCTTCAAAAATATTGGCCAGTACACTTGAAACCGAAATGGGCCTAAAATCATTTGGCGAATTGCCTTTTGTTTTTTTTGGTATCGGTGTTACTATTGTTGTATTGAATTCATTTGGAATATAACCAGTTTGAATTATTAAATTGTAAAAAATAAATAGAACATCAGTTAGTTAATTAATAAAATTAATAGTAAAATATTTATTTTTTCCACATTTATTTTTACAACTCCAATACTTTCTTTTAATCATTTTCATATCACATAATTCGCAAAACTTTTCTATTTTTTCAGTTACTGATTGCATCAAATTTTCTGAATCTTCTATTATACGGATGAAAATTTTTGTTTCGGTCTGTAGATGCACCTGTAATAATTGGAAAGTTTTCGTAAGTTAATTTGTAGGTTGCATCGCTCAATATATGTTCAGTTTTGTAGTCAAAAATACTCTAAACATTTGAGTTGGTAATGCAGAAAACTCGTATTTTCCAACAAATACAACATCATCATCTTCTGGGACGGTATAATGCTCTTCACACCATTTTTTAAAATCAGTTAAAGTACAATTTTTATTTACATTTTTATTATTTGCAGAAGCATTGATTATATACTGTATTTGGTTATCAGTTGATGGTTGCATACCAAATTTTATTAAATTTTTTTTTATATTACGTTTTTTTTGTCCAATTCCAATACTTCTGAGTTCTATTATTTTATTTTTAATATCCAAAGGCAAAGAACTATTTTCTTCTATACCTTCTTGGTGATTGGTGTGGTTATTATCTGATATATAGATGCAACCAGAATTTTCGTTTTTTTTTATTCCCATATATATTGTTTTTCTACATCCTTTTTTGCATATTTGCAATTGTAGACATGCTTATCCACGTCACTTAATCTATTAAGTGCATGAAAACTCCATGAAACATTGTCAAAATTCAAATTTTTGATTAGATTTTTAAAATGCTCTACTGAATCACAGTCTTGAATAAAATCATATATTTTGCCTTTGCTTCTTTTATTTTTTGGTATATCTTCTGCATCATTTACCGTATCATTAAAATTGTTATTTTTGGTTTCTTTTCTTATAAAAAAGTGGTACCTCTATTAATTAGATGGATTTTAATTATTGTGGTTAGTTATTATTATTGAGATATTCTTTTAAATAATTTGGGGTATTTCTTAAAATTTATGGTTTTTTTATTAGTTTTTGTGGTATCAATGTAAAACGGCCTTAAAAAAATAATTTTAGTTTTAAATTTTTAAAACCACTAATTATGGTCATCAGGAAACGAATTAGGTAATTCTAATGGCCTAATTCTAAACATAGTATAAACTCTTTTGCAGATTCTATTTGTCTTTCTATATCTACCACCAAGTCCTTCTCAAACGTATTCAATATTCTGTCTAAGTTTTCATCGAAGTCTAACATAAACTACACACCTGATCTAACTATACATTCATCTTTTCCATATGTTCGGTATTCGTCTAACACTATTTCAAAAAGTGAATAACCACTAAGAAATCCGTATATCCAGTCTTCGTCCTCAATTATAAGTGTAGCAACACTCGAGCAAGCAATTATCAAATCGATAAATTTTTAAATGATTTCAGATTTCAGCTTGACAACCTACTTTGAAAAATTGATTAAAAAGATCAATCCCAACACTCATTAGTCATATAATGTATGAGTGTGGTTCATCTGAATCGGATGGTGTCTTTTTAAAAAGTTGATTAATTTTGGTATTTATTAATTTTGAAATCAAAATTCTTAAATCTTCTATCAATGACATGCTAAAAATGATTTCAATAATTAAAATTTCTTTTAAGATATTAAATAATTTTTATTAAATTCTATACTTTTTTTTGTTAATTTTCATTCACGTTATTATTCGTGACTTAAATGAAAACTTTAATTACAAAACAGGAAAATCAGAGACTAAAAAGTTTTTTTTTTTTAAATTGCATATTTAAATTGCAAATCGGAATCTAAAATTAATAAAATTAGCATAAGATTTTTTAATAAAAATTTAATTTAAAATAATCTTTCCATTTTTAACTAAAACAATACAAGTATCGCCGTTCTATTTATTTGTAAATTAATATCAATTGAAGTATGATTTTCAAATACATTATTAGTAATCTTAGAATCCAAATTTTTTATTAGTTCATTTGCTTTAATAACATAAGATTCAAATAATTCTTCTCCATGCATTCGAATATGGTATACTGCTGATTGCTGTGAATAAAACCGAATATTTTTTCTTTTAGCCTTTCTTATAACTTTAACCATTTCTTTCAGAGATATCCACATTTGACATATCCAATTGACTTTCGTTTGCCATTTGATTTTCTTGCACAATTTTTAAATAGTTATAATATATTTGCAGCAACCTTTCTCTATTTAGTTTAATAAGCGTCCTTTCTCCAATCCATTTTTTTTATTTGGTTTATTTTTAATTTCTTTTGTTTCATTTTAATAATCAAGACTCTGTAAATCCTTCTTCTTGTTGAATTCACTTTCGAAAAATTTCATATAGGAACAAAATTGTGACATGGTTGTTGGCAACATGCTAACTGCAAAGTTAGTTGCAAGTTGCAAAAAATATGGTGCGTTAGTTTCATAAGGCAGAAGTTGTTTTATAATTTGGTCTAATCTAAGCTATTCAAATGAGTTATTAACCACAATACCGGTATTTAGAGTATTGATTGAATATGAAAAAATCGGATCAAAAAAAATCTTCTATTAAAAAAATCAACTATATAAATAAATCATATTGAAAAAAAATCGGGTTTGTAATTATCCTACAAAAAAAATCAAGCAATAAAAAAACAGGTGTATTATTATCTTGTTAAAAAATTATAATTAAATGTTAATTAGTAATTAATTGTCAAAGTAATTTAATTTCCTTAAAAAAATGTATCCATTGAGTAGCCATGCTAAATTTCAAAAATTAAAAGAGAAAGAAAAATACCGATTTGTCATTATCTTATTCGAAAAAGATACAAATCAAGTATTTGAGGCTCATTCTTTTGAAGGGGAAGGAAAGCACAATTTGACTAATATAAAAAACAAGTGCTATGAGGTGTTTAATATTAGAACAATTTTAATGCACCCAGAAAAGCTTCCAAAAAAAGGTTTTTAATAAAAAAAATTTTTTATTTATTTATATATTTAAAAATTTATTTAACTTTTATATAAAGACAGGAAAAAAGTTGTAAATGAATTAATTTTAAATAATAGACCATCCACTGGGTACGAAATGGACATGGAATGGGAGTATTATTTGGACAAAAGACAAAAACGACCGAGGAAAGAATGTGTCTTTCCCCCAGTCTTATCTTTACATCTTCGGTGAAGCCAAGTTCACAAAAAGACAAATTCGTGATATATCCATAGCTAGGTTAAGGGCTATGGATGTATTAGGTGGTCTAGAAGCAAAAGATTTTTTTATGACCACTCGAATTAAAAACATAATGGACCGCAAACATTATGAAAATACAATTCAATACGTCAAAAGAAAAGCGGAAAAAATACTATTCGAAGGCCCGTCAGTCCAATATGGACCCAGTCTTCATCCGGTATTTCGGATTTTAGATGAAGCTGAAGAACCAAAGAGATTTTCAAATGAAGAAATGGTTGAATTTAGAATTTCCGTTAATAAATTCCTGGAAAAAGATCGCAGCTCAAAAACGTCTTAACAAAAAAACAATAGACATATTACAAGAGATGGAGGCTCAGAGAAAATATGAGAAAGCAATTACTCCTCTATTTATAAAATCTTTTTTTTATTAACTTTATTATATAAATTTTTTTTTAAATAAATAATTAAAAATAAAAGATGTTAAAATTTAAGAGAAAAATTTTTAATATAAATCCTAAACTAACTTGTATAAAAAGAAAATTATTTTTAATATTTTATTGAATTTTACTATTTTCAAACTGTTATCATGTAATTTTGTCTGATTCTAGGTTTTTAAAAGTATTTTTATTTTTTAATTAAATTTTTAGAGCTTGCTGAAAAAAAAAATAAAATCAGAATTTTGTTTGGCACAAATTTTTAACATGTCTAATTTATAAATCGAAATCAACTCATTTTTGAAAGACTTGTTTAATAATAAAAAAATAAATTTTTAAATTGTAAAATTAATTATCGAGACCTATACAGTCTTCCTCAGGAAAAAAACTATAATTTCGTTTATAAAGTTTTTGTTGGTATCTTATTATTTATAATTGGAATTTGGAATGAGCAAGGTAATCTATGAAAAGAAAGACAATAAAACAAAAATTTAAAAAAAACTTGTTTTTGTTATTTAGATATTTTTTTATAGACTATACTTTTATATTTTATAATAATTATTTTAATTAAACATAAAAGTTAAATAAAATAATCTTAAATCTTCTATCAATGACATTTAAAAATAGATTTAAATAATTAAAATTTTTTTTTAAAAGAATTCTAAACTATTTTTTTGATTTTATTTTAATTATAGAACAGGATAGTCAGAGATAAAAATAAGCTTTTGAAAATTTTATTTCTATAAATATGAATTAGTTTTTTTAAAAATTGGATATTTAAATAAATATAAAAACCTTATACTGTTAAAAATTAATTTTGACTGTGATTAGAGACATTGAAGATAAGATAAAACAACCAAAGCGATGCTTAAGCAATAAATTTTAATTTAGTTTTGACTGTGAAATGACTGTGACTTAAATACTGAAGAAAATAAATCATATTAAAAGTAAATTTTTGATTATATAAAAAAGTAAAAATTTTCTCTATATTTTTTAATTATATTAAAGTTAGACTTTCAAAATATATTATTTTACTGACTGTGATCATTTAACAATAATATAAGTATATATCTACAATTTATTTCAATAAATAAATTTTTTTTTTAAATTTTTTGAATTTGATGATTTTTTATATAAAAATGATAATATTCCATCTGGCAATTTAAAAGAATTAAATCCTAAAAGAAAAAATATTTTATTTTGCCTCTTTGTAATGTTAAATTATAATATAAGAATTTTTATTATCTGAAATTGGGTTTGATTGAAATTATTCGATTGTCGTTTGATTGTTGAATTTTTCTCATACAAAAAATAAAAATTTTAATTTTAAGTTTAAATTTGAAAAACACAAAATGATAAATTATTAATGTAGAAAAAATATAATAAAAATTTATGATCAAAAATTGAAGCCTTTTTCTGAAATAAATTTACCTTTAAAAGAAAAACAAATTTTTTAATTTTTATAATTCAAAAATAAAAACAAATAAAGTCATATAACTAAGTAAAAAAAAATGAGTATTATACTAAACGCACGTGGTACCAGGTTTGAAATTTATTTGGAAAAATTAGAAGCTTTACCAAAGAGCCGATTGGGCAAAATCAAAACAAGTCTAAGTGGAAAAAAATTCGAAAATTTGGTTGAATTATGTGATAAATTTATTTTGGATAAAAACGAGTTCTATTTTAATAAAAGTCCAGAAATGTTGGCTTTAATTCTTGAATTTTATAATTCATCATGTAAAATTCACTTAAACAATTTCACTTGTGCTTTTAGTCTTATTGATGAATTTAATTATTGGATGATTGATGATTACAAAAATTACATTTCTAGTTGCTGTTTGAAAAATTTTGAGAGTGCTTTTGAAAAAGAAGAAGAAAGTATGGAACAAAATAAATTAGAAGACTTTGGCAGTTGTTGTTTTCCAAAGTATAGAAAAATTCTATGGGATATCATCGAGTATCCGAGAAGTTCTATTTATGCTAAAGTAAAGTTGAATTAAAATTTAAAATGCAAAAATTAATAATTTTTTTTTCTTAAGATTTATTCAATTTTTTCATATTTGATGATAATTCTTTCTACTTTAGACCTTATTTTAAGAACTTTGCCAGATCTCAAAGACTCAAACGCGTTTTTTATTATAGAAATAATATGCATAACTTGGTTTACTCTTGAGTTTTTGGTTCGTCTAATTATATGCCCTTCAAAAATAAGATTTATAAAATCACTGTTGAGTATTTGTGATTTTTTGAGTTTAGCACCATTTTACATTTATTTGATATTTCAAACAATCGACGCTATAAAACGAATAAAAAATGTTTCAAGAATATTTCGCAATTTTTCTTTGTTCAAAGTTTTAAGATATTCTTCAAGTTTGATGATACTAGGAAATACTATCAAAAAAAGTTACAAAGAAATATTTGTTTATTTGATATATTTATGTATAGGAATATTGTTTTTTTCTTCTTCATTGTATTATTGTGAATATGATTCTAAAGATTCAAAATATGTATCAATTCCAGCTGCATTTTGGTGGGCTGTAGTTACTATGACAACTGTTTGTTTTCTTATTTTCATGTCTTTTTAATTAATTAAACTTTTTTTTCAATAGGTGGGCTATGGAGACATGTATCCAGAAACTATAGCAGGTAAAATATTCGCAGCAATGTGTGCTGTTTCTGGAGTTATTATCTTAGGACTACCAATCGGACTCTTATCCGCCAACTTTACCGAGTTGTATCAAATAGAACAAAAAAAGAAACAAAAATCAAAACAAAATAAGAAACCTGAAGATTTTAAAAAATGTTTTAAAAAAATTTTACCTTAATAAAATTATCTTTACAACTATAAATTAAATTAAAGATAACTTTAAAAATATCTCTTTAAGTAGAAACAATTTATAGAATTTAGCAACTCATTAGATTTTCTTTTTTTAATCATAAAAGCTCAGAATTTTAAGCCTAAGATCATAAGATGTTATGAATACAAAAAAGACTCTGAACATTCGATAATATATTTAAAAAATAAATTTTTAAGTGGTAAAATAAATAATAATAAAATAGAGATTTAGTTATAAAGTACAAAATTTCACAACTTTTGGATAAAATATTTTTTTATTTTTATAGGCACGTTAGAGATCTCATTTCATCAAATGATTTTATCTTAACTTGGAAAAGTTACAAACAAATACTTGAGATTCTTAGCTTTGAAATTATTTAATTAATATTTATCTTCAACTCTAATCATTGATTCTAGTTTCTTATATATTTTATACAAATATGTAAAAAATAATTTATTTTTGAAATATTTTCTTTATCCAATTCAAATTTTTTTAAATATTGAAAAATTCAAGAGAGTTACAAAATATGCATTTATTCTTTTCAGATCAGCAAACAAATTAAAATATTAATAAATTATTTTCTTTCGTATTTTTTGAAATTAAATAAAGTTGATTATTTTAAGCTAAAATATGATATTTGAAGCAGCACATATAAATTGAAAATTTTGTTTTAATTAAAATGTAAAATCTAATAAGATATCAAATATCTGATACATAAATCATAGAAATATGCAACAAAAGAATTTTCTAATTATTCAAATATAATAATATTTAATTAATATTTTTATTTAAATTAAATTCCATTAAAAAAAAATAAAAATAATAAAAAAAAAACAAAGCTATTTGATGTTTTTAATTATAAAAAATAAAAAATATTTATATAAAGAAAAAATGACGTGTTTTTATCTAACTGTGAATTACGTAAATTTTAAATTAATTTAAATAAATCTAATATCCGATTATTTTAATTTAGAAGTATAATAATTCTATTTTTCAAACCATTTTTGTGATACTCAGATCATTTTTGTTAATTAACTTGATTTGATTTATTATACAACAAAATAATGTTCTTTTCTTTTATATTTTGAAAAACATTAATCTCAAATAAATTGCTTTTAAAATAAATTTAAATTATAAAAAGACTTATAAAGAATCTAATATTTAAAATAATCAATTATCAATTATGCTTCAAACTTTGGGGTTTATTAATCAACCTAATAAAAAAATAAAAAGATTTTTGTTTTTATTCATCATTTGATTCCTCGGGTTTTAATAAACTGATTTATCAGGTAATTGAAATTTGTATTATCACTTTATAAAATTAAAAGCTATACTCAATTTAGTTTAGCTAGTATTATATAATACATAAAAAACTAATTATTTTGTTGAAATAAACAAATTTAGATTAGTTAATAAAATTTTTTTTTATTGATAAAAATTGAATCAAAAAACGGAATTAGAAAAAAAATAAAATAAAACTATTTACAAAAGATAAAATGAAAACAAATTAATCTTAAATTTTAAAACAAAAATCAGATTTTTTTTCTTTATTATTTTCATTATTGTTTTGAGTTGAATTAATTGAGCTTTCAACAATCAATGGAATAAGAGTTTCATTGTTCATTTCGTTGGTTATTTTGACCAAATTTCCAACACCGTGTTTTGCTTTGAGCCTTTCTTCTTTGAACTTCATGGTTTTTTCTCTTCTTTTTTGCTCTTTATAAAATTCAGTAAAATTATTTACTATAATTGGAATTGGTAGCGCTACTACTAAAACACCGAATATACAACAAACAGCGCCAATTGATTTACCGAGTAGAGTAGATGGTATCATGTCACCATAGCCGACAGTAGTCATAGTGATCAGTGCCCACCAGAACGTAGTCGGTATACTTGTAAATTTTGTCTCTGGCTCTTCTTTTTCGGCAAAATAAGCCAAACTCGAAAATAATAAAACTGCTATTGTCAAAAACATCATCAACAAGCCTAATTCTTTGTAGCTTCTTTGCAAAGTATAGCCCAGTGATTTCAAACCGGTTGAATGACGCGCCAGCTTGAATATTCTTAAAATTCTTAATACTCTAAATAGAGTTAATACTCTTCTTGCATTGTTCAAATTTGCGTATTGTTGATTAGCAAATAGTAAAGATACATAGTATGGTAAAATTGAGATTAAATCTATAAAATTTAAAGGTCCTTTTAGAAATTTTATTTTATTCGGAGAAGAGACAAATCTGAGCAAATATTCAAGAGTGAACCAGCCAATGCACGTGGCTTCGATCACTTCAAAAATTGGATTATCCACATGTATAGTAGTTTGTGAACCAGTTTCGTTGGTTGATTTTTGAGTATTGTTTATTCTAGTTTGCAATTCGGGTATTGTGTTTAAAGTGAGTGTAACTGAGGATAGAATAACAAAAAATATTGATATAAATGCAGTTGCTCGTGCTGCTTTGGACGTCTGTGGTTTCTCCATTATATCCCAGAGTCGTTTTCGAATTGACGGAAAAAAACTAACAAATTTTTCATCAATAATCTTTTCTCTTTCCATTTCTTCTTCTTTTCTTATCTCTTCCATTACTGTTTCTTTGCGCTGATGATACTTCAAATGACAACAAGATTCTAAATAACAATCTTCAATACCCCAATACATTAAATCATCGTGAAACGACAAAATGCATATGTCTTCGATTAGATGAAGCTTATTAGTTCTGTAAAAGTTTATTATTGAGCTAAACGAACTTGAGTGCCGGTCGAAAAATATCTCGGAATTGTCTAAATTTACATCGTCGCATAACAACTTTAAATCTCTTAAAGTATTTGAGTATCTAATTCGGCCCAAGCGACTATTGGGCAATTTTTCTAATGATTTCCATAATACTTCGAACTTTTCGCCTCCGACGTTCAAATATATTCGTTTTTTTTGTTTAAATATTTTAAATTTTTCTTCATCTTCTTCTCCTATTTGTTCGTCTTGGTTGGCTTGTTGCTTATTTAGCATTACTGTTGATAAACTGTATTCATTTTTTTGCTTATTTATTTTATTCAAGCATCTTGAATATGATGATGTTTTTGTGATTCCGTATACAAGTGAAATTTCATTTGATTTCATGAGATTTTTTTATCAAAACTTGAGCTAAAATTAAGAAAAGAAATTTTTAAAGTTACCAGGAAACAACTGAAAATTAGATTTTAGATTTAATTTTTTTTTTTAATTTTTTTATTTAAATATAAATAAAATTTTAAAAATTCATAAGAGAAAATAATATAATAAAAATTTTAAAAATATATATTTATATATATACATATGAGTTTCTGAAAATTGATCCTTATGAATATGAATATTATGTCAATCAAAACGGAAAATTGAAAATTGAAAATTTGCATTTTTGTTTATTATTTTCAAATCATTTTTTTTTTATACAAGTTTTCTATTCTAATTATTAGATAATAAATGACTTGAAGTGATAGAATTCAAGCTTTGCTTTGCTTATTTATTATTAAGAAAAAAAAAAAAATTTAAACACCTACTCTTTAATGCTGAATCATTAAAATTTTAATTCTATGTATTAAACTTATTTCAATGTCATGATTTTTCCATTTAGTTTTTTAAAAAATAAGAAAAATATATATTTTTATTTTTCTCTAAATAATCTTGAAATGAAATTTGAGAATGCAACAAATTTTTAACATTTTTTTTTTTTTATAAATAAATATATATATATTTATACTTTTTTTTTTTTACAATTTCTTGAAATCATTCCTTAATAATTATTTTATATAATAATAATAATAATAATAGAAGAAGAATATAGAAATAATAATAATAATAAATCTGAGCTTTTATTTTATTTATCTTTTAACAAATTCTTAATATTTCAAGCGCGCACATCGTTAATAATTTTTATTTTTTTATACATAATAAAAAAAGATTTTTTTTTTTTTTCTATTTTCTATGTATTTTAAATATTCTATTTTATTTTTTTATTTTTTTTATAATCTAAATTTCAAATTTAAGATTTTTATTTCTATTTAAATACAAACATGAATTGCAACAAATTTAAAATTATTATTTTATTTTTTTTATGTTCGGGTATTTGAAACATTTTAAATTAGAAATATATGATACCAATTAGAAGTTTATGTTTTAAAAAAAAAAAAAAAAAAAAAATTGAAAGAGAATTTATCGGCATTTCATGCTAAAATAATTTACTAAATTTTAATTTCAATTTAAATGTTTCTAATTAATAGAATATAAATTAAAACAGATGCAGTTTTCTAAAAAAAGAATTTGTCTGATATGTATTTATAAATATATATAGATATAAGCTTAAGGTTTGTTATTCTTGACAAACTAGATCTGATCTTCTTTAGTTATCGTGGGATCCGCGCGCTTTGTTTAGTATAAAATCTAAAATAGTTGCTAATAAACAAAATATAAAAACTAAAAACTTAATTTAACCTTTTCAAATATGAAAATAGAAAAGCTTATTCTAGAATCACTTAATACTGCTAATCAGCTCTCTAAAAACGCTTTTTGAACTATTATTATTTTTATTATTATTATTATTATTATTATTATTATTGTTATTGTTGTTTTGTTCTACTTTAGAATTTATAATTAGAATATTTCAAGTAATCACAAGATTGAAATTAGAAAATTTTAATAATTTAATCTTAATAATTCGTGTGCCCAATATGTACCTTGAGGATTGATAATGGCTTGATTTATATCTATATTTATATGCGAGCTATTAATCAATAATCGTCATTGTTATAAAAATATCATGATAATAATAATATTAAAGTTTAATTAAAAAATAATTAATTTTGAGCTTTAAATTAAAAACATTTATTTATTTAAAAAAAAAAAAATTTATTTTATATATTTTTTTTTATTTTTTCATCAATTTAATAATAAAACAAAAGAAAAAATAAAAAAAAATTGTTTTAGAGTTTTTGTTTTTTTGAGCAGTTTGATATTTTATTTTTGAATTAATCATGAATTTGTTTTGAAAATTTGATTTGAAATTATTTTACAACTCTTTGGAGGCTTTCGTAAAAAAAAAAATAAATAAAAATTTAATTTTTTTTTTTTTTGAAATATTTTTGAAATTTTCTCTTTTCCTAATAATACGAAGAAAGCCTAATATAACAAATTCTAATCTAAGCAGTAATTTTTTTAGTATTTAGAAAATGTTTCTATTAAATGAAAATTTAAACAGCAAAAGAAGAAAATGTTTGAAAATGTTTGAAAATGATTTCATTTTTAAAAATAACAATTATTAGTTTAGTTAAAAAGCACAAGAGAGAAAACTTAGATTATAAATTTGAAAAGAGCTCTTATAAGCCATAAGATTTCTAATCACAATTAACATGTTTTCAAAAATTTCAATTTTTCAAGTTATTTTTTATTATTTAATTTTTAAATTTGCTTAAAAAATAAAATTTTTTAAAACAATAAAATATTTGTTTATTTGTCTATGTTGCTTAAATTATTGATTTTTTTGTTTATTGATATAAATAAAAGCAAGCAAGTTCGAAGTAATCAAATCATGATAAGTTTTGATTTTATTTTAACTGTTGTTTTTAAACTGATTTACAAACTTACTTTTGTAAAACTAATCTAAATGGCATTTAGCTAATTATAGTATTTAACTTTGAATCTTATTTTAGCATTAAAAAATATCTGAAAATCATTTTCAAAATGAATTTATTATTAAGCAATTTTTTTGTATAGGCGGAAGATTTTATTAATTGCAAAACAATTTCGTTTTTTTATATAAGATAACTATGAAAAAAACGAAATTAATTTTGCAACACCGTATAATACTTTTATCATATAGTTAATATTTAATTTTGTTTTGGATAAACAGCTAGCTCGTCAAAGCCTGAAATTTGGTCAAATTCTCGTCTAAATTCAAGATCAATACATTCTCCTATAACTATTTCAGCAGTTGTAAACACATTCATTTCACCAAACACATGTCCGCCATGTACATTACCGTTTTTATCCGATAAAGAAATGTGCAAATGGTGTCCACATGTTGAAGAAACAGTTCCTACTAAAGAAACAATTTCCATATGTTCTTGGTAAACTTTAACCTATTCTAAACATGTTTAGAAATTTTAAAGAAATTTTAAAAAATTATTTTTTCTTTTTAACTTCATTTGTTTCTTGACCACTGTAAGCCATTCTGAGTGTAGCTTTGGTCAAACTGCCAACACAAGTCATTATAAAAGCTGATCTTAAATTATTCTCTTTAACAAATTTGTCCAATTCAGAATGCAAATCTTGATTCGGTCTGAGCCGAAGCACATAAACTTTCAAATTCGAATTCATAGTTTTTATTTATAGAAAATAATCTCTTGTTTTTATAAAATATATATTTAAATGTAAAATAAACTAAATCACATGAAATTTAATTATAAAACATACTATACATATTTTTATAAATTTAAAAAATTTTTTTAATTTACAAAATTTTAATTACTAAATTTTTGCTTATTTTTAATATATCTCTATTGTATTTAGGTTCTAAATAATATTATAGCAATCGATTATCTTGAAATTAAATAATTTAGAAAAATTTTAATTATGAAGACTATCAGGTCTATATATATACAATATAATTTTGTTTTTAGAATACAAATTTGTATAAGCCTATTATTCAAAAATATATAATTATAGGCTTTGATTAAAATGCAAATACAAATAAAAGAAAAAAAAAATTGTTAAAAATTCAAATATAAAATCTATAGTTAATTAAAATTATTTTATAATATAATTTTTATTTTATATAGTTAAGGGTATTTATAAGGAAATTTTATAACAAGTGCTGAGTTGGTTTTATTTTATTATAGCCTCATAAGTACATTATTTTCTAGCTATTATTTTGTTCAATTGAAGTATCTTTGAAATTTTCTACTACTACATAATTCTAATCAACTAATAGATTAAAAGTTGAAAGCATTTACAAGTACCAAACTAGTCATATTAAATTCCACCAATTTATAGGTAACTTTTGTATATTTGCAGTGTAAGTTTACTAAATTTAAGTGATAGGTTTTGCGCTCATTTTCTGTTAATCACTTACTTTTAATACCAAACAAAAACTGATTTTATATCATCATTTTTGAGCTTTTGTTTCCTCTTAAAGATGTTTCTTCTTGCTAAGAAGATATCATATATTTTTATATTAATTTAAACAAAAATAGAAATAATTATAAAACACTTCATTTTTCAAATATTTATTTTATAAACAAATTAGAGAAGAGTGGTAAAAGAGACTTTTACTTTGGGCAAAGTATTTAGCATTCTCTATAGAATCAAGTAATTTCGATTTTTGAAAAAATTATTTAATTAAGAGTCTAATTGAAGTAGACAAAAAAATTAAATTTGATTATAAAGCAAAATAAGGCCCTAAAAAAAATAAATTAAGTAATACAAGGATTTTAATTAAATACCATTTATTTTCCATCAATTTTAACACTTGAAATAAAAACTAACTTTATAATAAAAGAAAACTTCTTTATTTTATTTGTTTTAATAATTTTAATTACTTTTAAATTAAAGAAAGAACATTTTATTGGACTTGAATTATAATTTGATTGATTTATTTCTTAGTAACTAATTTTTTTTTTCAATTTTTTTTTATTATTATTATTATTATTATTAGAACAAATAAACTTGAAATTAAATTTCAAATAACTATTATGCAATGTCACTTTTTAAAATTATAAATCCCAAAACATTGAAAACTAAACTTTGTTAATTAATTAAAAAAATATCGAAAAAAAAAATTTTTTTTTTTTTTATTATTTTAAGTAATTTTTAACAATAAAAAAGCAATTACTAAAACATAAACGATTTGATTTCAAACTCAAAAATTAAAAAAAAAAAATAGTTTTTTTTTTTTAGTAGCAAGATTTGAAAAATTATTTATTAGTTACGTAACTTTATTTTTATTTATTTTTTCAAGTTGTTCAATCAAACATTTAAATGTGTTCTTTTAGCTTGAAAAAAAAATTTATTCAATTTTAAAACTAAAAATTTTAATATTTTTTTTTTTTTTTTCAAAAATTTGTAATTTTTTTGTACAAAATAAACATTTAATATAAACAAGCTTGCTTTAAGGCTTCTCAATTTAGAATTAAATAATAAAAAATATTTTGAATCCTTTTATAAATTTATTCCTAATGAAAATAAAAAAAAAAAAACTAAAATTAAAAGTTTAATTTTTCAGATACAAGTTCTTTTAATATTACAAGAAAAATAAAATATTTTGGCTTGATTTTCATCTAAGGAAAAATTATTAATATTTTTTTTAATTTTTCTTTAGGCTAAAATATTAAACTTTATTTTAAACTTCCTTTTAATTTTAAAAGAAAAAAGAATGAAATATTAGTTTACGAGAAGTAAAAAATGAATGATTTTCTAGTAGACGAAATATTCAAAAATACACAAAAGGTACGAATAAAAAATCAAGTACAAGAGAAGCTATTAAAAGAGCTCATTGATGGTCACAAAGGTTACCGAGAGAAATTAAAGTATTAAAGTTTAATAAATTTAAATTCGAAACTAAATCAGATTATTTTGTTTTTAAAACACCATTTAAAAGCAAATCTTTATCAAAGATAGAAAAAACTCGACAAATAATCGAGCAAGAATACTATTATATGGAAAAAGAAATGCGCGAGTTAGGTCTAACACCGCGCAGATACGACAAAAACAAACCATACAATAATACTTCAGTAAAAATGTCAAATAAAAATACTAAAGAAATAGTTATAAAATCAGACGAAGAAGAAGAAGACGAGTCGGAATTAATAAGCAAAAAAGCGCTTTTGCCAAAGCGTAGAAATTCGTTTGCTGGAGCACAGACTCGATTCGATCAAAAACTACCTCGTAAATTTTCATTAGACAGTTCGAATATTGAGCCAAAAAAAAATCTTAGTCCGGTTTTGTTAAATCAAGATTTAGAAGATGAAGTAATTATGGAAGAAATGGAACAAGTCGAGTTTGAAAAGAGACCTGAAAGCATAAATAACATTGAAACAAGATCGATTTTTTCGGCTCTATTTAGCCCAATAAAGACTGAACAAGAGACAAGCAATACTCTAAAATCGGCTCGAATAAACACTGCTAGAACAAGTTTTTCAAATTTATCAAGCATGACTTCGAATTCGCTAAGAAAAGCGAATTTAATGTCGAATTCGAATTACAATTTTCCTAAATTAAAACGTAACTCGTCATCAAGTAGACCAAATTCGAAAAAAAAAGAAGAACAAAATAGCAAACGACAAGTGTCATTTGGACAAGTTGAGCTTACACAATTGGAAATACCTACTGTTTATAAATATTCTAACATTGGCTATGAAAAGTTTAAGCTTAATCCTCATTTCTATTTGCCAGATGGTAGCTTAAAACGTAAATTTTCCTTGCCAAAACTAGAAGAGTCGATGGAAGCGGTGAAAAATTGTAGATATTTGAGACGAAATTCGAAAGAATTGCAAGAAGCTGAAATCAATTTGTTCAATGATTTCGATAATTCAAGTCAATCTAGTTCAATTGATAAGAATATTTTATAAATTTTCGTACTAGTTTATTTAAAAAAAAAAAAAAAACCGGTAAAAAGAATAAGTTTAATTTTTTATTAATGTAGATTAGTATTTAAAATTTTAAAATTTTATTTTTTTGTTTTAATTTAAATAAAAATTTTGGATTAAAATTGATAGACTAATTATTTAATTTTTTTAAAATAAAATAAATTGAGAATTGATTATAAAAAATTATATTTTATTGAAGATGATTAATAGAGGCTCTTGAAGAACTCTTTTGTTTTATTTAATACCTTCTTTGGTGAGGAAATTTTTATGATTAACAATTTATTATATAATGTTTAATTAAAAATTATTTGAAATTCAATATTTTTATTTTTTTAAATAAAAAATACAAAATACAAAAATAAATTTGAATTTTAAATAAAATAAAAAAATTGATTTGTTTCATAAAGATCAATGTTTTAACCATATTAAATTATATAAAAAAAAAAAAGAAATCAAATGATACCAAATTTTCAAATAATTAAATGCTAAAAAATATCTAATTTTGATGAAATTTTAAATTAGAGACGCTTTTAAATAAAAATTATTCAAGGTCTAATATTAATTAGAAAAATTTTTAAAAATAATTTATTAAAAATTTTAATTAAATATAATTTAAACGCTTGTTGCAGATGATTGATTTTTGCCATCGATCCATTTATTAACAAACAAGTATTTGAACCTTGTTCTAAATCTTTTGTTCATTAATAAATAAATGTACAAGTTAACAGCATAATTGAGTTTTGAAAAAGTGGAAAATAAATTTTTTAAGAATAAATAAAATGGCTTGTTGAACAAATAAGGCTTTGAGAACAGGTATATGTTTAAAGTAGCTGATGGGCCGAGGAAAAGCATGAAAGAGAAAGTGATTGTCATCAACAAAATAGCAATATTTCTTGATGCTTTGTATCTCTTTTGTAATTTATTGCCCTTGCCAATTACTGTTCTATTATTTTTCAAAATTTTAATACATATCAAAAAATTGAATATAATTAGCAACATAAACGGAATGTGTATTATAAAAATTGCGCTAAAAATAGGCCCAATTGTTCTTATGAAATAATTATCTGTTTTGTATTGAATACAAATTGAATTTTCTATTTTGCTTGTTAGAATAAAATGCTTATTGAATAAAAAAGATGCTAAAAATATGGAAGAAATGACCAAAAAAGGTTTCTTTGAATACTTTTTGAATCTGTACAATTCACCAAGAGCTCTATTTTTGATTTTTTGTGTAAAATTAATGAAATAAATCAAAGTAAATCTCTCAAATGTGAATGCTACTAATAGCCATGATGAATTAAATTGAAAAAAATGGAATATAAATTGGTAAATAAAACAAGATGTGCTTGTTATTGCTATTGGATCGACTGATATGTAGTCGATGATCCAACTTCTTGATTGAAATATGCTCGAAAACAAGAAGGCTGAATCACTTAAGGCTATCATTGAGAAATATATTGTCCCGGATCGGCTCAAGCCCACAGGTGATTTTTGTTTTGGGTCCCGAAAGCTAAATGGCTTTATTAATAAAATTATTACCAAATTGTTGAATATACCAATAAGCTCTATGAAAGGATGAATCGAATTGCGAATGAATCGAGCTTTTCTCAAAAAAATTACGTCCTGGCTTAAGCTCATATTGTAATTCATTTTATTTTTTTTTTAAATTATTATTATTTAATTGTTAATAACAATAATAATTTTATATACCTTTCAAATTAATTTTATTTTGTTTTTGATCAAAAGAAGAATAAGCAAAAAATCGATACCTAATTTATTTGACATTTATTTCAATTTTCCTTTATTAAAGATATTAGTTCTTTTTGTTAATTTTTTATTAAAATGATTTCAAAAAGATTCACTGAAGTAAATTCTTTTTAATTAAATTAAATTTTTTATATAAATAAAATCTAATGATTGTCATTTGCTTAAGCTTGCTTTAATCGAGAATTATCTTTTAAATTATACGTTATATTTTTAATCTGATTTGGAGTATTTTAATATCAGCAATTCATGTTTTTCAAAACGTGGTATTAAAATTTAAAAAAAGATCATTTGCTTTTTTTTCTATAATTTTAAACCTAAAATTTAGGTCTATTTGAAACTCTGAAATTTGCATTCTATAATTGCAATTTATGATAAACTAGAAAAAAAAAATGTCTAATTATAATATACATAAATAAAACCAAATAGAAAAAATTATTAATATAATTTTTATGAAAAACAATTTTATGAGTCAACTATGGGTTGTGCTATAGGTAGCTTATTGTCAAGTGTAACATGCTGTTGTGGTTCAGCAGCAGCTAGTCTTTGTTGTAAGGCTTTACCAAGTATGAAAAATTCTACTTCAACACGTCTCGCTTATGCGTTTTTCCTAATCATCGGAGCAATTGTTTCGTCAATTATGCTTATACCAGGTCTTGGTGATTCATTGAAAAAAATACTCCCAGGCGTTTGTACTAACTTAACAATACCATTTATAATTAATCATAACCAATTGATTGATTGTAGTTCTATAATTGGTTACTTTGCTGTATACAGAATTTGCTTTTCTCTGGCTTGCTTCTACTTTTTGTTTATGGTATTGATGTTATATGTTAGAAGTTCCCATGATCCAAGATCTTACATCCAAAATGGTTTTTGGTTCTTTAAATTTTTGGCTTTGGTTGGAATCTGCGTTGGAGCTTTTTTCATACCACAAAACGGTTCTTTTGAACAAGTTTTCATGTATTTCGGAATAATTGGTGGATTTTTGTTTATTTTGGTTCAATTGATATTTTTGATTGATTTTGTTCACACATGGAACGAAAGCTGGGTAGAAAAATTCGAGAATGGCGACAAAGGATACTACTATGGTCTTTTAATATTCACTGGCTTGTTTTATGTAACTTCTATAGTGCTTATAGTATTGGGATATATCTATTACGCTTCTGTTTGTCTTATTTTTTAATACTTTAAATTTTAAAGTAAAATTTTAAATAGCTATTTTTCTATTATAAAAAAAAAATTATGTATAGAATCCTGGATGTGGCTTGCATATATTTTTTATAACTTTCAACCTGATTTTGTGCATTGTAGCAACAGTTATAAGTATGATACCTAAAGTACAAGAGTATAATCCAACATCAGGTATTTTACAATCAAGTTTTGTAACTTTGTATGTAATGTATTTAACATGGTCGGCAATGAGCAATAATAGCAGTATTTAAGCAAAAAAAAAATTAAAAAAAAATTTTTTTTTAAATTTTTATCAAATTTAAGATAAGCAATGTAATCCGGGTCTAATAGGTATTATACACCCGTCAACTGTTTCACCATCAAATCTAACCACAACAGCGCCTATTCCATTTAAAGCTAGCTCTCATGTTTTAGACGTACCAAGTATTGTGTCTCTAGTCCTATGGTTTTTGGTCATTTTATATTCTACATTCTCATCTGCTTCGAAAGGTGATAAGCTTATAAATGTAGGATCAAATAGAGAAAGAATATCTCTTACAGAAAATGATTGTAACGTTTAAAAACAATTGAAAAGAATTAAAATATTTTTTTAATAAGTTTTTTTAAAAAAAAAAGCAAGTCAAGATAATGATACAGATAGACAAAGAGTATGGGACGATGAAACAGAGCAAGTAGCTTATTCATACTCGGGATGTCACTTTATATTCCTATTAGCATCTTTGTATGTAATGATGACTTTGACGAATTGGTACAAGCCTTCGTCTGATTTGAACAACTTTACGGCAAACGAGCCATCTATGTGGGTGAAAATAAGCTCATCTTGGCTCTGTATTATACTTTACATTTGGACATGTATAGCTCCATGTGTTTTGAGAGATAGAGAATTTTAAAATTTAATTTTCTTTTTTTTCTTTTTAAATAATATTAATTAGATCAAAAGATCAAACAAAACATTTTTTTTAATATGTATAATTAAATAAATATTTTACAGGTGTTGAATTTTATTAATTTTTTTAATGTCTTAATATTACATCCCAAAAATGAGATTTCTAATTTTTATTTCAACACTACTATATAAAAAAATAAAAAGGGAAACTTTAATCAAATATCTAATTACTCGAAATCAAATTTCAGCAAAATTTAAAATTGAAAAAAAAAATTATATAACTGATTGAATTTTTTTTTTTCTTTTTTTTTGATCAAATATTTTATGCTTCACGCCCATTCTTTATTTAAAAAGCTAGAAAATTAGCAATATGTTTTTAATTACGTTGTTAATATCAAGGCTCAATGGATCTTAAGAATAATAATAATTTTCAAACTTCCTCATAAACTTATATAATCATTTATATTAAATTTTTTCTTGATTTATGAATATCTAATTTAATTAAAAAAAAAAAATGAATAAAAAAATATAAGCTTCAAAATCTCTTATCAGAGTAGATATTGTCTAATAAAAAAAAGAAAAAGAAAAAAAATGAATGAGAACAAAAATGAAAATAAGTGGTTTTATCTAATAAGCTTATCATGTATCATGATCGGCTTTGTTGGATTAATATTGAATATTTTGGCTTTGGTTTATTTAAATAAGTAACTTTAATTAAAAAAAACTATTCAAATAATAAATTATTTGACAAAATTTTTAACCAAAAGAAAAACAACCAAAAACAGATCAACTGGTAAATTATTTTTAATAAATCTAGTTTTATCTGATTTATTCAAAATAATATTCAACATTCCTGTTAGAGTAATAAGTAGCATAAATCAAAAATGGATATTTGATGACATTGGTTGTAAATTTTACGGTTTTACTGGAGGTATTTTGGGCTTTGCGAGCATTTCAACTATGGCTTTGATGACAGTCGAAAGATACTTGGTCATAAAAAAGCCTTTAACTGCTTTCAAAGACAATAATAAACTTATAATAAGTAAATTCTTTTTTTTGCTTTAAAGAAAAATTTGATTTTTGTTTATAAAGATATAATTTTAAAAAGGATCTATTGTAAGTTTATGGATATTTTCGTCCATATGGCCAATACTTCAGCTTTTCTGTGAGGATGAGGATTCAATTCAGAAAAATTTTGATTTCAAAACTTGTTGTTTCGATTATTTATCACGCAGCACTTTCTCAAGAATTGTTTTAATATTGTCTTTTATCGGTGGTTTTTGTTTACCATTGTTAATTATAATAATATTCTATTCACTACTATTGTATGAATTTGAATTAGCCAAATTTGCCAACATATACAGATTTGAGAGTACTAAAAAATTGAACCAAAACTTGCTTGTTATCAATCATAATTCATCTAATAAATATGGCATATCAGAGGCTGATATTGAAGCAATAAAATTGTTTCATACACGCTCATATTCATTATCTACCAACAACACAACAAATTTTAATAATAAAGATAGAAACAGATCTCATTCTAGTCAGTATAAAATGAAAAATAATTTTTTTATTCGTCGTGAAACAAAGTTTGTCAAGTCAATTATATTAAGTGTATTTTTGTTTATTTTAACTTGGGTTCCATTTGTTGTGATGGTGTTTTATGCTCAATTTGGCTCCAATGTTAAAAACTATTTATCTCCCTTGTCAATTTCAATACCTAGTGTTTTTGCTAAACTTTCTATTATTACTAATCCGATTGTGTATGTGTTAACAAATAAAGATTGTAAAAGCTTTTTTATGAAATTTTTTACCAAAAAATTCAACAAATAAATTTTTTTTGTAAAAAATTTTTTTAACAAGATGTTTTCAAAAATTAAAATTAAATTTTTATTTTTTATAATTTTATTTATTTATTTATTTATTTAGAATAAATTATAATTCTAAAAATTAAATATTTTAAAATTTATAAAAGTTTTTACAAATTTTATAATTTTTTTTTTTTATTTTACCATTTTAAAAACTTTAGACAACAAAATTAGATAAATTAAGCATTTAATCAAATAAACAAAATGTTATTTTTTTACTAACATATTTTTAGCTTTATTAAATTAAAATAGAATAACTCTTTTTTTTTTGTATAAGAGATAAAAAATATGCTGCGCAATTCTCTCCAAAATTATAACTATCTTTTTTCCTCGATAAGCTGAGAATGGCAGGTGACAAGCTTTACTTAACCTTAGAGCAAGATTAAACTTCAATTATGCATCAAATTATTTTTCCAATTTCAAAGTTTTTAATTATTGTTATATAAAGTTGATAATATTTATTAAAAATAGTAGATTGAAGAGTCTTCAAAAACTCAGAAATATTCTTTAATTCTTTCATCAGTATAAGAGGTTATTTAACAAAGCTTATTTAAAAATTTTTTTTAATAATTAGAATATCAAATTCTTTATTTGCAAGATTAGAATAAAAAAAAAGAAATTTAAAACCTGAATCATTAAATATTCTAATGAACCCAAATGTTTTTTTTTTTTTATTTTTTAAATTTCAACTTTAAATTTTAATAAAAATTAAAATAAACATAAAGCTTGTTTTTCGAAATTATTTATAATACTTTTAACATTTTTCAAGATTTAGTTCAATTCAAAATCTAGATAAAAATGAAATTTATAAAATTTAAAAGATTATTTTAAATATTTTCAATTTTCATAAATCTATGGTTGCAAAATTTTGAGCCTTTTTCAAATAAAAGATTTTAGTTCAAGTCTTTTTTGTTCTAATTGTTGTTGTTCTTCTATTGTATTTAGCAAATGAATAAAGAAACCGAGTCCATTCAAAACGAATTTCAACACTATTTCGACTATGCAAATTATTACATAACTATTTTAACTATTTTATTCTACATTGTTTTATTCGGATTTGGGATATTTGCTAATAAAAAATTTGATTAGATAATTTGAAAGCAAATAAAAAATAACATATTTTTATTTTTATTATAAAATTAGGTAAATTATTGTTTTTGAGATAAAAAGTATTAAATTTCATTTTAATTTGAAGATAAAAAAATTTTTTTTTTTTTTTCTAAATTAATTTTCTAATTTCTTTTCAATAAAATGTTAAAAAAAATTTCTAATTTAAAAGGAAGTAATAAACAAATGATAATATCTTGACAACAGCATAACAAGGTTATTTTTAAAAAATTAAAACGTAATTTATTAAAAATTTATTATTTCAACAAAAATATTTTTAAAAAAAAAATATCGATTTTTTCAATTTTAATTTACTTAAAAATAAAAAAAAAACATATTAATAATACAGTATAGACGACAATTACGACAATAAGAAAAAACGATTTCATGTTTATTAAATAAGTTTTATTCAATTTCAAAAGTAATTCTTATTTTTTTTTTTAAATATTTGAATTTAAAATTATAAAAAAAAATAAATAAATAAATAAAATACCATAGAAAATAAAAATAATAAAACTTTAATTAACCCAAATTTTTAAATATCAAGCATTCAAATTAGAGAATTTTATTATTTAAAATTATGTCGAAAGTAAGACCGTCCGATATAGAATTAAAAACGACGAATAATAACAATAAAACAAATTTAAAAGACTATTACGAGAATGAGATCGCCAAAAAGCGTAAAAATTGTACTGATATTCTCTGCTTGATATTATTTCTGGTGTTTTTAATAGCTCAAATAGTATTGTCTTGTATAATATTTTTTAGCGGTGGAGATCCGAAGAACTTGCTGCTACCACGTGATTCAACTGGTCAGCTTTGTGTTGACTCAAAACCATATTTATTTTATTTTAATTTAATTGAATGCGTGAGCGTAAATGCACTTGTGACCGGGTGCACTTCGCCAACTATATGTGTATCTAAATGTCCTGATTCTAATCTATACTACCAGTTCAACACCCATAGAGATTTGCTTTATAAAGAGTATTGTATCAATGAAAAATTGTCTTCTTACTTTGGAGGTTCAGTGCCATCGAGTGTTGACCAACAGACTTATTTGGACTTGGCCAAAAAGAAAATATGTCCAGTATATACGCTTCAGTCAAAGTCATTGTATGGTCGGTGTTTGCCATCAATTGTTAGCAATTTGGTTAACACTGCTCAAGAAATAGTTGCCACTGACACTCAGACAAATCAAACGCTTCAAATAAATGACCTCACACAAGGCTTAAACTATGATCTAGTCTCGAAGGCAATAAAATATTTAGTAGATTTAACTAATATTAAAAATATAGCACAGTTTATTTTAGAAGATTTTATAAACTCGGTTTATTTAATAGTTCTACTGCTTATAATTGCATCAGTGACAAGTTTTGTGTATATTATTATACTTAGGTTTATTTTAGCTCCATTGATTTACATTAGTTTAATAGCTCTAGTTGGTGCTTTAAGTTTTGCAGTTTATTATTGTATTAGTAAATATATATATCTTAAAAACACAAATACAACTGAAAAATTTGAGTTTTCGACCGATTTTAACTATTATATGCAACTAAGTGTAACATGGCTAGTAGTTGGTATAATAGCTGGTGTTTTACTTTTAATAGTTTTATTAATAATTTTAGTTCTAATCAAACGTATTCGATTAGCCATTCAATTATTATGTGAAGCTAGCAAGGCAGTAACAAGTGTTTTTTTGACACTTATATTTCCATTAATACCACTAATATTACAATTGGGATTTTTAGCTTATTTCATAACAACTGCAGTAGTTCTAGCATGTTCAGGAACAAGCTTGTTTCGAGTGGCAAATTCTACAAATTCCTCAATGAGCATAGGTGATTCTTGTAAGCCAGGCGTAACTATTCAAGGTGTAGAATGCGTGTTTTACAGATACGGATTTGATTCAACAACCATATACAATTCGGTTATAAGTTTTCTACAAAATTATCAGTATATACCACAGTTGTACAATTTGTTCATGTTCTTTTGGGTCCAGGCTTTTATAGTTGGTTTAAACCAAATGATTTTAGCTGGCTGTTTTGGCATATGGTACTGGTCACAATCTAAATCTTCTTGCATTTTATGTACTAGTATCAAAGACACCCTTGTTTATCATTTAGGCTCAATAGCATTTGGATCTTTATTAATAGCTATATGTAAAATAATAAGAACTATAATTCAGATGGTCGAAAGAAGACTCAAATCAGCAGTTGGTAAAAATAACAAGCTTAGTTGCATAATATCGTTTATGTCATGTTGCTGTAAATGTTGTCTTTGGTGTTTGGAAAAAGTTTTAAAATTTATAAATCGAAATGCATATATTATGATTGCTATTTATGGTAGAAATTTTTGCAAAAGTGCCCGGGATGCAATCAAATTATTAGCTTCGAATCCTTTAAGAGCATTCGTACTAGATCGGGTTACCGATTTTATACTTTTTTTAGGACGCTTGTTAATCACGACTGGGGTTGGAGTTTTGGCTTTTTACTTTTTTTCGCGCAGTTTTTACATTGATCCAAAGTTTCAAAAATATTTTGCGCCTGAGCTTCGTTATTACTGGGTGCCTTTGATATGTGTTATAATTGGAACTTATTTTATAACAAAGACTTTTTTTACTGTTTTTGAAATGGCTGTAGATACCATATTTTTATGCGCTATGAAAGATTTGAGTATTAATGATGGTTCTGAACAAAAACCTTATTTGATGTCTAAAAAGCTGCTCAAAATTTTAAGTGTTAAAAATGTGAAAAAAGAAGATAATCAAGATAAAATTAAAGTAGAAGATGTTAAATTTTAATAAGATTAATCAAATTTTAAAAATTAAAAAAAAAAACCGGTATTTTCTTATTAGATTTTAAAAAATCGTAATAAAGCACTAAATAAAAAAAATGTATTTTTTTGATAAAAAATTTTTTTTTTTTAAAAACCTACTTAAAATATTATAGCTTTGAAACTTAAACAAATTTTCAAAAAATTACACATTTTTGGTTCTCATTTAAGTTTAATTTTTCAACATTTAAATAAGAGCAAGATTTTAATAAAAATAAGTTCGATTGAAAAAAAAAACTAAAATTTGAAAAAAATTAAAATGAAATTTACTTTAGTTTTTGCTTTATTGAATATTATATATTCAATTGGTGCCAATCCAGTTAATAGAGAAGAAAAAAATCCAATGGAAAATGAAGGTCTATTTGAAGGAGATATTGCTGGTATTGATGAAGTAAATAGAAATTATAAAGCTAAAACATACATTATGAGATATTAATGCTTTAAAATATAGTCAAAAGGTTTATCTCAAATTCCAACTACAAGCTATGGCAAATGGCCTGGAGGCATTGTACCATATATCATAGACGATTTTACATATAGTAAATTTAGAAAAAAATTACTTTATATCTAACTAGCTTTCAATATATTTTTTCAAAAGCTGATGCCCAATTACAAGAAATTTACGCTGGTATGAAAATTTTAGAAGATCAAACTAGAATTGGAACCAAAAATTGTATTAAGTTTGTAAAAAGAACTACAGAAGCTACATATTTAAGAATTCACGCAGGACAAGGATGTTGGTCTTATGTAAATTTTAATGAAAGTTTTAAACATTTGAAAATAAATTTGATGAAATTCTTAATAAAAAAGGTTGGCAGACAAACAAAAACTGGAGCTCAATTAGTTTCTTTAATGAAACCATCTGGCACTTCGACTTCTTCTTGTTTATATAAAGGTATAGTTGCTCATGAGTTGTCGCACGCTTTGGGATTTTGGCATGAACAAAGTAGACCAGACAGAGATAATTTTGTAAGAATTGCTTGGGAAAATATAGCATATGATCAACAACACAACTTTAATAAATACACAACTGGTGCTGATACTCTAGGACTACCGTACGATTATTATAGTATAATGCATTATGAATCAAACGCATTTTCTACAAACGGAAGAGACACAGTCATACCATTACAATCAAATATTCAACTAGTAAATGCTTCTAAAAAATCAGCAATTACATCAACTGATGTAGCTGAAATTAGAAAATATTACGGATGCACTGCATAAGAACTTCAATCAAAATATTAATCAAAATATTCTAAAATTAATATTGTATTTTATAATTTGTAATTTTAAATATTTTTGTAGTAGATTTTTAATTAGTAAAAAATTTAGAAAAAATAAAAAAATTTATAGTTTAAACTAGAAATTTTTTATTTGATAATATAAAAAATCTTTCCCACACCGGGAATCGAACCCGGGCCGCCTGCGTGAAAGGCAAGAATCCTAACCACTAGACCATATGGGAGTTATTATTATCTAATCATAAGTTATCTTAAAAATTATCATTTTTAGTGCTCTTATTAAATTGAAAAAAATTTTCTAAAATTTAAAAAAAAAATTTTTTTATTTTTGGAATATTTATTGTTTTTAAATGACAAAATACAACATTATATTAAAAAAAAAAGATTTTATTTGAAGAAAAATAAATAAAAAACTAATTTTTTTTTAGTGACATAAATTGGAATAAATATTAATAAATATAAAGGGATTTGGCTTTAATTGGTTTAAAATGAGTTTCCCCATAAAACTTGTAATGCTTTGGCTGTTTCATTACTTAATTGCGGTCCAATTAAAGGATGATATTGGTGAAGTAAAGTACATAGCCAACTTTTGATTAAAAAAAAGGATATATTTTAGATATAATTGTTTCTTTTAAAGTAAACTTACAACATATAACAACAAACAGATGATAAAATAAGCATTACTCTGATTAATCTTTTGAATTTAAAACAATTAAAAATAGATTATGCCAATAATTTAAAAATAAATTTTTCCATACTCTCTGTTTGGCCCTTTTGCAAAAAATGGTAATATCCCTCCTATGATAAACCAAAAAAGGGAGACTATAATTAATGGTATTCCAATTGATTCCATTATTCGATTTAGAAAATTTATCTAAAAGAATAGAAATTTTATATCACATGATATTTTAAAATATTTTATTATTTAATAATTTTTTTTTATGAAAAAGAACTATCTGGTAGCAAATGTAAAATAAAAGCTGTATTTTAATCTTGATATCAAAATTTAGAAACAATATTTTTATTAACTAGATAATTGAAACTGGTTTTTTAGAAAGATTGTTTGAGTATCGAAAAAAAAAACTTTTTTAAAACAAATTTTTATGATAATTTTTTAATCATTTTCATATTTTTTCTAATAGAAATATAAAACTAGAGTTTGAGACAATGCAAAATAAAATATTTAATTTTTTGGCTTTATGAAGATTTTATTTAAAAATAAAATAACAATTAATAAAAAAAAAACAATAAATTTAAATTTATTTACAATTAATTAACTTTTTAGAAATTTTTAAAATTTCTTTTTTTGACTCTTTTAAGTCTTTTAAAACTTTTAAACTATATGATTGAGAAACACATAACTGCTGTTTTAAACATTCATTTTGGTCTTGTAGTTGATAATTCTCATTAGTCAAATTTTCAATGATTGAATTTGAATGCGACATTTCATGTCTCAGTTGCTCATTCTGTTCGATTAACTGAATATTCTCTTCGTTTAATCTTTGTACAATTTTTTGCTGCTTCTGAATTATGTCTTCATAATTGTTGCAAGAATTAATTTTTGCTTGATGTTGTTGTCTTTGTTTTTGAATTTTTTCTAACAATGATTGAGAACCTTTCATGTTTTGAAATTTTTCCTTTTTTAGACCATCAATAAGTTTTTGTTTTTTTATTTTTTGCTTGTCTTGATTTATCTCGATTGATTCACAAGGCAAAGTTTTTAAAGAAGATTGTTCGAATTCAAAAATTGTTTGTTCCATTTTGTCTTGATTGCTTTAGATTTATTTGATTTTTTATTTGATGATTTACATTAAATTAAAATTACTTCTTTTATAAAGAAAAAGATTTCGATACAATTTAATCAATTAATAAATTAATCAATCAATCAATCATTTAATCAGCTAATTTAATTTTAAAAAAATTCTAACACCTTTTGATTGAAAATTTTTATTTTTTTAAAACTTCGTAATTAGGATGTGATATCTATAAGTTTTTTCAAAAAAGAACCATTTTAAATGTAATCAATGGGAAGAACATCTTTACTCTTGTGAATACACCATCTTTAAACAATCAATAATAAACCTACTAAATATCATCTTGAATCAAAAATATAGCCAATTTATGACGTTGTTATCAACAATATGCTTTGGCGATTAAAACGTTTATTTCATTAAAACGATCCAATCGTTTCGGTTCGGACAATATAAACCAACCAAAGTATAATAATACTTAGCACTATACACATGAATATCTTTATACAACCATCAATGTGGTTTTGTACTTTTTCACAAAAAAAAATGTTTACCAAGTTAAAGGTGTGAAAGGAAGAAGTCTCTTTTTTTATTTAAAACAAAATATTTTTGATAATCGATTTTGGACAGCATTCAATCGGATAAAAGTTTTTCGGAAATGGTTTTGTTTAAACTCTCATGTTCATGTGATATATTGTAAAATTATACAAGAAATTTTTGTAGACTTTTCATTTATTTATTTTTTTTTGTATTTTTGATAATTAAAAAATTCAATCAATTCTTTTTTAATATATAATTTTTCAAATAATTAGTATTTGAATAAAACTTTTGATTAAAAATTTTATTTTTTAAAAATTATCAATTATAAAATGATAACTACAAAAAATTTATTTTGGAAAAAAATATTTTTTAAAAAAGAGCCATTTTAGATGTAATCCATGGTAAGAAACTCTTTACTCTTGTGAATACAGTACCTTGACCACATCCATAACCCCATGAAACCAAACCTACTAAATACCATCTTGAATCCGAGGTTGATTTAATTACAAATGGACCACCGCTATCTCCCTTTATTTAGGTTTTTTTTGTTGATTACTATTCTTTTATTTTTTTTAAAGCTTATTTTTAAAAATTTACTTGACATGCTCCAGCATTAGCATCATTTTCACCAGCACATATTTGTGATGTTGTATTATATAGAGTACTGTATCTTTGTTTACATCTAACATCTGATAAAATTTGAATAAAACCTTGCATTTTTTCGACTGTTAGAACTCCTTGATATCTTTCATGTCCCCATCCAGTTAACCAACCGGTTTTTAATTGAGGATCCAATTCTGAAGGAGTTACATCACTTTCGTCTAAACAAATTGGAACAGCATAAGTATCATTCAAAGTAATTGGTGACTATCAAAAAGAATTTAAAAAAAATCAATTAATATATCTTTTCAATTATTTAAATTATTTACACTAAGCTTAATTATAGCAATATCGTTTTGTAAGGTATTCATACTAAATCTTTCATGAACAAACAATTTTGAAAAACTTCTTGTTTGTACCCAGCTTTCTTTAGCAAGGCGATTATGAACACCAACATCAATACTGTAAGCTGGATTAACAAGAGAAGAACCGCTTATAAATTAAATATTATAAAATTTAGATTTTTAAATTTTTTTTACTAATAATTTACCCAAAACAATGTGCAGCAGTTAAAACAGTATTACTATTAATTAAAATACCACCGCAAAAATGTCTACCATTATTGGTCATTGAAACACTCCAAGCCCAATCACCTGGTATTGCTTTTGTACCACTGATTACTTTATTCGATGACAAAGGACGAACGCCACAATAAGAAGGACTTATTTGGCAATTTACTAAGCCTTAATATTTAACAATATTTGAATATAAGTTAAATTATCTTATTTAAAAAAATTTAATTTACTTGAAATAATTAATAAACAACTAATCAATAAAAAAAACATTTTTATTTTATATGAATTTAAAAATTGTTTTATTAACTAGTATTTATTTGTTTCAAATTGTTATTGAATAATAAAAAAAAAAAAATAACATATTTTTAATTCACGTTTCAAATTAATACAAAAAATTGATAAGAAAAAAAAATATAAATGCTAGATTCACAAAATAAAGTAAAACAACAACAATAAAAAAAAAAAAAGCACGCCAACACAACATCTAATTTACAGTGGCTTCAGATGATGTGCCAAATTTAGCTAAATTTTTCATTCTAAATAAATTAAATAGAACAGATTTAAATTCTCTTTCAAATTGTTTATTAGAAAAGTACAAAATTATTAAATTGTAACTATGAAATGAAAATGTTATGTTATCGCATAAAGTGATAATAATGGAACCATAATCAGTGTTGTTTAATGGTATAAAAAAATAACCAGAAACAATGGCAGATGGTAGAGTCATTATAATGAATATAAAATTAATTGTCAAGACTGTTCTGGTCATGTTAATTTTATTTTTTTTCCCCACTTCAGCTCGATTGCCAATTTTGTTCCAATTGGAAAAAACAGCCATGTAAATCAAAAGACCATTGAATATTTTTAGAAATATAAATGGTACAATTGAATACAAATACAGATGTATTTGGCCCATTATATTGAAAAGAGTATAATCATTATCGTATTGAGCATAGCAAATAATAACTTCACTTCCATTTAATACAATACTATAACCATTGGTGAATAAAACATTTAAGTTTATAGCCCATATTAAAATCATAAGAGCTAACATGAACCAAAGCGGTTTGTTTTTGTTGAATATAAATTTTTGCCAATTTTTCAAAATGATACATAAATATCTATCTAAAGCAATTGAGACCTTTTAAATATTTTTTTCATTAAATTTTATAATATTTTTGAAAAATAAAACTAATAATTTTTTACTAAAATCCACGCAGAGTATTGTAAAAAAGCATATTGAAGAAATATTGATATTCGACACCAAGCCAAACTGGTAAAATTAAAATCAACGCCAAAAAAAGCGGTTATAAAATGTTTCAAATTCCATTCATATAGGCCAATAATGTCGCTTAGAGTCATGATGCCAAAAAATTTAAATGTATTAATCCTCCAGAGTCTTTTCCGGCTGCAAATATAAAACACTATTAAATTAGACAAAGTGCCAAATATGCATAAAAACACAGCATAGCCACCTAGTACTTTGAATATAATATTCTTTAAGCTTTGTTCAATCATTTATATAATTTTTTTCAATTCAAATTTTAATTTATAAAATAAAAAAAAAACTAAAACTAAAGCTTGATAAACTATCTTCCTTTTTAATAAATTTTAAAATAAAATATTTTTTTTAATAATTTTTTTAATTAAGATTGTTTGCTTTAAGGCTGATTTGTTTCAATTCCGGATATTATAGAAAGATAAATTTCCAAAAATTAAAAAAATATAATTCCTATTTTAACAGCATTTTATTAAATAAAAACTAGAAAATTAAATCGCAATTCAGACTAATTCGTTTTTTATTGTCAATTTTAATAGGCAATGTTTTAAATTTTTTTTGAATTTTTTATTAGTAAAATACAATGTTAAAATATTGAAACTATGAAATGAGAATGAAACGCTATCACAAAATGTTATAAGTATTGGTCCAAAATCTTGCTTAATAAGATTCAAATAAAGATATCCAGACACAATTGCAGTTGGTAAAGTAAGTGTTATGAACGAAATAGTCAAAATTATTACTGTTTTAGTCATGTTTAATTTTCTTTTTTGAGATGTTTCAAATCCTGTACCAATACTATTAGCTTTCATAAATACTACAATATAAATTAATATACCATTAATAATTGATAATGAAAAAAAAGGAACTATTGAATACAAATATAAATGAATCTAAAAAAATATATTTATTTTTAATAAAACTTAATTTGTTATTAATTATTAAATACTTGTCCCATGATATTGAAAAGAGTATAATCATTATCGTATTGAGCATAACAAACGACATACTCAGTTCCATTTATTATTTGAATGTAACCATTAGTGAATAGAATATTAAAATTAATACCAAATATTATTAAGAATAATAAGCCTAGTATTAACCAAAATATTTTGCTTTTATTCAATATAGTATTTTTATACTGAACAAATATGACACGATCCAAAGTTATAAATACCTGTATATATATGATAAATTTTAAAATCATTACTTTATAATTAAAATAAAATAAAATTTTTTTATAAACTAATATCCAAGCAGAATATTGTAGGAATGTGTATTGCAAAAATGTAGATAATCTACACCAAATTAAATTAGTAAAATTAAAATCAATATAAAAAAAAGCGTTTATAAAATGTTTCAAATTCCATTCATATAAGGCGATTGTGTCACTTATAGACATAATTGCTAAAAATTTAAAAGTATTTATGATCCATAGTTTTTCTCTAGTACATGTATAAAATATTATAATATTAAACAAAGTGCCAAATATGCATAACACTAAAGCATATATACCAAGTATTTTTAGGAAAACATCTTTTAGATTTTCAATAGACATTTTTTTATTTTTATTTTAATCATCAATCCTAAATTAATTTCAATTTATACGAGTAATAACATGTTTCTGTCGGATATTATTTCTAAAAATATAATTCAACAATCATTTACTGTCATGTTTTATTAGTTTGCTTTTTTATTTATTAATATTAGAATGGAAATGTTATTTCCTTATCATTTTTTAATAATTCTTTTACTTTCTTTAATTTAAGAAAATTCTAATAGTTCTCATGAAAAACAAAAGACTGAATTAAAATTATGATACAAAGCAAATTTTAACACAATAATTCTAAAAAACAAGGTTTTTTAATTGCTATAAATTTTAATTCTAAAAGTGAATAGTTGGTTCAGCAAACTTTACCAGATTATACAATCAATATATCACAAACATATAAGTACGATTTTTACAGGTAAATTGTATAAACTTGGATTTTATACTAATAGAGTTTACTGAACCAACTATAGGTTTTATAACAACAAGCTTTTTTATTTGTTTGTTTTCAAATAATAATAAATTTTTAATATACATCATACTTTTGCAGCACGCATATAAACTTTAAATTAGGGTTTTCAATCAGCATTTCATCAGCTCTATTTCAAAAATATTCGCAAGAACATTTACGGTAAAAAATGCTTTCAAATCTTGAATTTTTAAGAATATTCAATATAAGAATATAAGTTTGTTAATATTTATCATTTACCTAGATAAACCTCAAAACTTTATGAATATTAAATGCTATTATATAATTCAGTTAAACATAGTGATGCAGTGATTCATAATAAAAATTTCCTTGGTTAATAAAGAAAGTAGCTATAGATTTAACTTTGATGATGGTAAAGAGAGTATTTAAAATAATGTTACTAAAACTGGCTCAAGCATACTTGTTCAGCTTATTTTATAAATTAATAGTTGTTGCATAACACCGATTAGATCTAATTGCAATAAAAGATGTAAAACCAACAGATGTAAATGTGTTACCGATAATAAAACCAAGCTAAAAATATCGTACTATCTTAATAACAATCAAAATTAACAGTCCATTTCCCTATACTTTTTTAGAGTATTTTTTTCATCTTCTAAAAAAGTATTTAAATACATCTTTAAATTAAATTAAATCAAATCGAAAAGAATATATTGATTATCTTGAAAATTTTACTTTCTAGCTTTATTATTCAACAATATTGAACTTGATCTGATTGAAATTGAATCATTAATAGATACATTTTTTTAAAAAAGCATCATAAAAAATGTATTAACAGTTCTTTTTTATTTAAATATTTAATTAAAGCCTCTCAGGCATCGATCTACACCGTTAGTATTGATCGAGTTATTTGCAATTTAAATATTTTTAAAGGCTTTAAAATCTTATAATTTAACTTTGTTATAGTCAAAATTATTAGAGTTTCCTTTACCAGCTTCTGAATTATTTTTTTTTTCTCATATAAAGTCTCAAAAGATTTAACAATAAATCATTTTATAGAAAAAGAAAATTTTTTTTTTAATTTTTATTAATTTTAATTATAATCGCTTTTTTCATTTAACGAATAAAATCAAAAGTGTATATAAAATAAAAATAGTCGAGGTTTTAATAAAGATATTGGCTATGAGCCTTATTCTGATAGTAGCTAAGTGAACACCAAATTCAATAAATGATTATCTACTAAAGATTATAAATAAATTTTTATAACTGAATTTAAAAACAGATACTTTTCTAATAATCAAATATGAAGCAAAGAGCATTTTAAACAATTTTAAAACTTTAATTTAAGTGCTTACAAGTTTCTAGGTAGATGTTATAAATTTGAATTTGAATTTTCATAATAAAATATCATTTATAATATAAATATTCCCAATTCTCAACTTAACTCATCTTAACTCAAATAAGCTAATTTGGATTAACAGTTTTCAAGTTTAGTGACTACTTCTGTACAACTATGAAAAATGAATATAATGAATTCCAATTTAGAATAGTTTATTAAATTTTACAAAACTATAAATTACAGCTATTATACTGTATAAGTTTAAGCATTAATTATTTTAAAGCTGTTTTAAAAATTCTAATTTTAAATAAATGAATTATAGATTTATTGGTATAGCATGGCAACAATGATATGTAAATAAGTTAAAATTGAATTATTTTATCTTGAAATTTAAAAATTTTGCTGCTTAATATCTCGACTTTAAATCATCAAACTAGAGAATCATAAAAGAATATTATTTCTCATGATAATTTGAATCTCAATAATCTGATTCTTAAATAAGCATATTCAATTTATTTTTGATCATAATAATTTTAAAGCTTGAAATAATATTCAGTTCAGATTCAGATACTATGTTATTTTTAAACTATTAAATATTCTTGTTGTATTACTAGATATCAAGAATATGAACCATTAAAGAAACAAAAAAAAACCCTTGGTACACATTTTAATCAATCTAATAATAACAACAAATTTATGATATTATCAATTTAGTATTTTGCTAATCTTTAATAATTTTTTTTTTCTAACAATAGAAAAGCAGATATTTGAATATAGCTTAAAGAAACAGCAGTTTAATAATTTTAAACTTTTTCAAAAAAAAAAAAAGAAGTGATTAAGAGATTTAACGATTAGATTCATGACTGAAATTAGGACAAGAAGAAGCAAAATGTAAAAGATTTAATAAAAAGATAAATAATTAAAACTATATCACGAAACACAAATTATATAAATTAATAGTAATATTAATAATAATATCATGTGGTGGTGGTGGTCAAATAATAAAAGTTGTATTTAATTTTGTTTTTTTTATATAAATCAAATGGATTCAAATATCTTAGCAACAAAAACTATTTTCTAATGACATTTTTTTTTCATCGAAATTTCTTTTAAAGATTAAAATTAACTATTTTAGCATATTGTTTTTTTTTTTTCTATTTATTTAAATTATTCCGATATGTTTTTTATTTTTTTAATTTTAAATATTTTTCATTTTATAAAAGGTTAATAAACTAATTAAATCTCTCGACTAGACACATACAGTATTTTACACTCAATTCCCTGGTCTTGATATATATTTTTTTTTCTTTTCCAAAGGTGAAACTTTAACAGAAAAGTTATAAAATTCCGACTTTATTTTATTTTTATTGTTATTGTTATTATTGTTTTTTATTTTCTTCTTCAAAAATTAAATTAAATTAAATTAAACCTAAAGAGAATTGAAGCAAACAATTGAAAAGTTTCATATCGAAAATACATTTATCAATAAATCAAAGGTATTAGATACGATTTTGATATAATTAAAAATAAATAAATAAATAACAGAATTTTATCAAACTATTGGAATCTACATTACATATAATCTATATATATTTTATTATTATTATTTTAGTTTAATATGTGTAACAACAATTCAAAGTTTGTTTATTTCTATTTCTATTTCTAATATCTTGTTATTTAATATTAAATAATCATTTATTTCGTTTTTTTTGTATATACAAACATTTCATGTTGTTTAGATTACATAGATAAGATTCTAATAATTTAATATAAAAAACCTCGAGCAAAATAGATAATTTTTTATTATTTATATTTAATTTTTAGTTTAGTTTAGTTTATTTCTTTTAAGGTTTTTTAGTATTCAAAATAAAAAAGAATAGAAAACATGTTCAAGTATTTGACAAGAGTGTCAAAATAATAATAATATTATAATCTGAAATTCAAATCCCAGAATTCTGTATTTTATTAACTAAGATAACTTTATTATTATTTTAAGTTATTAAATTTCTATTAAGAATTTCTCATATTTGAAAAACAACAACAACAAGAACAACAAAAACAAAAAAATGAAATTAATTTATCGACAGTGGTATCTATTGTTCGAAGTAAAGAATAGAATAGAAAAAAAAGAAGTTATATAAACCTTAAACAATTATTTTTTTATTTATAAAAATTAACATCCGTATTTTTTATTTTTAAAATTAAATTTTTTTTGTTTAATTTCCTTACTTTGAGGCCTTAAAATCTCGTATAGAAAATTAGAAAATTAGAAAATTTAAACATTATCAATTTGTTTTGTTATTAGTTATTGGTTATACTTGCGTCCGTCCGTTCAATTATCTCTCAAGTTCCGTTTTTATTTTTTCTATTTCTTTTTTAAAATAAAAACAAAAAACAAAAAAAACAAAACGTAACAATAGCTTTTTTTAACGTCCAGACCGGTTATTAAATAATTTATTATAAAATAGTCACGAATTTTATTTTATTTTTTTAAATATTTCTATTGTGTTTTAAAAGATACTTGTTAAAACTAGTAAATAATAACAATGTGATACCTTTAAAGAAAAATAAAAATAAATAAAATAAAACTGACAATTTCGGACTTTGTTTATTAATTTTAAAAAACAAAGAAAAAATTTGTCAAGTAAAAAAAACTTTTTCATTTTCTCGAGAACCAAGAGAGTAGAGAGTTTTTTTTTTTTTTAAATTTTTTACAAAATTTTAATTTTATTTCTCAATTTGATACTAACTAAGAAAAGAGAATACAAATGTATCCAATTTATTTAAGACATCTAGAAAATTTATACAAAAAGGTTTTGAATAAATTCTATGAATTATTATTCTATTAGAAATTAGATAACAAAATAATAGAATTTAAAAATTTAAAATTTAGAAATTGAATTTCAAGATAAAGTATATTATTTTTTAAGCTTAATTCGGAATTAATGTTAAAAACCAAAGAGTTTTATTCATTTTGAAAATAAATATGAGAAATAAGTTGCTTTCAGTCATCTTGGAGTTTTTTGTAAATTTTTAAATAATAATAATAATAATTAGGGATTTTTGGACGGACCGTTTGGAAGTGAGCTCCTTCCTTTCAGTCGCCTTTCTGAAATTTTTGTAATTTTTTGAATTTATAATACTTAAAGTAGTTAGAAAAAATAATAAATAATTTTTAAATAACAATAACTAAAAGAGATATTACAAGTGTTAGTCTAGTTTGGAATTTCTAATTTTTTTTTACAATCAAGTTATGGTTTTATTAGAAATTTGTTTTTTTTATCTTGGTTGCAGAAATAATTTCGTTTGTTAGGATACAATTCATACGTAATCATGCGCAATTATTTTTGCAACAATTGTATGTTTTCCTGATAAAATACTATTACTTACAGCTATGGCTTTATAAAAACTTTTATCTTTAACAAAATAGGGCTTCGACTTGTGTTGAATAATATTTGTAATTGATTTTGTAACATTTTATCAATAAGAATTAGCTTAAATTTGTCAAACACTTAAGTAAATCCAATACATTTTTTTTTCTATAATAAAAATAAATGTTTTTTTTTTTATAATTAAACAGTAGATTAATTTTGTTTGTAACAATTGTAAAGGAAAAACACCAAAGGATTGATGAAGCTATAGAGCTAAATCGTTTTAATAAATGTAATATATGTAATCCTTTATACTACAAAATTATTATTTTTTTTTTCATTTATTATTAAGTTTATCCGAAAGATTATTCAAAATATCAATTGGTTTAAAACTGAGTAAGAAAAAAAGAGAGTCCAATTTTAAAAATAAATTTTTTTTTTTTTATTTATTTGGTTAAGTTAAATTAAGATTGAACAAATAAACTATTATAAAAATTTTAATCAATTAAAAATAAAAATATATATATTTTTTTTTTATTCTTTTTAATTTAATTGATTAGTTAATTAATTAATTAAATAAACAAACAACAACATATTTATGTAAAAAAAAAAAATTAAAAAAAAAATTCCAGCAACATTTAAATTAAAAAAAAACAATAACAATAACAACAACAAAAACATATGATTCAAAAAAAAAAAAAATAAAAATTAGCTGTGTTTTAAATTAGTATAAAAGTGTTAAAAATATGTCAATGAATAATGAATAGAAATTCATTCATTTTATTTTATTTAATTTTATGATGATTAAATAATTTTTTTCTATTCTCTGTCTCCTCCTAATGAATATTTTCTATATTTTCTAAATTTTTTTTACTTCCTACTAAAATAATCAAGCTACATATCTATAAAAGACCGTTTTTAACTTTAGTTCCTCCTTTCATAACGAATATTTTAATTTTAATTTTAGTTTTTACTTAAAATTAAATTTACTCCATATTTAGATTATCTTGTTAAAATTAAAACATTTTATATAAAATATTAATATATTCGGAAATATGGCTTTTAAAAATATTATCAACAACTATACAAACTCGAATAGTAATAAAATATATGAATCAAATTACGCTTCTATTAAGCCTGTACTACAACAACAACAACAACAACAACATACACAACAATCATCTATTTCTAGCTCGTCTTCGTCTAGCTCAAGTTCTTCGGTTCAAATTAGAACTTCATCTCCGATTTCTTCATCTGGATCTGAACTATCTGGTCCCGTTAATATTAGTCCGTCTAAATTCATAAACGCTGTGCATATATCAAGAAAACAATCTTGTAATTTATATAAACCTGAGCTCAAAACTTATGCATCAATGAAGCAACTTGCTTTTGACAAATTAAGGCGCCAACAAGCGTTTGAAAACGATTTAAAAGAACACTTTTTATTTAATAATCAAATGAACCCGATGATTCATACGAATGAACAAATCAAATCAATGGGTAAAATAAAATTGTCTATTTACAACAATTTAACACATTTGACTTGTCATATAGTCGAATCGAGAAGCCTAAAATTAAACTCATCATCTAATCAACAACAAAAACAACAACAACATAATCAAGCAACTTATGCAAAGATTTCTATTTTGCCTGATTTAAATAAAGCTTTTAAAAATATTAAATCTAAACTTACCAAGCCATGTTTGAATCAACAAAATAACAAAATATGTTATTTGTATGATTCGAAATTTTCGTTTGAAACATGTGAATTGAATGATGCCAATCAACGTATTATAATTTCTGTATGGACACAATCGAATGAATTAATCGGTTGTTTAACATTTAAGCTTAAACATGTGATTAATTTGGATAAGCCTAAATATGTTTGGTATCATTTAATACCATTTAAATTCGGTTTAAATAGACACATTAAATGTTCTATAAAGAAAAAGTCAAAATCATCTTCTGAATTGACTAATGTAAATAAAGATTTAATTGGAATGGAGAAATTGAGTTTAAATGTTATAAAACAAAATGAACACGATTCGTATGGGTTTACTGTTACTTCTAGTTGTCCTTGTATGATTGGCAAAGTTGATTTGGATAAATCAGCTTTTAAATCTGGTCTAAGACCTGGTGATTTTATATCAAGAATAAATGGAACCAATGTATCTCGAGCATCTTGTGAATCAGTTGTTAAAATGATCAAATCGAGTAAATTAAGACTTGTTATTGAAGTCTATAGACAAAAATCAATTGATATTGTTTATTCACAAAATTATCGAGTTAATGTAAATCAACCTCAATTGGAAAGTGTTCCCGAAGAGGAAGAAGAAGAAGAGTACGAAGACTATGAAGATGATGTTTTAGATGAACAAGATGAATACGAATATGAAGAGGAAGAAATGAGAGTTGGATGTGTTGAAAATTACGAAGAAGACAACTATTTCAAAGTTATTCAAAATTCCATTAGATTTGTTGATTCGATTTCTTCTAACGAAAATATTGAGCCATATGAACAAGAAGATGAAGCTGAAAAAATGCGACGAGTCGCTGCACAATACTATTCCAGTAATCAACTTACAAAACATGCCAATATCAAAATGTTAAACAATAATCAAAAATTAACAAATTTTATATAATTTACTTTTTTCTTTTTATAATATTTTTATTATTTTGTAAAGAATTTTTAAAAAAAAATAATATTTCACTTTTCAAATATTATATTAGAAAAAAAAAAATTTTATTATTTAATTAAAAACCAGATTTTTTTTAATTCGAATAAAAACTTAAAAAATATTTAAAATTTTTAACTTTTTATTTAAATGTTTGATAAATTAATTAATAAAAATTAAAGTTTTTCTCTGTAAAATATCAATTAATTCAATTTTAATTAAAATATTAAATTAAATGCTAAAGTAAATTTTATACCTAGTTTATACCATTTCTAAACCAAATCTCTATATTCTTACCACACACCATATATGCTTTAATAGTGTTTTAAATTTATTTATTATCTACGGTATATTATTAGGTATAAATATATTTATTTTTGTTCCTACTTTAAGTTCCTATTTTATTTTATTTATTTTTTTTATTTAAATAATTAACACAAAGTAACTTATAACATCGATAAAAAGCCTGAATCAATATCTGTATAACTTTAGATAATTATATATATAGCTTAAAACTTTCTGTTTTGGACCTTTTTGAATTTGGTATAAAGAAATATTTTTTTGTTATTGTTTTTAATTAAAGTTTTGATATTATAAGTTCTTTTCTAAAAATCAATATCTTTCTTCTTAAATCTTGGAGTAGATAATTAATCGTAGCTTTGTTTTTAATAAATTTAAAATAATTTGACTAAAAATAACAATATTATAATAAAAGTAAATTTGACCAAAACCCTTGGAAATATTATTGTTTTCTTTTAACTTTAATAATTACGATATAGATGATTGTTCGTGTTTTTAGGCTTTTATTTTAAATTTTACATTTTTTGTCCAAAATTATTTTTTATAACTTTTAAAAATAAGAAAATTTCACAAAACATGTTTTTTTAAAATTATAAATGAAATTGTTTATTGTAAAGTCCAATAAATAAAATAAAAAATAAATAAAAATAGGTGTATTTTAGACATAATAATTAATTAAATTTTTGTTTTGTTTTTTTTTTTTAATGATAATTTTAAAACAAAATTTCAATACATTTAAAAATAAATTTTCAAATTTAAAATGGATACAGATTCAATTCAAAGTGAATCGTTGACAACTGTTGACTTGAGCTCAAGAAAAATATCAGCTGTATCTTTGGATGATTCAATTTTAAATAATCTTGATACAAAATCAAATCTATCTTTAAAAAAGGCTAAATTTAATTTGGAAAATGAATCAACATTTGATGCTAATATTAAATCTTTTCTATCTGATATAGAAGACGAGAAATTGTTTAGAAAAATTTTTCTTAATGCACGCGGTATTCGCTACGAAATATTTTTAAAACATTTAGACAAACTTCCCAACAGTCGTTTAGCCAAGCTCAAAAACTGTTTAGAAACAAACTCAGATTTGAATGATTTAAACAATTTATGTGATGATTATAATTTGGACAAGAATGAGTTTTATTTTAACAAAGATCCTTATGTTTTAAATTCAATTTTAAGCTTTTATACCAAGCTTGAAGAGAGCTCAAAAATACATTTTAATTTAAATAGTACAAACTTGTGTATATTTCAATTGGAAGAAGAATTTAATTATTGGAATATTGATTATGAAGATCTAATTGAGCCGTGTTGCTTATTAAAGATTCATAAAGAAAAAGAACATATTAGCGAAGAGCTTAGAAAAGAAGAAGTAATTATAAAAAAGCTTAACTTTAGACCTAACTTTGGTACTAGATATTTTCCATTAATTCGCAAAAGAGTTTGGTATTTGTTCACAAATCCAACTAGCTCAATATATGCTAAACTAATTCAAATATTAACTGCTAGTTTGATTTTATATTCGACCATATTATTCGTATTTGGTAGTTTGCCTAAATTTCAAAATGAATTTAATCAAATAAGCAATCATACAAATATGACAAAAAATAATCAAAATATAAAGAATACTAGTAAAGAAAATATAGAATTGGCGTTTTTTATTAGCGCTATTTTATCTTCTATTTGGTTCACTATCGATTTTCTAGCACGCTTTATTTCAACACCTTTTGAAAAATTAAAATTTTTTATTAAACTTTTAAATATAATCGATTTGATATGCAACATAGCTTTGTATATTGAGCTTGGCTTTTATTTTGCAAAAAAACTTGAAAACTTTATCTATATTCTTAGATTTGTCCAAGTGTTGAGAATATTTCGCTTGGCAAGGCACTCGACTGGCATCAGATCATTGGGTTACACGTTTTCAAAGAGCAGAAGAGAGCTTATTTTGTTGACACTGTTGTGGTCTATATGTTTGTTGATATTTTCGAGTTTGGCGTATTTTGCGGAGAAAGATCAACCACAGACTGTGTTTGTATCGATTCCAAGCGCTTTGTGGTGGGCTATGATTACAATGACTTCGGTCGGCTACGGTGATATGCTTCCCGATACGACTATTGGCAAAATAATTGCAGGTATGTGTGCTGTTCTTGGTTTGATGATCATAGCTATACCAACTGCTGTCATTTCGACTAATTTTAGTGATTTTTATGCAAACAAGACCAAAATTGAAAAAATAAAAAGACGCAACGACAAAATGAGAAAGAAAGAAAAACTAAAAAAAATGGATCTTAGAATAGATGCTTTGAATAATAATAGTAATAATTATAATAATAACAACAATAAAGCGCTGAATCAAAATCAATTGGTGTTTAGTGATAAATTAGCAAATTTTTTTAAACGAGTTCTTCTCAAAAATGATTCGAAACATAAAAATACTGACATCAACAAGATTTTGTTTTAGCAATCATCGATATTCTTAGACAAAACCGGTTTTAAATTTTTTAAATTAATTTTTATTTTAAATAAAATATTTTGAACCAACTTTTAAATAATCCATTATCCATTTCTCTTTGTTGATATCAATAATTTAAATAAACAGAATAAAATCTACAATTCATTTTAATCAATACAGTATAAGATGCTCGATTTTAATAAATTGATTTCGCTTTTTTGGTAAAGTCCTTCGAAATAAACAAAGCATTTAAAATTCAAGAGTCTTTAAGCTACAGAATAATTAACTAACAAAAGGTTTAAGCTCCAGTTTTGATTGCTAAACTTTATGAGTTATCTAAAATATCTAAAATTAACATTATGTTTTATGTTTTAACTTTTAATGCTATATTTTTTTATATATATTTTTTTAGAGTTTTTTAATTTTTAGATTTATGAAAATTTATAACTTAGCCGAATATAACTATATTTTATTTTTTAAAATTAATCAAAAAACATTCAAATATAAAATAATTTATTCTTTAATAAATTAAATTTTCCATTAAGCATGCTTTTTCTTTAATTGCTTCCTGTTTTTTTATTCTTTGAACAAATTATTAATATGTATTTAAATCATAAATTAAATTTATTAAAAATTTAGTTTTTATTTTAACAAAAACAAATGATTGAAAAAGACAATTTAATTCAGTTTTTAAATAAATTAGAATATCTGATAGACGACACCAAATTCTTGACTTGTCAAGTTCCATTTAAAAAGCATGAAAAGCCAATTATTCTAATCACTAAAAACATTAAACATGAAATTGAATTAGATAAATTATCTAATTATCCTGGAACTAGACTTTTTTGTTTGAAAAATTCAATCGAATCCAATCCTGAAATGCTAAAAGAACTATGCGATGATTATATTTTAGAAAAGAATGAATTTTACTTTAACCAAGATTCGTATGTTTTAAATTTGATTCTGAATTATATCAAGTTTAACAGAAAATTGCATTTAAAAACAAAAAAATGTGTTTTTGAGATTGAAGAAGGATTTTCATATTGGAGCTTTAAAATGGAAGATTTGATTGAACCATGTTGCTTGTTTGAATTTAATAGAAAGAAAGATTTTTTAATTGAGCAAATGAATAAAGAGAAATATTTTCTAAATAGTCTTGTAAAAGATAATGATGAATTTAAAAATTGTTATTTACCAATGCTGAGAAAATTCTTATGGAATCTTATGGAGAAACCAAAGAGCTCAATTTGGTCTAAATTGTATTTTTGTTTTTCTATTTTGATTATTTTGTTATCAACAATAAACTTGATGGTTCAAAGTTTACCTGAATTTAATCAAAGGAAAATTGTTAAAAATTCTAACAAGACAAGTGTTGGTAATATATCAAGTTTTAATCAAATTAAAGCAACCATAAGCTTTGAAATTATCGAATATGTTACTAATTCGTGGTTTTTAATGGAATTTTTAATTCGATTATTAATATCACCAAATAAAGTCCAATTTTTGAAGTCACCTATTAATATAATAGACATTATAACAATAGTTCCGTTCTTCTTAATACTTATAATACGCACTTCAGAATCAATTACTAGAGTAAGAAAATTTTTGAGCATTTTTAGAGTTTTGTTGTTTTTAAAAATAGTACGCCATTCAAAAAGCTTAAAATCGTTCGCTTATGTACTAAAAAGAAGCTATCAAGAGATTTTAGTTTTAGCTTTATATCTTATATTCGGAATTTTGTTATTTGCAAGTTTTTTATATTATTCAGAAGAGAACGAGGAAGAGTCTAATTTTAGCTCAATACCTGCTTCGTTTTGGTGGGCTGTGATTACAATGACTACTATAGGCTATGGAGATATGGTACCCAAAAGTATACTTGGCAAGTGCTTTGCAGGTTTGTGCGCTATTAGTGGCATACTATTGATAGCTATGCCTGTCGGTTTGTTATCAGAGAGTTTTAGTGAATATTATAAAAACGAAAAACTTAAATCAGATTTAAAACTTAAAAAGGAAAAAAACAAAATTTAAAAAAAAAAAAACTTTTTTTTCAAAATCAATAATTACATTTATTATTTATGAATTTATTTCTAAATAAAATTAATAAAAAATAAAAAATTTAGCTTTATAAAATTTATTGAAAAGATTAATAAAATGAAAAATAATCTAAGTCTGTTTTTTCTTTTGAGCTTATTGCTAAAAGATGTGTTAGGCTTAGAGTTTATAACTTGTGATTTAAATATTTGCCAGAATAGCCCTTATTTTAATTATATGAATTGCACACAAACTTTTATAAATCAAACTCATATGGAACTTGCTTGCTTTGTAAAAAATTTATATAATTTTTATCTTGGAAAAAAAATTTTTTTAAAAAAAAAAAACAAGATTTTATTAGATCCTATCACAACCACACTTGAAATAATCACCACAGACTTGGCAACAACATATCAATCAACAACCATCTCCACTTTAATTTTTTCCAGTAGTCTTTTAACAAATTCATCAACAAATGCTTTTAGAATAACTTCAAGTGAACATTCATCAACTAGAAGCGCTTTTGCTGAATCAACTTTGACATCAACTAATCTAAATTCAATTTCAAATACATATTTTAGTACAATATCAACCATAATATCAAGTTATAGTGAAACCAAGAAAACTAGCAGCAACACGCAATTTCAAACAACAGCTTCAGCTAATTATTTTACAAGTTACGAAACTTCAATCAAAGCTGAAAAAACAACTCTAATAACAAACAAGAATCAAACACAAACTGATTCTTTATCAAGTTTAGCTACTATAACATCAACTATTTTTACACAATCAACAGAAAAAGTCGGTTTATTTTATGAATGGTCTGATTGGAAAGATTGCTTAATATCAACAAACAAAAGAGTAAGCTCTAATCAATTTATTCAACAAAATTTAAGCATAAACTGTGATTTTAGTAATGCGTTTTTATCTTAAATAAAAGTATAAAAATATTTAAAAATTTTATTTTTTTATAGATTCAATAAAAAACATTTCATATTTGATTAGCTTAATTGAAAATGAGAAGCAACAAAGATTAAAGTCTATTCAAAATTCTAAAACTAATCAATTAAATAAGTTAAAAAACAAATATAAAATTAATGATATTGTCGTTTCTTATTCGTATAAAATTGCAATTGGTGTTATAGTCTCGCTTTACTTTTTTGTTTTTTTAATAGATTTTGGGAAAGTAGCATACAAATTCATTAAAAAATTATCTAATAAAAATAAAATTTCAAATGTTAATTCAAATTATAGCTTAAGAGATAAAATGAGAAATCCAAAATTAGAAAAAAAACAAAATTCATTTGAACAATATGATAATATTCATAAAATTGACGAAACAAACAGAATTTTTTTTAACTATGAGCATAAACTTTATAATACTCTAATCAATAATAAATATAAAGTTTAAATAATTTTTAAATTTTAATATAAGCTTTAAATTTTTTCATTTAAAATAAAAACAGTTCTTTTTTTTATTTGCTTTGCATGTTATTTAATGCTTTTTTATTTCTCAAACTGCTGATTTATTTTCGACAGTATAATCTAAATGTTAATAAAAAGCACGATGTCAAATATAATTTTTTTTTTAGACTTTATATCAAGTTCAAGAAAAAAACTTATTAATATACCTTTTGTATTAATGAAAAAATAACAAAAGTTTATGAAATAAATTCAATAAAACTTCTAGATTCCAATTATGTGTTCATATAATGTATAGCTTTATAATTAGATTTATATTTTTAGTAATAAATTGCTTTCCGAAAAGAGAAGTTTTAAAGAATTTAAAAAATAAATAAAAATATAACTTAAAACTTAAATATTTGTTAAAAAGATTTAAGTAAATGAAATGAATGTAGCAACAAATCAAAATAATTGAAAATTTAATATAAAGACCAAATGCTATAAATACGTCATCATCTATTAAACAAAAAGAAAAATTGATTCTTTACTGTTTGTATATAATAATATTCAATTAATTAATTTATTTTTAGATAGAAGTATAACAATCTTTAATTTTATAATCATAATTACCGATTTCTTGGTGCCAAAACTGGTGAAATTTAAAATTTAAATTTTAAATAAACTTGAAAAAAATCAATAAATTTTGTTTAGCTATAAAAAAGTTTCAAGAAAATAAATTTCTTAATTTTAAAATATCATAATTTAAGAAATATTAAAAATGAAAATTTTCATTTTATGCTTGGCTTTGATTTTTATATTTGTTTATGAAATTTCAAGTTTAGAAACCATAACATGCGATTGTGATTCATGTTCTAATATTACCAATATAGATTATATGAACTGTAACCAAACATTTCTGAATGACACATATATGGAACTAATCTGCGATGTAACTAAACTAAATTAAAACAATTTTTTTGTTTTTTATTTTTAATTATCAAAAAATCAGATTGAAATTAATTCAATTTCTACTACATTTGAAATAACAACTACAAGCTTAACCCAAACTGCGTATTTGACTTCAAACAATAATCCATCTACTTTATCAAACACAATTTCAGGAGCGACATATACAACCGAAACTCAAGCTCAATTAACTTCAATAACAGCGTCAACAACATCATCAATCAATGGCACAAAAATTGGTAATTTTAGTGACTGGTCAGCGTATAAAGATTGCTATTTACTGACAAATAAAAACACAATTTCAAATGAATCTATAAAAGTTAATGTCTCAATAAGCTGTGAATTAAAATGTAAAATTTTTTTTATGATGATTTTTTTTTTAATTTTAAAATTAAAATTTAAAAAATAAAAAGCTCTAATTCAAAATGTTTCGACCATAATAGCCATAATAACTGAAATGGAACAAGTGAAACAAGTAAAATTAGAATCTATTAGAAATAATACTGTTAATGAACTAAAACGTCTTGCTATTAAATATGAAACTGCTGATATAGCAACATCGTATTTAAACAAACTCGCGATAGCTCTGCTAGCCTCCATATTTTTATTGGTATTTTTGTCTGATTTTGGAAGCTTGATTTACGGTTGTTTCAAAATGTTTAAAAACAACAATAAAGTTAGAGATAAACACGTGTCGAAGAATAAAACCAGAAATATTAAAAATGATTTTAAAGTGCAACAAGAATTCCAAGGCTTGCAAGATTTGGTAAAACAAAATGAAAAAAATAATGTTGCTTTATTAGATTATGAACATTACCTGTTTATTTCTTTATTAAACAAAAAAGCTAATATATCAAAATGATTTTATTTTAAAATGTTTTTAACTGATTATTAGTATTATTATTATTTAAAATTATTTTAAAAGAAAACATTAGCTTTTAACTAAACTATATAAATTTTTGTGTTTTACATTTTTTGAGTTTAATAAAATCATAATTTAAATTTAAAATTTAAAAAAAAAATAAAAAAGTCTTTCTTTCTATTATGAATTTAACTCATTAAAAAATAAAAAATAGGAAAATGTAGAATTAAAAAAATCGATTAATTTTGAAATAAATGTAAAAAGTTGATTTTTAAATTAAAATTTCTTTAAAATAACTTAATATGTTTTTCCAATATTTATAAAAATTTATTGATCCAATCCAAATAATATGAAACTCTGGTAAAAACACTTTAAAAACAAAAACCAAAGGTTAGTTTTCTATATTTATTAAATTTAAATTTAAAATAAAAAATTTTTACCCTGGACTATTACGTTTACCGCAGCCATCACCAAATGAAACAACACCGCCAACAAAATATCTAATTTGTTTGTTTATTGTTTGTTTAAAATAAAGTGGACCGCCAGAATCACCTTGACAACTATCTTTTCCACCAGGTAAATAACCAGCACAAAGTTGTTTTCTCTGGTCTTTAGGATAAGCTGGAACAACGTTTTTACAACGATTAAATGGATAAAGAGTTAATTTTACATTTTGTAATTCATCTGGGTATGTTTGATTTGGATCAGTAATAGCACCCCAACCAACTGACCAAGCAGGTATATTAACTGATTGTGGAAATGTTTGTGTTGGCAAACAAGCTAATTGAACATTTTTATCTAAAGTTGCTGGTTCAGCCAATTTTAATATTGTTATATCATTAACATTGGTATCGATGTTATAATTTGGATGTATATTTATGCTTTTGACAGCGATGCCATAGCCTGGAGCCACGCTAGAGCCATCTTCTAAGCCTTTAATACTATGCATACCAACATATACTTCAAAATTTGAAACAGTTCTATCTTTATCAAAGCAATGAGCTGCAGTTAGTACTGTGTCTCTGTCAATTAAAGTTCCACCACATATTTGCTGACCTTTATGAACTAGTGCTATTATAGATGGCCAACTATGAGGTACAGCTTCAACACCACCTATTATTTTTACATTTGGTGAAACAAATGTTCTTCCACATTCTTCACATAATTAATTAACATTTATATTTATATTATATCAAAACATAATTAAGTAAAAATTACCATCGCAATTTTTTCCTTGGTAGCCATATTTGCATTTATTTGCTGAACTTAGACTAATTGCAAATATTAAAAAAATTAAATTTTTTAAAAAAGAAAGCACCATTTTTCTTTTTGAAAATTAAAAAATTAAATTTTGTTTTTGCCATTATTTATATGAAAAATTTCTGGTTAATTTTTTATTCATCTAGTTATTCAACCCTAACCAAAAAAACATTTTTCATGGATTTAATAAAATATTAGTAATTAAAAAAGCAATTGAAAAAAGATCTTCTAATTTATGAAAAATAGATGTTTTTATGATTGCTTATTTTTTAACATAAAAAAGCAAAAAATCTAAACAAATGTATTTCATGAACTCTTCTTTCTTTTTTTATTAATTTGCATTTTTTAGTTTTCTATGAAAAACTTAAAATTTGGAAAAAAAACTTGATACAACTCTTACATAACTAAAATTTAAGTAATATTTTTTTCACTAAAAGAATACCTATGAATTAATGATAGTTTTAATAGTCAAGATGAAATAAATCAGGATAATTTTTTAAATGAAATTGCAAAATTTATAAGCTTTAGAAAAAATCTTTGATAAAAAATATTTTTTAGGTTTTATAATTAAAAAAATTGTAAATTTAACTGAATCTATTTTATACATTATAGACACCTGAATATATCTATTCCTGTCTTCAAAAATTTATAAGCTAAAATTTTTTTATTCAGAATCAAATAAATTTTTGTTGAAGAAATGTGAAAATGTATTATAAGCTTTGATGTTCTTTTCCTGTCATTAAACTAATATCTAAGCTTTATAAAAATTAGAAATTTTTTAATTAATAAAATTGAAATAAACAGTGGCAACATAAAACTCATTTTTGAACATTTGAAAGAATCAAAACAATAGCTTTAAATTAACATCATATGAAAGTCTTAAATCTTCAACAAGATTCGATGTATATTTTGAATAAAAAATTCTTCAAATAATAAAGCAAATGTTGATAAATTTTTATTTAAATTTTATAATAAATAAAAACACAAATATGAAATTATTTAATACATTTAAGAAATTAAAAAAAAAAACTATCCAAAACTATTTTTGATTTAAATAAAAATTTAGAAATAAAATTGAAATTTAATTAAAATGGGTATTAGAGGTCTAGAGACATTTATCGATAAAATTTACCATAGTCAAGATCGCAACCAAATATTCGAAGAAATGAAACTAAATGAAATAAAACTGATAATTGATGGAAACCAATTTTGCTATGTTTTATCAACGATTTTTGAGCAAGGACAATATGGAGGCAATTATGATCTCTTTTACAATAAATCAAAAACATTATTGTCATTACTAGCGCCTTCAATTGAAATAATAATCTTTGATGGTGCAAAAGAGTCTATAGAAAAGTCCAAATACAGGTTGAAACAAAAAATATCTCGAATTTCAAATATAAACATAGAAGAAAATATTATGAACAAAGAAAACTGTCTAAACAAAATTTCTCAGCAAGCACATTTACAAGTTTTAAAAGAGTTTCCAAGTTTATTCAATCGATTAATTATCTATGAAATTTTGAACGAATTAAATATCAACTATTCAATGTGTGAAGGCATGGCTGATCATGTGATAGCATTGTACGCAAACGGACACAATCCAAATAAACAAAAATACACAGTCATGTCTAAAGCTAGCTTTTTTAATGTATACAATCTCGAAAATGGTTATTTATCAACAAAATATGTTTGTGAAGCATTCAAAAATGTAGATAAATTAGACCTTAGCAATACTTTATTTCCAATTTTCTACTTAAAAAAGGTAACTAAATATTTTTGTCTTGAGAGTCAAAAAACTTGGATTTATTTTTGTATATTATGTGGTAACAATGATGATGTGGAACTCAAGCGAAACATAAACTATTTTAAAGAGTATAATATAGACACTCGTGGTGGCGATTTAAATCATTTGATAGCACATTGTAAAATAGAAGAAACGAAATTAATTGAAACCAACTTTCGTCAAATAAGAAACACTTATCAAATCAAAAGAGAAAATGCTTTGAAAAAAATAGACGAATTGATCAATCTATTTGAAATGAAAAACAATAAATACAAATTTTTAGAAAGCTTCAACAAAGAGCATTATCTAAACGATTTTGATCGATTGTTTTCAACTTTGCAAAATTTGAATTGTTTTTTTATTAATTGCTTTGTAGAAGATTGTTTTAATGAAGAAAGTATATTTCAACCATCCATACAATTCATAAGAATGATTTATTCGGTATTATGGTCGAAATCTCAAGTTAAATATGCTCAAATAGACGAAATCATTCGGGCTAAAAATCCAACTCGAGATACTTTATTCAATGTTTCTAGCATAACTTCAGAACAATTCAATAAATTCATCATTGATAATAAATATTTAAATTTTATCACTGATGTTAATAATAAAATGAAGAGCTTGAATCTAAGAGACGATTTAACACTTATTTTTGTATCTCTAATAGTCTGGGAAAACTGGATGGATAAAACTTTGATTAAATATGAAAATTATGGATTAAAATCAATTGATTTTGTAGACTCAGTGTTAATTAATTTTGTTATATTAACTTTTAAATTTTATCAAAAAGATAACCTAACACATAATTACGAAGCAAATGATTTAACTCAAGCATGCCTTGCCAATCAGCTGATTAAGACTCTAACATGCTCAATAAGCGATTTGAATAAAATTTTTGATTTTTATGATTCGATTTGTTCAAAACTAAGCTCAGAAGAAAATTTTAAAGAATATTTTGAAATTGATTTAAAATTGGTGCATCGGTTGAACGAATTTCAGGCAATTTATTACACACTTGGAGCTTTGAACAAAATCAATGATTTTAAGTTTGATTATTTGTTGCCACATAAATTTTTGAATTGTTATTTTTGTGTTGACTATTTAAAGCAAATTAAAACAGATCCAAATAACAATGAAGAGAATCAATTTTTTGTTTTGTTCAAATCAAACAAATTAACATTTAAATTATTTTCTATTTTGAAAGAAAAATTCAATTTTTGTAAAAGAATAATAAACAGAACTAATTTGAATGATTTATTGTGTAAAAATTTGAAATTAGAAAAATAAATTTCTAAATTAAATTAAAAAAAATTGTTTTTTTTTTTCTAAACTATGAAACTTATATTTGTGAAGTGATAAATCTATTTATGAATTTTTATTTTAAAACTATTTCAACATATATTCAAATTTGAAATCTGGTGTTATATCTAAAAAGTTGTAACTAAATTGTATTGTAACTTTTTAAAAAAAAAAGGAACAAAATCATTTTATCAACATTATCAATGTAATAAGAATTCGATTACAATTAAAATATGTTTTTTTCTTGTTATTTTTAACTAAATTTTATCTGTAAACAAACTCCAAATTTAACTGAATTATTATCAAGAAATCAAATAAAATCTACAAAATGTTTTAAAATTAAAAAAATTACACATTTTTGTTTCCCATTTAACAATCAATAAATAATAGAAGTAAAATCAAACCAAATTTTTATTAAACAGTTTTAATAATGAAACGGAATTTTTGTATTATTTTTTTAATAAAACTTTTAAGCTTAGGCTTATCGTCTCCTATCAATAAGGAAAATGAAAATCCAATGGAAAATCAAGGCTTATATGAAGGAGATATTTCTGGAATAGCTCATGATGTAAAATCTTATAATATTTTAAAGTTTTTAACTCATTTTGATGCAAGTTTTTAAGTCAAAAGGTGTTTCTCAAATTCCAACTTCAAGCTATGGTAAGTGGCCTGGAGGCATTGTACCATATATAATAGACGATTATACTTATAGTAATTTGGAATTAAAGAAAAAAAAACTAATAAAAGAAAATATTAAAATATATATAATATTAAGCTGATGTACAATTACAAGAGATATATGCTGGTATGAAGTTAATCGAAGATCAAACCAGAATCGGATCAAAAAACTGCATTCAATTTATCAAAAGAACTACAGAAGCTACTTATTTAAGAATTCATGCAGCAGATGGTTGCTGGTCTTATGTAAATAAAATAAAATTTTATTTATTAAATATTCTAAAAATGTTTTTTAAAAAATTTAAGGTTGGTAGACAGAGCTATTCTGGAGCTCAACTTTTATCTCTAAAAAGACCAACAAGTAGCTCACCATCATCTTGCATATACAAAGGTATAGTTGCTCATGAGTTGATGCATGCTTTAGGATTTTGGCATGAACAAAGTAGACCGGATAGAGATAATTATGTTAAGATTGTTTGGGAAAATATTGATCCTAACCAACAGCATGCTTTTAATAAATACACAACAAATGCTGATACTCTTGGTTTGCCATATGATTATTATAGCATTATGCATTATGAATCAAAAGCTTTTTCAATAAATGGAAGAGATACTATTATTCCTTTGCAATCAAACGTACAATTGTCAGATGCTTCTAAAAAATTTTCTCTTACTCCAACTGACGTTGCTGAAATAAGAAAATATTATAACTGTATTTTTTAAAAGCAAATTTTTTAATAAAAAATTAAAACTTAATAAAAATCTAACTTGGAAGAAAATTAAATTAAAAAAAAATCTTTCCCACACCGGGAATCGAACCCGGGCCGCCTGCGTGAAAGGCAAGAATCCTAACCACTAGACCATATGGGAGTTATAAATATAGATAATTATTATTAAATAAATGAATATTATTAAAGATTATTAAAAAGTGTTTTGCTTTGATCGAAGTATTTTACAAAATTCTTATATTTTTATCAATAAAAGTTTAATTGATTTATCAAAATTATCTTAAAATAATAAATCAAGAGAATAAAAATGTGTTTAAAATGTGTTTATCAGAAAAAATCGAACAATAAAATGGCATTGATTTTTAAACATAGTCTTAAGTTTGTATATTTCAATTTTTACTTTTGATTTTAAGGCTGCATTATATGCTAAACTTAGAAGTTTTATGTCTTATAAATATTAGGATTCCATGCTTTGATCGTGAAGCAACAATCAAAAAAAAAATGTTATAATATAGATGAGATATTATTAATCTAGCAAGGAAATACAGTAATTACATCACTAAATGATTTATCTAAAAATGTCATTTGTTGATTTACATCAATACAATTTTCAATAATATTAATCTTAAAAATTAAATCAAAACACAAAATTTTAATATAATCTGACTAGTCTTTCTGGTGCTTAGAAATTTATACCTTTCAAAAATAATTAAAGCTTTCATAATTATATATCAAAAAGTCTAAGTGGGAATTTAAAAAACATTTGGAAAAAATTAAATTAGTATATACAGTATATATTTTTTGTTAAAATTTATTATTTATAAATTAATTTAAAAAAATAAAATTTAAATGACAATAATTAAAAAAAAATTAATAAAATTATTTTACTAAAAGAACACCTACTCAATGATTAAATAACATGTTATAGAGAAAAATGATTTTTAATTAAAAAGATTAGTAATGTTTTTTTTTTGTTATTTTGTTGCTTTGTTGATTGAATTAAGCTCATCAATTTCAGCCATATAAATTCCTTCACATAATTTACCAACTAGTGTCCAAAAGAACTTTTTCCACGCTGCTTTAGTCTTCAAATCAAATACTCTATCATCGAATATTTTCTTCTCTAAACAGTAAAATAAACACTCTTCAAAATGCTTTAAAAATTAAAACAAAAAAGTTTTAAAAATTTGATTACTTGAAAAAAAAATAATATAATTAATAACCTCAAAATCACCAGGCCTTACACCATAGTTATAATGATTTTTTCCTAAATGGCAAATTTCTTTGTATTCTGAGTTGTTCATGTTGATTGTGGAAATTGAAGAACTTAATGTTTCAATTATCTTTTTAGCATGGTAAACAACTTGTGGATTCTTTCTGATCTCTTCTTCGGTATTAAGGTCTTTGGCAAATATCCATTTGTGTTTTATCTCAGAATGCTTTGTATATATTCTAGCCATTATCAAAAGACCAAAATCTTGATAATCATTAATCATTTTCCATGATTGCTGAACTCTATCTATTTGGTCTTGAGTCATCTGTGAATTTTCACAATTTTTTAGTTTATCCATATTTGCTGGACTTATGGCTGAAATAAAACCACTATGTGAACAACCCATTTTTTTTTTTTTTTTTTTTTTGAAATTTTTTTTTATATATTTTTTTTTTTTTTAATATTTTTGCTTATTTTATATAATCTCTAATTTAATAGTATCATTATAGTTTAAATTTCAAGAGATACGTAAAAAACAACATTAACAACAACAACAACACAAAAATAATCAGTTAATGCTGATTTATTTTTTTTTTTATTATTTTTAATTGAAACTTAGGCTTAAAATAGAATTTTATTTTATTCTAAAATTAAAAATAACAAAAAAAATTCTTCCGAAATTAAATATTTTAATTACTATTTTTAAGCAGCCAAAATTGATTATTAAATAAATAGATTTTTTCAACAAGACATAAAAAATTTTAACAAAAATTCTCCAATTTTTTTAATATTTTTAAAAAATAAATGATTAATCTTATATATATATATATATACTGCATATATCATAAAAACTGAATTTCTCTCTTACACGAAATTCTAACATCGTATAAAATGTTTAATTAAATTAAAATTAATTACCGGGTAGTAATAAAAAAAGATAATTTAATTTATTGTATCCAAAGCTTAAAACAGTAATAATAAATCAATTAGTTTTTTTTTTCTAATTTTTAAATTAGATAATTTTATAAATAATTGTAAAATTGATAATAAATTTGCATGATTATAATTATTGATAAAATACTGTATAATTAATAATTATTAATTTAAAAAATAAATTGAATGTATTTTGAAAAAACTTGTAATTAGCTCAATATTTGATTCAGATTAAAATTTTTTAAAATTTGAATATACTGTAGGTATATTTTATGTATAAGAGATCAATTATTGATAGTTTATTAAAAATAAATGGTTTTTTTACTTAATTTAAAATAAATAAAATTCAAATTTAATTAAAATTAATTTGTTTATTTTTCATTTTTTTTAAAGAGATTTGCAAGGCAAATAATAATAGATTCAAGATAAACTGGAATGATTAAATAATCTAAAATTTTTATAAAAACGTGCTAAGGAAATTTATATTTATAATTCGGAGACAGTTTTCTTTTGTACTTTTTAATCAATAAATTCTTAAAATTTGCTTTTTCAAATGGAATGCGTGTTTAATAATATATAATAAGAACCTGGATTAAGAAGTTAATGCTCTAAAATTTAATTAAAACTTTAAAAAAAAAATAAAATTTTAATTATTTTTATTTTTATTTTATTTTTTTACATAATTTTAACTAAATATTTATTTGAAATAGAAAAATAATAATATTTTATTTCTATCTACGAAATTTCAAATTAGTTGTCAATTTTTTTTAACAAAAAGGTGAATTTATTATTTTTGAAATTTGTCAAAAAACATATAGAAAAAAAAATAAAATATATTAGTAATTTTTATTTTGTGCTTGGTTGCTTTAAATATCTAGAAAAATCCACAAACTATTTTGATATAAAATATAGAAAATAAAAAAACTTTAGATTTATAAGAAAAAATTAAATTTAAAAAAAACAATGGGTAATAAAAATAATAAAAACGCAGTTAAAGCTGAGCTATCAGAAGAAGAGATTGATTTTTTGGTATCAAATACCAATTATGATAGAGCTAAAGTATTAGAATGGTTCAGCGGATTCATGAACGATTGTCCAGATGGTAAATTGGATAAAAAAGAATTTGAAAAAGTTTACACCGAATTGTATCAAAACGGAAACCCAGCAAAATTCAGTAATTTAGTATTCGAAGTTTTTGACTCAGATGATAGTAAATATATCAACTTTAGTGAATTTTTGCTTGCTTTAGCTACTTTGCAAAGTGGCGATTTGAATAAAAGATTAAATTTAGCTTTCAAAATTTATGATGTAAATTCAAATGGTCACGTAGATTTAAAAGAAATGACCAAAGTAATTGAAGCTGTTTATGATCTAAAAGGTGTACCAAAAACAGAACGCACTGGCGAATTGTCAGCTGCTTCAAGAGCCAAAGCTATTTTCAATAAACTAGACGCTGATGAAAGCAAAGGTTTAAATGTTGACGAGTTTGTAAATGGCATAGCTGGTGATTCTAATTTAGCTATTCTTTTATTACCAAATTAAGCATTAAATGTTAGATTTTTTAAAAATTTTAAATTAGAAAAATATAGATTATAGTTAATAAATTTTTTTATGTTTATAAATTTTTTATTTATTTATTTTTTCTAATACTTTTTTAAAAGAAGTAAAAAAATATTTATTATTCAAAAAAAATTTAAAAATAAATATAAGTTTTTATTGTTTTTCAAAATAACAAATAGAATATTTTATTGTTATTTATTTTACCTTTAAGCTTTCAAAACATTTCAAAACAGTAAATCTATTAAAAAAAATAAAAAAAAAGAATTTTTATTTTAAATTAATTTCAAAGAATTAAATTCAAGCTGATTTAAATTTGAAACAAAAAAAAGAAATCACGATAGGTAGGCATAGTTACTAGGATTTTAAAAAAGTCAGTAGCTGTTTAATAGCAAGAATATAAATAGTCTTGTATTTTTATTTTCCAACAAAATAATTTAAAAAAAAAAAATTTAAAAAGAAGAAGTTATTTTAAATTTTGCAAAATGTGCTTATGCTTGGCTTGTGAAAGTTGCTGTTGTTGTTTAGGCTGCTGCAAAAAATGCTGTGGATGTATTTGTGATATTTTATGTTGTGCTTGCTGTTGTCGTAAGTTTAATAATTTAATTTTGATAAAATAAATTTCAAAATTTTCTTATATTTATATTTAATTATTTTTTATTTTATACTAATAGCTGTAAAAGCAGTGAGTTGATAAATGTTCTTTGATTTGAGCAATTTCAATAAGCTTATGTGTATTTAATTTACAAATCGATTTTTTTTTTAATTTTACTTAAAAAAATTTTTCTAATTTAATAAATTTTTTAAAATCAACAAAAATTTTTTTTATTTTTATTTATATTTTGTTTAAATTTATGAATGTTTCTCGAACGCCTTGAGAAATGCATAGCATATTTAATAAATTAGTTACTACGATAGCAACAAAATCGATTTCCAAAAATATTATTTAAATTACGTGTAAATTTATTACATTTATAAAAAAATAAAATTTTGTTCTTTTGAAATATAAATATATTACGCAAGAGGTTTTAAATTTTCTATGTTTTTGTTAATATTTAGTTTCAATCAATTTTTTTTTTTTATTTTTTTTATTTTTATGGAAAAATTAAATTAATTCATGTTTAGATGCCTTTTTATAAAAATATTTGATAAAATTTAAACAATGCAATTTATTAAAATCAAAATGAAATTTTTTATTTATATGATTTTTTTTTGTATATTTGTTTTGTTGAGTAATATATTTACTTTGAATTTGTTAAAAAACTGTAATAATGCAAACAAACAAAATATTGTGGTCGAGGCAGAAGATAACTTAGATTATCTCAAAAATGAATTTCTAAAGCAAAAACAAGAGTTCTATGATCTATTGAACAAAAAAGAATTCGTTTTGAATATTACCAATAAAATCTCGAACACTAATGGAACAAAAGTTTTATCGCAAAAATTCACATTTCCGAATATAGTTGAATTGTTTTCACATGCAAAACGTAAAATAGAATATTTACCTCAGTTAGAAATAACTAAAAATCGAAACACGACTCTTGTTATCGGTTTACCAACTGTAAAACGAGAAGAAACATATTTATTTGATACTCTCAAGTCTTTATTATCCGCTATTAATTATAACAATAATGAGCAAAATGAAATTCTAATAGTTGTTTTCATATCTGAAGTTATTAAATTTATTAATACAATAAAATATCAAATTTAGAATTTTTATATTTTAATTTTTTTTTAAAAGTTAGTTGATAAAAATTTTGTGAATACAACAATTACTAAATTAAACGATTTGTATAAAAAAGAAATTGACAATGGTCTGATTGATGTTTTGGTGCCACCTGAAGACTTTTATCCAGATTTTAGCAATAACAAAACAGCAAAAAAAGATTATATATTCAATGATCCTTTCGATCGAATCAAGTGGAGAACTAAACAGAATTTTGATATTAGTTATTTGATGAACTATTGTAGAGTCAGAGGCATTTTTTACTTACAATTAGAAGATGATATTATATGTCAGTTTGGATTTGTAAGTGAAATAATTAGTTTTATACAAAAATTAAATACAGAAGAATCTAGACCATGGTTGATGCTTGAATTTTCCGAGCTTGGATTCATAGGAAAATTGTTCAAGAGCAAAGATTTGCCAATTTTTGTTTCCATGTTTCTTATGTTCTCTGATTACAAGCCAATTGATTTAATCCACAATTATGTGTTTGATATTGTTGCTTGTGATCCATCTAAAGCTCAAGTAAATAAAACAGCATTTTATAAAAAATATTTTCTTTTTTTCTTTTTTTCTTTTTTTATTAATTTAATAAAAATTAGTCAGTATGTAAGACAAATTTGGATAAAATAAAAATAAGATATAAACCATCTTTGTTTCAGCATATTGGTCTCAAAAGCTCGCTAAAAGGAAAAACTCAGAAATTAAAAGATAAATTTTTTGTAGAAAAAATAGAAGTTTTTAAGCATCAAAATCCAGCAGCGTCTATAAACACTTCGATGAAATATTATAAAGAATACACATTTCAAAAAGTTTACCTCGGCACTGATTATTTCTGGGCTAACAGTCCACAGTTGAACGATTATATTCTAATAACATTCAATAGTCCATTTTTATTAAAAAAATATGTAATCAAAAGTGGTACTAGTCTTCATCCAGATGATAAAATACCCGTGAATTCGACCCTTGAAATTAAACCGGTTCAAATTCCTGATTCAAATTTTTTAATTGAAAAAAATTTGACTTTGACTCATGATAATTATATAGTCATTCACAAAATGAATAAAACTGGTAATTTTATAAATACCTTTGACAGTGATCTTTTTTTTAATATAACTAATTTGCGTTTGATAATATCAAATCCTGGTGATAAATGGATTTTAATAAATGAATTTGGAATAGTTTAATTTAAAATTCTTCTCTCTTTTTTTTTTATTTTAAATAAAAAGTATTAAAGTGTAAAAATTTTTTGTTAAAATTTTTCAAAGTCCAAATTTTTTTATAATTTAAATATTTGTGAAATAAAATATTTATTTTAATTTTCAAAATAAAAATGTTTCTATGGGTGTTCGGTGAATTATACGAAATGGTTTTGAAATGGTATGATATGTTTATTGAATTTGTTAAAAGTAAATTATGCAACAAATGTAATCCAGTTCCAGTGCCAGTGCCAGCTCAGCTACACATGCCTTACTACTACTACTATTCTTAAAGACTATTTCAAAGTCTTAATAAAATATTTTAAATTTTATTGCAATTTGTTTTAATTTATTTCTTGTTTTATATTTAAATAAAAATATTTGAAATACTGATACATTTGATTTTTATTTTATTTTTCTATTAAGTTGAAATAAAAATGGGTAATTTAGACTCTAAATTATCTCCTTATTACTCAATAATTGATGAAAATAAATCCGATACATCAGTTTTATCCAAATCTTCAAACGAATTTAATTTAAGTGATTTGAATAAATCGAATCAATCATTGTGGATTGTTAAAAAATGTAACTTTAATCAAGAAAACAAAAACTCTTTATTATTTGAATTTAATCAACAAAAATTTAGTGATTCAAATAGCAAAAAAGCGTCTCAAAAGCACTTAAAATTAGCTCTAAGTCATATAAAACAATTAAAAACATTGCGACATCCGAATATAGTAAAATATTACTATTCCGAAGAGCCTCAACTAGGTGCATCGCCTTCATCTAAATGTTTACTTATAACCGAATACTTAAGACCATTGAATTCAGTTTTAAGAGATCTTGGTAATGAAGAACTTATTCGAGGAATTTACGGCATTACAAATTCAGTTTTATTCTTACACGAAAAAGTTTCTTTAAGTCACAATAACATAAACGAGACTTGTATTTTTTTAAACTCGAAAAAAACTTGGAAACTAAGTAATTTTGAGCTTGCTTTGAGCTTCAGTGATTTGAATAAAGCGAATTTAAAACAAATTTACGAGTTTAAAAGCCAAAACGCAATTACACCTGAAGAAGAAGATAGTGAAAAAGGCTCGAATAAGTTCGATTTGGATTTGGTGTATAAAAAGTCACCACATGCAATCGATGTTTATTCATGGGCTAATTTATTAATTAATCTAATACCAAAAGATCTTAAAAAAAGTTATGAAATTTTATCTAATAGTAATTCTACAACGAATATTGTTCAAGAACTGGAGAGCCAAAACCAAGAATACACATTTGATTATTTAGAAAATTTTCTAAATTTAGATCCTTGTAAAAGACCTAGTTTGAAACTAGGGCTTAATTTGAATATATTCGATTTGTGTAAAGATGTGAACTTAAACAATAATAGTTTGAGTTTGTTTAGTTTGTTTAGTAATGAGTATAATTTTGATCCTTATAGACTTGAGAGTTTAACTCAATTGGAACAGAATTATTTAGACTTAATTGATTATATTAATAATCTTTTAAAAAAATCGATTCTAATAAACGAAAAGTTAGTAGATTTTTTATTACAACCAAAAATGTTCTTTTCGAACAATATCAAAAAGTATATTCTACCCGCCGTATTTATTCCAAACGAGGAAACCAACTCATATTTGATAAAAATAAACAAAAAAGCATTTTTTCACAGTGACAAATTAGAACCATTTATAGACCTTGATAAATACAAAGCATTTGTTTTGCCCAGAATATTAAACCTATTTTCTATACATAGTTTACAAATTAGACTTGTTTTATTAGAATATTTTCCTTTTTACGCACATTTAATTGATGACAAAGAAACTCTTAAATATGAGCTTTTACCAGAAGTACTTTTGATTAAATTAAAAATATTCTTATAATTCTTTTAAAATTTTCTTACAAGCTTTTATTGGGCTTAAAAGATAAAAATGATGAATTAGTATCATTTACTTTTATAAGCTTATCAATAATGGTAAAACTACTAGGCTCTGAGATTGTAGTTGGTAAACAAAATAATTCTAAAAAAGTAAATTATTTTTCGGACAAAATTCCAAAAAGTTTGAGTATAAGCAACAGTCAATCGTTAACTTTTAGTAAAATAAGCAATTCGAATTCAATTGAAGAAGACGAAACTGTGATACATACAAATAAAATTTTTAGTGATTCAATGATAGCATTGCATGATGATACTGATTCGGTAAATCGGAATATAATTCAAAAAAGTCAAGAACCAGAAGAAGATCAACAGCAACAAGAAGTAGTAGAAGAAGATGACCAAGACGGTGATTTTAATAATTGGAATGAATTTGGATGGAGTAGTGGTGGAGGCGGTAGTTTAGCCGAAGAAAAACAATCAATATCAACTACTAATAAACAATTTAACAACGAATCATCTGCGTCATTGGTCTCTCTTGCAGGCTCTTTGAAAATTTCCAGCAAATCTCAAACTCGGTTACCAAGTTTTTTCAATCAGTCAAATGATTTAATTGGTTCTGAATATGATATCAAAACCATGAATATAAAAGTGAACAAAGCTTCAGATCCGACTAATGACTTGATAGAGAATTTTTTGAACGAAATGAAACCTGACATAAAAGTCAAAGAGAATAGAATAAATCAAAATGAAAAGCACATGAAATGGGAATGCGAAGAAGAAATCAATTTTGACGAAATTTAAAATACGAAAAAAAATTTTTTTTTTATTTATTTTATTTATAAAAATTTTTTTTTAATAAACACATTTTGTTATAAAAACTTAATATTATAATATCATTAAAATAAGTATGTTTAAACAAAAAAAAAAATTTTCTTTTTAAAGTTTTTAATAGCTTATTACCTTGAAAAAAATATTTTTAATGTATAAAATCATAAAATGAAAAAAAAATATCTGAAAATTTCGAATGATTTATTATGACTAAGTAGCATTTTTAAGGTTTAATTATACAGCTATGATTAATATTAATAAAAAAACGGTATAAATAGAAACATTTTTAAACATGAACATGTTATTTAAAACATGAACAAAATTCTTATATTTCTGATTTGCTTAAAAGTGAGCTTTTCAAGCTCACAGCTATTAACCAGAGTGTCTTTAAATGGTAAATAAATGATTATTTAAAAATAAAATTTTGCTTATTTTCTAATGATTTTAAAGCAGGTGCTGTTTTATTATCGACACCTAACGATCAATGTAAACTCAAATATGGTCCAAGTGCAACTTTTTGCCAAGTAAATTAAGTCTAGTTTAAGCTTCAATTAAATTCATACTTTTTAGAACAATTTTTTAAAGTCTTATTCAAGATATACATGTTCATTATTATATTGTAGAAAATCTAATAATGATAAATGGTGCTATACTGATGGCTCTGCACCTGATGGAACTATATGTGATTCTGGAAAGGTATATTAATAAAAAAAAAAATTAATTTACTTAATAGAATAGTTAATTTTATTTTTAAAAAGATTTGCATGTCAGGTTTATGTCAAACAAGTTCACTAGCACCAACAACACCATGTCCATTTGGAGATGATTTAGTTCCAAACAATACCTATTCAGTTGCTTTAAATAAACAATCAGCTACTTGTCAAGAATATTTTGAAACATTGAATACAAATAAACTATCGATTCCGTTCTATTGTATGTCATCTAGCGGTAAAACATCTTGTTGTCAAAGCTGTTTAAGTAAAAAAGTAATTTAAAAAATTTCGAGTTGTTTATACAAAAAATTATTATAATAGAATACAAATTATTGACTTGTTATGATGCGGATTTGTATTGTTCAAAATACACGTCATATTGTTCTAGAGGAATATTTACTGATGGTGCTTTGGTCAAAAATGTTTGTGCTAGAACTTGTAAGACATGTAGGGATGAGCCTTTAAGATGTTCAAGTAGATATATTTTATGCTTAAATGGCGGTATCTGTACGAATACAAGTGTGGTTTCTACATCTCTATTCGGTTTTAAATGTAGTTGTTCAAATGGTTTTACTGGTGAATTATGTGAAACTAAATTATCAACAGTTAGTACAACATTAAATCCAATTACAACTATTTCATCATCAACTTTAACAACAAAAACAACTAGTTCCGCAATAACAACTTCAACGAAATCAACATCTATAAATTCAAATTGTGGCTTTGGTTATACTTTAAACTATTGTGACGAATGTGGAAAGCAACCTTATGCGACACCAAATCTGAAAATTGTTGGTGGTGTTGAAGCAGCTGAGCACAGTTGGCCCTCGATGGCGTTTATTCTCTTCGATTATACTTTTTATTATACATTTTTAGGCAGGACTTACAAAACTTCATATCGAAGTTATTGCGGTGGTACTTTAATTAATAGAAAGACTGTTATAACAGCAGCACATTGTTATGTAGATAAAGTAAAAGTATCAGGTGTTGGCACATTTTCAGTTCAAACAAATCAATTTCATCCAACCATAGCATCTATGTATAATGTCTATTTAGGATTACATAGCAAAAAAGCTGTACTAGACAACACAAATATATCCCCTGGTATACAAGTAGCTGCTTCAAGCATTAAATTGGTAAATTAAAAAAATCTAATTTCAAAATAAACTAAAAATTTAAAAAAAATATATAACTAAAGCACGAAAACTATGATCCAGTTTCAAATTTTAATGATATTTCAATCATAAAGTTAAGCTCTGAAGTAACTTATAATAATTATATTCAACCAGCTTGCTTGCCAAATCCGAATATACCAAATTATCCGACATCAACAAACATAGGAGTATGGGCAGCCGGATGGGGAGATTTATCATTTGAAGGAGAATCACCAGATAATTTGTACAATGTTAAAATGACTTTGTATGATGGAAAAACCTATTGTTCTAGTTATTCACCTACTAATTGGAATAATCAAATATGTGCTGGTGAATATTCCGGTGGTAAAGACACTTGCCAAGGTGATTCGGGTGGACCTCTTTTTGTCAGAGATACAGTAAATGGTGTTCAAAAATTTATATTAGTAGGCATAACTTCATATGGAAATGGTTGTGCTAGTCCTAGAAATCCTGGGTAAATTATTATTCAAATTCAAGATTAAACTTTTTATTAAGTTTTGTTTTTTAAGAATTTATACCAAAGTAAGCTCTTATTTAAATTGGATTAAAAACAACTCTTAAACGAAAATGGTTCTTAAAGAATTCTGAGGCAACAATATTAATAATAAATAAAAATTCTTTAGAAAATCTTTTTTTGCAAGTTTTTATTAAATTCTATTATTCACTTTAAATAAAATAAACTATTAGTAAAATTTTTAACATTTTATAAAAAATTTGTTTAATTTTTTCTTCTTTTTTTGTTTTATTCTGTTGTTTGTAAATTAGTTGTATTCCTTCTTGTTTTAAAAATCGTTTGACTAGTTTTAGTAGTTCTTTTTGTAGTTGTTTTAACTGGGAAAGTAACAGCTTTTTTATTATTTGAGCCTAATGGACGAGTTCTAAGTTTTGTGAGAGAATTTTGGAAAATGAATGGTAAATAGTGTCTGACTTTAGTATATATACCAGGTAGACCTTTTTCGGCACAACCAATACCATATGAAGTTATACCAACTAAAATAAACTTCTGAACATTATTAACATTATCTCGTACAAATAAAGGTCCACCAGAGTCACCTTGACATGTGTCTTTACCTCCTGCAATCTCACCAGCACAAATTTGTTTATTCCAATTTTTTGTAACTTCTGGAGCAACATTCGCACAAACTGAATCTTGATATAAAGTCAATTTCACATTCTGCAAATTATCTGGTAATGAACCACCAGAGCTTAGAGTACCCCAACCTGCTGCCCATGATGATATGTTTTTAGATGTTGGATAATTTACTATTGCTGGATTTGGCAAACAAGCTGGTCTAATTGTGTTAGTAAAATTTACTGCTGTTTTAAATCTAAGTATTGCTATATCATCTAACATTGTATCTGTGGTATAATTTGGATGCTTTTATTTTTTTTTTAATTTAATAATTTAAATTATAATAAAATATTTGAAAATTCAATATTAGTTACGACTACAACTCTATCAATTTCCATTTTAATCCCTTGCGTACTTCCTACACCATTGATAATTTGATTTATACTATGTAATCCCAAATAAACTTTGTACATAGATCCAATTGTTGGATGAAATTTATTTGTTTGCACAGTTTGAGTAACTTCATTACCGTCATCCATATAATCCACTTCTTTAACTATACAATGAGCAGCTGTAACAACAGTTCTACGATCAATTAAAGTGCCACCGCACATTGATCTAGATGTATCGACCAATTGGCCATTTTTTTCAATTTTATATTCAAACAAAATAAATGCCATTGATGGCCAAGAATTTTTTTTAGCCTCAATACCTCCAACAATTCGAAGATTAGGTTGATTAAAATGAACACCACATTCATCACAATGGTAACCACTGTATCCAAAATCGCATTGGTTTTTAACTAAATTAAATAAAGCTAATAAAAGAAAAAATTTTAAAATCATTTTTACTTAATTTTTTTAAAAATGTTTTTTTTTTAATTTAAATATGGCTGTAATTGAATAAAAAAAAATGTAATATTATATAATTAAAAAAGCTTGAAATATTATATTTCATATGTTTAACGGAACATTAGTTGTTAGTCTAAAAAATTTTTTTTTTTATCAAGATAAGCGGAGATTTTTGCTGTATATTAAAACTAAACAAAAAAATTTTAGATAGAAAAATTATTTAAATTTCAATATCGCCTAAGTTTTTATTAAATTAATTCATAATCATATTTTTTTAAAGTAAAATTCAATCTCGTTTTTGCGACTGAAAATTTGAAGTTTTGGTAATTATTTAATAGGGATAAGAATTAATTTTTTGCTAGAGCTACAATAATAAAGAAAAATAATAATAAAATAACATTAAAGCATGAAATGCTTTGAGATATTTTTGAAGCTTTGGAAACAAATAAATACTTAATATCATTATTATGGAATAAGTCAATTAACTCAAGATTTAATTTATTATAATTCTTTTTACTTTTTGACTCAACAAGAGTAATAAAAGTTTTTAAAATAAAATCTTCTTGACATTTAATTTACTTTTAAATTAGAAGCTAAAAAAAATTGTTTCTTGGTTATATTTAAAAGTTTTTCGTATTAAACATAATAAATCAATAGGAATAAATCCAGTTTATAAAAGAAAAAACTTTGGTATAAACACCATAAAAATCACCATTTCTTTTGCATGATTTTTTCTCTGTTAACAAACCAATCAGAACGTATTTATTAACACCATTTATTTTATCTTGAACAAATATCGCTCCACCGGAATTCACCGGACATATTTTTTTGCCAATATCTCCCATGCACATCTGTGACAACCAGTTTTGATTGCCAAACAAAATCTGACAGTCAAAGTTGGGTTGTGCGAATAATTCAAAGTTTTGAAGGTTATTACCCTTAATCCAATCATTGGCTGAATAACTTATTGAAAAATAATTTTTTGTCGGCAAACAAACTGTTTGCACTTTTTCGTTTAAGACGACTTCTTCTATTAATTTAATCATACCAATATCGTTTTGTTTAAGCCTTGAGTCGTACAAAGGATGTTTAATGAATTCGGATATTTTAGCCTGATAAGCGGATGAAAGATTATTTTTAGAATGAAGACCTAAATAGATTCTATAAATAGATTGTAAAGTTGGATGATATCGGTTTGTTTGGACCTCAATTGTGTATCGTTTACCTTTGAATCTAATTATGAAGCTTTCTAATAAACAACTTGATGTTGTCAAAATAGTTCTTCTATCAATCAAATTTCCGATACAATTAAATTGTTTGAAACCAATATAAGTTCTATTTTCTGCTTTAAATAAGTATTTATATTTGAAAATAATAAATGCTGTCCATGGCCAACTATTCGGTATTGCTTCAAGATTATTTAAATTCGGCTGAATAAGACTCCTGCTACATTCTAACAAAAAATTTATATTATAAAAAATATTTTAATTAAAATTTAATATATTTCTACCATCACATCTGCTGCCAGTGTATCCATAAGAACAAGGACTAGTTGTTATAGTCGGCCTAACTGTTGTTATCTTTGATTTTTCAATATATTTAAAAATCCAATTCAAATAAGGACTTATTTTGGTATAAATACTTGAAAATTAATAATTTACTAGTTTTATAAAGTTTTAAAATTTTTGTTTGAACCTTTTTACCCTGGATAACCGACTTTTCCGCAACCATCACCGAAAGAAGTAATTCCAATAAGAATGAATTTTTTTTTTCCATTCACATTGTCCAAGTAATATAAAGGTCCGCCTGAATCACCTTGGCATGTATCCTTACCACCTGAATATTCACCGGCGCAAATTTGTTTATTCCAGTCTTTTTTAACATCAGGATAAACATTTTTACAAAGGCTAGAATCATATAAAGTTATCTTGACTTGCTGCAATGTATTAGGCAACGGTCCACCGGTCGAAAGAGTACCCCATCCAACAGCCCAAACTGATACATTAGTCGAGGTAGGATAATTTAGAATTGCCGGATTCGGCAAGCATGCTATTTGAATATAATAGTTTAAGTCTATTTCATTAGCTAATTTTATTACTGCTATATCGTTTATATTGGTCTCAGGATCAAACTGTGGATGCTTTTATTTTAATCAAAATAATCAATATAAAAAATTTTAAAAGTTTATCTTTAATATTTACTAATATGAAACTTTGAATTGCAGCGGAAGTAGTCGGACTCTTAAAATCATTTTTATCATATAAACCTAAATAGACCGTGTACATAGACTCAATAGTCGGATTAAATTGGTTCGGCTTTACTTCAAATTCATATTCATTAGATTGATATAAAATTTTTACTTTTTTTATATAGCAATGAGCTGATGTCAAAACTGTTTTTCTATCTATTAGAGTTCCACCACATGTATAAGTTATTTCATGGTAATAGGTCTTGTTTGAAAATTCATATAAATTTTTATATGTAAATTCAATATAAACAATAGACGGCCAACTGTATGGCAATGATGGTTCGCCACCTACTATTCTAAAAAATGGATTAAAATAAACTAAGCCACATTCTTAAAATAAACTTATTTGAAAAATGAATTATTTTATTCTATACATCTTTTTAAAATAATACCATCATCACAATTAGATCCCAAGTATCCGTAACTACATTGTTGTAATGATAAACAAATTTTTAATAATAAAATTAAGATTTTTAAAAATTTCATTTTAAAAAATTTACATTAAACAAAAATAAAAGAAGATAAAAGAAGAAGAATAAATAAATTTTTTAATAATAATTTTAAATTTATATAATTGATTTTATGATTAATTTCAATTTAAAAAAAAATGATTTATTTAATATTGAATTTTAGAAAACATTAATGTTTTTTTTTTGTGGAAAATTTTGAAATTCATTTAAAAATTGTCTGTTACCAATTAGAATGCATGTCCTAGACTAAAATATATTTTAACTAAAAGCTAAATTAAAAATCGATAAAAATGATTGATATCAATTAATAATAATAAATTTAAAAAAAAAAAAACTTTTAAAAATTGATCATTTTCAAATGATTTTATTTATGGTAAAATATTTATATTTAAATTAGTAAAAATAAATGGTAAAAATTAAATATATAAATTTAAAATTTTTTTATTAAGTCAATAATATTATTTCTTTTCTGATCAATTTAAAGAAAAAGCAGAGAACCAAATCAATAGAAGTTTATGAAAAAAGTTTGTTTTCCGAATAGTTCAAAACATTTCTATTTTTTATATATTTACAGTTGGCACTAGTTTGGAAATTACTGCTTTTGATAATAAATCATGATGATTTGCAACATCATTGTTTAAATAGTAGTAGTAGGAGTCTTTGGTTGTCTTAGTGGTGAGGTCCACTTAGACTGCGCTTTAGCGCCTAGCCTTATTAGGCTTTATCAGAGATTTTGCTATTCACCATACGGAAATCATAATCTTAAGCTTATTTCAACTGTAAATCAGAATTATTTTTCATTGCAGTTTCTTCAACCTTTTTATGTTTTGTTTTAACTAATATTTTAAAGCTTAAAAAGTATTGATGATATTTTTGACCATTAACACTCGTTTTTCTAAATGTTATCCTAATTTCAAATTTTATTGAATAATTAAAACTACTTTCCCAATTAGAAGTTTACTCTTTTTACTTAAAAATAATTTGAACATGCAATAGATAGCATAACATGCTTGAAAGAACAAAGCTCAAAGAGATAGTTCTTTGTAATCTGCAAAATTTTTGCTTTGCTAGTTTATTTTGGGATCAATGGAACTTTAATTAAATAATTGGCAATCCAAATTATTTATAAGCTTAATAGTCGCACATGTTTAAAAAGCGAAAAAGTAAATTTATTCAATAAGTTTTTTTAAGCGTTTTGATTAATTAACTACTACTGAAAATCTAATCCATTTAAAATTATCTTGTGTTATTTTATAGCTTTAAATTATTGATTTGCTAAAAGTTTTCTAAAAAATTTAAAAAATTAAAATTAAAAAAAAAAATTTTATTAAAAAAAAAGAAGGTTATCCTTTTTAATTATATAATACAAAACATTTAAATAAATTAAAAAACAAAAAAAAAACTTAAAAATTTTATTTTTTTCTTTGTTTCTTGGACATTGATTGTTGCAGAAAGAGACTATGCGGTGATATATAAAATGAAGAATTTGTATTCGATTGTGTTGAATTGGTGTGCTGGGGCTCAATCTTGAATTGATTCGGCTTTAGACTGTTACGTACAATTTCTTCTAATTTTCCGTTTTCGGCTAATATTTTCAAATAAGTTAAAATAAATTCGTCGTACAAATGCTTGCGTCTCAGGGCTTCGATTTTATACCGTTTTCGTTTGTCTAGCTCTTCGTTAAGCTTTACTTGTTCTTGTTCTATCTCATTATTCAATTTACCTTCAATTATCCTTAAATCATTCAAATTACAATTTTTTTTTACATAAAAAGTTGTTTCCTGATTTGAATCATCGTTTAACAAATTAATTTTAAACATTTTTACCAATTCAATTAATTCAAATTTATCAATTAATTTTAACAAATCGGATTTATTTAATTTTGCAACTTGAATTAAACTTTTAATAAAATCATTTTCAAACAAATTAAATACCAACTCAAACTGATCCTTTTTGAGAAGTTTTAAGCTTTGTTTAGAACTTCTCAATTGACGACTAGAATCATTCAATAAATCTGACTCGCTTATATACATATCATTCTCATTATTAATTAAAAAATTAATTAATTTTTTATTCTCATTTAAAAGATCAATTTGATCTTTTACAATAAACATTTTGTCTGGCACCACAGCCATCAAATTAAACCTTATTTCATGATTTTGTTGTCCATTATTAAAGCTACTTAATCGCTGCAAAATAATTTGTTTAAACTTGTTAGTCCAATTGTAAGTGCCCGGATCGAAATGAGATAAATAATTGATTGCTAAATTGTTAATTATTTGACCGAGATTGTTTAATTGATTTAAATTGATTAACTGTTCTAACATTTGATTATTATAGTTTGAACTGTTGATCGGAATCGGACCATGGTCGACAGGAAAAGGTTTGAGACCATCAAGCTCGTACAGACGCCCGTTTATGGGCACAAAACAAATAAAATGAAAAATTTCAGTATTGTTATTAGATATGGCTATTTGAGAACCTGAGCCTATGAGACTAGAATTAGTCGAAATTAAATTTGAAGAACATGATTGAGATGAAGAAGATGCTAGTGAAGAAGATGAGGCTATAGACGAGTTGTACGTTTTGGATAACAAACAAGATGAATAACTGGTTCGAATGGTTGATTCAGGTTTGGCGTATGAGTTGTGTGCCTGAGCCAGTCGAGGCTGGTTGCCAATAGCTAGGCCTTTTATCTCTGGTGTAAGTCCGTCGCATAGTTTTTTAAATTTTTCTAATAATTCTCCTAGATTTAAGTATTTATTTAATTTACAATTTAGCAATACACTTAGTAGAGCATGTGTTGCACACGAATTTGGAACTATCTATTTACAAAATAATTTTTTTTTTTTTTTATTAATAAAAAATTATATTAATTTTATTAAAAATTCGTTGTTGTAAAATTAATTGCGGTATTTAGCTATAGAACTGTTTGCAATAAAACGAAATTAATTTTACAACACTAAAAAATTAAAATTGGCTCTAACCTGATGAGCAAAAAACATGTTATTAACAACATTCGAATCGGTAACATAATTAGAATTTGGTTCTAAATTAGATGATTTGCTGCGTCTACCACGTCTCTCGATCCATTTAAATAAAAATATAAATCCGAAAATTGAGCTTAAAATTCAAAATAGAATAATTTTACTTAAATCTAATTACATTTTTATTTATTTACTTGTCTAAAGGTTTGGTTAAGTCGTAGACTTCTTCTACTTGTGCTCCTTTTACTCCGAAATCGTCCACTAACAGTGTAAACAGGCCTGGATCACTTTCGAGCTCGAGCCAAGAAGAAACACTTTCGGTTCCGGGTGCTCCAGAACCACTACCAGTCATTTTTAAAATTAAACTTTTTTCCCTAACAACAACAAAATCTGATCCTGAAATAAATTTTATTTTTTGTTTTGAAACAATAAAAATTATGAATATTTTTATGATAAATTTTTTTTTCTTTTCTAATAAAAAAAAAAAGAAAAAAAAAGAAAAAAGAATTGAGTTATTTTATGCAAAAAATATCTGTTATTTGTTAAGCAGAGTTGGCCTAAATTTGCAGAGTTTTTGATTGAAAGTCAATTTTTGAAAGTCTTGAAAAAATATTTTTAAACACGAAATTTTTAAAAATAGAAAATAAAAGTAGATTTTCTAACATGAGAATCTTGAAATTTTGAAAAACAAAAAAAAATGAAACTCGATTTGAATAGCACAAAATTTTTAAAAATTTTTTTCTTAACAGCTTTAATAATTCTAGTTATAATAGTTTTAAGTGTAGTTGCAATTGTTCTTGGGATTACTTTGACAAAAGAATTGAATGAAAAAGAAGAGTGTGGTGTAGAATTTGCAAGTCAAAATGTAAAAATAATTGGAGGCGTTGAAGCTGTTCCAAATTCTTGGCCATCTACAGCTTTTATTTTATTCAATTACACATTTTTAATTGAGTTTAACTCAGTAGTTTATAGGTTCAATAAAGTTTCTTACTGTGGTGGTAGTTTAATTAATAAAAATACTGTTCTAACTGCTGCTCATTGTTACATAGACCAAGTATCATTTATGATAGGTTCTAATATGTACAATTATAAAGTTAAACCCAACTATTTTAATCCTACAATAGAATCTATGTATACAGTTTACTTAGGCTTGTATAATTCAAAAGGTATTTTTGATACTGCATCTAGTATTGAACCTGGTTTAGAATTTAAAATATCTAGTTTTATTCTAGTATATTATTTTAGAATATAAATAAAATTTATTTAAATTTAATAAAAAATTTTTTTCTAATAAAAGCATCCAAATTATAATAGTTCGAATAATTTAAATGATATAGGTATCATTAAATTAAAAAATGAGGCTATTTTAAGTAAATACATTCAACTGGCTTGTTTACCAGAAGTAGAAAATTATCCAAATGAAGTTAATTTAACAGTATGGGCGGTTGGTTGGGGTTATTTAAATATAGAAGGGAGTAGATCAGAAAAACTGAACAATGTTAATTTGACTTTGTATGATGGAGCTTTTTGTAATAATGTTTTGAAAGAAATTAAAAAAGATTGGAATAAACAAATATGCGCTGGCGAGTATTTAGGTGGTAAAGACACTTGCTATGGGGATTCGGGAGGACCTTTGTTTGTCAAAGGATTTAAAAACCAAAAAACCAAACATATTTTAATCGGTATTACTTCTTATGGTTACGAATGTGCTTTACCAAAATATCCAGGGTAATTTTCAAATTTAATCCAAAATTGATTTCAATTTTTATTGATTTCAAACTTTAATTCTATTTTTAGAATTTATACCAAAGTCAGTGCATACTTAAATTGGATTTCAGATAATTTGAATTAAATTGTTTTATAAAAATTATTTATTTTTTTATCAAAATTAAATTTAGTCTGATTAATTATTAAAATATATTTTTTAAGACATGAATCTTAAACGTGACATAATAAAACTTATTTACTTTTTACTTTAAATAAAATAAATTTCAGTTTAAAAATTAAATTATGCAACTAGTTTATATAAAATTTTGATATAACTAAATGTTTAAATGTATTGAAAGCAAATTAATTCTCGAAAAATAGCAAAAAGCGTAATACCAAAACAAGCTTTTGAATATTTTTTTTTACTCAATAGTAAATTAAAAAAAGTCAAAACTAGATTTTTATTTATTTTAAAATGTTATTTAACATTAAAAAAAAAAAATAACAACTAACAATAAATAAAAATTTTCAAGATTTTTATAATGGAAAAAACTAAAATAAGTAACAATTTTTTCTTTAAAATTTTAGAATTAACAAAGCAAAATCTGTAAATTATATAAGCAAAGAATTTTTTTAAGCTTTGAACAATTTTTTTGCCTAGTCATTGAATTATATAATTTTTTAGCTCTATATAAACCCAAGTAAAAAAATTTTAAATCTAAAAATATGTCTCAAAAAAACGCAAGTAAAAGTAATAGTGCCATATCAGATTCCAATTCTATTAAGAGTTATGATTTTGAAGAAAAAATTGCACCAATAAATATAGAAAATCCTGAAATAATTTTAAAACCATCTATAACTTCGGCTTATAAAAAGTAAAACACAAAAATTATACAAAAATATTATTGAAAAGGTTTTAATTTGTTTGTAAAAAGTGAAAAGCCTAAATTAGAAGTTAAATTACCTGTTAAAGAAAAAGAAAATGAAAAAAATCAAAAGTGGTTTTAAAAAAATTTGAATTAAATTTGAAAAAAAATTAATTTTTTATTTTCAAGGGAAAAGCCTAAAAAGGCTAAAAAAGAAAAAGAACAAGTTGTTTCAATAATAAAACTAGTAAAATAGAAAACATATTCTTTAAAATTTCATTTTGTTACATTTTATAATATAGTTTAGATTTGCTGATTGGATTGATATAATCTTAATTATTATTGGAACTATAGCAGCTTTAGGCTCAGCAGGTTTATATCCATTGATGTTTCTTAATTACGGCAAAATAGCTGGAACTTTTGTAGATTTTTCAATATCAAAAAATTCTACTTTTAAAAACATATCAAATTCTTGGTAATTATAAATCATTTTATATTTAGGTTATTGAAAAATTAATTGTGCTTCTTAAACATTTTCTCTTTTGAAAATTTAAATTTTAATAGTTTTCAAATTAAAGAAATTAAAAAATTTTATCAAGTTAATATTTTGATTTAGAAAATTTATTTATTTTATTAATTTTACAATAATCTAATGGTTTATCCACTTTAAATTAAAATTAATTAATTAAGTTTTCAACCGATATCAAATTCTAATAACTACGACTCGAATATAAATGAAAGCATTATAAATTATGTTATAATAGGTTTTGTATCTTTGGTTTTAAATTATTTGTCTCATGTATGCTGGAACACGTCTGGTGAAAGACAAATAAAAAAAATGAGAAACAAATTATATGAAACAATAATTCGACAAGACATGGCTTTTTTTGATAAATCAACTCCAGGTGAACTAAACTCGATTCTAAATGCAAATATAGAAACTGTAAAATTTGGATTAGGCTTTAAGTTTTCCGATTTTATATGTCTACTATGCCGTGGCATTGCAAACACTATAATGGCATTGGTTGCTGCATGGAAATTTTCTATTGTTTTTTTGGCTTTAGTACCATTTATGGTATTGTCAACAGCTCTAATGGTTGTTATGATAAGAAAATATACAATAGAAGAATTCAAAGCATATGGTACAGGCGGTAGAATAGCACAAGAAATTCTAAGCTCAATAAGAACTGTGTTATCACTTGGCTTACAAAAAAAAGCTGTTTCAAATTATTCAGCTAGTTTATTGGATGCTGAAAAAATGGCAAAAAAAAAAGGCCTTTTAAGCGGTTTATTTGCAGGCATATCAGGTCTCTTGTTTAATGTATGTTTCGGAATTGGTATTTATTATGGTGTTTATTTGGTTCGTACTGAATGTGAAAATTATTACACTGGTAATATTATGCAATCGTTTTTTTGTATAATTACAACCACATTTTCAATTGGTCAAGCCTTACCATTTTTAAAAGATTTAGCTGAAGCTAGGGGTGCTGCAAAAAAAGTTTATGATATATTAGATACAAAATCATCTATAGATGTTTTTGATAATCAAAATAAAATTCAATTAGATTCAATTAAAGGTGATATTGAATTCAATAATGTTGTATTTAGTTATCCACAACGAAAAGATATAACAATATTAAAAGGTCTTAGTTTTAAAATACCTGCTGGTAAAACTGTAGCTATAGTAGGCTCAAGGTAAATACAAATTTTAATTTAAAAATTATAATTCAATAAATTAATCGATTTATTAAAAGTGGTGGTGGAAAATCTACAGTTGTTTCTTTATTACAACGTTTCTATTTACCTAGTTCAGGCTCAATTCTTATAGATGGAAATAAAATAGAAGATATAGATTTGAATTGGTTAAGAAGTCAAATGTCTTTAGTTTCTCAAGAGCCAATTTTATTTACAACTACAATAAAAGAAAATATTAGACTTGGTAGACTAGATGCTACTGATGATCAAATAGAGCAAGCAGCTCATTCTGCAAATGCACACAATTTCATCATGAATACTACCGAAAAATATAATACACAAGTTGGTGAACGTGGTACTCAATTATCTGGTGGTCAAAAACAAAGAATTGCTATTGGTATTATTTATTTAAAAAATAATTTTATTTAAATTTATTCATTTATTTATAAATTATTCAAATTTAAAGCAAGGGCTTTGATTCGTAATCCTAAAATTTTATTATTAGATGAAGCAACTTCTGCTTTAGATTATGAAAGTGAAAAAATAGTTCAACAAGCATTGGATAATGCTAAAATTGGAAGAACTACATTAATAATAGCACATCGTTTAAGCACAATCAGAAATGCTGATATTATATTATATATTTCAAATGGTGTTTTAGTTGAAAAAGGTACACATGAAGAACTTATGAATTTACAAGGAGAATATTATAAATTAATTAAGACTCAAACAAAAACACATGAAGACGATCATCAAAATCATCATAATCATCATGACAAAACTGACAAAAATCTAGACAAAACAAATTCTAGTTCAAGTTCAAGCGAATCAGAAAATGATGAAAAAGATGTAGAAAAAAGACCATCAAGTAGTAAAAATAAAGTAAAAAAAAGTCGAACAAAACCTTTTTATTACGAATACAGATTATTTAAACTACATAGACCAGATATATTATGGCTTGTTATAGGCTCAATAAGCTCAGGTATAAACAGCTCAATAATGCCGGCAAATGCTCTTGTATTTGCCCAAATTTATTCTATATTTGCTATTAAAGATAATAAGCAACAAGAAATAGAAAGTCTCAAAAATATGGGTATCATCTTTGGCATAGCTGTAGCAAGTTTTTTAACTTCAATATTAAGCAATTATTCATTTTCGATTTCAGGCGCTAGATTGACTAGAAGAATTAGAATTAGAATGTTTGAATCAATGTTAAAACAAGAAATAGGTTTTCATGATTTAGATGAGAATAGATCAAGTATTTTGTCTACTCAACTATCATCTACAGCTACATTTTGTAAGGGTCTATCATCAGATAAACTTAACTTATTATCTCAAGGTATTGCAGGATTTGGTTTCAGTATTATAGTTGGTTTTGTTCTTAGCTGGAAATTGACTCTTATAATGTTGATATTTGTTCCAATAAGTTTTTTTAGCGGTGTTATGGTTGGTCGTTCATCAGTGAGTAACAAAGTTAAAGGTAAATTAGCAAATGAAGAAAGTGGTAGGATTACAATTGAAACTGTTGACAACATAAAAACAATTACAAGTTTAGGTCGTGAAAAATACTTTATACAAGAGTTTAAAAAAGTACACAATCATAAATATAAAAAAACTCTTTTAGTATTCCATTTACAAGCATTTTTTTACTCTCTTTCAAATGGATTGTTATTTTTCATACAAGCAACTGCATTCAGCTTTGGTTATTTTTTGATCAAAAATGATGGATTAGCAGTTACTGATTTGTATCGAGTATATGCTTCTTTGACATTTACATCTATGATTCTAGGCAGGGTTTATTCTCAAATGCCTGATCAGATAATGAGCAAAAATGCAGCAAAAACTGCTTTCAAGATAATTGATCGTGTTTCAAAAATAGACAGTTTTAGTGAAGATGGTCTTAAGCCTAATAAAATTATTGGTGATATTAAATTTGAAAATGTTTTCTTCAGTTATCCAAATAGACCTAATTTAAAAATATTAAATGGCCTTAATTTAGAAATTAAAAATGGTACTACAAATGCTTTGGTCGGCCAATCAGGTTGCGGTAAAAGTACTACAATTCAATTGTTATTAAGATTTTATGATGTAGATAAAGGTGCTATTTATTTAGATGGTATTGATATAAGAAAATTAAATATAAATTGGTTACGTCATAATATTGGTCTTGTTTCTCAAGAACCTGTATTATTTAATATAAGCATTTTTGAAAATATTTGTTATGGTGATTTAAGCAGAGATAAAATAGAAATGAATGAAATTATTCAAGCAGCTGTTAATTCAAATATTCATAATAAAATTGAGACTTTACCACTTGTAATTCTTAAATTTTTATTATTATTATTATTTTTATTATTATATATTTATTATTATTTTTATTTAGTTAAGATTTTAATTTTAAAACTAAATTTATTAAATCTTTAAAATAAGAAATATGAAACAATTGTTGGAAGTAAAGGTGGACAATTAAGTGGTGGTGAAAAACAGAGAGTTGCTATAGCTAGAGCTTTGATTCGTAAACCACATGTGTTATTATTAGATGAAGCTACTTCTGCTCTTGATAATCAATCAGAACATATAGTTCAAGATGCACTAGACAAAGCACAAATGGGAAGAACTTGTATTGTAATAGCTCATAGGTATATATAATCATATTTAAAAAATAAAAGATTTTTATTTTTTTTAAATATTGATTTTTTGATTTTAGACTTAGCACGATTGAAAATTCAAATAAGATAACAGTATTTAAAAAAGGTGCTGTTCTTGAGGAAGGAACACATTTAGAATTAATGCAAAATAAAAACTTTTATTTTAAGCTTCAAACTCAAAATAAAACTAAAATTTTAAGTTGAAATTAAATTTGTGAAATAATTTTTTGTTTGTAAAATATAAATAATTTTTTTTTTACGCACCTAACGGAATATCGAATTTATTTGTTTCAATTTCATTGATGTCAAAAGAGATTAAAAATTAAAAATTAAAATAGGCTGTACCATTTTTTTTAATAAAGTATTTATTTTACTTTTATTTTTTTATATAAGCTACCTAAAATTTATAATAAAATGACTGTGACTGTAAGCTTTCATTCTTTCATTCTAAAAAATAAAAAAGAATTAAAAAACAATAAAACAATAATATTCATTTTAATAATCAAAAACTAAGGAATAAGAATTTAGCATGCACCATTTTTGTTCATAAATAAAATGAATGGGCTTTTCAAATTTGTCAAATATGTCACAAATAAGTGTTTGCCTCATAATTTTTTTTTGAAAAAAATCTACTTTTGTAATGGTTTGATTTTTAGTGATTTGATTCGAAAGATATATTCTAAACTCTTAAACTATTGATACCAAAAAACAATTAATCTAAAAAAGTTTAAATTTAAGAAAATTTGTTTTCTTTTTTTAAATTAATCGTTTTCATTAAATTCTAAAGTTCCTAATTGAACTTAGAAATAGCCTAGATCAAAATATTTCCTGCTAAATAAATTAATAATTTAATTAGCTGGCAACAATATTGCAGATAGATATTATTTTTACAATTTGATTTCAGATTGAAAGCTGTTGCAATCAAAAGATTTTTTATTTAAATGCTTATTAACAAAAAAAACATATAATATTTAATAATCTTTATTTGATTAGTTAATAAATAAATTTAAAAATATGTTCTTCTCTATAACATCTCTTCATTATAATTTTGAGATTGTGTTTTTACTTCTAACAATCTCTACTCATTTTTTTAAAATTAAATTAAAAATATATTAGAAAATTTATCTAATAAGAAGATTTAAGGCTTAACTGACTGTGATTAAATGATTTAACTGATTTTAATTTAACTGAAAATTACTTATTTGAAATTTAGAAGTATTTCAAATTAAACACTACAGATCTAACCGTATTAAAGAATGTCTCCCCACTGTGACAAATGTGATCTTAAGTATTCTTATTAAAACTGTTACAATAATAACAAAAACAAAAATGATATGAATGATAATTAGTAAACATGATTAAAGATTACAATATTAATAACAATGATTGTAAATAATAAAATAAAAATACTATAGTTAATAATACTAAAAAAAGTTTTTTTAATTTTTTTGACTATTTGAATTATTGAAATTTAGTTAGAAACATTTTACAGTTGAGTTTGTTACAAAATGGACATTTGACTTGACCGTGTGGTGGATCTTGTACTCCTAGGTCTTTCAAACATCCTCTACAAGCCATATGACCACATTCTAAATTTATAACTTTTTGCACATCCATATCTGCTATATATTCTAAGCATATGCATCTAGCTTTGAAAGTTCTGGAAAAATAGCTATTATCTAAATTAGTTCCACATGTTCTAACATGAAATTCTAAATCAAAAAGAAGAACATTTCTACGGCATTTGTGACATTCTTCGTTTCGACTTCCGCAATATTTTTCATGCTCTTTTATTTGATTTAATTTGAATTCAAGTCCACAATGTTTACATAAGATATTTGGATTTGGACAGAGTGTACAGCCGACTGATTCTGGTATATTCAGATCTCGATTTCCTGCATGTTTATTTAGGAATTTGTATAGCTTGCTATTATGAAATCCTTTTTGAATTGGTTGAATTTCTTCTACTTTGACAGGGTTTGTTTGTGTTGACTGAGATATTAAGCATGAAGTTGACGGTGATAAATCTCGTGTATCGTTAGAAAATACGCTTATTTGTTTTAATTGTGGTTCTTTGTTTGGTGACTGTAAACGATTGTTTCTGTTTTGAGTAAGCTCGTCGATTGTTTTGTGAGTATTGACTGAAAAATGTAAAATTCTACCTTCAAAATCCATTTTGTCGTAATATTTTATGGCTTTTTCGTGTACTTTTGTATTTTCAAAACGTAAAAAGGCACAAGTTGTTGATGATGATTGTCTTTGATTTTGTTTTAAAACTCGAAATTCTACCATTCGCCCAAATAATCTGACATCGTTTCGGAATATGTCCATTAATTTTTGACGAACATGTGCTTCATTTGGAATGTTGTTAATGATGATATCGTGTTTATCAGCATTCATTATCGATTTTATTATATTTTTTTTTCTTTTTTATTATATATGTTTATTCGAATTTATATATATTTAATTTAATAAGTTTTATTTATAGTTGAAAAAATTGAAATTTGAAAATTTTGTAAAAATTTAAAATTTTGGTATATTTAAAAATTTGTAATATCTAATTTACAAAACTATTTTTACAATTGCTTGATAAAAAAATAATAATAATAAATAATAATTTTGAAGAAAATAAATTTAATAAAGTATGATAGTTGATTTTATTCTGGAAACTTCTCTCAACTAAGAAATTTTTACATTTGTTAATCAATCTAGGAATATAACATCTTTGTTAAAATTACCAAATTTAGATAAATAAATTTTGTTTTAAATTTTTTTTTAATGTAAAAAAAATTAAAATTAGAATAAAAATCACAAAACCTAGCTTTTCAAAAAATTGACAGCAAAAATCTCAATTTAAGAATTTTAACCATAAAACTTGGAATAGAAGATAATGATGAAAGTTATGGATTTAGACAATTTAAAATATAAAAAAATATCTTTTCTTGGAAACTTTCATAAATTTTAATTTGTTTTTAATAATAATTAATTAAAATTCTTGATTCTTTAAAGTTTAAGATTAGTAACTGAAAATTGTTTTTTAAGGATGGAGAATACGAGGTTAAGGCCAGCTTTACTAAGCTTAGATAGCCTGGAACATTATAAAAAATTTTTTTATTATTGTAATTAATTTGGTTAAAAATATTTTCGACGGACTTTGGTTTCATTGTCTTGAATTAATATTTTAATTTAATAATATTTTTATCAATAAACAAAAAAAAATACAGTTTTAAAAGATGATTATTCAAAAGAGTTTTAAAATTTGCCAAATCTTGGATAGGAAAATCACTCAGAAACCTCTAAGAAGCTAAAACAGTAGTGTGGCAAAATCTCGCAACATGTTTTATCACTTTCAGAATGTGTTAAACATATTGAGGATAATGAAACTAAAAATTTGAATGAAATGCATAAATTTAAAAGTGAGCTAGAATTAGCTAATAAAACGGGATATTGTCAAATATCAGTAACGAATGGGTTCAAATAGTGATTAAGGTAATAAAAACGCCAAGAACCACCTGAAAAGTTAGATATTACAAATGAAGCAACCAATTATTTAAATATGAGAGAAATAAAGAATTTATGTCATATTTCACAACCATCTCATCAAGATAAAATAGCTTCTTTGAAGTGCATATATTTAAATGCAACTTAATCCAAGTTCAAATTTTTTTATAAAATGTTATACATCATTTAAAAGAGTAAAAACATTTATCTAGCTTTTACCTTTAAAACAAAATAAATTATGTTATTTAAAAATTGTTACTAACTAAACTAAATTAAATAAAATTAATTTATAATATATTTTCATCTAAAATGTATTTAAAACAAATATATGAAATATTCCATGAAGCGTAACATAAACAATTTATTTTTTTAAAGATTTTTTTACTGAATAAAAAATTAAAATAATAGAATTCAATTTATTCAAAAATTTACATAATTTAATTTTAAACGACGACATCAAAAATTTTATTAACAAGAGCAATTAAAATTTTTAACATGTTTCAAAAAAATTGGAAAAACTAAAAAAAAGTGCCAATTTTTTGTTTTATAATTTTAGATATGACAAAGTAATCTAAATCTAAAACTTTATGATATAGATATACAAAGTTCTTCAAGTTTAGAATATATTTTCATTTGTTCATAAACAATTAACAATCTAATTTTTATTTTATATATAAACATATATATAATTAGAATATAAATATAAATTTAAAAACATGTCTCAAAAAAACGCAAGTAAAAGTAATAGTGCCATATCAGATTCCAATTCTATTAAGAGTTATGATTTTGAAGAAAAAATTGCACCAATAAATATAGAAAATCCTGAAATAATTTTAAAACCATCAATAACTTCGGCTTATAAAAAGTAAAACACAAAAATTATACAAAAATATTATTGAAAAGGTTTTAATTTGTTTGTAAAAAGTGAAAAGCCTAAATTAGAAGTTAAATTACCTGTTAAAGAAAAAGAAAATGAAAAAAATCAAAAGTGGTTTTAAAAAAATTTGAATTAAATTTGAAAAAAAATTAATTTTTTATTTTCAAGGGAAAAGCCTAAAAAGGCTAAAAAAGAAAAAGAACAAGTTGTTTCAATAATAAAACTAGTAAAATAGAAAACATATTCTTTAAAATTTCATTTTGTTACATTTTATAATATAGTTTAGATTTGCTGATTGGATTGACATAATCTTAATTATTATTGGAACTATAGCAGCTTTAGGCTCAGCAGGTTTATATCCATTGATGTTTCTTAATTACGGCAAAATAGCTGGAACTTTTGTAGATTTTTCAATATCAAAAAATTCTACTTTTAACAACATATCCAATTCTTGGTAATTACCATTTATTTTTAAATATGGTTGGTTGCAAAATTAATTGTGATTATTAAGCAATTTTTTTAATTTAGAAATTTTTAAAATTTTTGAAGACCAGAATTACTAACTGACGTAAGATTATTAAAGAGCCTTAAGGATTATATTTCGATCAATTATTTCGATTAATTTTGTAACCATCTAATGGCTTATCCATATTTAATTTAAAATTGATTTCAGTTTTCAATCCAAATCAAATTCAAATAACCACCACAAAAATATAAATGAAAGCATCAAAATTTATGTTATAATAGGTTTTGTATCTTTGGTTTTAAATTATTTGTCTCATGTATGCTGGAACACGTCTGGTGAAAGACAAATAAAAAAAATGAGAAACAAATTATATGAAACAATAATTCGACAAGACATGGCTTTTTTTGATAAATCAACTCCAGGTGAACTAAACTCGATTCTAAATGCAAATATAGAAACTGTTAAATTTGGAGTAAATTTTAAGTTTTCCGATTTTATAAGTCTTCTATGCCGTGGCATTGCAAACACTATAATGGCATTAGTTGCTGCATGGAAATTTTCAATTGTTTTTTTAGCTCTAGTGCCATTTATAGTATTGTGCACAGCTCTAATGGTTGTTATGATAAGAAAATATACAATAGAAGAATTCAAAGCATATGGTACAGGCGGTAGAATAGCACAAGAAATTCTAAGCTCAATAAGAACTGTGTTATCACTTGGCTTACAAAAAAAAGCTGTTTCAAATTATTCAGCTAGTTTATTGGATGCTGAAAAAATGGCAAAAAAAAAAGGCCTTTTAAGCGGTTTATTTGCAGGCATATCAGGTCTCTTGTTTAATGTATGTTTCGGAATTGGTATTTATTATGGTGTTTATTTGGTTCGTACTGAATGTGAAAATTATTACACTGGTAATATTATGCAATCGTTTTTTTGTATAATTACAACCACATTTTCAATTGGTCAAGCCTTACCATTTTTAAAAGATTTAGCTGAAGCTAGGGGTGCTGCAAAAAAAGTTTATGATATATTAGATACAAAATCATCTATAGATGTTTTTGATAATCAAAATAAAATTCAATTAGATTCAATTAAAGGTGATATTGAATTCAATAATGTTGTATTTAGTTATCCACAACGAAAAGATATAACAATATTAAAAGGTCTTAGTTTTAAAATACCTGCTGGTAAAACTGTAGCTATAGTAGGCTCAAGGTAAATACAAATTTTAATTTAAAAATTATAATTCAATAAATTAATCGATTTATTAAAAGTGGTGGTGGAAAATCTACAGTTGTTTCTTTATTACAACGTTTCTATTTACCTAGTTCAGGCTCAATTCTTATAGATGGAAATAAAATAGAAGATATAGATTTGAATTGGTTAAGAAGTCAAATGTCTTTAGTTTCTCAAGAGCCAATTTTATTTACAACTACAATAAAAGAAAATATTAGACTTGGTAGACTAGATGCTACTGATGATCAAATAGAGCAAGCAGCTCATTCTGCAAATGCACACAATTTCATCATGAATACTACCGAAAAATATAATACACAAGTTGGTGAACGTGGTACTCAATTATCTGGTGGTCAAAAACAAAGAATTGCTATTGGTATTATTTATTTAAAAAATAATTTTATTTAAATTTATTCATTTATTTATAAATTATTCAAATTTAAAGCAAGGGCTTTGATTCGTAATCCTAAAATTTTATTATTAGATGAAGCAACTTCTGCTTTAGATTATGAAAGTGAAAAAATAGTTCAACAAGCATTGGATAATGCTAAAATTGGAAGAACTACATTAATAATAGCACATCGTTTAAGCACAATCAGAAATGCTGATATTATATTATATATTTCAAATGGTGTTTTAGTTGAAAAAGGTACACATGAAGAACTTATGAATTTACAAGGAGAATATTATAAATTAATTAAGACTCAAACAAAAACACATGAAGACGATCATCAAAATCATCATAATCATCATGACAAAACTGACAAAAATCTAGACAAAACAAATTCTAGTTCAAGTTCAAGCGAATCAGAAAATGATGAAAAAGATGTAGAAAAAAGACCATCAAGTAGTAAAAATAAAGTAAAAAAAAGTCGAACAAAACCTTTTTATTACGAATACAGATTATTTAAACTACATAGACCAGATATATTATGGCTTGTTATAGGCTCAATAAGCTCAGGTATAAACAGCTCAATAATGCCGGCAAATGCTCTTGTATTTGCCCAAATTTATTCTATATTTGCTATTAAAGATAATAAGCAACAAGAAATAGAAAGTCTCAAAAATATGGGTATCATCTTTGGCATAGCTGTAGCAAGTTTTTTAACTTCAATATTAAGCAATTATTCATTTTCGATTTCAGGCGCTAGATTGACTAGAAGAATTAGAATTAGAATGTTTGAATCAATGTTAAAACAAGAAATAGGTTTTCATGATTTAGATGAGAATAGATCAAGTATTTTGTCTACTCAACTATCATCTACAGCTACATTTTGTAAGGGTCTATCATCAGATAAACTTAACTTATTATCTCAAGGTATTGCAGGATTTGGTTTCAGTATTATAGTTGGTTTTGTTCTTAGCTGGAAATTGACTCTTATAATGTTGATATTTGTTCCAATAAGTTTTTTTAGCGGTGTTATGGTTGGTCGTTCATCAGTGAGTAACAAAGTTAAAGGTAAATTAGCAAATGAAGAAAGTGGTAGGATTACAATTGAAACTGTTGACAACATAAAAACAATTACAAGTTTAGGTCGTGAAAAATACTTTATACAAGAGTTTAAAAAAGTACACAATCATAAATATAAAAAAACTCTTTTAGTATTCCATTTACAAGCATTTTTTTACTCTCTTTCAAATGGATTGTTATTTTTCATACAAGCAACTGCATTCAGCTTTGGTTATTTTTTGATCAAAAATGATGGATTAGCAGTTACTGATTTGTATCGAGTATATGCTTCTTTGACATTTACATCTATGATTCTAGGCAGGGTTTATTCTCAAATGCCTGATCAGATAATGAGCAAAAATGCAGCAAAAACTGCTTTCAAGATAATTGATCGTGTTTCAAAAATAGACAGTTTTAGTGAAGATGGTCTTAAGCCTAATAAAATTATTGGTGATATTAAATTTGAAAATGTTTTCTTCAGTTATCCAAATAGACCTAATTTAAAAATATTAAATGGCCTTAATTTAGAAATTAAAAATGGTACTACAAATGCTTTGGTCGGCCAATCAGGTTGCGGTAAAAGTACTACAATTCAATTGTTATTAAGATTTTATGATGTAGATAAAGGTGCTATTTATTTAGATGGTATTGATATAAGAAAATTAAATATAAATTGGTTACGTCATAATATTGGTCTTGTTTCTCAAGAACCTGTATTATTTAATATAAGCATTTTTGAAAATATTTGTTATGGTGATTTAAGCAGAGATAAAATAGAAATGAATGAAATTATTCAAGCAGCTGTTAATTCAAATATTCATAATAAAATTGAGACTTTACCACTTGTAATTCTTAAATTTTTATTATTATTATTATTTTTATTATTATATATTTATTATTATTTTTATTTAGTTAAGATTTTAATTTTAAAACTAAATTTATTAAATCTTTAAAATAAGAAATATGAAACAATTGTTGGAAGTAAAGGTGGACAATTAAGTGGTGGTGAAAAACAGAGAGTTGCTATAGCTAGAGCTTTGATTCGTAAACCACATGTGTTATTATTAGATGAAGCTACTTCTGCTCTTGATAATCAATCAGAACATATAGTTCAAGATGCACTAGACAAAGCACAAATGGGAAGAACTTGTATTGTAATAGCTCATAGGTATATATAATCATATTTAAAAAATAAAAGATTTTTATTTTTTTTAAATATTGATTTTTTGATTTTAGACTTAGCACGATTGAAAATTCAAATAAGATAACAGTATTTAAAAAAGGTGCTGTTCTTGAGGAAGGAACACATTTAGAATTAATGCAAAATAAAAACTTTTATTTTAAGCTTCAAACTCAAAATAATTCGAAAGAGCACTTTTAAATTTAAAAGATGTATAATAAAAATATTTATTTTGGTATTGGATTTTTATATTTTTGAATTAAATTTATATTCTATATTTTTTAAAATATATATTATTTTACATATTATATAAATTTTTCTATGATTTAATTTTTTTTAGTTTTTTAAGTATAAATATTAATTAAATAAATATATTAAAAGCTATATATATTTTTTGAGTATAATACTAAGAATACCTAAAAAATAAATTAAGAATAAGTTTTAAGAACTACATACATCAGACTCATCATATCAAACTTGTTCTGATATAAAGATAAGAAGAGCAATTAATACAACCATTTCATGTTCAAAACGAGAAAAACAGAAGTCAGGGTGGATCAGTAACATATGATAAGGTCAAGCAAGACTATTTGTTTTTCTTTGGTGGCTCCACTCTGAAACGAATTTATAAAACCTTGGCGACACGACCAAAGATGATTACATTTATGCGACCACAGTCATCAAGAAAAAGATATTTGAGCATTTTTGATCAAATTTAACTCGAAATTAGACATAATTTAATAGCTATCAAATAAATTAAAAATAAAAGAAATTAAGTTTTATTAAATTTTCTTTATTTCTTCTCTAATAATCTTTTCTTCTAAATAATAAAATAAACGACTACATATATTGGTTTTGCATCCATGCCAGGTCCGGTGTGTCTGGGATTTTAAATTTCTCCCCGGCCATAGAAGCTATCTCCTGATGTCCTTAACCAAGGAACCTGGTCTACAAGAACAAACTAAAACGAATAAAAATAAAAACAAAATAAAATACTAAGCCATAAAATCAAAAAACTAAACTGGCTTTTCGACCACTCCTTATTCAAATTCGCTTTCTGGTGTTGCTGCTCGTTTTAGATCTACGACTGAGCTGGCCACACTTGGACCTTTTAAGAGCTGTCCCCGACTCCTATATAGACTATTAAAAACATGTTCGGTGTCTAGCTTGACTATCACCTTCGGATATACATTAATAATTGGCGTATTTGAATATGGGTTGGCGCTGCGATTGGTGAGTGTCATTTGGTCATATGATGATTCTTGCAGTTCTAAATAATTATCATCGGCCCAGGACTGGGCTCCTCTTGGTTTTTATCCCTTTCATCTTCTGTCGTAGTGTTCTCTTGTGGAGGATCGGGCATGGGACTGTTGGTTCCGCTATGGTAGATATTCCTACAGTGTATTTACAGGTGGACTAAAACATTTTTTAAGTTTATTAGCATAAACCATTCTCTGTTTTTCCTTTCCAATTAGGTTTAATCAAATAGTTATTTTATTTAATCTTGTTAATAATCACATTTTCAAACTCAGTATTTTTTTCTTTGTTAACTATTGATGCATATGTTGGAATATTTGACTTAATTTGTCCATTGAGTTAAGAAAGTTTTTCAGCATTCTCATCCTCTATTTTTTAATACGGTCTAGAAGAGGCTGAAACTCTGATTGATCTGAATTTATGAAAATTACTTTTTTCCATTTTTTTAATTAGATGCAAAATTTATGTGCGTGCTTAATTATTTTCAAATCGAATTTTTCAGCATAATTCAAAAGAATGGATGGATGGTTGTTATTTTTACGATTGGATATGGAAATGGAATAAACAATTAAGAGCTCAACATCAATAGGTGCTACTAATTTTAGATAATTTCAGTGGTGTTTTTAATGAAGAAATAAAAAGCACAGTCAATTTAATAACCGAGAATATGAAGATGAAGAAAGTAATAAATCTGAAGTCGCTGAGATACCTCAACTATAAAATAAGTCAACTATAATATAAGGAATAAATAAAAATATTAATCATACCAACTAAAGAATATATTGGTTTCAGAAGAATATAATAACAAAACAATAATACAAAAAATTTCATTTTTTATTTTTCTAAATTTTATTTTTTAAATTATTTTTATCCTTTTTTTTAATGTTTTGAATTTTATATTAGAAAAAACATTTCGATACAAAAAAAAGCTTCTTTTAAAAATTTAAATTTTTTGCTTTTAAATATAAATAATATGATTATTAAAAGAGAAGAAAGTAAAATAATACAGAAATTCTCTACTTGTTACTCGGTTACAGGTAAATTTTCACTAAATATAAATTGGTGAGTTGGGTGTTTCGAAAGTAAAAAATAAAGAAATTTTAAAAAAAAGTTTTAGGGTTATTTTCGAGAATTATGCTTTCTTAATTTTTATACTTTCTTCTCTTTTAATAATCATATTATTTATATTTAAAAGCAAAAAATTTAAATTTTTAAAAGAAGCTTTTTTTTGTATCGAAATGTTTTTTTTAATATAAAATTCAAAACATTAAAAAAAAGGATAAAAATAATTTAAAAAATAAAATTTAGAAAAATAAAAAATGAAATTTTTTGTATTATTGTTTTGTTATTATATTCTTCTGAAACCAATATATTCTTTAGTTGGTATGATTAATATTTTTATTTATTCCTTATATTATAGTTGACTTATTTTATAGTTGAGGTATCTCAGCGACTTCAGATTTATTACTTTCTTCATCTTCATATTCTCGGTTATTAAATTGACTGTGCTTTTTATTTCTTCATTAAAAACACCACTGAAATTATCTAAAATTAGTAGCACCTATTGATGTTGAGCTCTTAATTGTTTATTCCATAATATTTTTATTTTAATAATTATAAAATTACATTTAATATTAATAAAACCAAAACAACTCAAAAAATTTAGAAAAGCCAGAAATTATATCAATTGAAAAATTAGACAATAAAGCTTTAAAAATAAAATGGAATGATTACATGAACGAGAAATTGACTAGATATAGAATATTTTATAATGAAGCATTTAGTGGTAAATTAAATGAATGGCCTGGTATTTTGTTTTGTTATTTAAAATGCTTCGATTTCAATAAATTAATTGAAAAAACTATTCATAAAAGGACAAATGGAAGAAGTTGAATATCAATTAGAAAAGCCTTTCTACGAAGCATTTAAATTCAATAAAAAAAACTCATGTTATAATCATTGTATTAGAAATCCGTATTGTGAAGGCACAATATTTACAAATATTTATGATGAATCATTTAATTGTATAGTAAAATTAATTCCTAATGCAAATTTGAAAAACGATGAATCAATTGAAATACCCGATTCAAAAAATATTGAATATACCAAAGTTTTGGGTTTTCATTTTAAAAAATAAATTTTTCTAATAATATTTTAAAAAATTTAAAAAAAGATTATAAAAGTGAGACAATTCTAAAAAATTTTCCTGCAAATAAGAACTATTATTTTTCGGTTATTGTATATGATAATGATCTTGACGAATGGTCAAAACAATCTGAATACTTTGAATATATTGGTTCCGGCGATAGTAAATAATTTTTAAAACAGATTTTAAGATTTTTTTATGTAGAATAAAATATATTATAATATTAGTAAATTCTATATCTGAAACAAGTGAAGAAGATATTCATGATTCAATAGATAGAATTTGTGGTTCGAATCCATTAAGCACTGAATTTTCGATTTCAGAAATCTCAACAACCAAAGAAATAAGCAAAACAGAAACTAGTAATACACAATTAGTATTTTATTTAATTTTTTTTTATAGCTGAAAATGCTTTTATTATTTTTTTATAATAGCTGAAAATATTCCAGGAAAACCAGAATCAAAAATAAAACAATGGTACATTATAGCCCTTATCGCTGCACTTCTTTTAATTTGTATTCTAGCCATTGCAATTATTTTGGCTTGTAATTCAAAAAAGAAGAAAAATAAAAAACCAGATGAAACTAATAAAACTCTTCTAGAACATAATGATCCTCATGTTACCGTATATTTAAAAAGATAAATATATTTTGATTAATTTCAAATTTTTGTATATTGAGAATCAAAATTATAATTTTTTATATTCATACCTTATTAATATTAATTTAAAAATATCTTGCTTTTTTACCTAAAATTAAATTATAAACATTAGTTTTAGCATTAAAAATAAAATATAAATGATTGGTGAAAATAAAAAATTTTATTTTTTAAGAATTTATTAATAAAACTAGCTCTTGAAATCAAATGCTTTGGCATTTATAAAGGCTTCTAGCTTTTCGATTTGAATCTCTGAACCGTTTTAAAAAATTAAATTTATAAAATATTAAATGAAACATTGTTAATCAGTTTTAATTAAAAAATAAATATATATAAAGAGATATAGATAGAGTTAGAGAAAGTTAGAGTCGAACCATTATTGCTCAATCTTAGCTTAATATTTAGTTAGTTAAATAAACTATTAAAACAAATATTTCTTATTTCTAAATCCACATCGAAATCAACTCTTAAGCTTTGTCCCATTAGCTCACATATTCTGTAACTGAGAAGGAGTCATTAGCTATAGTAAAATATCTATCGATTTAATTTACGGAGATCGACTTTTCGAAGGGGAAGGAGATGAGGATATAACATTTCAAAACCAAAGCACATACTCTTAATAAGGCAAGGTAAAGTCAAATTAGGCGCTTGGTTTGGGGTTCCAAGCTATATGCCAAATAATGATCGAGTTTGCAGCTTCGGCTCAGATGAGTGGTTATTATTTGTGCTGAACGTCCCCCGTTCGTTTTAAGAGTATGTAGCCGTAATATCATCATAACTACGCCACTGCCGGTCCCAAGCCCGTGTAAGAGGGTGAATTATAAATTTAAAAAAGTTTGAAAAATATAATAAAGCTTTCAAATTATTACACCACCCCTCCCACTATACCGGGCCTTGGGACCGGCAAACACTAACGAACTACAAGAATACATTATTAATTCAATAAGCACTCAAACAAGTTACAATCAAATTCACTTACAAGAAGTAAATAGACAGAATACACAATTGAACGATAAAAATATCAAATGGATCTACGATTTGGTTATGCAAAATGGCGATAGGAAGCCAACAAGCATAATAACAGTCAATACTGAGCAAAAAGATTATTTAAATGAATATGATAATTTGGAAATGATTGGAAAAAACATATATAGAAAAGAAAGTGTTGACGAAAATGCATCGTATTTACAGTATTTATTACCAAGAGACGAGATAGACGAAGTGTTGCATAACTGTCACAGTTGGATATCAAGCTGTCATTTGGGAATGGAAAAAACTTGGCAACGGGTACGAGAAAGATTTTACTGGCCAAATTTAAAGAACCCCTAATCCCAATTTTGAAATTTTGGATAAATTATTATAATTATTTCATAAAAATTAATACATTTTTTAAGCTTAAAAATCAAAACTTCAAACATCCATAACTTTTGAATTTGGTAAAAACCCGTTCAAAAATCGAACAAGTTTTTATTTATTTTGTAAGATACATACATCATAAACCCGAGTTTTTCAATTATATTTTTCCTAAATTTTTTAGATTTAAAATGGCATATAAACAAAGAGATAAATTTTTTTGAAAATATAGACAACAATCAAATTATAAAATTTAAAGGCAACTATTTTCCAGTTTTAGACAATATATTGAACCGATAAACCAAAAAAATTATTTTAAAAAAATCTGACTGAAAACAAAATATTTCAAACGATGAAGCTTTTTTTATTAATTATTCAGCACCTGGGTTAATGGCTTAGTACATCTTACTGTTAAAAAAAAACATAAACTAGAATTTTAACTTTGTATCAAAAAAAATAAAACCTTATTTTTGAGCTAACATAAATAAAATAAATTTTCTAAAACATAAATGTTTTTGGTAAAAAAATTTCTATATTTTATAAAAGTTTATCTAGTTTATTTAATATTTTTTAATTTTTTTAATAAAATTCCATAATCAAAGTAAAAATATTCTTTCTTTTATTAAAAGTCAAAATGTGCTTATATATTTTTAAGGTTTTTATTTTGATTTACCTTAAATTTTTATAAAAGGTGATTAGTTTGAAATTTAAAAACAACTAGAATTCATTTGATCCTTGAAAAAACCAAAAAAATTTACTAAGTTATAACTCTATTTAAATTAATGAAAATAAATTTTTCAATTTTTAAAAAAGTAGCTATATAAAAACATATTTTTATAATATATTTATTTGGCTATTAAGCTTCTAAATTTGATAAAAATTTTACTAACATAATGATTATGATTGATATTCCAAACTTTTAAATTGACTATTATTAAATTTAAATACTGTTTATAAATTTATTCTTAATAAAAGTAAAAATCAATAAAATTAAATAACATGTCACTAAAAAACGTAAGAAGAAGTAATAGTGTCATATCTGATTTCAATTCTTTTAAGAGTTATGAGTTTGAAGAGAAAACTGCACCAATAATTATTGATGATCCTGAAATAATTTTAACTCCATCTAATAATCCAATTCATATGTAAAACACGGAAATAATATTAAAATATTTTTGAAAATATTTATATTAATTTATAAAAAGTGAAAAGCCTCAATCGGAAATTAAATTATCTGTTTCAGGGGAAGAAAATGGTCAAAATCAAAAGTGATTTTAAAAAGATTTGTATATAAAAAATTAAAAATTTTTTAATTTTATAACTTTTTATTTTCAAGGAAAAAGCCTAAAAAAGTTAAAAAAGAAAAAGAACAAGTTGTTTCAATAATAAAACTAGTAAAATAGAAAACATATTCTATTAAATTTCATTTTGTAAATTTTATAATATAGTTTAGATTTGCTGATTTGATTGATATAATCTTAATTATTATTGGAACTATAGCAGCTTTAGGCTCAGCAGGCTTATACCCGTTGATGTCATTTAATTACGGCAAAATAGCTGGAACATTTGTAGATTATACTAAATCAAAAAACTGCTCTTTTCCAAATATAACCAAAACTTGGTAATTCAAACCAATTTTATATTTAATTAATTAATTAATTTTTAAAACAAATTTCATAATAGTTTTGATTCTAATAACTTTGATAAAAAAATTAACGAAATTGTTATAGATTATATTATAATAGGTTTTGTATCTTTGGCTTTAAATTATTTGTCTCATGTATGCTGGAACACGGCGGGTGAAAGACAAATAAAAAAAATGAGAAACAAATTATATGAAACAATAATTCGACAAGACATGGCTTTTTTTGATAAATCAACTCCAGGTGAACTAAACTCGATTCTAAATGCAAATATAGAAACTGTTAAATTTGGAATAGGTTTTAAATTTTCTGATTTTCTAAATCTTATTTCTCGATGCATTGCAAATATAATTTTGGCTTTGGTTGTTGCATGGAAATTTTCAATTGTTTATATAGGTATAGTCCCATTTATGGTATTGTCAACAGCTCTAATGGTTTTTATGATAAGAAAATATACAATAGAAGAATTCAAAGCATATGGTACAGGCGGTAGAATAGCACAAGAAATTCTAAGCTCAATTAGAACTGTGTTATCACTTGGCTTACAAAAAAAAGCTGTTTCAAATTATTCAGCTAGTTTATTGGATGCTGAAAAAATGGCAAAAAAAAAAGGCCTTCTAGGTGGTCTCTTTGCAGGCATATCAGGTCTCTTGTTTAATGTTTGTTTCGGGATAGCTCTTTATTATGGTGTTTATTTGACTCGTATTGATTCTGAAAATTATAATACAGCAAATATAATGCAATCTTTTAATTGCATTCTTACGATGACTTTTTCAATTGGTCAAGCCTTACCATTTTTAAAAGATTTAGCTGAAGCTAGGGGTGCTGCAAAAAAAGTTTATGATATATTAGATACAAAATCATCTATAGATGTTTTTGATAATCAAAATAAAATTCAATTAGATTCAATTAAAGGTGATATTGAATTCAATAATGTTGTATTTAGTTATCCACAACGAAAAGATATAACAATATTAAAAGGTCTTAGTTTTAAAATACCTGCTGGTAAAACTGTAGCTATAGTAGGCTCAAGGTAAATACAAATTTTAATTTAAAAATTATAATTCAATAAATTAATCGATTTATTAAAAGTGGTGGTGGAAAATCTACAGTTGTTTCTTTATTACAACGTTTCTATTTACCTAGTTCAGGCTCAATTCTTATAAATGGAAATAAAATAGAAGATATAGATTTGAATTGGTTAAGAAGTCAAATGTCTTTAGTTTCTCAAGAGCCAATTTTATTTACAACTACAATAAAAGAAAATATTAGACTTGGTAGACTAGATGCTACTGATGATCAAATAGAGCAAGCAGCTCATTCTGCAAATGCACACAATTTCATCATGAATACTACCGAAAAATATAATACACAAGTTGGTGAACGTGGTACTCAATTATCTGGTGGTCAAAAACAAAGAATTGCTATTGGTATTATTTATTTAAAAAATAATTTTATTTAAATTTATTCATTTATTTATAAATTATTCAAATTTAAAGCAAGGGCTTTGATTCGTAATCCTAAAATTTTATTATTAGATGAAGCAACTTCTGCTTTAGATTATGAAAGTGAAAAAATAGTTCAACAAGCATTGGATAATGCTAAAATTGGAAGAACTACATTAATAATAGCACATCGTTTAAGCACAATCAGAAATGCTGATATTATATTATATATTTCAAATGGTGTTTTAGTTGAAAAAGGTACACATGAAGAACTTATGAATTTACAAGGAGAATATTATAAATTAATTAAGACTCAAACAAAAACACATGAAGACGATCATCAAAATCATCATAATCATCATGACAAAACTGACAAAAATCTAGACAAAACAAATTCTAGTTCAAGTTCAAGCGAATCAGAAAATGATGAAAAAGATGTAGAAAAAAGACCATCAAGTAGTAAAAATAAAGTAAAAAAAAGTCGAACAAAACCTTTTTATTACGAATACAGATTATTTAAACTACATAGACCAGATATATTATGGCTTGTAATAGGTTCATTAAACGCTGGTATTAGTAGTTTCATTATGCCTGCAAACGCCCTCTCATTTACCCAAATTTATTCTATATTTGCTATTAAAGATAATAAGCAACAAGAAATAGAAAGTCTCAAAAATATGGGTATCATCTTTGGCATAGCTGTAGCAAGTTTTTTAACTTCAATATTAAGCAGTTATTCATTTTCAATATTAGGCACTAGATTGACTAGAAGAATTAGAATTAGAATGTTTGAATCAATGTTAAAACAAGAAATAGGTTTTCATGATTTAGATGAGAATAGATCAAGTATTTTGTCTACTCAACTATCATCTACAGCTACATTTTGTAAGGGTCTATCATCAGATAAACTTAACTTATTATCTCAAGGTATTGCAGGATTTGGTTTCAGTATTATAGTTGGTTTTGTTCTTAGCTGGAAATTGACTCTTATAATGTTGATATTTGTTCCAATAAGTTTTTTTAGCGGTGTTATGGTTGGTCGTTCATCAGTGAGTAACAAAGTTAAAGGTAAATTAGCAAATGAAGAAAGTGGTAGGATTACAATTGAAACTGTTGACAACATAAAAACAATTACAAGTTTAGGTCGTGAAAAATACTTTATACAAGAGTTTAAAAAAGTACACAATCATAAATATAAAAAAACTCTTTTAGTATTCCATTTACAAGCATTTTTTTACTCTTTATCAAATGTTTTGTTGTTTTTTATTCAAGCAACTGCATTTAGCTTTGGTTATTTTTTAATGAAAAATGACGGATTAGCAGTTACTGATTTGTACCGTGTTTACGCTTGCTTGACCTTTACTTCTATGTTTCTAGGCAGGGTTTATTCTCAAATGCCTGATCAGATAATGAGCAAAAATGCAGCAAAAACTGCTTTCAAGATAATTGATCGTGTTTCAAAAATAGACAGTTTTAGTGAAGATGGTCTTAAGCCTAATAAAATTATTGGTGATATTAAATTTGAAAATGTTTTCTTCAGTTATCCAAATAGACCTAATTTAAAAATATTAAATGGCCTTAATTTAGAAATTAAAAATGGTACTACAAATGCTTTGGTCGGCCAATCAGGTTGCGGTAAAAGTACTACAATTCAATTGTTATTAAGATTTTATGATGTAGATAAAGGTGCTATTTATTTAGATGGTATTGATATAAGAAAATTAAATATAAATTGGTTACGTCATAATATTGGTCTTGTTTCTCAAGAACCTGTATTATTTAATATAAGCATTTTTGAAAATATTTGTTATGGTGATTTAAGCAGAGATAAAATAGAAATGAATGAAATTATTCAAGCAGCTGTTAATTCAAATATTCATAATAAAATTGAGACTTTACCACTTGTAATTCTTAAATTTTTATTATTATTATTATTTTTATTATTATATATTTATTATTATTTTTATTTAGTTAAGATTTTAATTTTAAAACTAAATTTATTAAATCTTTAAAATAAGAAATATGAAACAATTGTTGGAAGTAAAGGTGGACAATTAAGTGGTGGTGAAAAACAGAGAGTTGCTATAGCTAGAGCTTTGATTCGTAAACCACATGTGTTATTATTAGATGAAGCTACTTCTGCTCTTGATAATCAATCAGAACATATAGTTCAAGATGCACTAGACAAAGCACAAATGGGAAGAACTTGTATTGTAATAGCTCATAGGTATATATAATCATATTTAAAAAATAAAAGATTTTTATTTCTTTTAAATATTGATTTTTTGATTTTAGACTTAGCACGATTGAAAATTCAAATAAGATAACAGTATTTAAAAAAGGTGCTGTTCTTGAGGAAGGAACACATTTAGAATTAATGCAAAATAAAAACTTTTATTTTAAGCTTCAAACCCAAAACAAGTCTAAAATTCTGCATTAAAATTGGAATTTAAAAATATTCTTATAATTTACTATTTAACTTTTAAGTTTTTTACTTGTATAAAAAAATATATTCATGTTAATTTTAACCTAACCAAAAATTTGTAATAACATAGCTATTTTATATTTGAATACAATAAAAAGCTTTTTACTGCCTTAATAGAAATTATAGAAATTTCAAGCTTATTCTAAAAATTAAAAATAGTTTGTTTGTGCTAAAAAATATATTTAAATAATCCAAAAGATTGTTATTTTATTTTTATTTATTAGTTAATTAATATTTTGATAATTTAATAAATTAAATTCAAATAATTAATTCTTAATTCAGTTAATTTGAAACTTTTTATAAGAATCGGAATTTTTACTTCTTATTAAATTTATTCAATTCTTTTAATTAAAAAAAATTTATGAAGCACAAAAAAGCATATTAAATTTTATTAATGTCTAATTCAAGATTAATTTCCTTTTACCAACACGAAATAGATATTCTACTTTTATGCTTTTTTCTACAAGAAAAATACTACTCCCCATAATTTTACATTTTCTAATTAATTGTTTATTGTTTAATTAATTTTAATAATTAAATAAGCTAATTCATAAATTTAATATAAAAACTAGAAATTTTTTTTTCATTTTATATTTAACAAAAAAAAATTAAATGAATAATCAATCGAATAGCACTATTTTAATAAACAAATTCGACACTGTAATAATTACTTATTATGCCAGTAACTATATTGACTATGTGGTCAGAGTATTAGCTCTATTGGTCCATATAACTTACATAATATTAATTATTAAATTAAAAAAACTTCAATCAAGAACCTATATATACTTGCATCATGTAAATTTTGTGAGCTTTATATATATATTACATTATGTTTGTTATATTGGGAATAGAACAGTATCAGCAGGTGATTTTGAAGTTGAATTAGAGCTATGCTTTGTGAGTGAGTTTATTTGGAGCGATTTGAAATATTTGAGAACATATTCAATATTATTATTGGCAATTTATCGATATATTGCAGTAAGTTCAATTAACCTTTATCGCAAACTAAACAGTAGCATTTGCCTTCTAATAACACCTATAACTTTTTCATGGATTTTTGCTTCGACTATGACTTTAATTCTAAAATACAGTTTAAATACTTCAAGCTCAAAATTTTTCTGCTTGCCAGGCTACTCTGATTCTATTTTTATCATAGTATTAAATTATTGTTTGGTAAGTTTGATTGCAAATATAATACCAATATCAGCCACAGTGGTGATTTATGTATTTATATTAAAAAAATTAAAATCAAATAAAAAAAACTTAAACAAGAATAGAAAAATAGCAAGCAATTTTAAAACTAAAATTGTAACTGTTGGCTGTTCTAGTTCAAACTCTAGCGATAGAAATGATTTGGATAAACCAAAAATTAAGAAAGAAGAAAATATTAAAGAAATAAAATTTGCCAAGCAATTTTTCATCATGAATTGTCTGATTGTAATCAGCTCATGCATATCAATAGTAGTCGATTTTCAGATGATACTGGCTTCACATCCATCTTTCAATTATTTAGACACAGCTTTCTTAGACACTAGACCCATCGTTCGAGTCTCTTTTCTAGTTGTTCAATCCATAATTCCAATGTTTTCTGTATTATATAACCCCGAAACAAACTTAATTTATTTTTTTATTCATTTGATCAAATAAAAATTATAAAACTAATTATTATTTTGTAAATTTTTATAACCATAGTAACCTTAATGATAATACCTTTCAAGCTGTTTTTTTTTCTAGTTTCAAAAAAAAACATTTAGTAATAATTGAACAATTATTTTAAGTAGAAACAATTTTTTTTTATTATTTGTTCTAGTTGACAAAATGGAATTTTTGGCTAAAACTGAAATTGAAAAGGAAGAAGAAGACGTTGAAAATAATAATTGTAATGCTGATAATAATTATCAAGATTTGAATCAAATAAATATTAAAACAGATGATGAAGCAAGTTGTAAATCAGGAAGCATAAACGAAAGTCTTGAGAGTCAAGTAGACAAATTTTACAATTCAAATAGGCAGAAATTTATTAAAAATGCCAAAATTTTGAATGAAGACAATTCAGAGATAAACAATGAAGAGTCTTTTAAAGTAATTTACCGTTTTTCAAAAAAGCAAACTAACAAACTCGAAAGTAAGCTCAATAAAGCCGAATTACCAAAATCTAAGCATAATTTTATTAAAAACGGTAATGAACGTCTTTCTAATATTTTAAACTTGCGTCATTTAAAAAATAGAAAAATCTATTCTTCTGACGACTCGGATTTTGATCAGGACGAAGAAAAAATTAATGATGAAAATTGCAAAAACAAAATAAACCTAAATGAGACGCTTAGTAAACGATTGAATGAATACAACGAAAAATTAAATTTAAAAAAAAATCTAATCAAACACATGTATCAAAAATCAATTGAAAATCAAGAGAAAAGCAAAAATTTGAAATGTATAAGCTCATTAGATAATTTGTTAAAACTTAATGAAGCTTTGAATAACAATAGACCTAAATTAGCCAGACCAAAAACAAGTGACGTTAAATCCGATCATGAAAAATTAAACAATGAAACATTAATTAAACGAGAACCAATTGAGGAAAAATTAAATTTTGATGTCAGCAGAAATTACTCAGCCCAAAATCATTCTTTTAGATTTTCGACAAATTTGTTAAGTTCTCAAATTGAAGTTTTTAAGCCGTAAATTTTTTAAAATTAAATTTAAAAAGATTTTAAAAATTAACTAAATTAATTTTATATTTATAAGAACTCAATACAATAAAAGTTTGTTATCAAGGCCAAAAACATCGATTCCAACTTTGTCAAACAATTCTTTTAATAAATTAAATAGATCACAATCGTTTCAATCGAATACTAAAAAGCAACAAATAGCTCAAAAAGAAGTTCAATATTTTACAACTAAAAATGTTTCCATAAATATGGAACAAGTTATCAAAAATTCGAAAATTTTAGAATCAAAATGTTTGTCTACATTTTGGATGAATTATATTTAAAATTTTAAAACTTTTGTTTATTTTTAATAAATTAACAATAAATTTATATTTTTTTTCAAACAAATAATGACTCTGTTTGATTGTTTTTTTTAAGTAAATAAATATTTTATTAAAAATTTTTGCAGTTTTTTGTTGATAAATAAAAAACATTGATAAACTGTATTTAAAGTTTAAGCATTACTTTTTATCCAATCTAAAAAAGCACTAACTTTAGTATATATCCTAAATTAGAAATATAATAATATAGATGAAAAAGCTTTTTAATAGCGTAAGTATTAAGAATTTTACCCTGGTAAACCATAATCCCCACAGCCATCACCATATGAAGTAATACCTACTAAAATGTATTTTTGAACACCGTTTATAAAATCGCTGATGAATAAAGGTCCTCCGGAATCCCCTTGACAAGTGTCTTTACCACCAGAATATTCACCTGCACATATTTGAGTATTCCAATTTTTATCACCACTTACATCTGAACATCTGTTCGAATCATAAAGAGTAATTTTAACATTGTACAAGTTATTAGGACTTGAGCCTGTATATGAAGTGCGACCCCATCCAGAGATCCAAGCTGGTAAATTGGTCGATATTGGATAATTTGGATAAAATGGTAAGCATGCTGGTTGTATATAATTGTTAAAAATTGTCTCGTTTTTCAAACTTATTATTGCTATATCATTAAAATTTGTGCTACTATCATAATTTTCATGCTTCGTTTTAAACAAAATTAAAAAAATTTAAATTTACAAGCTGAAATTTTAGATTTAAATACTATTTTATATTTAGTTATATCCATTCGAATACCTGGTGAAATACTGAAACTACTATCATAAACGCCTAATGTACTATGAAGACCCAAATAAACGCTATACATGGACTCTATGGTTGGATAATACTGATTCGGTGTGACATCTTTAACATAACTAGCTACACCGTATGTATAATAAACTTTATCTATATAACAATGGGCAGCGGTTAGAACAGTTTTAGAATCTACAAGAGTGCCACCGCAAGTGTATGTTTTAGAGATTGTACCGGAACCTACATTAAATTTATATCTAAAAACAATATAAGCCATCGATGGCCAACTGTGTGCTACAGCTTCAATGCCACCAACTATTTTTACATTAGGATTATAAAATTGTTTTCCACATTCTATGATATTTTTTTAAAATTAATTACAAACAAAAATTTTTTAAATTAAAATAATTAAAAAAAAACGTGAAGTCAAGTTTTCATTTAATGAGAAAATTGTTGTTTGTACTGTTGGTTTAGTGGATGTAACAGTTTTGGAATTGTTTTTTGAATTGATAACAATTACAGCTACCACAACTGCTATTACAATTATGGCAATAATGAAGAATACTATACATAATGCTAAACCTATTTTAGAAGACTTTGTACCAAATAGACCACTTTTCTTAAATTTTATTGGATTATAATTTGTATTAACTGGATAAACTTTTGGATTATATGAATACGTATTTGCTCTGGATATTGTCTGAATAGGTATATTTTGATTATTTTGTTGTTGAATGTTTGTAGATTCTGGTAAAGTTGGATAAATGTCTTGTACTGGTGATTTCATTGCAGTATAAGAAATATTGGTTTTTATATGATCTGAATTTAAATTATTAGTATTAATGTTTTGATTATTTATTATTTCTTGCTGACTGTTGATAGGAAGCATATAAAATTGATTTTCATATAATTCTGAATCATTTGAATTCATTTTATTTATTTAAAAAGGGTTTCGAAATGTTATTACTTAAACTTAAATTATTTTTCATAAATTTTTTTAACATTTTAGATTTACTGTTAAATAGTCAAGGTAACAAATTTCAATAAAAGGCATATATATATATATATTTAATAGAAATTATGTTCTGTTGATTAAGTAATCAAAAATTTCTTAAATCATGAAAATTAATAATTTAAATACTTAGAAAAAAATTTTTTATTTGATTTTTTTATTCTACAGTATTTACAAATGTTAAAAACACAAACCCAAAAAAAACATAATTAAAATTCAAACATGCTTTAGATTGCCTAATCAATCTATTAGATTGTAAAATCAAAATTAGCCATTATTTTAACTGCTTGAATTATTTTGTTGTATTAAAGTTTTGCTAATAATTTAATTGATTTGATATGAAATTATTATTAAATATGTAAACATAGTCATATTTGTTTTTTAAATTGAAGCTTTTTGAAAATAATTGGTAATATTTAACCATAAGAAGTAATAATTACAACATAGCAAAATAATCTAATTTAAATATTTAAATTTAGCTGAAAATAAACCAAAAAAAATCATGTAATTAATATGGATTTAACCTACTTGAATTTTTTATTTTCACAAATATATGTATCAAAAATTGATTAGATATTATTAATGATTTTAATATTTAAAAATTAAAAAAAAAATTCTGTATAAATAATTTTATTATTAAAAGATTTTAAATTTAGAATGTAAAAACTGTTATTTAAAACTTTTGATCCATGTCAAATAAGAACTAACTTTAGTATAAATGCTAAAATAAAAATTATTGAAAAATTAAATTAATTATTATTTTTTGTTTTAAGTTTATTAAATACCCTGGTTTTCTGTATTCACCACATCCATCTCCATAAGAAGTGATTCCAACTAGTATAAATTTTTCAACAGTGTTTACTGTATCTTTCACAAACAAGGGTCCGCCGGAGTCACCTTGACAAGTATCTTTACCTCCTGAATACTCTCCGGCGCATATTTGTAAATTCCAATCTTTTTTACCAGACACATCTGAACAATATGAAGAATCATAAACTGTTAACTTAACATTGTACAAATTATCAGGAATGGAAAAATCATAAAAATCTAGAACACCCCAACCGATTGCCCAAGCGGCTATATTTGTTTCTGTTGGATAACCAGTTACACTTGGGCTTGGTAAGCAAGCTGGTTGAATTGTGCAACTCAAATTAGCATCATTTTTTAATTTTATAATTCCAATATCATTCAATAATGTATCAGGATTAAAATCAGGATGCTTTTTATTTTAAATATTTTAAAAATATATTTAAAACTTTTTGAAAAAAAATCTAACTATTGTAAAACTATTTATTTCAAATCCTTCATTCAAATCAGAATAAGCGATTGAATTATTATGAAGCCCTAAATAAACTTTGTATGTTGATTCAAATGTTGGATGATATTCATTTGGTAAAACTAGAATATCGAGATTATAGAAATTTAATTTTTTTATATAACAATGTGCTGCTGTTAATATAGTGTTTCTGTTTATTAAAGTGCCACCACAAGTATATACTTCATATTTTGTATAAGTTTTATTTTTATACACAAAATTAAATGTATAATTGAATTTGATAAATGCCATGGAAGGCCAACTGTTTTTTGTTGCTTCAACACCTCCGACTATTTTGATATTTGGTTCTATGAATTTCAAACCACATTCTGGATCAATTTAAAATTAAATAATAAATAAAAAAATTAATTAATTTATTATTTTAAATTACCATCACAATATTTTCCTGTATAACCATAATTACATGTAGAATTTGTAATTTTATTAATAGGTACAAACGAGCAATTTTGAACAGAAATATTTTTAGAAGTTGTGGTTTCAAGTTCAAAGATATATTCCATTTTTTTTGTGCTTACTGAAGTTGTATTTTGTTTATTACTATTTGAATTAGCAGCATTTAAAGAAACTTTTTAATTAAAAATAAACAAAATTAAAATAATCAATTATATATTTTTTTTGTTGAATCTAACCTATTATTGCTATTACGATAGCAACTATAATAACTAGAACGACAATGAGGAAAATAATGATTTTTATTTTTAAATTCTTATAGTTATGTAAAGCTCCATCTTGAGATTTTTCAGTTTTAGCTGTCGACTCAGGACTTGGTAATTTAGTTGGAGCAGGCAACACCGGATATATAACTAAGTCTAAAGTGTTGCTTAAACTTTTAGTTGAATACAAATTTTTGTCTATTTCAGAAGTTGGTGTTACTAATTTTCTATTACTAATAGAAAATAGTTTGTCTTCAAAATTAGATTTTGTCGATTCTCTTTCTCTCACAGGACTTATATTAAACATTTTGGTATTAAATTCTTCAACACCATCTGAAACATTAATTGAGTCTTCAAGCTTCAAGTTCTTGGGTCTCTTTCGACGTCTTTTTTTAAAAGTTTCTATTTCAAATGAAGTTTCAGATTTGTTATTTTCAATAGTCATTTTCATTATAGTTTATAAAAGAATTGAAGTCTTAGAAAATTTCCAATTAAGAAATTAAACAAATGTTTTATTTAATTTTTTTTTTCCAAGGTAATTGTTTTTAAAATTTCAAGTTTTTAATTATGTTTTAAGAGACTTAAGAGCTAAAATTGACGTTATATGAAGCTTTATTAATACTGATTAATTATATAATTTTAATTTTTATTGAAATTTCAAAAACTAAACAAGTTTTTTTACAAAATTAAAAATAAATATTCAAGTAATAATTGAATAATATTAAAAAATAAATTTTTTTTAAGATTTTTAAGTATTAAAAAAATAAAGTTTAAACTAGCTGTTTATCAACACTGTCATAACGCTTATACAAAATAAATTATACTAAATTTCTGGCCCAAAAAAGTTTAAAAAATTAAAAACAGTTTGGTTTACTTTTTATTTTTCTAAAATTTTATTAAATTTTAATCTAACATTCTTGTGTAATTGATCAGAAAATGTATTTGTTTATAATTTTCATTCATTTATTAAAAAAAATTTTTCTTAAAAAGATGTTGTATTAGATACAATTGAAGAAATCCAATCCAAATAATTGTTTATCTTTAAAAAAACTCTAAAGAAAAATATTATTAAGCTTTTAATTTATTAAACTTTTTTTTTTTTTAAATAAAATTAAACCCTGGCTTTTGACAATCATTATAATATGACAAGATTCCTACAGCTATATACTTTTGGATACCATTTACATAATTTTTAATTACCAGGGGTCCTCCATCATTGTTTGTACAAACAGTTTGATTCAAAGTGCCTTGTTTTTTTTTTTAATTTGATTTAAAAAAAACTTTATAAAGTAGTGAAAAAGTATTAAAAACCAGCGCATAATTGTATGGACCAGTCTTTATTTTTGTTAAATTCAGTGTTTAAGCATAAGGAATTATTTAATAGATCAAGCTGTATATTATACAAATTGTTAGTGAATGTTGTTATAGAATTATTTGAACTCAAACCATAGCCAATATAGATAGCTTGTTCACTTGGATTATTTGTATAGTTTAACGAAGGATCTGGTAAACAAACTGGTTGTATGTTACAATCTAAAATTGTGCTATCATTCAATCTAAGAATTGCTATATCATTTAGTAAATATTGATTGCTATAATTTGGATGCTTGATTTTAAAAGTTTTAGTAGTTTTAATTTAAATTTTTCTATATATCTAAAATTTTACAATAAAATAATCATTAACTAAATATTCTATGCCTTCGGTTATATTTGAACTGTTTAAAACTTGGCTTATATTATTTAAACCTAAATAAGCTTTTATCGATTTATAAGTTAAATTTGAATAGGATGAAATTTGATCTAAACAATGAGCTGGTATTAGAATGTTTTTTCTATCTAATAAAATACCACTACAATAATATGATAAATTGTACGAAGTTTGATTAAAACTATATTTAAAATAAACAAAAGCCATAAAAGGCCAACTATTTGGTATTGCTTCAACATTTCCAATTACTTTCAAATTAGGTGTTTTAAATTGTAAACCACATTCATCACAATACTCTCCAATATATCCGTATGAACATTGAGAACTAGACTTATTCATTTTAGCAACAAAGCTACATACAAAATTTGAATAAGTTTGATAATTATAACTAGTAGTTGTATATATAGTAGTTGTATAACTCGGTTTAACTGATGGACTAGATGAAAGAGTTAGTATCGGTCTGGGAGCAGGTAAAGTTGTTTTTTCAGAATTAGCTTTCGGAACTTAAATTAAATTAAATTAAATAATTTTTAGAATTTTTTGTTATTTAGTTTTTTTTTTTAACTTAAAACTGCAAGAAGTATTATAGCAATTATTAACAAAATAACAGCAATTATTCCTATCACAATGAAAGCTAACTGTTTCCTAGACTTAAAACAATTTTTAGTATTAGGATGATTTAATGAGTTAGGCTGTGGCACCACTGGGTAAATATAGTCGCTGTTTTGACCACTTTCTGAGATTATCATATGTTTAAAATGATTCGATTTTGGAACCACTGGATATATTGTATCATGATTGCTTTCCATGTTTAATCAATACGAATTTGTCAACGAAATTTTAATTTAAATTTGGAATTTTTCAAAAACTTTTTTCAATTTGCTGAAACATTGACAAAACTCTTATGAGAATTGATTTTGCGTTTAACATCAAATATTTTTATTTTCAAGATATTAAATATACTTCTGTAATGTTTAGAAATTATGCCAAGTAAAAAGCTATTTTCAACTGTTTTCAAAATTTAGTTTCAGGGAAAATAATTAATTTAAATAAAGTTTTTAAATTTTTTTTTGTTTATATTATAATAATATTAAGGTATAATTAACTAATTATTTTTTCAATGACTTAATCATAAATTAAAATAAAAATTATTAAATTTCATGCTTATCCAAAAAGTGATTAAAATAAATTTTAAAAATAAAACTAAAAGCAAAAGCGCAATATTAATAAATTTGCTTTCAGCTATAATGAGCCCATGTGAAATTTGAAACTTTAAAAAATCTAAATTAATTTGAAAAGGCCCTTATGAAGGAAGTTAAAAGTGATAAATTAAGAAAAAACATTTGATATTTAAAAAATTAACTGATTTGAATTTTCATGAAAAAAAAAATTTTTTTCTTATTCTTTGGTCTTTTAAAATTATATTAATTCATTTTCTAATTTACTTGATTTTTCTTCGTTTTTCTATTTTAAAAATGCAAGTTTTGATTTATAATAATAAATTCTATTTTTTTTTTCTTATTTTATTCTATTATACATTGTTTCAAAATAAATTAAAATATCTGATCAAAATTTAATGACAATATGAAAATTTCAAATTTTGTGTTCATATTACAACTAAAGCAACTAAAACAACTAAACTAAAGCATTTTAGTCCTTGATAATACAAAATAAATTATTATTATTATTATTATTATTATTATATTTTCTTAAATATATAAATACTTAAAACTTTTTAAAACTAATCTCTTATTAAACTAAAAAAGAAAAAAAAATTAATTTAACAACTACAAAAGATACACGGACGTGTATAAATTTCAAAAAAATAACAAATATCTTGCTTACGTTTACATATTATATAGCAATTTATTTTTTTTCCTTTTGAAACTTTGAATTTAGAAGAAAAAAGCAAATAAGAAATGAGCCATTTATATAAGAGACCTAATAGTGATAAAATTTTGGCAGCACCGGCTCAAACAACTGGAGGCTTGAAAGGTATTGTAGCAGGAGGTATAACTGGTGGCATAGAAATTATGATAACTTATCCTACAGAGTTTGTCAAGACCCAGCTACAATTAGACGAAAGCTCAAGTAAAGGTGGGCAAGCAAGAAAGTATGCAGGGCCAATCGATTGTGTGAAAAAAACAATTCACAACCGAGGTTTTTTTGGCTTGTATAGAGGTTTGAGTGTTCTTTTATATGGCTCAATACCAAAAAGTGCTGTTCGTTTTGGTGCTTTTGAAGAATTTAAGAGATTGTTAGTAAATGAAAAAGGTCAATTGACTGCTAGTACTCGTCTTTTAGCCGGTCTTGGAGCTGGTGTATGTTAGAAAAAAAATTAGAAATAAAAATTTTTTAAATTTTCAATTTAAAAAAGGTTTCTGAAGCTATATTTGCAGTTACTCCAATGGAAACAGTAAAAGTTAAATTCATACATGATCAAAACTCAGCCAATCCAAAATACAAAGGCTTTTTCCATGGCGTTCGTGAAATAGTCAAACAGTATGGTATTGGTGGTGTATACAAAGGTGTTACTGCAACTATAATCAAACAAGGTTCGAATCAAGCAATAAGATTCTTTGTGATGGAATCGCTTAAATTCGAGTACAGAAAATTAAAAGGTTTAGACCATAATGCTTCAGTACCAGTTCTATTGACTGGTGTTTTTGGCTTAATAGCCGGAGCTGCTAGTGTATTTGGTAATACACCCGTTGATGTTGTCAAAACAAGAATGCAAGGCTTAGAAGCAAGTAAATATAAGAATACATTAGATTGTGCTGTTCAAATAATGAAACATGAAGGCCCAAAAGCGTAATATTTAAAATTAAAAAATTAAATTTATAATTTTCTAGTCAAAATAAAAAAAATTTTTTTAAGTTTTTATAAAGGTACAGTTCCAAGACTAAGCAGAGTATGTTTAGATGTAGCTATTACTTTTATGATTTATGACAAATTTATTGAAATGTTCAACAGAGTTTGGAAATAAACTTATTTAAACAAAATATATACATTATAATAATATTTATATTAGGATTTTTTTAAATTCGAAATCTTTTTTTTATTTTTTCAATTTGAATATTATATTATTTATGCTTCAAACAATCATGATTATTTAGTCCATACAAAAACATATCAATTTTTAAAAAAAATTTATTTATTTAAATCCAATTTCTTTTTTTTTAAACTTAAATCAATGTATATATATATTTTTTATTTCAATAAAATTTTAAAACATATTTTTTAATTATTAATTATTAATGGTAAACATAAAAGTTGTACCAAAATTAAAATCATCTTTTTTTTTTAAATCTGTGAATAAATAATAGAAAATTCTTATTAATATTAATAGAAAAGATGCTCAATTTTAAAAAATATAAAATTTTATTATATGTTATCAACAATGAATCTGATTTAAATTTGAAACTCTGAAGGCTATTTTTTTGTTTTACAATTACACGAAAAACAGATTCTACTACTACTAGTTATCAAAAAATGTTATATTTAAATTAACATTAGCAAAATGTTGCTGATGCACTAGAATCAAATAAAATTTAAATACAATAATTAATAAATCAATAATAATAATAATGAAACGAAATTTTGGTATTAATTTATTATTAAAATAAGCTTAGGATTAATCCTATTAATAAAGAAAATCAAATATTTTTGAAGACGATATTTTGAAATAATTAATGATATTTTTTTTAATTTTAATTAATTATAAAGCAAGTTTTTGAGTCAAATAGTGCTTCTGAAATTATAACTTGGAGCTGTGATAATTTGTCTGAAGGCGTTCTTGTATTCATAGTGAATAATTATGCTTAACTTTGTATTCATACATGAAAAAACAACCTTAAACATTTATAATAGCTTCAATGAAGCTAAAAAAAATAAAAGCTACCCATTTAAGGATTCGTGAAAAAGATAATTTCAGAATATTATTGCTAAATAAGTCGTATTTTTCATTAAATAAAATAAATGAATTAGATATCAATAAGAGTATTTACTAAGTTTAGATAAATCAAATTCAAATAAAATGAAGCTGTTTGAATAGCTGCAAGTAAACAATTGATTACCAACAGTTTTTTGTATTAACGCAAAAATAGCATTTCATATTTTTTCATTTATTTCAAAAATAAAACAGCTGGACCCAAAATATTATAAACAAGAACCCAAAATATTATTGCGAATTCAAATTCTACATTGTTAATCAAAAAATTTAATTTTTTCTTCGATTTTAAAGAAATCATGTATTAGTTTGGCTGAAGTTTTGATTTTGGATTTTTTAGATATCATTTACGAACCGTTGAATAGGTGTTAGTCCCAGGATGAATGCGTAGTCCATGATAGATCTTAAGCAGCTTTTGTATACGATGAGCGCTAATTTTTTTGAATTGACTAATTTAAGACCCATGATTTTATCTTAACTCATATAAAACCATTAAAATTCTTTAAATTAGAACTATTGAATAAAATTATTTAGAAAAAACCTTTAAGATAGTTTATTCAAAAAGCATCCGAGTCCAAGTTTTTTTAAAAAATGAGGTGAAATCGGTTTTTCAGCTATTCAACTGTTTTATTTGATGCTAATTTTATCTTAATAAAACCAATTGTTCATTTGCTTTATGATATTTTCTTATTAGAAAAACTAAATTTGTTAATTTGATTAAATTTTTATTTATTTAAATAAATAATAAAAAAAAAATTGTTTTTTATTAAACAAAATTACATTTTAAATAATTTGAATTATTTAAAACCAGTTATTAAATAACTAAAAAAAGAAAAAAAAAAAGCACCTAAAATATAAAATTTATTTAATCTAATTTTTGAGCTTCTAAAAACAAAAGCGAGAATTATTTAATTAATAAATTATGAGTAAAATTAGACATTAATCTGTCTAAATTTTGCATAAACTCATTCAAAGATTTGCTCAAAAGAGCCAACGATTGTTCTATTTCCATTTGATCTTGATTCGATTGATTTGATTTAGATAAATCTAATAAATTCGATTTGATTGTGTTTAGCATTAGTCTCAATTTAGAAATCAATTCTAAAGCAAAACTTTTCTCTTCGTTTTGTATTTTGAATTCAAAAGTGCTCAGACTAACTAGTTCAAGATTTGATTTGTCTATAAAGTCCTCATTTATTTTAATAAATCTATCTACACTTGTTTTATCAAAATTTTTCATTTTTTGAATATTTCTTAGTTTTTGAATTAACAATTCTAGATCTTCTTTAATTAAGCGAATCAAATTAATCTCTTTGCTATTATTTAAAGAATTCGATCTAATCTCGTTGTTCTCTTTAGAATTATTTATTGGCAAAAATATGCCAGTTTGTTTATACTGTGAAGGTTTTATATTAAACGAAGCGTATTCAATTGGATTAGACTGTTTTTTATCATCGGATTTAGTTGAATTTTTTTCATTTGTAGTTGACGAAGAGCATGAAGCTGAACAAGAGGAGGAAGACGAGTTTGAACTTGACGAACACAATGAATTCGATTCATTTGATTGTTTCTTGTTTTGCTCCGTAGATGAATGCTCATTTTGATCCAAATCGCAGACCGATTGAGATTTAAGTTTTTGTTTGTCCGAAATATTTAATTGTGATGGTTTTAGATTTGATTGAATACTTGGCAAAGTCTTGGGAAAATTGGGTCTTTGTTTTTGATTTGATTCATTTGATTCGGTTGGTTTGTTCGTATCATCGGCACATGGTTTTTGCACTTTTCGTAAATGTGTAAAAACACGTTGAAACTCAGGTATTGAATCAGTGTCTTCGTTTTTGTTTGGTAAAGTGCCGAATTTATCAGGTTCGGGTTTGTTGGTTTGGAATAAACGACTCTTAGGTCGATTGATTAAATTCGAAGAGCTCGAGTTTGTTATAGGTTTGCTTTGTGTTAATGATCGTTGTCGTTTCGAGTCGGTTGTAGTTTGTTGAATGAGTTGCTGTTCAACGTCTTTGAATGAACATGATCGTTCGGGTGGTTTGGGCGGCTGTTGTTGTAGTTGTTGTTGCTGTTGCTGTTGTTTGTTTGTTTTAGCTTGGAAAGAGCTAAGAACAATTTGATTTTGTTTAGAACTATTGTTGTTATTATTATTATTAGTAGTAGTAGTAGTAGAATTAGTGATGGTATTAGGTAAAGTAGAAGATGAAAAGTCTTTGTGTGTTTGAGAAGACATGGTAGTAGCCTCGTGAAATATGTTTTCCAAGTCTTTATAAATTTGATCAAAACTAGGCCGCTGAGAAGGTTCCCATTGCCAGCATCGCTTCATCAGATCATAAACATTAGAAGGACAATTTTCAGGAGATTCCATGCGATAGCCAGAGTCTAATAAATGATAAACATTGGCTAGTTCAACACCCGGATAAGGAGATTTGCCATAAGTAGCAATTTCCCATAAGAGAACACCAAAAGCCCAAACGTCCGATTTAGAAGAGAATTTATTGTAAGCCAAGCCCTCAGGGGCGGTCCATTTAATAGGAAATTTAGCTCCAATATGAGCAGTATAAGCAGACTCGCCACCGTCTTGTTCGTTTTGTTTAATGAGGCGAGCAAGACCAAAATCGGCCACTTTAACCAAATTATTCTCGCCAACTAAACAATTCCTAGCTGCTAGATCGCGATGAATAAAACTTTTAGATTCCAAATAGGACATGGCCGAAGCTACTTGTACTCCGAAATAGATTAGTATATTCGAGTTTAGGTCTTGTTTGTTTTGACGCAAATAGTCAAGTAAATTACCGTTTGGCATGTATTCGGTAATTATGTAATATGGTGGTTCACGGGTACAAATGCCTAACAATTGAACAAGATTAGAATGCTTCATTTCTTTCATAATACTCGCTTCGGCCAGGAACTCTTCTAGACACATGTTTTCTTCTTTAAGAGTTTTCACAGCTACTATTTTGTTATAGCGAAGCCAGACTCCTTCGTACACGTCGCCGTATTGGCCTGAGCCGAGCTTAGTTCGCATTTGTATCTCGCATCGGTCGAGTTCCCATTTATCTCCGTCGTCCGGACTTAATGAGTACAATTGAGGTTTGTTGAATTTTTTAGGTGCTGGATACAACAGTGTAGTGGTCAAACCGTCTGCTTCGATTGAATGATGATGAATCAATTCAGCTAAACTACTAAATTTTGATTCTTTGCTGACATAGAACAAACAAAGAGAGTTGCTTGCCTCGTCTCGATTGATTCTATAATGGTACACACGTCCTTCCCAGCGTAACGAGATCGACAACTGATTTGGACATGTTTCACTCTCGCGAACCAGAAACGAACCATTTATACCGGACGAGAGCAAGTATTCGGCTTTGACGCGTTCTATTTTGCCATGATACCAGGCAAAATTGTCCAACGAATTGGATGGTTTAATATAAGACGTAGGCACCCATCCGATTTGATGATTTCCTATGTTCTTTACTTCGCACCATTCTTTTGTCTTGTTATACGACAATATATTCAAGTGATCTCCTTTAGATATATTTAAGTGTTTGTCTAGATTCGATTTGTAGTCGTATAGAGCTACAAAAACTAGCGATTGATCTACACGAGTGTTATTTTTTTTAAGTTCAAATGTAGAAGTATTTGTATTTGTATTTGTTGATGTTGATGTTGATGTATTCGTCATTTCACCGCTGTTTGTCTCTGTTAAAAGCAAAAGATTGTCTTTTGATTTTGTTTTTCGTTTTGTATTAAAGCGGGACAATGATGGATTTGGTGAGCATGAGCCTGTTGAAGCTGTGGACGAGTTTAGCGCATTAAAAGTGTGATTGTGTTGTTGCGTTTTGTTTAACGAGTGATTATGAGAGTTACCCATGGTATGTTTAAGTGAATTAAGACACAAAATATTGTTATTGTTTATTTTTTTACATATTTTAATTTAAAATGTAAATTAATAATATTATTTTCTTGTTGTTGTTGTTGTTGTTGTTGTTGTTGTTTAATTAAGCAAGCAAGTAATAAAAAAAATTTTTTTTTTTTTTTTTTTTTTTTTTTAAATTCAATCACTAACAACCACTAAAAACAACTACTAATTTTCTATGATATGATTTCTAGATTATTCAAAAAAAGAAAAATATATAAAAGATTAATTATTCATCCTATGTCCTTTTTGATAAATTGGGAAAAAAAATTTAAAAAAAAAATTTATCATTTTATTATCATAAAATAAATCTTTTTAACATTTTAGAAATAAATAAAAAAATAAAATAAAAAAAAAAGATGGAATTTATTATAATTTTTTATTTTATTTTATTTCTACAAATACGCATATGGTCAAAGAGTATTTGTATTAATTTTTTTGAAAAAAAAAAAGAGCAAATTTTTTTTATTTTTTTTCGACTAAAATAAAAAAAATAAAAGTTGATTATTATGATAATTAATAATCGATTCTGAATTGAATATGAATGTTTTCTTCTTCTTTTTTTATTTTTTATTTTATTTTGTATTTATTTAGACATTTTTTTTCTTGTATATTATATTCTTTGTGAATGAATAAAATAAGAATTTTTTTTAACTTTAATTTTAATTTGTCTTTATACTATGTATTTATAACTATTAATTTTTTATTGATTTTTTATTCATTTAAGATTGGCTTTCTTTTTTATCCATGCAGAAACACAACACAACACAACCATAATTAGTACGAACAATTCAAACGAAACAAATTTTTAATTAAGATATAATTAAGTCTAAATGACTTAACGTAGTAGAACATGTAGAGTTATATAGATTTATAATTCAAAATATAGGCGTATAAGTTTAGATTGTAGATAATTAACCAAATAACTTGTTGTTTCAACAAAACATTTTTTTTTTTGCATATTTTTCAGTAAAGTAAAAAGTAAATAATCAAAATAGAAATACTGTATTATTTTGCAATTGTAATTAATCTTTAATACATTCACTACCTTTTTATAATATTTATATATTTGATGATTAAATATTAAGCTTAATTAACAAGTTTCTATGAAAAAAACATACATGTATTTTATACTGTATTATTAATTATTAATAATTGAATTATACAGTATTTGACTATTTTTGTTTGTCCCAAATGCATATGATTATGATGATTACAATTTGTAACAATTTTAAATATTATATTTAGTTTATGGTTATACTGTAGAATAAAGATGTTGTTTACAAGACTTGGCAAAATAAATAGAATAAATTGTTTGGTAATTCATCAAATATTAACCTATATAATATAAAAGTGTTTTTAACCAAAAAAAAAATAAATAAAGAATATAATTTTGAGAGAGAGATAATTATTTGAATTGCTAATTGTAACATTTTGACATAAAAATCAAATATATTGAACTACATTGACATATTTAAATATACAGTATATTGAACTAAATTAAAAAAAAACAAAATAATTAAAAACTCTGGAAGATTATAAGTTTCTAATTAATATAATAAAAAAATATAATTTGAACTAAATTCAGATACTTAAAGAAATACCAATGAGAAAACCAATTTCATAAACTTTTTGCGGATGTGTATTTATGTACATTTATGGTTTGTTTAGCCATCATGATATGCAACTTGTGCATTTAAAAAAAAATTATTCAAATGTTCATAAAGAAACTTAAATAATAAGATTATGTATTATGAGCAAACATATATAATATTATTAAATATGATACAAATATTTAATCAATATTTAATTAAGAATATTTCAAATGTGAAAAAAAGATTTTGATTATTGAAATTAAATAATTCATATATATACCTGTATATATATTTAATAAGAAAAGCAATAATTTTATAATAATATTTAAATTTGTTCTTGTTAAATATTGATTAAATTATTCTGATAATCTAATCATATTAAATCTTTATGAATTTGATGTTGCAAATATTATTTTATTTAATATTACGTAATTTTAGTTAATTATTATGACTAATTAATAAAATATTTGAATTTTTTATTTCTATATATAAGAATTAATGATTTTTATTGTATAATTTTTCTATAACTTATTATTTATAAAGTTTTTAAATAAATACAAAAAAAAAATTACTGACATAAAATACCAAATTTCAAATTTGAATTGGTTAATAATAATAAATAATAATAAACATATTTGATTTGTATGTAAAGTTTCTGAGAATATCAAAAATCAATTATAAAAAATTTTTTTTGGGATTATTTTTTTTGATTTTTTGTTGTTGATCTTGAATGTATCAAATTAATTATATCATTAAATATAATTAATATCCAAAAAATAAAAATAAGAATTATTGCAATTATTGACGAAGTTCTAATTACTGTTTTAATTAACTTCTTGATTTCTTGTTCTATTTCACATTTGATGCCTTTATGGTAAATAAAGCATTTACATTTCGGCTCATTTTTAACATCTTTGCAATAACCATTGTTAGAACATGTTTCATTTTGGCAAATTTCTTTCTTATATTCACAATTATTTCCATAATAGAATTGATTACAATAACATTTGTATGTTTTAAACATATTAAAATTAGTATCTGTAAAATCAATACAAGTGCCATTATTTAGACATGGATTAGAAGAACATGGTCTTGTATCAATCATACAATATGGACCAGTGAAATATTCAAAGCATTCGCATATGAATTTTTCGTTTTTAATTAAAATACATTTTCCTCTAGTGGTACAATTTAAAATGCAATTTGTTAAATCAAAAATTGATAAATATTCTACAATTTTTGAAATTTCTATTTTCTTAAAATCTATCGAATATTCTATTTAAATATTTAAATAAATATTATTGAATTTAATACCTTTTTTTTTAAATTTTAGAATTTAAATAGTATAAAATTACCTGAATCTGATGTTAGTTCGTCTATTAAATTTTTTCAACAAAAAAAAAATGAAAACATTTTATAAAATTTTTTGATTATAAAATTACCTAGCCCATTATTGATTGTTGTAAGTTGATAATTAGCTATATTTATATCTCTAGTTATTTCTTCTTCATCTTCTAAGCGAAAACATTAATTAAAGTAATTGTTTATTTAAAAATCAAAATATAACTTATCAAACCACTATTTTTGATTTTCCAAGCTGAAAAATCGTTTTGATTTTTTTCAATATTCAAATAAATTTCTTCATTAATTAAATCTTCATTTTAAACATTTAAATTTAAAGCTTTTAATAAAAAAAAAAAACATAATATAATAAATACTTGAAATTAATATAGCAAGCACTTGACCATTTGACTGCATGCTTTTATTTAAAGTACCAATTTTGAAATTCCAAATATTTAAAATGTTATCTTCATGTCCAGAAGCCAATAGAGAGTCGTTTATTTGCTCTAAGCTTAATAAACGTTTCAAATAATCTAAACTTAACAAACATGTTCCATTCGAATTTAATATTTTTATTGAGCCTTTGTTTAAACCACAAGCTAAATTTTGATTTAATAATTTTTTTAAGAATAAAACTTGATCATTATTTGGTTCAATTTGAATTATTTTCGAGTTATTAAAATTAAATTCATTTATTTCATAAATTATCAATTGACCAGTTTTAGTTCCCAAGTATAAAACCTTTTCATCTAAGACTTCAATTGATAAAACTTCAGTTTGTAAATCAATAGATATTATCAATTCATGTTTAGTCAAGTTCCAAACTTTAAAAGTTTTATCCAAAGATGCACTGACTAAGAATGAATTATTTTCAACCAGTTTCAAACAAATTATATCTTTTTTGTGTTCAAATAGATTCTTAATTTGCTCAATTTGATCTAAATTATTTATGTTCCAGATAATAATTTGTCCATTTTTTAAGCCACTTGCTAGCTTATTATTGAATAAATAAATTAATACTTTTACATCTTCATGACATATTTTTTCAGCTATTATAGATAAATTTGAATTCAAGATACTAATTTGTTTCTCTAGTCCAACAGCAATCAAATCATTTGGTAATTTAGCCAAAGTAAAAATTTTTTTATCCAACTTTAATTCTGTAAGCTTGTTTAAATTTTTATCATATTTGGCTAGTGTAAATTCTTGCAATTCTCTTAATATACCTTAATATTATTATCATCATGTAAACTAAATATAAAAAAACAATTTATAAATAAAAAAAATTATCTTACTGGAAACATGATTAGCTTTTAAATGAAATATTAAGCCTATAAGGCAAATTGAAATTTTAATATTAATTCTTGGCATCGTTAAGTAAAGTTGAAAAATAATTTTTTTTTTCATTTTAAATATTATACTTTATTTAATATAAAATACTTAACAAGATAGAATTTAAAACTAAAAAAATATTCTTTTTTTTTTCAAATGCAAATATGCAGTTTTATAAAATGAATCATTGTTTAAAAATTTTAAATTTATTTGTTTCAAAATCATTGTTTTACCACACTTTTATTTTCTATTAAGTACCTTTTGATTAAATTGATCCAAACTAATAATTTTTTAATATATTTAATTATATATATAGATAAAAGTATAATATTTTAAAAGCTTTTAATTTTTATATATAATTTTCTAGATTGAATTAAATTCAAAGCAACAAAGTCGTAAAAAATAATCTGATACAATTCTTTATTCTTATTATCTATATCTATTAACTATAAAAATTTTTTTTAAAATTATTTTCTAGCCAATACAAAAATAAATAAGAAATTTTTTCATTTAATTCAATATAAATACAATTTAATTTCTATTGTTTTGATTTTGAGTCTGAGTAGAATCAGACTTGGGAATTTGATTAATTGCAGTAGTCAATCTCATGGCAGCATTAAAAAAAGCCTCAATAGGATCAACGGTTGTTGTTGTTGTAGTTGATGTTAGAGTTATACCAGTAAATGTGTTGATATTTGGTAAAAATTGGTTGGGGTCTTGGGTTCTTAGAGCCGGTTGTTCAGTTGGTAAGTTAAAAACCGGAGGTGGAGATAAAGGTCTTTGAGGAGATATTGGTGTTGTAAAAAACACTTGAGCTGGTTGCTCAAATATTTCATTTGGATGAGTTTGGTGAAATCTTGTTGTAGTAGGTCTTAAAATAGGTGAAAAAGTTGTTTGTGCTTTGGCAAAATTAGAGTCATAAGTATCATAATAATTGAATGTTTGATCGTCATTATCGAGAGGTATATAAACAGGAATTAATAATAAAACAACAGATATACAAATTGACAATGTTATAGTAGTAAACAAAACACAAGAGAATAATCTAAATATGAAAATATAAATTTGTTTCAGAAATAAATATATTTGATTTTATGAATACTTTTTTTTAAATTCCAATTGAGCTGGATTAAATAAAGCATTTGATTTAGAAAAACTTATTGTTTTAAAAACTTTGATCGGATCCATTTTGACAAATGCTTCAATTGGGGTTATTTTAACATATTCAGTTTTTTCTACTACCATTTTAAGTAAAATTCTTTTTGTTTTATTTAATTTTAAAATAAACCATTAAAATCAAAATAAAGTTTTTGAAATTTAAAATAAAAAATTTATACTAAACTAGTTCAACTAAGTAGAATATTAGAACAAAATTTAATTTTAAATTTCAAAATTGAAATTATCAATCAAAAAATTTTGTTGTGTAATATATATATTAACTAATCTAAATATTAATTTTAGACCAGATGTTATATTTTAAAACACTAAAGGTATGTAGCTTTAAAAGATAAAGCATCTCATTTTATTCCAAATAAATATTTCTCTATACTGAATTATACATTAAGAACATAGAAATTAAATAAAACATCAGCAAAATATATTTAGTATTTAGATGTGGACGCAGAGGTCGCCTTAGAAGAGAAAAAGTTAGGTCCGAAAAGAAAAAGTCCGATTTTGCAACCAAAGACACGAGTACTTTAACAACTGTATCGTCAATAACTGGAATGTATTAGGAGACGAAATAGCTTCTTCAAATAAGATATCAAATCAAACAGACTTGACAAATGCTTAAATGTTGCTACAGATCATCAACTGAAGTTGGTGCGCCCAGCATGATTCTATATAATGTAGCAGCTTTCAACTACTACCACTATTAATAATAATATGACCAGTAAAGATATCTGCAAAGCAAAAGCAAATAAATCATTTTGGTTACAACAGATTGCCACTTTTATGACAAAATTAATTTGACTCTCGTCATTCTATGGTTTTTCTCAAGCACTAAAAATAATTTTTTTAAATTTTAAAGCTTAAAGATTATAGAAAAATTCCAATTTTAATAATAAAGAACACTTTGAAATGATAATTTTCTTGGTAATTAGAATCCTTTTGTTTTATAAATTATTAAAAATAGGTCCGAAAAATTTTATTTAACTATTTTGTTTCAGAATCTATAAAAGATTGTTGATACTGTTCTTATATAGATGAATGATAATAACAAACAACAAAAGCAAAAATTTTATAAAAAGTTTTTTTTATTTATTTAGATAAAATATTGAAAAAAAAAACGAAATAAATAAATAAGTAATTTGATACAAATAAATAAATTTATCATATCAATTATAAATATCAATTTTAAATATGTAACATTTAAAAAGAAAAAATTACATTTAATTTATAAAACAATTTTAAATGAACAAAAAAATAAATTTTGATTTTTACATTTTTTATAATAAAAATAAAAAACTTTAAAATTGACTTTTTTTTTTTTTTTTTAAAAAAAAAAACACTTGTTCATTTTATTCAATTATAAACAATAATAAAAAATAATTTAAAAAAAAAAAAAAAAACTTTTTATCCTAATTATTAGTATTTTTGTTATTTATTATTTTATTAGTTAATTCGTTTTCTATTTCGCTTATGATTTCGTTAGCGTCTATTCTGGTCTCGATTATTTTCAAATTGGCAGGTTCTAGTTTATTTTGGTAGTTTAAATTAATACTGTTCAATGGAATTGATGATGTTGAAGATGAAGAGTTTACAATGTTTGAAGACGGGTACAAAATCGAGGAACTATTTGACAAAGAATTAACAACTGTCTTTTGGTTTTTGTTATTAAGAACTATTCCAGATTGAGCTGATAAAACTCCAGAATTGTTATTTGAAGAAGCAGATGAATTTGATTGAATATCTTCAATCAATTTCTTTTTAATTTTATTTATAAAATTTAATTTAAAATTTAAATAAAATTAAGCTTTTAAATACTTTATTTCTATTTTTGATTATAAAATCAAAGCTGAAATTCGATTTAATTGAACCATTACTACACGATCTTTATTATTTTGGAAAAAAAAAAATTTTTTAGTAAATTTTATATTTTATAAGAAAAATTTTCAACATAAAACATCTTAAGCTCAATAAATAAATAAATAATATAAATCAGGTATATAACATTTAGTAAAAAAAAAAATATATTTTAAAATTTACAATTTTGAAATATCTATGCTATTTTTTTTTAATTAATAATTTAAAAAATTTTAAAATTATAAATTAAATTTAGATTAATTTAGATATATATAGAATACCTATTATGTCCATGTGGATTATTCGAGATATGTTTGTTAAGGTTGATACTGTTTAGACCTAAATTCGATGTTAAATTACTTGTCAATGACAAGTTTCGGGTATGAGAAGTTAATTTGTTCGAGCCGGTGTTTATCATCGATTGACTTGATATGTTGTTAAGCATTGGAGATGAATTTTCTGGACTTGAAGCTGAACTAGGCGTAGATGACGAAGATGAAGACGAACTGGACGTTGAAGATTTTTTCTTGGTGTTATTATTGTTATTCGATAATAGTTTGGGAATATTAAACTTTTGGCTTAAATTAGTATTCACTTGATCATTAATCTTTATTTTTATCTTTAAATAGGAATTATCTAATCTTTGTTGATTCTTTTTACTCATATTGTCATACTCTTTCAATACTCTATTAACACAATACTCATTTATGTCTTGATTACTATTATTTTTGAGTATATAATCACACAAATTGTAGTCAACGTAGCCAAGCTTTTGGTATGATTTACCACCGCGTAGTTCTTTTCGAACCGAAACCCGACACAAACACGGCTCATAGCCAATAATGATAATTTTTTGATTTTTTTCCGTTTGATTTGAATTGTTCAAATCATGAATAGAATTTGCAGTACTATATAATTGAATCACTTTTACATCGAATTGAATCGGCGGATCGATTGACCATAATACTTTAGAATTGTTTACTTCTTGTCTATTATAATTATATTTCAAGAAATAGAGTTGTTGTATTTAAATTTTTATTCAAAAAAAAATTAAGAATATATATAATAGAAGAATATACTTAGAAGAATACGAAACATGGTTACCACCATCGCATAGTCTTATTTTACAAAATAAAACACCATTTAGGTATGGAACAGAAAGCAATTCTTCAATATTTAATTGAATCTATAACAAAAGAAAATTAATTTTTTTTATTTTTTAAATATTATTTATTAAAATAAAATACATTAAATTTAATTTTTCGTTTTTTGATTGTGTTTAGAGTTGGTACCAAATGAGGACTGGCTAAATTTGGACTATTGCTAAGTGAATTGTTTGATCCTTGATGTTGTTGTTGTACTTGTGGTTGTGGTAGCTGCGCTTGCGCCTGATTCGAGCTCATTTATATTCAATCGATCGATTGATCTTACAATTTAATAGGTATTATTAAATTAAATTTAGTATATATTGTTGGAATATGTTCATAAAAACAAAAAAAATAAATATAAAAAAAACTATTAAAAGTTTAATTTCTATATTATAATTTGAAAGATGTAAATATATAATTAGAATATTTCAATAAAAAAAAAATAATTATAATTATTAAAAATAGAACAACAAGAAATTATTATTATTTTTTTTGGATTTGATTTGTCTTTAGATATTTAAATCAAAATAAATTTAACAACAAGGCCGCTAAGATATATTATTTCAAAAACGAAATAAATTCACTTGATCAAATTAATTACATTTTTGACATTTTTTCATTTGTTTATTTAATTATATAAGCTTTAAAATAAAAAGTAGAAGTTATCAAAAAAATGATATCAACAAATTTATTTTTTGCACTAATATAATAATTGTTTACTTTCTTTCAAAGTGATTTATGATGTAATAAAATAAATACCTAAGCAAATCCAAAAATAAACATTTTATAAGAAAGAAAGAGAGATAGAGATAGAGAGAGAGAGAGCGAGAGAAAAAAAAAGATTAATTAATTAGGACTTGGAAAATTTTTAAGAATATTTATTATAAATAAATAATATGAAAATAAGTTTTAATTTGGCATTTTTTGTTTTATCTCATCTCAAATTATAAAAGTTGAAATACTTTTTTTTTTTTTAAATAAAACGTATTTGAAATTGCTTTGTTATTAAACTTATGAAAATTGAAGTTAATTAGACGTTGAAGCGTCTGTTTTGTAGTTTGATTAGAAATTGTTTAAACTATCTTGTAGATGTTTAGACTGCTTTGAACTTGAAATCAGCTTCAGAAAAACAAAAAATTTAATTCAACTATTTCTTTCTATAATTGATTCTCAAATCATAAATCAAATGCTTTTATTAAAACATTTAAATAAAATTTTGTAATTTAGTTAGTTAATAAAAAAATTTAATCTAAAAAGAAAATTTTAATTTTAAATAATTGACAAATAATCTTAACTATTATTTAGATATTAATTAAGCAATTAAAAGAGATATATCTTTAAGATATTTAATGCTAATACTAATTTCAATTTAAAATTAAGCTATTAAACTAACTCTGCCCAAGTTTAATTCGCAATCACGGTGAATCTCTATCTCTGGGGCAAGCAGGATCACCAAAGACGCCAAAATGCTTAAAATATAAAAAGATTTAGATTCTGTTATTCACTAAACTGGTACAAATATTAAAGTCTTTTGCATTTAGAAAAGTTCTTATCAAAAAAATCTAATATTTTAATTATTTAAATTAAAAGTAACACATTATGGCATATGTTAGAATATAGTTTGAAATATTTTTCTTGAAAAACTTCCGGGTGTAGGTTTTAAAAAAAAAAATAGAATGTTAAAATTGTTACTTTATTAATTAAAAATTACTTTTATTTTTAGAATGCTTTCAAAAAAAACATATTAAAATTTAATTTAAAATAATAAAATAGCTTAATTCAGCTTTTAAAAGATTATACTATATTAAAGATAGAAAATTTCTTGCTTAGTAATTTTTTTTTTTTTTAAAAATAATCTTTATTTTAAGCTTATTTAATTGGTAAAAAATATAAACCAGAAATTTTAATTTACAAAGAAATAAAAAACAAAACATTTGCTTTTTAAATATTAAATTCAAAATACAAATTTTTAAAGCAGATACTTGAGTTCACTTAGTACTTAAATAATTATTTTTTTGCTGCTGAAAAAAGTATGTTTTTTTTTATAAAGCAATTTAAAGATATATTCATTTATTATAATTAATTCTAGGTATATTAAATTTTTCTAGATAAATTACATTTTAAAATAAGAAATATTTTATTTTATTGACTCAATGGTAAAAAAATATATATTAAAAATTATATTTATTCATTAGTTTTAAGAGTTGAAATTAATAAGCTCTAAAAAATAACAAAAAATTTATTTTTTGCTATGATTTTTATTATTTTTAGATGTTGACTATTTTTTTTTTTTTTTAATTTAAATATTTAAATGATTTATTTAATATAAGTTTTAAATAGCAGCATAAGGACCTATTGAGTATTTTGAATTGAGATCTAATTTGGCATGAGGTTGAGAATATTTGGGCGCTTGTTTGGCAATGTTTTTGAATTTGTTCAAATCATATGAGCCTGGACCTGGTGTTTTTTCATTTTCTGGCCAAAGCTGAGTTCCTTTTTGTCTAAATTTAATGCTGACTTTAGGCGCATTTAAGCCTATTTGATTAAAGCTTTCCATAACATTTAATTCATTCAAGTTTTTTTTATTCTTGTTAAACAATAACAAGTCTTTGGTTTTTAAAAAATTAGCTCTCTTCAATTCACTTTCGACTATATCTTCTCGCGCTAATATGATACTTAGTTTTTGTTCTTTATCTGTTTGCTCGGTTTCTTTTTGTTCTGGTTCATTTATTTTTTGTCCTATTGTAAACGACGGTCCAGTGCCCAACGATGACTTGATTCTGTAACAGTTCGGTGCAGGCCAAATTGATTCTCGATTAAAATTGGACTTTATAAGAAACGGATTGTTCGAATTGAACCATTCTTTTTCCCATGACACTCGACCACCTCCGGATTTCTCTTTAAACACTCTTTTGCCAAACGAGTATACTGGAGATATTTTTTCGTTTGGTGGTCGACGTGGTATATGATAAGAAAGTGGACCTGGTGTATCACTCTTATTTTGTTTATAGGTTTTTCTAATTATTAATAAAAAAAAAAAAACAATCATTTTAAAATAGAATTAAAAATAAAAAATTTCAATTTAATTTTTATTAACTTCTCAATTAAAACTATAGAAGAAGATTTCGAAGGCCGATAAAATTTTTTAGCTTCGTTTGTGTACCATTTTCTTTGTTTGTAATTTTTGTTTTCCAAATAGCTCAATTCTTCATTGTTTATATCGCTCATAAAAGTGTTATTCAGCTTTTCTTGAGTTTCTTTATTTTTTTGATCCAACTCTTGCTGATTAGGAAATAATTTGATGTACAAATTGAACGGGTTTTCAAGCATGTATTCTGTATTGATTTCGTTCAGAGTCGGATTTGAGTTCAAATTAGCCTGATTTTTAGATTTTTTAAGCACTAATCTTCGATTGACTAATTTGTTTCGATTCATATAAGAAAATTCTGTATCCAAAATGGGATTTATTTTGTTTATTAAATAACCATTTGATTTTTGCTTTGAATTAAAATAAAAGCTAAGTGCTTCAAAATCTTGCATATTTTTTCTAGGCACATTTTTATCTAGATCTTGCTCGGCATAGTTTTGATTCAGTTTTAGATCAAAGCTATTCAAAGACCTGTTTTCTAGCTTAGTTTGATCGAATAGGTTTAAACTAGACAAGTCTTGGAGTATCTGATTATCTTTTTGACTATTAAGCTTAATCTCAAAATTGAAATTTATCGAATCCTGATCTTCTATGTTTTCCATTTTTTGCTTTTCTAAATTGAAAATTGATTTTTTTTTTTTTTTTTTATTGTTTTTATTGTAACTAAAATAAACTATATTATGAAAACGCTGTTAGAAATTTAAAATTTCTCTTTATTAATAAAAAAAATACTAAATATATATATAAGAAGCTTTATTTCTAATATTTTTATATAGAAACTATTAAAATAAACATTTTAATAGAAAAAAAAAAAAAAAAAATTTTTAAAATTTTAATTTTTAAATTACCTTTATTTGAAAACAATTTAATTATTTAATAAAGTTCTTAAAACATGTTTAGTTTATTATTTAAAAATGGTAAAATAAAACAAACAAATTCTTCATAAGTAGATTTAAAAGGAAATGCTAAAAATACTTTAGTTAAATTATTTAAGCTATAAAATTTGGTCAAAAAGTAGAAAAAATTTTCAGCCTCGTGCTCATATAAATAGCCGGACTCTGAATGGCTTAAGCAATGCTCGTTTAGAATGTTTAATAAATTTTTTTTGATACTTTTATCGGTTGCAAAATATAAACAAAAAAAGTCGATTAGTTCTACATAAGTTAAAATACCATCTGAATTCGAGTCAATCGAATTTAAGGCTTTTCGAAGACATTTTTTGTTAATATCAAAATTCTTGTTCAAATGTTTAACAAGCATGTGAATTTTGACTGAGCCATCGTAGTCCAACAAGTGTCTGCATGTGGACATTATCTCTGAGCCATAGTCTTTTATATAGCTCATCAAGTCTTCGTCTTGACTATTAAAATCTGAATCTGAATCATATTCTAAATTATAGTCTTCTATATCAAACAATTCACCATCAATTTTTTGATCAAAATTGTTTATTTCAAAATTCATTTTAAATAAAAAAAAAAAAATTTAATTTAACTAAATTAATATTAAACAAAAACATAATTAAAAAAAATAAAAAAAAAATTTTTTATTTTTAATTAAATATTTTTTTTCTTTTTAAAACAAAAAAAAAAAAGAAAAAAAAAGAAGAAATCATTTTTCCCATTTTATAAACAATTTATTTTCAATTAATGGATAAACAAAATCTACAAATTCGATATATGAAATTTTATTCATGTTGAAATTAATTATTGGCTTAGATTTTTCCAAACTGTAAAATTTTTTCAAAAAGCTCAAAAACTTGTACGCTTCTTCGTTTTGTAAATAACCTACAAATTAAATTAAATAAATTATTAAATAAAAATGCTTTTGCTTTCATTTGTTAATTTATATTTTACCTATTTCAAAATGTAAACTCGATTGTGCTTTCAAGATGTCTAATAGTTTTTTTTTTATATTAAATTTACTAGAAAAAAATAAACACATAAATTCTATAAACTGTTTAAAATCGATGTTATCATCGTTGTTAAGATCGATGGCATTAACAGCATTATTTACTTGCTCATCAGTTGCTTTTAAAATAGATCTTCTTTCATTCACTTGAAGTTTAACATGTTCTTTGAATACTTTTTTCTCTATAAAGCCACATTCTTGGTCTATTTTTTTAAAGTATTTTTTCATTAGATTAAACTGATCTGCTTTTAGAGCATATGCTTTTTGATAATAGTTGTTCGCTACAGTTTCCGGCAAGGATGACTTAGCACTAGTAATTGACTCACTGGTAGATGTTTTTACATTTGCATCGTAGATAGTTTCTACATAGCTAACTTGTTTGGTTTGTCCGTTTGGTAAATATGTAGTCCTAAACGTAGATCGATCAATTGATCCATCTGAATTCAATGTGCTAACAATTTTTGTTTCAACTTTGTTATCGAATTCGTCTTTGGTGAAAAATACTTCTTCATTTGAATTATTCAGTGATGACATTTTAGAAGCTTCACTACCTTGGCTTTTGGTTCTAGTACTAAGCGACTTTTTAGTCAAATCAGAATCAGATGAAGCTAAACTTTGCATCTTTTTTTTTTTTTTTTTATTATTTTTTTTAAGAGATATTAAAATATTTTAAAATTTATACATATTTTTTATGCTTCAAATATTTTATGTATAAATATTTACAAAGTTTTTTTATTTATTTTTAAACAATAAAACAAAAAATTATGTTTATTTCAGATTATTTTAACAAGGTAACTGAGAAATTTTTATTTATTTTTTTTTTATTTTTTTACCTTTTTTAAAATTTTATTTTCTTCAAAAATCATAAAATTCAAATTTCAAATTACAAGAATTTTTATTATTATTATAATTATTATTGTTTTTTTTTCTAAATCTCAGGTAATTACATTTTATAAAAAATTTAATTTGACTTGGGATTTTAGTTTTAGGTCTTTAAAACAACGTTAAACTCGATTTATAAATATTTGTTTATGTGAATATTTTTAAAGATTTCGATAGAAAATTTAATAAAACAAATTAAGAAATTAGTAAAATATATAAACTAGAGAATTAAAAGAATCTCTATTGAATCATATTTAATTTATTTTTTTTTAAAAAAAAAAAAAACTAAAAACAGCTAAGCTTGCAACTTTAGAAATGTGTTTTACATTTTTGCTGAATTGAATTTTGCAAATAAAACAATAAAACTTAATCTAAAAAATAAACTTAAAAAAAAATACCAATTTTGTGATTATTGAATTGAAAGCAATGAAAGAAATAAAAGCTTTATTGAAGCTTAATTCAATTTTGAAGATTTAATATTTAGTACTAAATTAATACCATATTCTGTCAGGATTTGATTTTTATCTCAAATAAAGTTAATTATATAAATCAAATTATTTGATTTGTAATCTTAAAAATATTCTTCAAATCAAATAATTTTTGTGATTAGAAAGTAAAAAGAGAAAATGTTATTGAATCTAAGTAGTATATTATTATATTATATTAAATCAATTTAATTTAAACAAATCAAAGTCGAAAAAAGTAGATTAATTTATTTTAATAATGATAAATTGATATTTATATACTGTATAATATAAGTTTATTTCTTTATTGCGTAATTTGGTTTTTATTTTAAGAATTTTGAAATTTTATTTTGAAACTAAACACTAAAATACATCAAAAAAACAAATTTGTTTAAAAGAATTATAGAAAAGGATAATTTATAAAATAAAAGCTTTTAAATTATTCCAAAGTTTGTTCATAAAGTGGCTTTTAAAAAAAAAAAAAAAAACAAGTTTAATAAAACTTAATAAAGAAAATTAAGTTTTTAAAGTTTTTTGAAATTGTATTAAAAGGCAACAGTATAATAATTTATTTGAATTTAAAAATCTGATGCATTTTTATTAAAAAAAATAAATAAATAAAGTTAGTATGATTTTTTTGTTATTCAAAAATGGGACAAAGGGTCGAGTGTTGTTGTTGTTAGAAACAATTAAAAAGCTTTAATACTTGCTTAGTAAAGACCATAGTTTAGAAGTTTAATTTTTTAATAAAAAATTAATGATAATAAATATTAAATTAAATTGTGCATAGATAATTTTAAATGAGGCTTGATTGATTCATTTAATTAAATACTACAACAATAAGAGATAAATGAAGTATAAAGCATATTTAACGCTTCCAAATAAAGCTTAATCTTTAATTAAAATTTATAATTTTGTTGTTGTTGTTGTTGTTAAAATTTTTTAAATAAACCAAGCGACAATGTTTTTTTTTTTTTTTTTTAAATATTTATTATTAATTACTCAATCAATACTAAATTTAAAAGCAAGGAAAAAACTGGGATAAAAAAATACTGTTTAATACTAAAAAAAAAAAATTTAAAAAAGCCAGATTTAAATTTTTTAAATAATAATAATAATAATTAGCAAAATTATAAAATTAAAATAAAAATAAAAGAAAAAATCCCAAATTCCAGTAAAATCGAATCATACAACCAAATCTGACCTTTTTGCATTTTTTTCTTTAAAATATCATATTAAAAAATTTCACTAAATTTTGTATTTTTTATTTTAAAAAAACTTTTTAAAATTAAACCGAGTAAAATAAAGTTTTCTAGTTTTTTTGTTTTTTTTTACTTCAAAAAAAAAAAATGAGTTAATTGATATCTCATTTTTATCTGTTTATAAAAAAATTTTTTTTTTTTTTTCTTATTTACATTCAAATAGAAAACTAGAGCCCGATTTTATAAAATTTAAATTTCTAAATAGCAAATTAAAATTTGAAATAAATTTTTTTTTAAATAAAACAAAACTACTACTCTAAAAAAATAGAAAAAAATTGAAATTTCTAAAAGAGAAAAAAAAAAAATAAGATAGTTTAATTTTAGTTTGATTCTTGTTCTGGTTGTTGAACTGGTTCTTCTTGTGTTGCTTCTTGAACTGGTTGAACTTGTGCTGCCTCTGGTTGTGGCTCTTCAAATCGAACAAAAGCAGACGACTCTAAACCAGGTACTACTTGATTTACGAATTCATTTGGTTGAATACTATCTTCAAAGCTAGCTTGCTCTAATCTACCGTAAAAATTGTTCAAAAATTCAGAAAATTCGACTGCTTCAGATGAAGTTAAACTTTCGCTTGAAAATTTGGATCTTAAGACATTGCTAATGCGTTGAGATAAATTGTTTTTGCTTGAAAAAAATAGTAATAAAAGTCTTAAAAATTCATCAAAAGTAATCTTATCATCTTTGTTTTCGTCTACAGTTTCCAAAGCTCTGCTAACATCTTGCTCATTAGCATTAACCTCTTTGCGTTCTTTAATAGATTCGTTCATAAGTATTCTTAATAAACTGTTATTTAAATAAGCACCATCTCTTTTTTCTAAATAAAATTCTCTGACTAAATCGAACTGAGCCTCGCTTAATTTATAAGTATTTAAATAATCGGCTTTTTTTTCCAATAGTTCATCGTATACTATTTGATAAAGACCAGTGCATACAGCTACTTCTGGTTCTTGATCTGGTAAATTAGCTTCAAGTGATCGTAAAGCAACATTTGATTTTAATTCAAGATCTTCTGCTGATTCAGCTGATTCTGGTTGTTGTTGTTGTTGTTCTGGTTGCGACTCTGGTTCAGGTTCAAAAGCAGCTGAAGCTAAACTAGTTACTACTCTCAAGACATCAGTCAATTCAGCTGCTCTTTCTTCAGTTAAAGCTGGTTCTGATTCAGCATTAGTTGTTTCTAAGGTAGTTACTACTGATTGTTCAGATTCAGCAAGAGAATCATTATCATTTTGATATATATCGTTTACTATTTTGCTCAAATTTTCAGTCTGTTTGGAACCAAAGCCTAATAAATTGGTTAATGGTGAAATAATATCACCTACTATTTGACTTAGTGTTTTGTTTTCTGACTCTGATTCTGACTCTGGTTGTGGTTCTGAATGTGCTTGTTGCTCTTGAACCGGTTCCGATACAGGTTCAGAAACAGAATTTTCGTTCAACGATTGGTTCAAATCAGCAACAACTTTTTGAACATCTTCATCATTTAAATCAGATTGTTCAACCGATTCTGTATTGCTATTGTTTAATTCAATAACTCTTTCTACTTCAACTAGTTCTTGTTCTGGTTCTGATTGAGTTGTATTTAAACTTTCAACCTCAAGAGAACGAGCTACTGGCTCAAATGAAGCCGATTCATTTAGAGATTGTTCTTGAACTGCTTCTGGTTGTGATTCACTATTAACTGACTCATTTAAAGATTGTTCTTGTACATTTACTTGTTCATGTTGTTGTTCTGGCTCTGATTGTGATTGAGATTCAGATTGTTCAGATTCATTTAACGATTGTTCTAAAGCAGACTCTTGTGGTTCTTGATGTGGTTCAGATTGTACAGACTCATTTAAAGAAACCTCTTGTACTTGTTCTTGTGATGCTTGACGTTGAACAGATTCTTCATGAGCTGGTTCAGATTGAGATGTATTCAAACTTTCAGCTAATTCTTTCAAATCAGGCTCAAATTGTGATGATTCGTTTAAAGATTGTTCATTTGCTTGATGCTGTTGTTCTGGCTGAGAAGAAGAAGAAGGTTCAGATTGCAATGATTCATTTAATTCAGCACTATTTGTCAAATTTACTTGTTCTAAAACCTCACTTACTATTTTATTTAATTCATCAGCTGGTTGGTCAACTGAACTAGATTGTGACTCAGATACAACACTTTGATTTAAATTTTGTTCTACTAAAATTTCAGAATGCGATTCAGATTCAGACTCATTTAAGCTTATACTTTGTTTTTCACTATGCTCATGTTGATCTGGATGTGATTCAGTTTCAGAATGTTGGCTCAAATCAACTACTTGTTGTTTTTGTGGTTCTGATAAACTCTCGTTTAAGCTACTTGAAGATTCTTCTAAAACAGCTTCAACTATTCTATTAGCTAGCAATGATTCATTTTGATTTAAAACCAAATCAGAATCGTTTAAACTATCGTTCAAAGCCGATTCTAGATTACTTACTATTTGCTTCAATTGTACATCAGAACTATCTGTATTATCATTAAAACTATCATTCAATTTAGCACTCGGTTGTTGTTGTTGTTGTTTAGGCTCTTGTTTTTCAAGATTAGCACCAGTGTTTACTGAACCATCTGAAGATACTTCATCTTCAGATGAATTGAATACCAATTTTTCATTTAAACTCATTTTAAAAAGTTTTTTATTTTTTTTTTATTTCAATAAATTCTCTTAAAAAGAAAAAGCAGGAATTTGAATTATAATAATAATAAAAAAAAAAAAAATTTTCATGATTTTTTTTATTTTTTATTAAATCACATTTGTCGTCATTTGATTAATCAAAAAAAAAAAAATATAAAATAATTTTTTTATTTTTTTTTTTTTAAAGCAATTAATCATTGGTGCTAAATAACATTATATAATTTTTATTTTTATTATTATTATTGTTATTAATATTATTATTAATATTAATATTAATAAAATAAAAATCACTTAAAGCCAAGTTCAGCTTTTTTTTTATATATATTTTTTTTTAATTTCTATTAACATTTTTGTTATTATTATTTAAATATAAATCTCTTGCTTAATTAGATTTGATTAACTTAAAGCAAACTCTTATTTGAAATATTTGCACGTTTCTTTATTTAAGAGAAATAAAAGAATGTTTAATATTTATTATTATTTTGAAAAATTTTAAATAAAACAATTTTATAAAAAAAAAAAAAAAAATGTTTGCAATTAATAAATAAAAATTATGTTTATTACTTTAAAGCATCAGCATCATCATCATCATCAGTAACATCATCTTTTTTACTATTTCCAGAAATTTAATATTTTTTTAAATTTAAAAAAATAAAATAAAAAATCGATAAAAAAATATCAATTTTTGATTTTTTTTTAAATTTATTTTTTTTTATTTTATTTTAAAATATCTCAACAGAAATAAAATTAAATAATAAAAAAAAAACTAAACTAATTGACATCTCTTAAATCTCTATTCAATTTGTTGTAATCTTTAATTAAACAAGTCTAAACTTTAGTAAAAAAAAAAAAAAAATAAAAAAATTTTTAAAATTTTAAATTTGAAACTGTTATAAAAATTTTTTTTTTTTTCTTTATTCTTTATATTTTTTTTTTTTTGACTTTATACTCAAATAAAAAGGTATTAAAAATCATAAGATTTTATACTATTTGAAATATACACTGACATTAAGAGATTAGAAAAATATTTCGTATTTTTAATTAAAAAAAAAAGAAAAAAAAAAAATTTACATGAATGAAAAACATATTTAGAATTTTATACTTTATAGGTAATCTTAATTATCAACAAAATAATGTAATTTAAAACTTTTTAATAATAAAAAAAAAAAAAAATTATTTTATGAGGATGTTTTATTAAACACGTCTTAATATTTATAAAGTTATATCTATATCTCTTGTTCAAACTTGTTGTTTTCTTTCTTTTTTATTTTTAGCTTCTAATTTATTATTATTGTTGTTGTTGTTCTAACACAGGATTTAGATCAAATTAAATCAACTAATAAAAGAAAAAAAGAAAAAAAAGAAAAAACGAAATAATCTAATATTTGCATTTAATTATTTCAAATATATTAATAATAAAAATAAAAAAAAAAACTAAAATGAAAAGAAAAAGAAAAAAAATTTTGGCAAATATCTTCATTTAAAAAAAAAGAGATAAACTTCGTAAATTTCGTATTTCTTCTTCTAAGGATCACATACATTAATTCTCATTAGATTTTTTCATTAGGTTTCCAACTGATTGCAAATTTGAAATTGATTTATTTATTTATTTTCATTTCATATCATCATAATAATTCTTATTAAAATTTCCTTATCGATTTGATATACAGTAGATGAAATTATGTTATTAATATTATTTTTATTGAAATAAAAATCTGAAATCATATGTTTATAAAAAATAATATTTTAATCAAAAATATGACGCTTTTTGAAATATATATTTACAATCAAATCAAAAAAAGCAAAAAAAGCATCAACAACAACAAGAACAAGAACAACAACAAAAAAATGCCATATTTTCTTTATATACCTGAAACTATTTAATAAAATATTAAAAAATGCACTTTAAATAAAAAAATAAATATTTTTTTGAGTAAAAATTGAATGAAAATAAACTTAAAACAAAAAATCAATAAAAAAAAAAAAAAAATGTTTTTTTCTACAATATTTTAAAAAATTTTTTTTTTTTTTTTTTTCAAAGTTTTCAAAGGCTAAATAAACAACAAACTTTTCCTTTTAGTTTTTTAATTTAATTGAAAGAGAAAAAAAAATCAAAATTTATTAATTTTAATAATAAAAATAATACTAAAATGCAAATTTTATTTTTAAACTTTTGAAACATTTATCTTTGAAGTAATATTAGATTATCTAAAAAAATAAAAGAAATTTTATAATGCTTATAAAAATTTCTAATAAACATAATAAAAAAAAAAACAAAACAAAAAATAGTTTAAATTATTCCAATATTGGAAGGTTTTTTTTTTTTTGATAAAAAATAAAAAAAAAAAACAAGAAAAGAAGAAAAATAAACCTTGACAAATAAAATCAAATATTTGAAATCTTATCTTTGTTAATTTGTTTGAAAATTAGATTTTAATAAGAGAAAATAAATTAGTTTTATGATATGAGTTTATTATTGGATTGCTGAAAAGCTCAAATCGATCGATTTTAGATAAAAAAAATTTAAAATTAAAATTGAAAAAGAAAAAGAAAGAAAAAGCAGTTCTATTTATGATGAAAACAATTCTGAGCTAAACTCTAAGCAAAATTATTTTAATATCTAATTTTAAAACACAAATCTACATAATATCTTGGAGCCTAGATTGGAAACAAAATACTGTAAAATAAAAAAATAATTTACCTATATACTTAATTGAAGCTTGTTGGATCGGTTTTGAAAAGAAATAAAAATTAAATTTATATAATTATAAAATACATTGTTATTTATTATCAAAAGCTTTTAAAAAAAAATAAAAAACAAAAATTAATTATAACTAAAATGTTTGAGATATTTAGCTAAAACATTATTAATAGGATATAGTTTTTCTAAAAAAAAAATTAAAATATTAATTTGAGTTAACATTTAATTGAAAAACTAAACTATTAAAAATAGAGAAAAATTAAAAGAAAAATGTTTAATAATGTAACTAGAGAAAATGATTTTTATTTTTTTTTTATTTGACTATATTTTTTGCACTCTTAAGAAGAATACTTAAAAATACCTGAAATCTTAAATTTAAAGCAAATATTAAATATTTAAATTCCAAAAGTTTACTATTATTTCACTAATTTTTACACATATTAGTAATTATTTTATTTGAGATTTTTCATAATAGAATAATAGTAATAATAAATAAATTTAAACAAAAATTTTTGCTTTATGAATTATTAAAAACCTTTGTTTGATGCTTAAGCCTTGGCAAATAAAAAAAAAAAGAAAAGAGAAATAAAAAAGACTTTGAAATTGTCTGATTCAAAATGAAGTCTAATTTGCATTTAGTATTAATCAATTTGTTATGTTGCAAGTTGCAACCATCTTCTTTATCTAAATATTCCTAATTTGAAAAAAAAATTTATTTAACAAAGCAAACGAGTTGAACAAAAACAAGAAGCAGCTTATTAAAAGTTTGTTTTTTCCTTGTATAGAAACAAAGTCCTTTTTATTAGGTTTTGTTTTTTTTTTCATTTTTTCTTTCAATAAAATTTACTTAATAGACGCCAAAAGTATTAAATTTTTCCTAAGGATTAAATAACAATAATAAGTAGAAAATGAAATAATTTAATTTTTTTTTTTGATAAAATAGTGTTGCTAAGCAAAACGATTATAATTATTTTAAAACCTTTAATCAATTTAAAATGGTTAATTTTAGAATTTCTCTTAGTTGATTTTTTTAATATCCAAATTGAAAGCTATTTATTTTTTAAGCGTTGTCAAAATATTTTTTAATAATAACAAGTCTATAAGTATGAATATATATTTATATATGTAATATTACTTAAATTAAATATAGAATAAATAAAAAATCAATAGGTTTGAGCTTAACACATCCAGAAAAAAAATTAATTCGGAAAGAAAAATGAAATAAATAAATTTAAAAAAAAAAAAAAGAATAGATTTTTATTTTTGGCTTAAGGATTATGAAAGCAAGCAATAATATTAAATCCCAAACATTTCCTTAATCAAATTTAAAATATTATAAAAAAAAATCGATAATTTAAATTGGTATTTTTGCGTTTTAATTTTTGTTTAATTTATCAAATTTTGAAAAAAATGAGAATTTATTAAATATAAAAAATAGTTTTTTAATATTTTATGCTCATTATTTACGGGTTGCAATACAGAAGGGAGATACTACCACCGTTAATTGGTATATATTAGACAATTATTTAAATTTCTCTTCTGATAATAATTCAGATCTACTTTGTAGACCTTTTTTTTTTTCATTTTAGTTTTTAACTTTTATTAGCTGATTTAAAAATTTAAATATTTATTAATAATTTTTTACAAACAAAAACAAATTCTACTAATTGTTCAATAAAATACTGTATCTATAATTCTAAATTATTATATTTGCAATTTGATAAATTAAGCGATTATTGTTTCCTGTTTTATCAACATAATAACACACATAAAGAAAAGCAACTGATTTAACTGTTTCTAAATAAAATCACAGATGTATTTAGAAAAAAAAATAAAAAAAAAAAAATTTTAGCTTTGAAAGCAAGCTTTAATTTCTCTAGAATTAATATCTAAAAATCATAATACTGTTGAATTTGAAACCTCAGTCGTTTCATATAATTTAAGGTTATAATATTTCAAGTAGAAATAAATTAAATCAATTCAAAATTAGATATTATATTCATTTTATACTGTATATATTTATATTTATATGTAATAAATTTATTAGTTTTTAATGATATTATTTAATAAGAAAAAACAAATTAGCTTTAATTTTATTTGTATAATAAATTTTTTATTGAAATGCAAAAAAAAAAAAAAAAGAAAAAAAATAAACTCAAATAAATCGATTTTAAGGAAAAGTAATATAAATTAGAAAAACAGTTATTTATAATATTGGTATAAAAACTTTAAATTAAAAAAAAAAATAAATTCTTGAAAAAAAATAATATCTAATTTTTCCATAATAAAGAGAGCATGTTCCATATTTCATAAATCGATTCCATTTTGAGATCTTCGTCCAGATCTTGTATAAATGAGACTGGTATTTTGTACTTGTCCAATAAAATTATTTGCTCCAAGTCTTCCAAAGAGTCTAATATATCCCTGAATCTAAATTTTTAAAAAAAATTTCAAATAAAATTATTTAGTTTTAAATATTCTTCTATTTTTACTTGATTTGACTGTAGCTTTGCAAATTATCGCCTTCCAAAGATAACAGAACAAACATAATTATTTGATATAAAATAACACTTAAAGAAATCAAGCTTGGCTTATCTAGATTTAGAAAAATAAAATTTGTTGAATGTTCATTATCATTATGCTTCTTCTTTTTAAAACATGAATTCAACAGTTCAAATGAATCTATATTGTTAATTGTGTTCAAAATAGATCTTTTCATCATTAACAAAATCCATATTAGCTTTAAATTTTCTAATTTGCAATTTTCGATTATTTTTGATTTAAATATCAAATCACATTGTTCTGATAAATCTTGTGTGTATATCTTTCGAATAAATGTTGATATTGGCTCGGTGGGGTCTGCTGAAGTAGCAATGGCGTAATTTATAACTATTTTCAAGCTGTTCAAAGCCTCGGACAGTTCACTTATTTTGTTGAATTCGTCTAATATTTCAATTTGAAGCGATAAATCGCACGAATTTTGCTTTATTTGTTCATTAAGACGCTTGAATAAACCGAAATCGCTTATTTCGTCCGAGTATTCGAATATTGGTATAAAGTTAATATCAATTTTAGGTTTACTTCTTAAATATTTGTCAATCAATTCGTTCTCTATATTCTCATAGGCAAATATGAATTGTAAATTTTTAGAATCGTATGAAAAACTCGACTGAACTAATCTTAACAAGTCATTGTTTCGATCAAATTTAATTAAAAACTCTTCACTTGTGAACAAACTCACGTCTTTGGTTTGATAGTTTTTGTTTCTTTTGTTTAAATGATAAGTGTTTAGAATTTCGTTTTGAAGCGAACTGAGATAATGAATCAACGAAAAGCATACAAGACCATCTCCGTTTCTAGTTGGTAAGAAATATGATAGAGAAGTGTTCATGGTAAATTTATGACTAATAACGGAAACAGTTAAATTCAAATCAGCAGATATGCATGAACGAATGTATTGGTCAAGTCTAAGCTTAATATTAGACCATACTGTTTGAAACGAGTCGACACAAGACTCTACTTCATGTTTATTCCAATCTTTAGGCAAATTAATAGAATCAATAAAATCTTTAATAGATTTGTTCCTGGCTATGTATTTAAACACTGATTTGTTAAATAAGCTTAGAAAAAGTTTTACTAGTTTTAGAATTGGAGCTAGATTGATTATTAATTGTAGTTGATAATTGAGCTCCGAGAATTTACTCAAAACAGGATATTTAACTCTATTTTGATCTAACTTTAAAAATTCGACCATCATCAAATCAAACGAAATATTCGGTCTGTATTTCCAAAAGAGCTCATTTTCGTATAATAAATTTTGCTTATTTTCATCATCGCTTATCAATTCATAAGCCATGAAATACACTTTTGATTGATTTTCATTATTTGAATTTTTGCTCATGTTCTCTTCTTTGATTATTAAATTTGACTCAGTTAACTTTTGAGAAGTGCATTGAATAATTGGACTAATGTAATTCTTATAGAATGAATCTTCCCATAATTGTCTATTTGTTTTTGTATTGAAATCTGATACAAACGAGTTAAGTTTGTTACTTAAGAAGCTGGAACAAATCAAATGAAGCAAAATTAGCAATTCATCAAAAGTCAAATTAAGAGTTTTTGATGCTAAATTCAAATCATTTTTCATATGATTCAAGAAAAACTCTTGAACATTTTTATCTTCGTGCATCATAGAATTTGTTATATGTGTCTCATGCTCGAAATTATCACCAAGACCCAAATACATGCAAGCGTTTACAAAAAAACGTTCTAAATGAAACCCGATCGGATTTAGTAGTCTAATGTCAGACGGTATACCAGTGATTTTTGACGGATCGTCAGCTATACAATATCCTTTCATAGTTTTGTCTTGTATGACTTCGTCTATGATTCGATTTTTGTTTACTAATTTATGAGATTCACCACCGATCTCTTCGCCACACGTTTTACAATTACTTTTTATCCACGGACGACCACAATTGCCTATGACGTAAATATGACCATTTGGACATGTATAGAATTTGTTAGTTTCGCTTCCATGATTTTGATTTAGAGCTACTTTGATATCATAGAGATTGTCTTGAGGCATAGTTGGCAAATATTTGTCAATTATATTTTGTGGATTTTCGATCATGTCTTTTAAAGGTTCTATTAAACTTGATTTAGAAAATAAAATAGAATATTTTATTTGCACCAATAATAAAGTCAAGTCTATTTGAGACCAGTTTGAATCGTTTATTTTAAAAATGCTTTTAAAAGAGTTTTCTAGCAAAGGTTTAATAATTGAAGCATGTTTTGGTAAATTAGCTTCAATAAAAGGACTAAATATGTCCGATATTTGAGTAGTTAAGCTATTTAAATTTTTATACAATACAGTTATATTCTGGTAAATAGCTATGCAAAGGTAAGCAGCCATATCAATTGGTTTTTCATAAGCTTTTAAGAACTCTTCCAATGGTTGAACGTTTTTAACCGAGAAACAAGTTAAAATAGCTTTTTTGCAATTAAGATATTTATCTCCAATTAGAACATACCGGTCTGTTACTGATTTGTCATCACCAATTATTTCATTTGGAGTTATCCACTCAAGAACTGGATTTGACTTTACATATTTAATGCTGGAAGAGCCGTGTTTTCTAATCAAGTCTTTAATTAAGTAATTGATTACTGTGTTTGTTTGTTTCAACAAATATTCAATCAAATGTCTCATATTGTTGTTAAATTTTGAAAAAATTTCCAAATTTTTTACTTGATCAAAAGCAATTTGATTGTGTGTAAATTTTACCAAGACATTTACTAGAAATTTAATTTTGGATAAATTTAACAAAAAGTTTACATCGAATGCTTTGAGACGAATCTTTTTCTCGGCAAATATACGATTCAATGTGTTTTTTTTTTCTATTAATTCTAAACATATTTGATTAGAATTGTTTAATTGAGTTTCTAAATCATAATTATTGAACTGATTCAAAAGCTTGTCAAATACACAGTTTTGAAACAACACTGAAATTTCTTCACCTGATTTAAACACTTCATTGTGGCCTATAAACGACTCAGAATTGAACCAATTTTTCAAATGATTTTCGACTATTTGATTATGATTTTTGAATACAATTTGTATCAATAAATAGCGATAGATCAATTGCAAATTAAATGATTGATTGTTAATTGTTATTTTTTTGTCTGTGAGCACTTTTAGCAATGTTTCAATTGTGTCATCATTTGGTTTATTTGTTTCGTTTTGATTAAAACATAAAGTCTCAATTACATTTAGATAAAAAATGTTAAAATATTCTTCCAAGCTTTGTAACAATTCATTTGAATTATTAAACTTGTCTCTATAATTTGATTAATTAAAAATTTTAAATTGATTTATCAAAATTTTTTTAGAAATTTTAGGCCTAAATGATTCTCAGAAAAATTTATAAATGTAATAAGTTTTATCAATTTCAATAAAAGCTTTATTTATATTAAAATATCCTTTTAGAAAAATACTGGTTTAGAAATTGTTTATGAAGTGTCATTAACATTAGTAGAACTTTATTTTTAAGCTTAAATTATATTTTAGCTATTAAACATTAATTTTAATTTTTAGCTTTAATAACATGTCATTATAGCAATTTCGAAACCAGACTTTATTAAATTAGAATTAATAGCTAAACCCAAATACCCTAGTTTAAAGACACTTTACTGAAATCGAACTTGTAAACTTTTTTAAATTAAGTTTTTCTAAATAATAAGCAATAATATCATTAAATCAAGAATAATTATTTTCATAAATTCTACTTGATTTCAAATGGATTTAAATATTATTCGAGTATTCCAGCATATAATGAGGTAATATTTTATTAGTAAAGCAACTTTTATGGAAATTATAATCTTCTTCAATTAATTGTTAAGAATTTACTAATATTTACTTTAAATTTTCCAAAAACATGTTGTATGAAATTACCAAAAATTCATTTAAGTTGTCAATAGTTGGCTTCTTCTTGAAATCAATATTTTCGCAAAAGTTTTTTAAATTTAACAATTCAACTTGTTTTTTAAACAAATTGTCAAATATCAAATATTTTTGTTGTTCGTTTAAATCAAATTCATAATGAGAATAAAATTTGCGAATCAAGTCTATAAAATATCTCAGAACAATCAACGATTCGAATTGTTGTTTAATTAGAACTATTTGAGGATCATTAAAATCACGTGGATAAGTTAAAATTTCGGTTATTAATTGCAACAAATTGTACAACTTGTCGCCTATATTAAAATCAAAATCAAAATCAAAACGAAATTTGAACAATTCAATTGATTTTAAACAAGAGTCTAAATCAATATTTAAACATTGATTTTTGGTGAAGTAAGATTCGGTTTTGAACAATTCACACTCATTAATACGAGTATCAAAAGAACTAAATTTTAAATAAATATCAAACTTATCCTTGACAAAGTCGAATACATGATTTACCAATGGCAGACTATATTTCAAATTAAATCTAAATTTCTCGTCTAAATCATTAATAAAAACTTTTAAACATTTTTTCAAAAATTCTAAACTTGATAAACAATTTATTTTGCAGTTGATCAATAAGAAATCATTTATGTATAAATCGAGCATAAGGCTAGGAAAATTTTTATTTAAATTGTCTCTAACACAGTCGTCAATTAGACTATACAAAGGATTTTGTTCAAAAAATTTCGAAATTATTTGCTCGTAAAGATTTAAATCAAAGTTGTTTGTTTGATTTGATTCCATATAGCTTTTATGTAGACTATTCAACTGGTTAATTAGTAGCCAAAAGAATGGTAGTTTTGGTCTTAAATGTTGGTTGTCGGTGTGCTCGAATAAATCTGACTTTTTGATCCATTCCGATTGGCAATTGAAATTTGTTAATTCTTTTGAATAGTTCTCATCTTCTTTGCTTCTCATGTCTGAATAGGCAAGTTTGAATAATGATTCGTTGTCGAATATTTTCATCCACAAATCGGCTTTCCATAAATCATCCTCATTATTTATTGAATCGTATAAAACGTTTAGGTTTGAATACAAATCAATTTTGGAAATAATAAAAGCAAGCAAAGGACTAAGTTTTGATTCAAAGTAGTTTTGACAAGCTCTTCTTAATGTTGAATATTGATTGCTGTCTTTTTTTAGAACCACTTCGTTTAGCAACCATTTCGAGGCTTCTCGGGCATAGTTTTTTTCTTTCTCTAATTGAAGATTGATTAAACGTTTGGCAAGAACTTGCACAAATGGGCTTTTTTCGCAAAGTTTTATAAACAAATCAATACGATTAATGGTTCGAGTAAGATTTGTATCGATTAATAAAGAACAAGAATTGTATGCTATTTTAATGAATAATTGACTCAAGCTTAAAAATTGAGATGAATCACTTTCCAAGTTCATTTTTTCCTCGTTCAAATTGTTCTCAAGACCTTCTTGCAATAATTTAGATAATGATTTGTTACTCAAGTGTTCAAAAGCGGGCAAGTCATTTGTATAGTCTTCTATTTCGTCTAAATGATAACAAGACCAATTTCCCAATTGAAAACCGATAAAATTTTTTACGTTTTCTTTGGGTATTAAAATAATCAGAGCTAAGAAATAATTTTTTTGTACATTTTTGGGCAAATTTTTGAAAAATTCGGATACATGATGTCTAGCACAAGAGATCAAATCTGAGCTATATTTTAAATTCAAATCACATTGAATTATTAGTAGTTTTTTCTCATTTTCATCTTCTGATTTTGAATAGAATGAATTCAATTTGTTAATAAATTGTTGCTGTGTGTCGAAAGATTGTAGCAAAGAAACATCTATTTTGGAGATGTTTAAACTCGAATTAAGACTTTGAATGTCCAAATTTAATATTGAAGATTTAGAATTTGTTGTTATTTGAATTAAACTAGACTTGTCTAATTCTTCGGGATTTAAATTGATGTGATAATTTAATAAATCTTTTAAGCATAAATGTTTTTGAGTTAAGAAGTATTCGTTCCATATTTGCTCTTTGAAATTTTGCTCTAAAAATTTGTTTGAGCATATTTTTATCACTATTTCAGGCAGTGCACATCTTAGTAGATACTTTTTACTCATTGACAAAATAAGCTCGTTTTCTAAAGATTTAAAATTAAGCACCAAACTAGCTACTGTGTCTGAATGGTACCCGACAAATTGTTCATTCAAAGACATTTTATTTTTGTCCTCGAATACTTGTAACCATTCGTTTATTTCATTTACAATAAAACTTTGTTGATTGTTTAACATTGTAGAGGCGTTCAAAAAATGTTTTTCTAACCTATTTATTAATGGTATTGGGAATCGTTTAGAGTCGTATACAGCTGCTTTTTCTGCTATTATAATCAACCTGAATGAATCGTGCACTGAACATTTGATTCTGTGAGTACCAAGACCTAAATCGACGTATTTTTGACCGGCAAATTCGTAATAGTACTGATTCAAAGCGTCATAAAGACTTTCGTATAAATTGTAACTATTTAATAATATTATTGTTTTGCCTATTTCCATGCTGTGTTTAATTAAACTTATGTTTCTACAAACTTCGGCATATTGCTGGTCTAGTCTAAAGCTAGAACCAAATATTACGGACAAATTATGAGTTGATACACCAACCATATTAGTCAAATAATTTTGAACTATATCTATAGCTGAATTGTTCTCAGTTAAGAATAATAAATATCTCGAATTCGACTCTACATATTCGCCTTTTAAAGCCGACTCTATAAGATCTATTGGCTCACATTTCGGGTCAGTTTCGTACACACTTTGATCTAATTTATGAAATAAATATTTTCTAAAAGGCTCCAAATTATCTATTTCTAGACCATTAAAATTTCTCTTAACTGCATGTTTTAGTTTAGACCAAGTAAAAAGTTTATCTTGTGAGCAAAAATAGTAGATCATTTTAATCAATGAATAGTAATCCCGTAGACCAAAAAATTCTCGCTTGAATTCGCGAGCCATTTGACAAAGCTCTAAATAGGCTTTGGCTATTTCACCAATAAAAGGCTCAATACAAACTAGAATATTTTTGTCATATTTACAAATTCCTTTGGCTGTTTCGATTAGTTCTTCTATGTCTGGCTCACCACGCGAAACAAAGATTCCTCGGTTCATTTTTGCCGGATCCAAAGCCCAGTTACTGATTCCAATCACAGCAACCTTATGATGATTCGAATTATTGTTTCCAGTTGAATCAGTGTCTGATTCTAGTAAAGGATGCAAAGCCTTTAGAGGCATTGATTCAGAGCCTTCCGCTAGACCTATTTCATCCAAATTAACTACTGCAACTGATTTTTCTATATTGCTGGACTCTTGAAATTTAGCTGCTTCTTGAAACGCTTTTAAAATCATTTCTGAAGTGGTTAGAGGTGAACATTGAAAGTTGACAAAATAGGTTTCTTTTAAATTCTGGAAAAATACTGATTTAGAATTGCGACCTTCCATTGCTCGAGATACAATACTTTTTGCAAGTGATTTTGAGCTTCCTGGTTTGCCAACAATAAATAAAGGTATTCTAAGTTCAATGCAAATTATCATCATGAATACGTTTTCAAATAAAGCTAAATTGCAAGCTATATTCTTTTGGTTTATATCTATTTCATTAAAAAATACATTTTGACACTTCAAGAGCTCTGTATTAACCCAATCAAAATCGGTTACAATTTTATTTTCAGTTTGGTTCTCAAAAGTTGTTTGAATTAAGCTTCGAAATTGTTTACGAGTTTCATTGTTGTATAAACAAGCATGGTAGCAAACCATCAAACTTAGCACAAATGAACGCTTCAAATCATCCAGTTTAGATTCATAATCATAGTTTGTTACATTAGGCAATAATATTTCTCTCATTGGTTTAAAAATTAAATCTTTTTTAGATAAAAACCATTTTGTTACTTTAATTACTCTTTCTATATCTCTAATGCTAACGAAACTGCATTCATCATTTCTAGCTCTCATAAAATTCTGACATTGATCTAACAAATTACATAATAGATTAAATTCATTTTCGTAATTTTCTTCTTCATCAGATAATAAACTTTTTTTAACTAGCTCTTTAATATAAACATTTTCTATAGATTTATCCATTTTACCGAAATCCCATACAAGTGGAATTAAACTTGTTGGTAACGGTTGAACTCGGTACACTAATTGTCTCATTGGTATATGTCCAAATTTCTCTTTGGTATCACTCGAAGATACGTAAAAACCCAAACCTGCGTTTTCTAGTTTTTGAATCATTTCTTCTGAGTGTTTTCGGTACGGATTCACTGCTGCTATTATTTTAAGGCCGTGTTCAATATCGATTCTATGTCCGTTGAACGTCAAATCACACATTATTTCTTTTATTAAACCGATTTCTTCAGTTGTGTTTGCTTCGTCAAAGAACAGAATTGTTGTAATAAGATTATGGCTTCTTTTTTCTAGCAGTAATTTTGAATAATTTAAACGTGATAATTTCTCTGCTTGTTCTAAAGAAGATTTTATATCTGATGCTGATGTACCACCGTGAACTTTAACATGGCAAAGAATATTCTCAAAATTAGATTTATGTAGTTTACTAAAAAACTTGATTAAGCTTGTTTTTCCTAAAAAAATTATTAAAATTTTTATTAATAAATTTGAAAAATGGTTTGGTTTTTAAGATAACTCAAATTAGAAAATAAATTAAATAATAACACTTTTCCAAGTCTAGAATAACACCTATTGTAGATATTTCTTTCTTAATACTAAAATTATTTAAATATTATTAATTTTAGATATCTTAAGAATTATTGTAAAAAATACTGAGCCAAAGTAAATAATTTTAAAATTGAATCATAAAATATCAATTTAATAAAACTTACCACATCCAGTCTCACCCATAATAACAACTGGTATATTACAAACAAATCTCAAATAAATAGCAATCATTTTTAAACAATTATCTAAAGTAAGCTCATAGTTTTCATCTGGATCAAATGACAATAAATGATCTGAATCTAAACACATCAGATTAGCTAAAATGTCCAATTTTTTACCTCTAAACATATCATTGAAATTTTCAAATAAAGGAAAACGCTGTACTAATAAATCAATGAAAAGCTTATGTGGTATCCTAGGTATGCGTGGGTTTATTAAACTCAATGGCTGACGTGTATTAGGATTTATGAATGCTTTTGTTGAGCGGTCCACATGGGTGCCAATAAATGTAACAGAGCTACAGTCAGAATTCAAAATCATAAATGGATGGATCAAATTTTCCCATTTTTTATTCTCACATAACTGGTAATTGTCTAACGAGAGGGACGATTGGTTTTCTGTAGCTTTAAAATTAAGACTTGAAGATCCAAAATTGTTTGCCACAATCATTAATAATTGAAGACACAAGCCTCTTAGTCCATTGACTTTATCTAATAATTCGGCTTTTTCAAACAAAATTAACTGAGAGTTTAAAAAGGTAACATAATTTCTAATCTCGTGCCAATTGGGATCAATAAGATCAGAATTGCTTAGTATAATTTGCAAGCATGTTATTTCATTCAAAGTCGAGTCCGAATCAGGTTTAAACTTATTATTCAAAATGCTTTCTAATTCTTCATCTTGTGGCACTTGATTAGTTATTATAAAAGAATTCGAGTTTGTTTGGTTCTCGTTTTGCTTTGTTTTTTTTGTTCTATACTCATTTATTAGATTTATATAAAAACAAACTCGTTGATATTTTTCCTTTTTATGTATTACTGAAAACAAATTATCAAAATTTCTAAGCCTTCTCAATTCATTAGCACTCAAATGAGCCAAATTTTGAATTTCATATAAATATTTTTGTGGTGTTTTTAGATCAATTTTGGGCAAATAATTTAGAATTGAATAATTAGATAAACAAAACGGAGATGTTATTTCAATAATATACAAATCTTGTTTTATATTGCGTCTCCAAACTAGACCATTTCTATGCTTCAAATAACCATTAAGTATCAAAGAAAATAAATAATTTTCTAAATTCTTGTAAACCTCGAAAGCTATATCGATATGATAAATATTCGGTAAATCGTTTAGTTCATTGTTGAGTAAAAATTTCTCTATTTCAGTATCGAAGCAAATATGATTTGATTTAATTCTGATTACTTTGTAATTAAAATCGAAATTTGTTTTTCTTATAGTATCGCATAAGTGTTGAACATATTTTGATTTACCATTTCCAGATCTTTCACTAGTTATGACTCTTACTGTTGAATAATCCGGGTCGAAATTTTTAAGACTATATTCTAAAGTTTTAGAGCCAAATAAGTTTTTATTTACATAAGTAACTAAATCGGATTGCTCTAATAAAATTGGTTTTATTTTGTTCTTCAAGAACATTGAAGCTAGCATCGATTCGGACTCTTTTTCTTGTGAACAAAACAAAACTAAATAAAATTGCTCTGTTTTTTGAATAAAGCCCTTCAAAAACTTTTCAATTTTATTTGAGTTTTCATAGCTTAGTTCTTGAACATTTACCAAAGAGTAAATCTTATCACCGTTTGATTTGAAAACAATTCTCAAAAAGTTAATTACCTCTTCACTGGTAGTATTTGATTGGCAAATTAGAATTTCATCATTCGATGGAGCTGGTTGTGAAGAATCAAATCCATAAATAGAAAGTAAAACTTGTACAGTTTCGTTTGGTTGACATAAGATTAGATTTGGCTTACCAATATTTGTCAAATAACCGGGTAAAGAACGCTTGATTTTTTCTTCATACTTTATGCCATTTAAAATAAAAGCTAATTGTTTTAATGTGATTGAGTCTTTTTTAAAGCCATTTTGTTCGTTAAGAAATAAATTCCATTCATTAATAAAAGACTGTTCAAAATCAGATTCCAATTGAGAGTCTGTCATGCTCGAATCAGACGGTTCAAACTGTGAAAATGAACTTAAATAAGCATTAGTTAATAAATCTTGATCTAAGTTTTGATTTAAATTAAATAAAACTGATTTTATCATTTCGAATTCGACTTTGCTTATATTTTTTTTAATGCATAAACAATCAAATGAACATAACAAAAATTTAATTTGATTCAAACTGAAATAATTCAAAACATTAAAATCAATTCTTAATGAATCAATATAATTTTCCCATTGTTGGTTAGTTTGTTGAATTAATTTGTTCAATAGTCTTAAGCAATCGTCAGTTTTATTAATGCAATTTTCGATCTTTGTATGATTGAAATTTATTTCTGACTTTTTGCTTCTTACTTGCTTAAAATCTGAATAAATTTTTATGCAAAAATTGTCAAAGAATAAACAAGAATTGTCGACTAAGTTTAGGCAACCTTCGGCTAGACGAATCACGCCGGAGAATATTTCTATAAAATACTCCAAAGTCTGTGATTCGTCGTCTTCTATTTCACTGTTGAATTCTTCTCCTTTTAGTTTTCTTGGCGCAACAAGCATTAGAATATTTTGCAACTCTTTTAATTGCTCATAATTGTAAAATTTCGACTCATTTTCAATTTCTAATTGAATCAAATTTGATATATTCAATTTTTTGTTGAATTTAATTCTAGAATCATTTCTACTTTCTTCAGATTGATTATTGTCTGTTATTCGAATGCTGAATATACCTTTTTCATTTATAAGCTTAGCTTGTTTTAAAGAATTAAGTTCAACGTTTCCTTTCATGCGTTTTATTTCTTCTAATAGTTCAACTTTGTCTTTTACCTCGAGTAATTTAAATGCTATTTTTTTATCTTTATCCAAATGAGAACAAACCTGATCACAAAGCTTCATAAAACCATAAAAATCAACGTTTTCTTTTAAATTATAAATTAAAGAAGCGAATCCAGTTCCGGACTCGAGTAGAGCTTTAGCAAACAGAGTTCGGTCAAGACCAATATGTTCTGATTGTGAAGTAGTGCTCATTGATGCTAAATCAACTAAAAACTTCAATTCTTGTAAATTTTTGGTATTTTCACGTAACCACGTGACTAGCTTAAGTGACTTTGAATAAGCTATGAGACAATTGAGTTTTTCCGGATCATTTATTCTATCTAAAACATCGATTATCTTTTCTATCTGAGCATCCATTTTGTTCAATGTCCATTCTTTATAATACTCGCTTCGAATACTTAACAAGTCTTCGAGTTCTAGAAATTTCATTTTCAAATTTAACTCTGTATGAATTGTGTCTATTTCTAGAGCTGCTGAATAGCTCATTTTGAATCTTTTGTACAAAATTAATTGTTTATTTTTAAATTCTAGATTTTCTATTTTAAAATGTGAATTAATATAGATCAATTCGTCAATCATTTTATTGTAATTGTTATTGAAAAAACTCGTCAAATACGAGTCCAAATCGATTAACTTTATTTCGCCTGATTCTATTCGTGTTGATATGTTCTTCCAATTTTGGTATGTCAAGTTCCAGGCATTATTTATTAAGCTATACAAGTTTAAGTTTAAGTCTTGTTTAAAAACTTGGTTCAAAGAATTTTCAAACAAAGCGTCGAATAAAACACAATATTTTCTATCTAGACTTATTATATTCACCACAATGTCCATAAAATCTAAAGAAACATCTTTGAAGTAGTTTATGTCAGGCTTATAAGTAATCAAGTCTTGTTTTATTAAACATTCGAATTGAATCGAATTGCAAACTTGGTTTAATTTCAAACATGATTTTAAATCCATCAAATTGTTTAAATAATTTAATTGTTCTCTAATATAATCAATATTTATTTTATCAAATAAAGAACAGAATTGTGAAAATTTAGTCAAATTGTTTCTATATATTTCAAATTGACGCAATTCTTTGATTCTAAATTGAACCAATTTTTTAAAATTTTTTAAACTAATCAAATTTAATTTTAGATCAAATTTAAAATTAGTTATTAAAACTTGATTTAATTTTATCGAATTTTCTAAATTTTTGCTTATTAGATAAATAAAATTAAGACTCTCGTTTGAATCGATTAGATTATTTACCACATCTTTATAATTTATTAACAAATTTTCAAATTTTTTATACCAAATTGTTTGGTTCAAAGGATTTGATTGCTTATTAGTCTTAGATAAAATACACGTTTCTAAAATTGGAATAAAGAATGCCCATTCTAAACAAAATTTGATTTCATCGTAGTTAGTTGAATCTTGAGGCCATTTGGAAAGCAACAATTCATGCATATAATAATCCATATATGACTGATAATCAGAGTCTTTTAATATTCTAAAAAGCTTGCCTAAATCATGCTCAGAGCTTGAATCATATAAAAACTTGTTTATAGTCGCATTGGTCAAATTTATGAAATCATTTTGGAATTTAGTTATTTCGCTAAAATTGAATTTTATTCTAAATTTTATAACTTCTTCAAAATTTTCCTTAATTCGTTTAGTTAAATATTTATTAAAATAATCTTCGATTAAAAATTTTTTTAAATTTTCAAATTCAGCATCGAATTCTGGTTTTTTGAAGTAATTGTTTAGATTTAATAGTTTATTAAAAACATAAGATTGGTTATTTAAACCTAAATATTTTATTTGTTTTCTTATGTCGCTTGATGCTGACAAGTTGTTGCTTTGCAAAAAGTTTACTTCATTTGGATATTTTTCTGGATCATTTTTGATTATGTGAAAATTTTTGTAAAGGTTTTTTAAAAAATTGTTCAAGTTTATGAGGTCTTGGTTGAATTTTTCTATTCCAAAATTAATCAATAAACTATTATCGAATTCTTTGCGAAAGAATTTCAGAACTTGAAGCTTCAAACTTTTTGAATTTTCATCGAATTCGTTTAGTCTACAATTGTTATCTTGTTCTTGGTCGAACAATAACAAGCTTAAGTTCAAGTTGAATTTCAATTCGATTAGATCTAATATTGTTTCGAATTCTTTCGAATATTTTTCGATTAAAAAATCAATTAAATTTGAGCATGCATAATTAATGCTTTTAAGTCTTGTTAAATTTCCAATTAAACCATCATTCAATCTTCTTAAAATGTTTTCTTTTAATACCAAAAATGAAATCTAAAAAATTTAAGAATCTTTAAAAAACTTGTAAACTAAATGTATTCTTGCTTAGAGCTAAATTAGCTTGTTGCAAAATTAATAACGGTATTTGTCATTATATTATATATTAAAATACGCAATTAATTTTGCAACTATTTATTATTAAAAAAAAAATATTTACCGCGAAAGATTTGTTGGGAAACTGATCGACAAACTCATCTTGTTTATCAACCAAATTGAATCCTAGATAATAAAAAAAAGCTTCTTCCGGAATTTCGATAAGATTTAACAAGTTTGGAAATATTTTATAAGATGGAGAAAAATAGTTTAGAATTAAAGCTGCAATTAAAAAATCATTTTTCATCAGATTTTGATAATTAAAAATCCAATTTTGAATCGTTTCAATTAAGTCATGTGCTTCTTTGTTTAATTTAAATTGAAGCAATTTTTGTGATTGAAATTTTAACAAATTTTTTTCAAAATTTGGCTCATTTTTTTTTATAAAATACAAAATCAAAACAGCATTTACACCTTCAGCTATTTTAAATTTATCCAAAAATTTATACAACTCATAATCTAAATCACAATCATTGTCCTTAAGCGCAAACAAGTTGCTTATATTTGACAAATAACTTAATCTATTCGATCGGCTTAAATTGAACAAAAGTGATAAATTCTTTTCTTCAGTAGACATTTTTAAGCTAAATTTAAATGACAAGTAAAATATTGCTAATAAGATTAAACATTCCCAGTCTTCGATGAATCTATTTTGAGTTTCAGATTTTATTTGTAATAAAATTTCTTGAAACTTTTTGTTTAAATACTTTTGAATGTAAAATTGTTAAAATTAAATTTTTATTTTATTTTATAATTCAATGTAAAGTACTTGATTAAATAAGTCTAAATACTCTTTGTCATTTTGGCACAAACAGTTAAAACAATTTAGATAAGTATTTAAGCTTCTTTTAAAATTATCTTCTACAGCTAGAAAAGATTGGTTAAATAATTGTTCTACTGGAACTAATAGCTCAATAATGTCTTGTTTAAGGCGCATTATTTGCTCCAAATTCAATGAATTAAATTTTAATTTATCTCCAAACAAAACAAAACCATCTATACGTTCTATGCTCAAACCATCTTTCTTTCTATAACCACGATATCTTTTATTTATATCAATAGTTCTCAATTGTTCTTTTTCAATTAAATTATTTTCTATATGTAAATTATCAGAGTCGTTTTCTAGTTGATATAAATAAATCAAAATGCAAGGTTCGTCTCTGTGGTAAGGCATGGGTGCTTCGAGATCGACTGTGATCATATAAAACGTATCATTGTTTGAACATATTCTTTTTTCTTGCCTTGAAATAAAATAAAAGCTGAAAAAAACTTTTTTGAAATTAGAAAAATAAAATTCAAATAAATACTCAATGTTGTATTTTAGATTAACTGGCTTTTGTATATCGTTTATAAAAAATACTAGTCTAACATGTGAATTGTTGTTGTAGCAAGCTTCGGGCACAAAAGAAATTAATCTTATTCTTATTGTTTCACCTAAATGAATGTAAGCAAAAGGCTTTTGTTTACTTAAAAGAAAAATTTAAATTAATTTAAATTTTAATTTGATTATTTGTAAATTAAATGCTAAACCTGGATTCGAGTAGGATTTTAGTGTCTAAATTCTTTAGGTTTAATTGGTTTATGTTTGGCGTTTCTCTCAAGCCAGATTGATAGTCGTTCGAAGACTCGTCGAATAACCTAGGTCTTTTGTTAAAGTCATTACGATCCAGAAAATCGTATTCTCGATTTCTGTCAAAAAATCGATCCCGATCACGCGAGTTCTTACCGAAATACTTTCGTTTATCGAAATTATTCATTTAAGATAATAAATTAAACAAAAAAATAAATTTGGTTAAAAATTAATAAATTATCTTCTAAAATAATATACGCTTGTTTTATTATATTAAATGAAAAAAAAAAAAAATAAAAAAATTTTCTTGCAATAAATAATTTTATTGTTGAGTTAAGTTAATAATATTTTTTATATTATGAAATGTATTTTGTGGTAACTTTTTTTTATTTTTATTTTGAAATTAAGCATATGTCTTTAAATAGTTTTTATTTAAAAATTTTTAAATTTTATTTTTTATGAAACAAAAATTGACTTGTATTTTATTAAAAATATTTCAAAATTTCAATTTAATGGTCTAATTAGAAACTAGGCTGAAATATTTTGGAACTTTTTTTAGCTTTATATCAAATTATTAATTAATTTGATTTGATTTAATTTAAATGAAACATTACAAAAAATAATTAATTTTTCATCTAAAATTCATTTAATATTTTATAATTTTTTTAAATTTTAGAAAGTTTTCTTAGCTTTTACAAATTTTTAAAGTATTTTTAAGCTTTTTAAAATATTTTTGTCTTCATTTAATATTAGGCAATTGCAAAAACAATTTTAAAATGTTTTGTATCTAAAAATAGTTAAAATCTAAAAGTTAGACATCTTTGTCATATTTTAAATTGTTGTAAACTATTAATTTAGTTTACTTTTCAATGTTAAACATTGATTCGGTTATGATTTCAAGATTTTTATTTGATTTTTATCATCTACGATTATGTTTTTTATTAAATTAAGTCTTTTATTTAAGTGTTTTTTATCTGCTGTTATCATTTCAAACCTATGACTGAGCAACTATTAGTCTAATTGAGTCTAAAATTTTATATCTAATATTTTATGATAGAAAAAAAGAAAAAGATAAAGCTTTATAACTTAAATAACCATTATGTTAAATCTAAAGCACAAGAATGTTAAATTGATTAATGAGTTTTAGTTAACCAAAATAATTATTAAATTACATGACTTAAGCATCTGAAATTCATATCATATAATTTAATAATGTAAATCAGAAATGAATATGGGAGCCTTTTCCATAAAAAAATTGAATTCAGCTTTATTTTAGCCGAGAGAATACGGTAAATTTTTTACTTGAATTTTATCTTTATACACTTTTTCTATGATTTTCATTCGCTATTGATAAAATTTTTAATAAAAATAATTTTGAATATTATGTTTTTTATAAATTTTATTAAATTTAAAATATTTATTTACAATTAAAAAATAAAATAGAACAAAGAAAAGGATTTTTTTAGCAAATTAATTAAATTAATTAATATAATAGTTAATAAACTTTAATTTTTATTTTTATAACTTAAATTGTCATTTAATATGTTTGCACAATGATTATAAAAATTAAATTTAAATAATATTATAAAAAAACATTACAATTCCTGATTTTTGTTAAATTCATTCTCTTTATAAACAAGAAATATAAATAAATTTTTAATTTGTTAAATACAGCCGTATTCCAACCAAATCTCATTTTTAGTTGTGCTCGAATTCTGAGCCTGTCCCAAACTGACATTGCTTTGCTTCTTCTTATTTAGCTTATTATTCAAATCTTCATCACTATCACTAAATTCTTCTTCATCATCCTCGTCATCATCACCTGGTCCTATTTGGCAACTCTCAATTTGATCTAAATCGGCTGATAGTCGAAATTTATTCAAAGAATCAGCTATTTTTGCCGACAATTTTTGTCTAGTAGGTGTTTTTACTTGACAATTTTGACCATTATTAATTAACTGAATACTATTCGAATTTGGTTTTTTAGTTATAACAGCTATAGGTGATTTTAGTTGAGTCGTATTTTGCATTATTTTTTGAGGTGTTTGAATGTTTTGTTTAGAAGAAGAAGAAGCCGAAGAAGAACAAGAAGATGTCGAAGAAGAAGAAGGACTTTGATTAATGGTTGTTATGAAAGGTTGATTAAATTTAGGCGAAGAGCTGATCATGACTCTTTTGAAATCGGATAAGTGGTGCTGAGTGGGAGTCGGTTGACTGATCGGAGGTTTAATGGTAACTACATTTGGTGAATTTATTATTGATTGTGTTTGAGAAACAGGTGAAGAACAAGTAGATGAACAAATAGACTGAGGTCTGCCGCCTAGTTTGAGACTTTTCGGATCAAGTTTAATCGGAGTTTTGGGTTCTGGTGTTTGGCTCGAAATAGTAGATGATGTAGATGAAGAAGAAGACAAACAATTAACAATATTATTATTATTATTATTAATATTATTATTAGTGCTATTAGGTTTATTCTGGGTCTGATTGTTGGTCTGTTCTTTAGGCTTAATACTTAAATAATTAATATCATCAGCCGAATACTTGTGACATAGAGAATTTTGGTTTAAATTAGATGCGGACAAGTCCGAAGAGTCTTCAATCGGGTCCTGGTTGTTTGAGGAAAGTGACTTGTTTCTAACTTTCTGTACAAACTGTCTGGTTTTTGAAAACATGTCCATGAGGCCGGCCGAATTAGATTGTGATGAGTTATTCAAAGATTTTTTGTTATTACGTTTCTGCGAAGGACATGCTTTATATTGTTCCATAATTTTTTGTTCTAGCATTTCTTTTTGCCTTTTAAGATTGTTCAACTGTTGTAAATAAGACTTTGTCTCTTCATGGTACATGTCCTTGCTATTCAGAGTTTGTATTAGAATTTCTTGGTTCTGCTGAAGCAGTAAATGAAGTTGTTCAAACAACTGAGACTTTTCATCTTCTAGTTTCTCATTCAAAGTCTCGTACACTGCTATTTTGTCATTTAATTGATTTATTTGCATTGTCTGCATTTGGCTCAAATCTTTTTGCTTGGAAAATTCTGATTTTAATTGAAAATTTTCATCTGTAATTTCTTCTAAAGTCTTGGACAAATCATTTACTTTTTTTTCAACCATTTCTCTTTTCTCTTTTAAATTGCAAATCTCTGTATTTAATTCGTTCAATTTAAGCTCATAAAATTCTTCTTTTTTGTGATAATCTTCATCTAAAAATTCCACATCGTCTGTATTCGTATTTTTTTCTTCATAAGTTTTATTAGAATAAAACTCAAGATTAGATTTTAATTTTGCAATTTTATCTTTGTATTCGTCTATCTCTATTTGTAGGCCATTTATTAAGCTATGCTTTTTGCTCAATTCAGCATATAGATCTTCATAGTCTGTTTCAATTTGAATATAAATTTTTTGCAAGTGTTCATGTTCTATTAACAGCTTTTTATAAGATTGATTCAATTGTTCATGAGAATCGAGCAGTTTTTCTAAATTCTCTTTGGTCTCGGTTTCTTTTAGTTCATTATTTTCGGCTGCTAGTCGGATTGTTTGGTCTAGTTTTTTAGTTTCGTTTACACAATCGTCTAAACGAAACTGCAACTCTCTTATCTCATTTTTATGCTGTTCAAGATTTTTTTCACATTTAATTCTATTGTCGTTTTCCAGATTCAATTGTTCACTTAGAACTTTTATTTTTACCAAACATTCATCTAAATTGAATTCTTTAAGTCTTAGGTTTTCTTTAAGTCTGTATATTTCTTGGTCACGTGATTTCAATTGTGAATTTAAATCTGAATTTAAATGCTCAAACTCGGACAGTTTAAGCCTAGTGGTCTCGAGAAGTTGGGTTGTGGTTGACTGCGCTGATTGTTGATTTGTTTCGAGCATTTTTTGCACTCGATTCAGCTCAGCAGTAAGAAACGTTAGCTCTTGTTTGTAGTTGTTCAACTCTTGGTCAAGATTTACATTTTGGTTAAGAATGTTTTTCATGTCAAGCTCTAGTTTGGCGTTTTTTTCGCATAGTTCGCACAGTCGTTTTTTGTCTATTTCTCGCTGATTCAAAAGATCATCTATGTCTTGTTTGTATTTGTTCAAGTCCGAGTCGGCTCTCTGAATACTCAATAGACGTACTTGATATTCGTTTATTTGCTTTTCCATTATAGACCTAGTTTCGCTCAATATTAGATTTTCTTCTTTGAGTTCTTCAAGACGAAGTTTGCTAGTTTGCAATTCGTCTATTTTTTCTTTTAGCTTTACTATATCTGATTCATATTTGTCTACTTTTATAGTTTTTTCTCTCAACGATTCCAACTCGTCTGAATAGACATTTGCTAATGCTGCTTTTTGTTGTAGTTCTACATTTTCGTTTCGTAGCTTATTAACTTGTTTTTTAACATCGTCTATTTCATCTTTTAGACTTTCAATTTGTTCACATTTTTCTTCTCTTTAATTTAAAGAGAAAATCAAAATTTTTTTATGGAAATTTTTTATTTTTAATTTTTTAATCAAGTCTCATGACATTATTTGCATTTTATAAAAAAAAAAAAAAATTTTTTCAAAGTAATTTATTTAATCAAGCAAAAAAAAAAAATTTTTTTTTTTTTTCTAAAAATTGTTTGATCATTTTCTCTAGGAATTTAAATATTGTTTTACTTGAGGGTTGCAAAATTAATTGCGTTTTTTTATTCAAGTCTATATATAAAAAAACGCAATTATTTTTGCAACATATTTCAAGTATTTCAAGACAGTTTTTTTTTAATTTTTAATTTTTAATCAAAGTCCACAAAGAAATCAAAAACTAAAAAACTAGTCTCTTAGTTGACTTGTAAGTCTTTTTGAAATTTTTAAGTAAAGTAAAAAAATAAATTCAATTTAATTAAATTAAATTGTTTAAAAAACTGATTAATTTCAAAAGAAAATAATAATTTTCAATTAAAACTAGAAAATCTACTTAAAATATATATTTTTTTTTAAAGATTAATAAATATAATTTAAAAAAAATAAACTTAATGCTCTTTAAATTTAGACTAATTGCTTTAAAGTAATCTTTGATATCTTGAGATTTGAGACTCAATAAGAAACAAACATTTTAAAATAAAAAATAAAATAAATTAAAACTTACATTTCATTGATTAACTGTTTGAGTTTAATTTTGCATTCGACAAGTTCAATGGCAATTTTTTGATTCCAATTGTTTGTCAACAATTTTCTATTTTTCAAATCATTAAGTAAAAAGTTCTCGTTTTCGTTAGGCTTATTGTTTAAATTGAAATTTTTGTTCAAATCAAGTAATAAAATGTTTAAATCATTGTTAAATGTGTTGCTAGTATTGTTGTTGTTGTTGTTGTTATTGTTATTGTTGTTACAATTAAGATTATTATTAGTCAAATCGAATTTGTAATTAGTAAGCTTAAGATTAAGATTGGTGTTATTTACAGATTCTTTATAAATCGATTCGAACAATGTAAAAATTGTTTCCGAATCACTTAAACTAATCAATGAATTTTTCATATTTGCAAAGTCGTTGTGACCAGTGTTCAGATTTGCATTTGTCTGATTATTCGGATTATTTATTTCGTTATTGGTTTTGGTCAAATCATTATTGTCATTGTTACAAGTGCTATTATTCTCGTTTTGAGTGTCAATAGTCTTTTCATATTCGCTAAGCCTATTGTTCAAATAGTCTTTGTCTTGTTCCAATTCAATTATCAACTCTAAATAAGTATCTCGTTCGTCCACAATACGCTTCAAATTCGGTATCAATTTGCTATTTAGGAAATTATTCAAATCATGCAAACTCGAGTATTTATTAACATTAAACTTTTGCTCAGTTTCTTCTTGTTCTTGTTCTTGTTCTTGTTCATTATTTGAATTGTTCAAATCAAGCTCTAGTTTAATCGATTTCGATATTGAAAAGTTTATGTCATCGTTTACTAATTTTATATACGGCACTAAATCTAATTGAGTTTTAGTATTTAGCTTTTGTTGTATTTGTTCTATAAATTGTTCTTTGTAATCTCCGTTTATGGCTATGCCAAGTATTAACAATAACATGCGTTCCATTTCTTTAAAAGTCTCTTCACTCTCAGGATATTTGGCTATTTGGTAAATGTCGGGAAGTTTTATAAGTAAAACATGATTCAAAATTTGCTGATAAAAAGACCTAATATTGCGAAGTATAAAATCTAAATTTAATAGTCTATATCTGAACTTGTCGTTTAGATAGTCCTCGTTGGGCAGCACTAGTGCTTGCAGACGTGGATCGGATGCTTTTAACAACTGATTAAAATAAACACCATCCGGAAATAGATTGTAATTTAGATCATGATTGTCTATGTTCAAAATACTTTTTGCCCAAATTACCAAACTTGATTCCAAATAGTCAAAAATTGATTTCATTTTTTTTTTTTCTTATTTTTATTATTTTAATTTCTAATTAATCTATTTTATTTTATGTTTACCATTTATTATTTAAATCTAAATATAAAATAGTTATTATTATTAAATAAGATTAGAATTTTATTTTTCTATAAATTTTATCAAAATCAATTTTTTCTATATATTTTTTTTTTTTTTTTTTTTTTATTACTATGTCCGTTTCTATAGTTAAATATTATATTTAAAAAAAAAACGAATTTTTTTTGTATTTTGTATAATAAAATTTATAATAATAATCATAATAAATTCGTTTATAAAATAATTTTCAGAGTGAGAGAAAGAAAGAGAGAAATAATTTATAATTTACCGATGGCACGTAAATTTTTTTTTTTTGGTTTTTATATTTTAATATTAACGATATATAATAGTCTTTTTTAGTTTTTATTTTTTTTTTATTTTTTTTATTTTTTTTTTTTTTTATAAAGTTAAGTATGTCATGATTTTTAAATATTTATTAATAACCTGATTTTATTTAATGATCTGACAAAAATGACCAATTTTTGTTAAAATTAGACTTAATTATAGACTTATTTTTAAACTAAAATGGTATTTGTATCATGTTTCAATTAAAGAATTTATTTAACTTGTAGAACAAGAAGAACAAGAAGAAGATGAAGATGAATAAAAATAATAATAATAATAATAATAGTTTAATTGTAATTTAATTTTTTGTTGAAATTTTGAAATGTTGATTAGTCTATTATTCATGTCAAAAATATTTAATCTAATCTTAAAAAAAGTCTAAAATATTTTTGTTAAAAAGATTTATTAGTTATCTAAATCAAATTGTTTGGATTTATTTTTTGGTCTGTTAGAATAATTAAGAGAATTGTTTAATCCTTCTAGCTATATAAATTTAAATGATAAAATATAAATGATAAAATCAAATAATTTAATCATGCTTGCTTCAAGTCAAAATTTCTAATTATTGATTTTATAATTGCACTTTGAAATTTTGTTTTTTTTTTTAAATAATAAAATATATCTTCATAGGCTTAGCTTTATAATAATAATAATAAAAAAAATTTAATCCTAAAAATAAATTTTTATTGAAAGTTTACTTTAAATTAGAAATTCTATTTGTTAAATGTCCAAAAATGATTGTCTTCTTGGAACATGATAATTTAGAAATGTATATAACGCTGTTGCAAAAATAATTACGGGTAATAACAAATGTTTATATATTATAAAACGCTATTTATTTTGCAACAATCTTAAAACATTTAGTCGGTCTTTAAAATAAAGTTAAATCTTTATAAGCCTAATAAATTTCCATTTGTAATTTGTTACTGAATATGTGGATGGAAAAATGCACAATGATTATTTTAATTTTTATAATTACCTAGGCTTAAAGGTATTTTTAGAATTTTTGTAACAAATAAAATACATTAGGAAAAAATATTTACTAGAACAAAATAAGCAAAATTTAGAAAAAAATATATATTTCCAAGCATGCAAATTTATTTTACTAAAAAAAAAAATTTCATTAAAAAAATGAATTTTTATTTTTTTATTTGAATTTTAACTAAGCTTAGTTATTAGCTCAAAATCAAAATTAACAAATCATGCTAAATTAGAAAAAAAAAAAAAAAACAAAATTTTACTCTCATTAATTTACACAACGTGGCTTACAATAATATAATTTAATATAATTTAATATAATATAATATAATATAATATAATATAATATAATATAATATAATATAATATAATATAATATAATATAATATTTTTATTGAATAAATACATATACAGTATTTTCAATTATTTTTAAACTCGAAATTTGAAATTTGAATTGATTTTAAAAATTGGCTAAATAATAAAATAGTAAAAACAGTTTTAGCCTAAATAATTTTTTTTACTAAAAAACTAATTTTTTAGAATAGAAATATTTGAGATCTATTCTAGTTTAATAAATAAAATACTTGAATACTTGAAGCAAAACCTATTAAAATTAAATTTCATTTTTTCTGTGTCTTAAAATATATTTAAAAAAAAAAACAACTGACTTGTAACTAAACCTAAATTAAATTAAATTTTATTACTAAAACCTGATAAGATAAGCTTAACAATTTTATTTGTCATCTAGGCATATAAATGTATGTTGTATTATAACTACTGATAAGTCGAATCTTGTATAAAATTTACACTGATAAATAATTTTAATAATAAAAAATAAAAATATTAATTCAATTCAATTCAATTCGAAATAGAAATAGAAATAGAAATAAATCTAACCTTGGTCTAAAATAAAAACAGTTAAATCAATCATTTGAATAAAAAAAATCCAATTTTTTTTTGTTTTTAATGTTTAATATCAAATTAATACCAATTAATAAAGTTTACAGACTGTTGAAAAAAACAATAAACTATTTTATTTTTTTTTTTTGGGTTTTTTTTTTTGTTTTTACTAAAGTTCTAGAATTTCAATCAATTATCGATTTACTATTAAATCGCCAAATTTCGCTTTTTGTTCATTTTATTTTTTTTGCGATTTTTTTTTTGTTTACAAAAAGCCAAGTTTCTGTTTCACTTTTAGAAAAATTGTTTTTACTTGTGATTGAAAACATTAATTAAATTTATAAAAAAAAAAAACTAAAAAAAAAAACTAAATTCTAAAAAGTATTTTTTATTAAATTAAATTAATAAAACTAAAACTAAAAAAAAAAATAATTAATGCCAAGTAAAATATTAAAAAAAAAACTTTGTTACCAAAATCTAAAATATTCATTTTTTAACCTACTAGTAGACAAACAAAATATTAGAAATTAAATAAATAAATAAATAACTAAACGAATGAACATATGGTCGATAAATTATCGACTCAAGCAAATTAAAACAAGTTCGATTTTTATTATTATTATTGTTATTATTATTATTAATATTAATATTATATTTAGTTGATTTATTTTGTATATTTAAGTTTGTAGAATAATAAAAAACATTAAAAAATAAATAACAATTAAAATTTATTTTGTTATTAAATTAAATATAAACTGAAAGGTCATTGATTATTGATTTAAATAATAAAATTCTTAAAATTCTTTTCTTCCTAGAAAATACTAAATAAAATAAAATAGAAAATAAAATATTTTTCTTTAAATTTCTTATCTTCTTCTTCTTCTTCTTCTTCTACGTTTTTCTTCGTTTTTCTGATTTAAAGTCTGTTTTTGATTTAAAATTTAAATTTTATTTTATTTTCAAATAAGTTTATAATGAAACGAGATACCTTATGTTTCTTTTATGTTTTTGTTATAGACTAGACTTTTGTAAGAATTTCAAAAAAAAAAAAAATTTTTTTAAATTTCAAATGGGTTATATTTGTATATAGTAAATTAATTTGATAACAACAACGCACAACAACAAAATAAATAATACTGTTTAAAGAAAAAGAAATAATAAATTTAATTTAAATAAAGAAGAAGAAGAAGAAGAAGAAGACGAAAATCTAATCTAATTTTAAATACACTTTTTAATTTTTACAAGCAAATAAAAAGTCATTCTTTTAAAAATAAAATAAAATAAAATAGTTTCTTTATTAAATATTTTAATAAAGCTTATATATTTATATATTTATACATTTAAATGATTTATTTATTCAATGATTATCGATTATTTATTATTAAAAATATTTATTATTGATTTAATATATTTTATATTTGGTTTGACTTTATTTTCTTAAAAAACTTCTAATATTTCAAACACCTGTTTTATTTTTACTTGAATAAATATCTATCTATTCTATCTATCTTTATTTCTATTCTATTCTATCTAGCTATCTAACTATCGATTTGTATACGTTATTGAGAGATTTACTTGCCACTTGATTCTTTTGTTTAGTTTTGATTTCAATTTATATAAATATATATTAATATTTTTATCTGTAAAACTTTTTTTTTCTTTTTTTTTATTTATATTTTATTTCTACTATATTCCAAGTAGAAGTTAAAAACCTGTTAAAATAAAAATTTCAACAACAATCACTTAAAAAATCTGAGAATATCAATAAAGGTTAAGAATTTCTCAAAGATAAACTTAAAATATTTAAAAAAAGAGAAAAGAGAAAGAGAAAAAAAAAAAGTGGTTTGGAGGATAATTAAATTTTTTTTTGTTTTTATTTGATTCATGAATCATGATTCACTATTCTATGTTGTAGTTGTTATCATTATTATTATTATTATTATTATTATTATTATTATTATTATTATTATTATTATTATTATTATTATTATTATTATTATTATTATTATTATTATTATTATTATTATTATTATTATTATTATTATTATTATTATTATTATTATTATTATTATTATTTGTTGTTGTTGTTGTTGTGGCTTTTTTTCTCTATACTATGGTTGAAACTGACCGTGTTTTGTTTTGTTTTTTATTCTAATATTTTATTGCCTCGATAGATATAAAGATAATAATCAATTTTATTGATAAAATAAAATAATTAATAAAAATCTAAGAGTCATTTAGGTCCAATTTTAGAATTACAAAAATACCGATTGTTTATTTATTATTAAACGCTCGATTTAGAATTTTTTATTTTTTATTTTTATTTTTATTTTGTTTAAAAATGGATTTGAATAATAAGTAAAAAAGCAAAGCAAGATTTTATTTCAAAAGCCCAACGAGAGATAAAGAGAAAAACAAAAAAAAAAAAAGAATAAAAAAAGAAAAAGAGAGAAAAATCAATTTTGGTAACTTATTAAAAAAAATAGAAAAGAAAGAGAGAAAGAGAAAGAGAGAAGAAGCAATGTACAATATATCCATATATCCATATGTATTAAAGGTGAATTAAATATTATATTATAAAGCAATATTAATATTAATATTAATAATAATAATAGTAATAATAATAATAATAATAATAATAATAATAATAATAATAATAAATTATTTTTACGCTTATTTGCCCTATAAAAAATAAAATAAAGGTTAATCTGGTGTTAAAAATTGATTTATTTTCTACTTTTTTCTTCTTCTTCTTCTTTTTCTTATTCTCTTTTCTATTTTAAATATAACAAATTGTTATATTAACAATTATAATCTCCATTTATAATATATATCATATACAGTATATCATATATATGAAATTAATTGAAATTAATTTTTTTTTTGTTTTATTTCCGTGTTTTATTTTTTTTGCTTTATTTAAATAAAAAAAAAAAAATGTATTATTGAACAAAATAAAATAAAAAAAAAACAAAGCAAAGCAAAGCAAAAAATAAAATAAAATAAAATAAAATAGATGATGAATTATCTAGAGTCATTTAATACTTAATTAAATATATATGAGAAACTATTCTACTCATCAATGGTTCTGTTTAGACCAGGATTTACAATTGTATTATTTCTAGGCTAAATATTTATACCTTTATTTTTGTTATTATTATTATTATTAATAATAATATCGTGATAATAGAGATTATATTATCTAGAGATAAGTGTTGATGTTGCAAAATTTAGATTTATAAATTCTACTATTAAGAATTGTTAAAAAAATAAAATTTTACAAATTCAATACTTTGTTAATAAATTGTTCTCAAGTAAATAGTAAATAATAAATAATAAATATATAAATATATTTAATACACAAAAAAAAAACACACACATACACTCGATTTAAATATTTAAAGTTTAGAAATAAAATTCTTTCAAGTCTGGTATTAAAAAGTCATATCTTTTATATTATATTATATTATATTAGATTGTAATTTAATACTTCTAATTTCTAGATCTATTCAAAGACAATTGAATTTAATTTAATTTATTTGATTAAAGTTATCTACAAAATAGTTGCCAATAAATAGTTGCCATTATCATACTGATACTGATAATTATAAATTAAATGTTTACAAGTATAATAAATTGTCAACGTATTTATGTATATTATCCAAAAATGAAATAATCACAAAACCAACTCTTACTTTGGCGCTAAGCCGAACCTCTAAAACCTATATAATCAATAATCTCAGTTCAAATATTAGTCCCCTGTAAGGTTTTATTGGAGACTCCCTGCAACTAACTATAACCATATGATGATGATGATTATGATGATGTTTATGCTATGTTAAATACATACAAGTTAAATTTAAAATTAAACTATTGTTTTATTAAAACTAAAATAAAATTGTTTTAACCAACTGTAAAAAAAAAAAAAAATAAATGTTTAATATTAAAAGCTTTTAATATTTGCTCTTGTTTTATTTAATTAAAAATAAAATAACTTGAAATTTATTTATATAAATAATTTACTTAGTTTAAACACTGAATTGATTTTATTTACCAACCAAATACTAAGCGTCTTTTGAATTAAATTATTATTTCAAATTATTGTTATTGCATTTTCTAAAATTTAATTGTAATATGTAAATTTAACAACACTACTTTATTATTGATTGATACACTTTGAAGCAAAAAAACTAAAATTTAGAATTTTAGAATTATTAAATTAAACAAATAAATTTTAATTTTAAAAAATTCGGAAATTTGTTTCCTTTCCTTATTAATAATAATTTAATAAGCCTAGTTATTAATATTATAAAATCTAATCATTTTTTAAACATTTTGATTGAACAATTGATTAGAATTAGAATAAAATATAGTTACTTTAGATTTAGTTGTAATTTATCAGTTGTAAATTAATAAAACCTTAGATGCAATCTTGATAATCAACCATGGTAATATACTGTATATTACCATGGTTGATTATTATATTAAATATATATTATATTAAAAACTGTATATTATTATATTAAAAAAAAAATGATAATAAAATGCTTATTTTGTATAAAAAAGCTTTTATAATTATTTCCTAAGCTAAATTTTTTTGTTTTAAATAAAAGTCCGTACAGTCTTCTTTAAAGAACATGCTTTTTTATTTGAGACGAATGAGTATAAAAACAAATACTTTGAGACAATTTTAAATTGTAATCTTTCGAGTTTTTATTGTTTTTGTTTTCTTTTTAAAACAAAGCAAAACAAAACAAAAAAATTTATATTAATAACTTATTAATTTAATAAAAATTTGATTCTGAAATTTTATATTTTTTACTAAAAAAAAATTTAAAAATTGTTTTCTTTATTTATTTATTTATTTATTATTTTTTTATATAGACAAAATTGTATTATTTATTTTTATTTATCTCTAATTAGTTGTTTTAATAAGCTTAATCTTATAAATCTTAGAAAAATTGATTTTATTAATTAGAAAAATTAGAAAAAAAAAAAATTTCATTTTCTTTTTTTCTTTCTTTATTTCTTTCTTTAATTCTTTATTGATATAAAATTGATATGATGACATTTCATTTTCTAATTCTAATTCTAATTCTAATTCTTATTCTACTTTACTTTACTTTACCTATCAAAAATTAATAAATCTTCAAATAATATTCAATACACTTTTTTTATTATATTATTATTATTATTATTATATAATTTGATATTAAAAAATTAATTTTATCTCTTAAATTGAAATTTGAGATAAAACCAACAACAAAAATAAAAAAAATAAAAAAAATATGATAAAGAAAATCATTTTGTTTATTTTTTCTTTATCATTTCGTATTAAGTGTGTTAGATAAAAATTAATCTTAATCTTAAACTAAATGAAATTTTAGTTAATTAAATGCAAGCCTGCTTTTCGACTTTTGTAATTTTGAAATTTAAAACAAAAATTTCAGCTAATTTTATAAAACAAAAATCAAATCACAAGAAAACAAAAAGACAAAATAAAATTTAAAAATCAATTGTTTCTTCTTCTTCTTCTTCTTTATTTTTTGTTTTTCTTCTTTTTTGACTATTTCAATGATTGAATTGAACCAACTTAATTACGTGACAAATAAATTTCAATTTTTGTTATTATTGAAATTTGTGCCGAAAAAAAGATGAAAAAAATATAGAAATTTATTAATTTGTATATGTCCGTCCAGCATGTAGTCTAGAAAATTTTCAAAAAAAAAAAACATTAAAATTTACATATTTTAGTTTTTATCTTTTTTTTTGTTTTTTTTTCATTTTATTTTATTTTTTATTTTGAAATTAAATAATTGTAATTAATTCACGTTCAACCCAAATAAAAAAAAAAAAAAAAAAAAAATTTTCTTTTTGTTTCGAAGTAAATGTACCGAAAAAAAAATAAAAAAAAAATTATTATTATTATTATTATTATTATTGATTTTGATATTAATCAAAATCACATTCAAATACAAAAAAAGAAAAGGTATGTGTTTATAAATTTGGATATAAAATAAAATAAATTGAATATTAAAGTTCGAACTTTAATAACAATAATCGCGCGCGCGGTATCTTTATTTCAAAATAATAATAATAAATAAATTAGAAATTTACATTTTTATTTTTATTTTTATTTTGCTTGAATTTGATACTTAATAAAAAAACTAAAAAGTTATTGAAACAAGAAGAAGAAGAAGATACTAAAATAAGATTAACCCGTTTTGAATTGAATTTTAAAAATTTTTAAATTTTTATAAAAAAAAAATTTTTTTTTTTTGCTTTTTTATTGAAAATACAAAAAAAAAACCATTAGATAACCGAAATATAAACACAAAAATAAATTTTTCAAAAAAAAAAAAAAACTTATATAATCATCTTGAAATAAAAATTTTTAAATAAAAATGGTTTCTTTTTAATTTAAATTCTTGTTTTTTTTTGTTTTTTTTTTATTTTAGTATTTTGATTAATTTCAAGTTAAATAAATAAGGATTAAATTTATTTATTTTTTAAAGAGAATTTTAATTTAAGTTTCCGGTTTGCAAAATAATTCAAATAAATGACCAAATTTTGAATATAATTTTAAAATTAAAATAAATAAACTATAATAAAAAAAAATAGAAAAAAAATAAAAAAAAGTTTTATGATTTCATTCTTGATTATTATTATTATTATTATTATTATTATTTACTTTAAATGAAATGAACATAGCCTTAGAAATTTTGCTATTTTATAATGAAAAAAAAACACCATTAAAGATTTATATTTTTTATTTTATTTTTTTAAATTCTAAATTTCTAAATTTCTTTTTAATCCAAACTAAATTAAATTACAAATTGCAAAATAAAAAGATTAGAATAATATTAAAGTCCAATTTTTTACAAATTTCTTTTTCTTTTTCTTTTTTTTTTTAATTCATATTCATTTTTTATTTATGAGCTTATTAAATTTTGAATTACTCAATTTCAAATAAGAAACAAAAAAAAAAAAAAATATATATATATATATATATATATATAAAAAGAAAAAAATAAAAAAAATTAATATTGATTTAACCCATTTTTTATGTGATTTTAAATCCCAAATTAGGACATTATCAGAAGAATTTGATTGATAAATGAAAATTCCATTTGATATATTTTATATTAGAATTTGTCAAGTGATTTACTAAAACCGGGTCAAAGCCCATTTCAATAATTTCTAAGCAACTAAAATATTTAGAAAAGAATTATATTAATTAATATTCGCAATTATTATTATTATTATTATTATTATTAATAATATTTCAAACAAGTATTTATCCTTAACCCATTTTGTGTTTCTTTAATTGATTTTTAATTTTAATAGCCCATACAAAATATGAACAAAATATGACATTACTATCAACAACAACAATTGTAATGTAGTTTTTTCTATTTTTTTTTCTATTTTTCTTTCTATTTGTATTTGTTATTAGAAAACTTAAATGATGTTTCAACCCTTGTTTTATTATTTTTTTTTATTATTCTTTTTGAAATAATTTTTAATAAGCTTTTGAATTATTTTAAACTTTTTATAAAAATACTTCATGCAATCTGATTATTTAAAAAAATTTTGAATTTTATTTACAAGGTTTTTTTGTTTTGTTTGTGATTTCAATTTTCTTTTTATTTTTTTTTTACACTGGTTTATTATTATTATTATTTATATAATCTCGTGCTAATTCAAAAATTTTTTTCTATATAAATAAAGATGATTTGAAATTAATTTGAAAAATTTAAAATTTTTAAAAAGCTTGAAATTTAAAATTTGAAAAGAAAAAAACAAAATGAGATTTTTGTTATTTGTTTTAGTCTCAGCTATATTTTTGGCTCAATTGGTAGAATCAAAATCTTTGCTTAGAACACTTGGCTATAGAGACAATATGGCAAATAGATACGAACAATACAAGAATAAAAGAGTTTATTCGGATCAAAACGGAAATGGCAATGATTCAAACAGACGAGACATTGAACAATTGAATGTGAAAAATTTTAACCGAAACAGAAATCGCAATGAGGCAGAGTTGTACAGTGAAAATGAACAAACAAGCGAGAACATAAATTGGGTTTTGTTGGACAAATTGAGAAGGTTTTTGGAAAGTGAGGGATATGTTTTTGATGATTATTCTAAAGCCTATGAACATAAGAATTCTAATGAACATGGTTATTATTAATGGCTTTGATTTTAATATTTAATACTTTTTTTTTTTGTTATTTTTTGTTATTTTTTAGTATTTTAAAATAAAGTTTTATTATTTTTAATATAAAAAGAAAAAAAAAAAAAAAAACTTTTCTTTTTTAATTTTATTTATTATCTCTAAAATCCTTCTAAAATTAATTTTATTATTATTAAGTCCTAAATCTTACCAATGTTTTTACTAAATGCTTAATTAATTCAAAAGGTGTATTTTTTTTTATTCTTTTTGTTTTTTATTCTTTTTTTATTTTTTTTTGAATTTTGAATTAAAAAAAAAAAAGATAATAAAAAAGATATAAAAAAATTTTAAAATGTTTTATATTATTTTTTCTTTTTTTTTTTTAATTTAACAATACCTAAATTACATCATAAATTTATATAAAATCTAGACAAATAATAAAAAATTCAAATTTTTTTTTTTTTTTATTTAAAAAAAATGATTAATTTTGAGTTTTTTTAATTTTTATAAAATAAAATTTAATTTAAAATAAAATTTTTTTTTAAAACATTATATAACAATTAAAGGACATTGAGATATAAAAATAAAAATAATAAAAACAATTTTATCATTTATCATCTTTAAAAAATTTTTAAAAGTTGTAAAATAAATAGTAATTTTTATTTTTCAAAAAATTTAAATGACAAAAACGAATTTAAATTTAAATAATTGTTTCTCATTATTATATATATATATATATTAAAAAAATAAAAATTACAACAACTTGAACACATCTGATTTGAAAAAAAAAAAAAAAAATAGGTATTTTAAAAATAATAATTTATTTTCTTTTCTTTTTTTTTGTTGAAAAAGTTTAAACAAAATGGGATGCTGCAAAAGCAAACAATCAAATAAACAATCATCTTTAAATAATAAACAATTTTTAAAAGAAGCCCTCGATTCTCATAATAAATACAGAAGCTTTCATGGTTCTTCTAAACTAAAGTTAAACAAAGATTTATGTAAATTAGCTCAAGAATGGGCAGAGAATGTTGCGTTTACAAGCAATTTTAAACACAGTACAAACACTTACATGGGTCAAAGTTTAGGTAAAAATTTTGATTTATTCTTAATTTTGAAAAGGCTTTTGATTTTTTATTAAATTAATAATTACTAATAGGAGAAAATATTGCTATGAGGTACACATCAACTGGACAAGACTTAACTGGCAAATCAATGACAGATCAATGGTACGAAGAATCCAAAAATTACAATTATGATCAAGACTTCCAGCAATCTAGAGGCCATTTCGCTCAAGTCGTATGGCGTGGAACACATGAGGTAGGATTCGGTAGAGCCAAATCAAAAGACGGAAAATGGTATGCAGTTGCCAATTACTTTCCAGCTGGTAATTATATTGGACAATTTAGAGAAAACGTTTTTCCACCAAAAATGGACAAAATTTAAATATTATTCCTTTTTTTTTTATTTTATTTAAATTGTAAAAATAATTTTTTAAATAAATAAATATCATTCTTTTGAAATTCAAATATTGTTTATTTAAACACCAATAAAATTAGATTTTATTTACAACTATAAATTATTTTTGAATTTTCTTTACAACTTGAAATTATAAACTTGACTTTTATAAATTCATATTCATATTTTTTTATTGAAAAAAAAAAGAATGAAATTTTTAGCTATTGTTATAAGTTTTGCTTGTCTTAGGTTTTTTTTTTCTTATTTACATGATGTTATGTTTTTTTATTTAAATCAAATATAGTAATTTTAATCAAGTAAATGGCTCTGGCAGTGATGATAAAGTTACTATTAAGCCTAGCAAATTAATAATTGCATTAAATGAAGACCACAAAGGTATAATTGGCTGGTAAACTTGTTTCAAAAATTTTTAAAAGCAAGAAAAAAAAGCATGGACTAAGCCTGGCAAATAATGTTGACACTTTATTATTGTGTTTGGTTAAAAAGCTTATAGAAATAAACAACTATTCCTTACAATGGTTATTAATCTTGTTCAATTTTTTTTTTTTAGTTTATAGTATTTTTATTTTCATTTTTTTGTTGATTTTGATTATTTGAATAAATGTTTTTAAAAAAAATTTAAATATTTGCCTTTTTTATGTTTGAATTAAATATTTAAAATTTGATTAAATTTCTAAGGTTTTGTGTCTAGGGTTATGTAATTTTTAATTAAAATAAAACTACTTATTAAGCCGAATTATACAATAAGGATTATACATTTTTTTTTTTTTTATAAACAAATTTAAGCAAAATTTTTCAAAAGCTCATCAATATAATAAAATATAAATATAATTTTCTTTCTTTCTCAAAAAAAATTTTGAAAATTTTAAATTTTAACTTTGATTTGACTTACTGTATTAAAATGTCCTTAAAAGCTAAATCACGAATTATTAAAATTCAACATGAATATTCAATGTTAAAAGTGTAAAGACCCAAATAAAATATTAAATAAGCTCAAATAATTTTTTTTTTCAAAAAAATTCACAAAGTTCTTATATTGCAAACTCGTGAAATTATAAATTTATCAAAAAAAAAAAACTAAAAATCCTTTTATTATTTAATCATTTTTTTTGTAATATTTTGAATCTTTTGTTTAAACTTTAACATAAAAATTAAAATCCCATGCTTTTTAAACATTTTAAAATAGTATAAATACAATTAAGTTTTTCAAAATTTTTATAAAAAAAAAAAATATTTAAAAAAAAAATGAAATTTTTAGTTTTATTCTTAATCTCTGTTAACATATTAGAGCTATCGTGTAAGTTTATATAATAAAAATTTTTATTTCATATGATTACCTTTTTTTATATAAAGTTGCTGTTCCATCGAATAGTAAACAAGCTAAGCCAAAAACAAAAAATGTAGCTCCGGGTGGAACTCAATTATTAAGCTCAGGAAAGCCATTATCATATGGAGCAGGATCAAATAACTATGGTTCAGGATATATTTCAAAACCATCTAAAATGGATTATGGTTCAAACAATTATGGAAAAGGTAAAGGAAAATCATATGATTGGTATGAAAATGATATGGATAATAAATATTCAAATGGCTATAGTAGTGGTTCACGTTATGGTAACAGCGGATTAGGTTATGGCAATAGTAAAAGCTACAGTAACAGTGGACCCAATTATGGCAACAACAACAAAAGCTATAGGAGAAATGATTTGAACGACGATCAGGATTCTGATAATTATAAAAATGACAATGGTAACAGTAGACTAAGTTATGGTTACAACAGAGGCAATAAAAAAAATGAATGGAGTGATGATCAAGGAATGGATAAAAATGACTATGATAAAAATAAACCAAGTTATGGCAACACTAAAGCCTATGGTAATAGTATTAAAAGTGATAATGATATGTATGGTTATAAAGGAAATGATGAAAATGAAGATCAAGATTGGAACAGTAGATATGATAATGAAAATGGATATGGTAGCCGTATTGGTTATAATACAGGTAGAGATAGAGGTGACAATGTATTTGTGCAAAACGTAAACGATAATACTAATGAAAACGATGATCGTACCAAAACTGAAAACGAATCAACAAACAAAAATATTAATTGGATAGAAATTCTTGAAATGCTCAAAAGTTTAAACAGAGATAACGACAATGGAAGAGCAGGAAATTATTATTAATTTTTTTAGTTTATTTATTTAAGTTTTATTGTTTGTTTTATGTTATTTTTTAAATAAAAAATTTTTTAGATAAATTTTCAGAATTTTTTATTTTTCAAAAAAAACTTAGAACACAAATAAGGAATTTTTTAGAATATTTTTCATGTTTTTACTATTAAACATAATGAAATTGAATGGAATTAAAAATTAATAGTTTTGAAATAAAAAATAAAAAAAAAATTATTCTTCTCTTTTCCCCATAATATAACCATCAATAGGTATATAAGCTCTTTTACCATAATTGAGGCTCTCGAATGGTAAAGCTCTCTTACCGAATAAAATCGAATCGTACGGTAAGCCACGTTTGCTTAAGCCACAATCACAATCTTTGCTACGTTTACCATAATTCAAACTCTCGAACGGTAATTGTCTTTTCTTCAAAATTCTCTTGGTTCCAATTAGTTTAGATAAATCTATTTCTTGAGATTGTTCTTCTTGATCATAAAATTGGTTCAACTCATTGAATGCTGCTTTAAATGGCTCTATGTTTTTGAGCAAAACTTTTTGGCAATCTCCTGATTTGATCGAATAATCATGTTGACAAGCAAATAAATTATTATCAGAGAATACAATTGATTCTTTACAATCATTTTCAACACATATCAAACGTCTGAGTTTATAATTTTCCAAGCCATTGTTTAAACTACATAAGTTATTGCTATTGCTATTGCTGCTGCAGTCTATTTTGAACAAGCTCTCTGTCCTTAATGCCGATATTGAAAGTAATAAAATAAAAATTTCTATCATAAAATTCATTATTTTCTGATGATTATTGATAAGATTTTTATTATTTTATTTCTATTGTTATTTTTAAAAATAAAAAAAAAAATAAATTAAATTTAATCAGGAAATATTTTTTTTTTTATTTAAAGAAATAAAAATAAAAAAATATATATATGGAATATTTATATAAAAAATTTTATTTTAATGACTTTGATGATTAAAATTACAATTGCAAATTTTTCGAATTAATATTATAAAAATAATATAAAAAAAAAAAAGTAAAATCAAAATCAGTAAATTAAACTAATTGATGGACATTTTTAAATAATAAAAAATTAAAGTTACTCAATAGAATTAATATTTTTTTTTATTAAGCTTAAATCCGAAAATTAAAATTTTTAATCCAGTTTTAATTAATTTTGTCCGTAAATTTAAAATCATCTCGGGAGTCTTTTAAACAAAATTTGAAACTATTTTTTTTTTCTTGCTGAAAATAAATAAAAAATTTCGATATTTATTTAAAATTTACTTCATTCAAGAAAATTAATTACTTAGAAAAAAAAAGAAGAAAAATTTATCAATTTAAAATATTAATTAATGAATCTTCTTCGTAATTTTCTACTTAAAATGAAAAAACAATAACTCATATTTCAATTTGACAATTTCCTTATTTAGACACCTACTTAACTTAATTTATTATTTTATTTTTTTTTTCTAAGTTGCTTAATTAATCGATTTTTGAGTAGAATTTTATGAAATCACCTTTAGTTTTTTTTTTATTACTTAATTGAGTTTAATTGAATGTAAAAATGAACTAAAAGGTTTTAATCTATTTAAAGCAATTTTATTAATTAATTCTTGAGGCAATCAATATTTGAGTTAATAGTTAATGGTACTAATTTATTTTGTTTGAAATGTAAGGCTTAATTGATGGAATGATGCACCCGATTTTAGATTGATAGTTTGAATACTCGGCATATTTCTTACGAGACACGTTCTCAGTAACGGCTACTGATCGTTTGAACAGATAGCACATCAACAAAGCTGAAAACATGGAATAATTAAATAAATTCATAAAGCTTAGTCTTGACAATTGAGAAGATATGCTAAAAGCGTATATAGACCACCATAGAAATATATCTCCAAAATAGTTTGGATGTCTTGAGTATTTAAACAATCCTTTACACAAAAATCCTCTTTTAAAATCTTCTATTTGTTCCTGCGAGTATTTAGAACCAGTTTTATTGTTTAACCAATCATGTTTTTTGCTCTGGAAACTCCATTGTTGTTCATCAGCTATTGCTTCTATTATATAAAATATTACAAAAGTAGCTGAGAAAATAATATCTAAATAATTGAATTGATCTTGTTCGATATTCTGAATGAACCATAAAGGAAGTGTATAGCCGAGTAATATTACATTTTGTAATATAGCCATGAATAAAAAATTAAAGACATGAAAAGCAAACTTTTTTTGCGGATAATTGAATCTTTTTTTGACCATTTCCCATCTATGATCTTCAAAATTAAGCTTATAATAGCCACGTCTATAAAATATATAAGCTAGTCTTAGACCCCAACATGTTATGAACAAAGTCATTAGTTTTAAACGAACAGAGTCTTTTCTGTTTTGAATAGAAGTGTACAAGAAACCGAGTGAATAAAATATGGGCAATAAAGGCCATAATTTATCCATCCACGAATGATTATCCGTAATCAAAGTCAACACCCATACCGTAAAAGCAATTATTGAAAAAGCTATTAAGAAGTATCTAAATGTTGGATCTGTGAATAAGGTTGTAAACAAAAATTCCATTTTGTTTTAAATTTAAATTTAATATTTTCAAACTTGCGTCAAGAAAACTTGAAAAATTACATAAGTTTTATAAAAAAAAATCACATGATTGAGTTTCTAAACTTTTCAAAACTATTTTCTTAGAATAATTGTTAATTTAAAGTAAATTATCTAAACCTTATTAACTTTGTTTCTTGTTTTAAACACAATTGTTTAAATAAATTCATTACAAACCTAAAAAATCAATTCATTTTGATTTAAATTTCTTTTTTCTTAAATATCATTTATTTATGATACAGTATATTTTGGTTCTTGTAATTCTCAATGGTAATTATTTAATAATTAAAAAATGATTATACTCCTACAGGCTTAAAATAGGAAATTATCTTATTTAAAAAAGTCACTTCTTCTTAAATATTAAATTCAGCTTATTTTACAATTTTTTCTAGGTTTATATTTCAAGTTAATTTATTTTTATAATTATTTTTTATGAAAATAAAATTCATAAAAAATAATTTTCGTAAAATCAATTAAATAAAATAGGTTTAAATTTTTTTATAATTAGTTTTTCTAATAGAACGTAAAAGCTAATAATTAACTTTTAATTATATAGATTTCAAAAACTTCAAGGTCCAGATAAACACTCTTAAAATATTTCAATTTTTCATAGAAAACAAAATCTATTTTAGATAAAATGCTAAAATTAAATCTAATAATTTCTAATACTTGATTAAATTTTAAGCTAAATTGAGTATAAACAAACATGTTAAAATTCTCAAAAATCAAATTTTTTTAAAAATGATTTATGAATGAAAAAATCAAGAATCAAAAGATTACTTACCTTATTTTTTAATTGTATTGATTTTTCTTTAAATTGTAATTTTTAATAAATAAATTTTTAATCATATATATTTTAATAATCAAAATGCTTGTAACTATGTTAGATTTGAAGTTAACCGTTTACTTAGTAACTAAATTTAAAGCTAAAACTATAGAAAATCATTCAAAATACTTTATGAAAATAATCAAGTTTTGATAAATTGTTTAAATTCAATTTAAAATAGCTTAGTAAATTATCTTTTATTGAAACTAAAAAAAAAATTTTAAAACCAAATAATCTTCAAATCAAAGTAAATTTTTTTGAAAACAAAAAGACACGGTATTAAGCAAAAATACTCTTTTAATCCTATTTTTTAATACAGAAGAAAAAACGAAGCTTAATTTAAAATTTAAGAGAAATTAAAATAAAAAATTTTTTCTAAATTAATTTAAAATTAATTTCAAAACATATTTATTGTGTTAAATTTATTAATTTTATCAAAATATAAAACTTCATATATAAATTTTTTTTATTCTTTTTAACATTTAAACATATTTAAACTAAAAAAAAAAAAAACAAATATAAAAATGTAGAAAAATTTTTTTTAGAATTTATATCTCTTTTCCAAAAGATCAAATTCTGACCAGGGCATTTGAAAATAATCTTTAGCCAATGGATAACAATGAGTCTTTTCAAAATTTATCAAATATTTATCTGCTAAATACATCGACAAAGCCAATTTTAAATCTTTGCTCAATGTTAAACTATTTTCATCTTGATTTTCATCATTTTTTCCTAAATCAAAAGGATACCTTTTATCAGAACCATTTATATAACCAGCCAATATTGATTCGCACAAGTGAATATTTTCGCTTGTATATGAGCTCAATATTCTGGCTCTATCTGTCTGCGATTTTGCACTTAGCCAAGTTCTTATAAATGGTATTGTATCTTCAGTAATTATATATGGATATCTTTTTTTTAAAGTGTTTAAAAGTAAATCATTTCCTCGGTTAGCCGCTGGCACTCCAGGTATGGTTGATATAATTTCATCTAAAGTTCTTCTGATGAACAAAATCGGTCCATTGTAGCTTTAAATAAAAATTGATCAAATTATATTTTTGTTTTAAATCTTAAAAAAAAAGGAATATATTTACTGATTTATAAGTTCAGAAACGTTCAAATTTAAATTATGTCTAATTGCAAAATTTACAAATTCAGCTTTTAGTAAAAAAAGTTTTAAAGAAAATCTAAAAAAAAAAATTAAATTAATTTTTTGTAATTTTTACAAGCAAATTTAGGCATTTGTTGTTTAGCTAAATGAAGAATATCATCAAAACAAGCATCTAATACAACTGCTCTAACTTCAGGATAATTTTTAGATAGCCAAGAAACAGCAAAGCCACCGATGCTCCATGAAAACAAAATAATGTTCTCAGTTTTAAAGCCTAAAGAGAAAGCATATTGCATAACAGCATCTGCAGCTGAAGTGACTTGTTTGGGATACGGTAAACCAGTGCTTTGGCCAAAACCTGGATAGTTCCAACCAAGAGTAGAATATCCTCTTTCAATAGGGATCTGAAAACATCCAACTTCATAAAAAGAAGCATTACCATCACAACAAATAACTAAATAATTTCCATTTTCTTGATCATTCACTTTTGAATCAAGAGTGTTTATATTTTTATTCGAGTTGTATCTAATTATATTTCGTTGGTCTACAAACAAAGTGTCTATTTTGTTTCTATGCGAATCTGAAGTCTGAATGAGAGCGCGTTGCGCTTTTTTTTCTTCAATTAATTTAGCTCTACCATCAACCAGAGCTTGACCAATTAAATTCTGTAAAACTGTACCAGGATACATCATTCTTAAACCAAAAGTGTCTACACACATAAGAGCCAATACGCGCCATATCGAATACTTTAGAGTATCTAAAAAAGAATCATGCACTAATCTATAAGTCATGTTTTTGAATACTGGTGGCTTTGAGCCCGACACAAAATCAGATTTCCAATTTTTTAAATTGAAATCATATTCTTTTAAAAAAATTTTTTTATCTATACTTTTTTTATCTGCTTGGTTTATTTCTGTGTATTTTTTAATAAATGTCAAGTAATCAATGTTTTTGAATCTTGAATAACCTCGAGTGAAATATGCAATAACTATTACAAAACCAATCATGCAACTGAATCGAGTTAATTTGATTAGACCTTCTAGATTGAAATAATCTCGGTTATAAACGAATGCGAATATTATTGGAGATGTCCATTTACACAAAACGTAAAAACCTCGGAACTTGTTAAAAATTAAAAAAAAAACTATTTTCAAACTGAATTATTTAAGTAATTAAATTCTTCTTACAAATGAAAGAATGGAATTGGAAAAATATTCTAAATTGTTTGGCTTGTAGTTACGACCAAACTTAATTAAACCAAAATTTAATTTAAATTATGAATAAAAAACCAGTTTTAGTTCTTATAAATTTACTGGTAAAGCTGTTTGTCTGTAAACTCTATACAATTCTGGCCCAAATACACACTTAATTAAATAGACCAACATTTTTATTAATTTTATGTTTATAGAATCAAATTTTGTTTATAGAAGAATAAATATATATGATTAAGAACAAATTTTTGTATTTAGTAAGTTAAATTGAAATAAATAAAAAAATATTTTTGTTTTGATATGTATATTTATAATAGAAATTATAATATTTCAAATTGGAATTTATGTTTAGCTTTAAACGAAATAAGTTTGTCCTAATAAAGAAAATTCTTTATTCTCTTTCAAGTCATATGATTGTTGTTATTAAAAATATTTTAAAATTTAAAATTTTATTTTTATAAAATAATAAAAAACAAAATGGAATTATTAGCTCTTACAAATGACCCAATATTTAGATACTTTTTTTATGGATCAAGTGTTGTATCTTTGATTTGTTGGATTGCTGCTTTGAAAACAGATAATTATTCTCAAGTTATTTTTATTTAATTATAAAATTTAAGGTTAAAGTAATTAGTAATAAAATATTTATATTTTCAAAAAGGTTGATAGACTATGGTCGATTCTACCTGCAGTATATGCTTGGCTTTTTGTTTTAACTGCATTTTATTTTAATACAAATACAAGCTTGCTGAGACTAGCAATTATGAGTGTATTAGTGACTATATGGGGTGCACGTTTGACTTATAATTTTTATCGAAAAGGTGGATATGAAAGTAAAAATGAAGATTACAGATGGATATACGTCAGAAAAATGTTCGACTATCCGAATAAAAAAATATTATTTCATTTGTTAAGCTTCTTTTTTACTGCGTTCTTTCAAAATTATCTTCTAATGGCAATAGTTTTACCAATGTGGTACATACAAACCAATAGAGCACAAACAAATCTTAATTTATATGATCTAGTAAATGCTGCTTTGTTTTTGTTCTTTCTAGCGATTGAGGTAATTGCTGATCAACAACAATGGAAGTATCAAAGTGCAAAATACAAGTGGTTAGACAATCAAAAGAAAAGAAATATGAATGCAAGTTTAAGCAAACAAGCAATTGAAGATTTTGAACGAGGATTTTTCATTAGAGGTTTATTTAAGTATTCGAGACATCCCAATTTTTGGGCTGAAATGTCTTTGTGGTGGATTATTTACTCATTTAGCTTATCAGCTCAATATACTTCTATTCAAACTTTACCATCTCTAATCAACTATTCCATTTTCGGAACTCTTTCTTTAACAGTTTTATTTCAGTTTTCAACAAACTTAACTGAATCAATAACTGAAAAAAAGTATCCAGAATACAAAAAATACAAAGTTAAAGTCAGCAGGTTTTTGCCATTGCCTTTTAGCTACAACCCGGAGAAAAAAAATTGAAAAAAATTATTTTAATTTTATTTAAAAAATTTTATTTTAATTTAATAAACATTTAACAATTGAAAAAAAAATTGAATAAAAAAAAAATTATTCTATATTCTTTACATTCTAGCTGAGTTTAAAATTTTTTCAGCTAATTTTTCACGTTCAGAACGCAATCTTAAATAAGAACATTTAAAAAATATTGTAAACAAAATCGATATTAAAACTTGAAGCAGTCCTTGTCCATATAAAGGATATTTAAAATCTAAAACACTTAAATTTGTGATCGTATTATTAAATGTCGAATTAGTATCAGTACACGTTTGGATTGAATTGTATCGAAAAGTATCTGGTTGTATTTTTTCAGCAGCTTTGGGATAAGCAAGAATTAGAGCTATTCCTACAATTTGTCCTGCTATAAACAAAAGACCAGTCGAAGTGGCTTCTGGAATTGGATATACACATTCAACTGCCATTTCCATACAAATCGGTAACAAAGGTAGACCAAAAAAACCGGTTAAACAAAACGAAATTAATATCAAATAGTACACATAAGATTTGTCATTGTCATACAATTGTAAAACTATAAAAAACAAATTACTCAATGTGCTCAAACAAAAGCAAATTTTGGCCATTTCTTCAAACCGCTTTGTTTTGTCCAAAATAAAACCAGATATAATTGATCCAATAATTCCGCTTATAATCATAGCACCGCCGAAATAGCCTGCGTCCTCGTCTGTATAACCTCGAGTGCATAAAATTTGCTCTATCAAAGTAGTTAACGCATTAAACAAACCCAAACTAAGACCAAAGCTGAAAAATAATATTAAAAAATCTTTCGATTTTAACAATTTATAACACTCGGATAAATAAATTTTTAAATTTGGCATAAATTTCGTTTTATCATCTTCATCTTGATCTAGTTCATCCTGTGATAAGATTAAATTTGATTTTTTCTTATTAATAATAGCACTGTAACTTGGTGGTAGCTTTGGCTCAGATCTTGTTATAAAGCAAGCCATCAAAGCAGGTAAAATAGATGTAGCACAGCAAATTAAATTTAAAAGACCCATTTCAGACACAAATTTAACTTGACTATCGACTATTTGCGGCGATATAAAAGCACCAATGAGAATACCTAGAGTATTTGAACCTAATGCAATTGTATTTGCTAGAGCTCGTTGATCTTCGGCGAACCAAGTGTTTGCGAATTTTGTTGTTACAAACATTATAAAAGGCTGTGCAGTGGCACATAAACATTGTCCTAGAATTAATACTGTGAATTTAAAGTCTTGTTTAACCAAGGGTTTGCCATCCGCTGAATCTATAGAACTGAAAAGTTTAATTAATGAGCCTAAAAAATTGAACCATGAGCCTAAATTAATACTAGCTCGAATGCCGAAATAGTCTATTATCCAAAATGAAAAAAAACCGGCTGGAACTGATATGATTAAGTAACTTAATGACACGAAATTGATCGAATCATAGCTGGTCGAATAAAATTCAGCAGTAAAATCAGCTATTGGACTATAAACAATCCAATTTATTGCATTTGAAATATTTGATAAACATATTACGGTTAGAATAAACCAGCGTAGTTTATAGACTCGTATTTGATTAAATGAGTTTAGACTTGTTTGTTCAGAGTCGTATTCGTATTGTTGATTTCGTGTTGATGCTGTTGAAGTTGTGCCTGAAAATGTTAAATATTTTTCACCATTTTTTCCGTCGCTAATTTTCCATAATGGTTTTCTTAGATCTTCTTGATCTATACTATTCATTTCTATATAATATAAATAATTTAAAAAAAAAATTATATAATTATTGTTTTTTTTAAAGTATATGAGTTAATAAGCAATTGTTGAAAATTTTTTTTTTTTTTTAAGAAAAAAAAAACACATGACTTATGAGAAGATTAAAGTTAAAAATAAAATAGTTTAAAGTTAAAATTTTTTTAAAAAATTTTAATTTTTGCTTACAGTATAATATAGAGTTTTGTGCAACAAAAATCTCCAACAGAAATTGGATAAAATAAAAATACCAAATTTGTGTGTTAATGAGGTAATAGAAAAAATTTCAAATAAAATATTTAAGAGTTGATCAAATATTAATAAATAGTATTAAAATTTAATTAATTATTTTTAAATAATTTTTAATTTAAATAATTCAAATTTAATTTAATTGATCTTATTTTGAAGCTTTGAAGTTTAGAAAAATTAGGATAATTTTATGAAGAAAAAAAATTATCTATTTGAAAAAAAAAGATTATTATATCATTGTTTTTTTATTTAATTAAAACTGGTGTGTATAGAATTTAAAAAAGATAACTGATCAAATTGCTTGATTGAAAATTACTTTTAAAAAATTAAATTAAATTAAAAAGTTTGTATTAAAGATTAAAAAAATCAAGTATTGAGTTCAATTTAAATGATTGAAATATTTATAAAGAAACACTTATCAATTATAAATTCATAATTTTTTTTTGCAACTTTTTACCAAGGCTTAGAAGAAAAAGCTTTTTTAGATGGGTAAAGAACTATACATATGCTTTTTAACTTTTTTTTAACTAAATATTAATCATCAATACTCTATGGTATATTAAAATTTATATTTTGGTAAATTTTTATATTTATTTATATTCAAAAAGCGTAATTGAATATGTTATAGTCCTAGAGCTTTTTCCTGTTTAGTTTTATTAAAGTATTCTATTTATTTTTAAAAGCTTGTAAAATTAATAGATATTTATTTATATATATATATATATATAAGCTAGAAACACTTGAATCAAAATTATTATATTTTTATTATATCAAAAGTTTATTAAAAAAAAAAAATTATTCAACAATATTAATCTCAAGTATAATAAAATTCAAGTATTTTTTTTTTCTTCAAAAAACATGTTTGTTTCTAAAACATATTTTTTTTAATTACTTTTTTTAGGTAATTAGTGTAAATAAAATTTCTATTTCAATAATTTGAAAAAGAAAAATGTCATTTCATTTCATTTAAAGTTTTCTTAAAATAAACTAATTTTAAGGTAAAAAAAAATATAAGAATTTTTAAATTCTTATAAAAAAAAATGCTTTTTTAAATTTATTAGGAATTAAATTTTAATTTTTTGTTCAAGATATTTATTAAGAAATGTCATTTGAATCTACTGTTTTATTAAATAAAATAAATAAAACAAATTTTAAAGAATATACAAAACTAAATCTAGAATATAAACCAAAAATAACAAGACCTACATACAAAAAGCACATAAGCTTTTTGACTCTAAATTCTGATCAAGTTAACCATGCTCAAACAGAGATAAGCTCAAGTAATTCGTTTTTTATAGAAGAAAAAAAAGCCTCAATTGAAGCCAAATTAGATTTGAATAAAAAAATTTTAAATATTGGTAATCATTTGCAAGACAAGATAATAAATAATTTGAGAAAAGAGTATGAAAAAAGGCTAAAAGTTAGAGAATCTGAGCTACGCAATGAGTTTGAGCAAATACAGAAGAATCAAATTGAATTAGAAAGATCCTTTTTTGATTCCAAAATAGAACAAATTAAAAAAGAACTTCGCCTCGAGAGCGAAAATTATATTAAAGAGAAAATAAAAGAGAATGAAATAACAAATGAAAATTTATTTAATGAAAAAATGGAATTAAATAAGATCGAGTTTAAGAAAAATTTAGAAGAAACAATTTTAAAATTGAAAGAAAACTTTGAGCAAGAAAAAAAAAGTTTAGTAGATAAAGCAATAAGAAAAGAAAAGGAGAAGTTGTATAAAAGTTTGGAGCAAGAGAAAAAAATGTACGAATCAAAAGTAGAAGAAGTAAACGAGTCTTGGTTGAAAAAAATAGAATTAGCTGTGGAACAAGAGCAAAAAAAGCTCAAAAAAGAATTCGAAGAGATTTTAAACGAGAAATTAGAAGAGCTTAGAAAGCAGAAAAACAACGAATTGAACTATTTTGAGCTTCTTTATGAAGAGAAGCTGAAATTATCAAAGAAAGAAACCGAAGCTAAAGTATATATTATAAATGAGTTAAATTCAAAGTTGTATGATTTAAATAGACAAAACGATAAATTGAATAAAAAATTAAATGAATTGAAACAAGAGTTTCAAAATTGTATTGAACATTTTACACATCTAAAAAAAAAAGAAGCTGATTTTTTGTTTTTATTTGATTTTGAATAAATTTATTAATAAAAAATTTTTAAAAAAAAATTATTATTAATTAGTTTTTGGCCACCATGGAAACCACCAAGTAGTACTTGAACCAGAGTTCCACCAAGTAGTTGTGCTTAGCCACCACCATGGAGTTGTTGTTTGAAATGGATAAGAAACTGTATGATAGCTTGATGTAGTTGGTACATACGACCAGCTTGGATAATATGATGTTCTAGCTGGTAAACAGCTTGCAAATGATACTTCAATTAAAAAAAAAAAAAATTTTTAACCGTATATAAAATAATGGATAAGGAATAATAAAAAAGTTACTGGCTATTATTAAAATTGAAACAGCTAAAATTGATTTCATTTTTACTTTTTAATATGTTTTGATAAAAATTATTTTGAAAATTTAAGATTTATATTTGAAAAGTTGTGTAAACTCATTGTTATTGAAAAATCGACATTTGGTTTAATGATAAATTTTGTTTTAAAGTAGGTGTTAGATAAAAAATTTTTATTTTATTGAAGATTTTTACATTTAAAAAAATCTGCTAGTTCAACAAATTCCAAAGCTAAGAATACATTCATTTCAAAAGAAGTTATTAGTTATTAATTTATTATTAGTCAATTAAAAAAATAATTTAAAAAAATGAAATTAAATTTTAAAATTTTATTTTGAAAAAAAATATTTAAAAAATATCAAAAATAAATTATTTAACTTTTGTTAATGGTTTAAAAAGTAATAGTTTTTAATTATTTTTTAAAATTAACTGAATAAGAGCCTGAATTAGGGTCTTGAACAAACTGAAAATTATTAGTAGACAAACCAAAAGGTTTCAAAACCATGTTCCCGAGATCTTTTAGTTTGCCAAACATTTCTTCTTTTAATTTTTCGTTTCTTTCTTTTATTTTCGTATCAAGTTCCAATATTTTTTGTTTATGAGTCATATTTTTTGGTTCTATTTCGCTCAATTTTTTATAATCTTCGAATGATTCTTCTAGCTTATCGACAAGTTGATAACATTCGGCTCTTCTTAATAACGGCTTGACAAATTCAGCGTCTAGTTCGATTGATTTTGTGCACTCGTTTATACACTTTTCGTTTTCTTTTAATTTGAAATAACACACGGATCTATTCGAGTAAAATATTGATCTTTCTTTTGAAAATTCTAATGGACAGAGCCTTAACGACTTCGTATAATATTCTAACGCTTCTGAATACTTTTCTTGCTTAAACAAATCGTTTCCGAGTTGTTTATTCTCTTGTGCTTCTTTTAATCTTGATTCTTTTTGTTCATCGTTTAAATTTTCTTGTTCTTGTTTTAATAAACTTTCATCTATATAATAAGGATCATTCGGTGTCTCTGCATCTTCATTAATAACTTCTTCTTCTTCTTCTTCATTTTGTTCATAATTTTTATTCATCTCTTGGTTTAATTGTTCGTGTAAAGGCACAAATGGTTTATCACCTTTGTTTTGATCTAAATCAGGCTTAATAGAACAAAAATCTTCTTGCTCTGAGTCATTGTGATTATCAGGTTTTAGTGAATAAAATTTATCATCTTTATTCAAATCAATGCTTTCTAATTTATCACAAGCATCGTAAAAATCATTATCGCTATCAATTACACTCATTTTATTTGAATTTTTTTTATTTTCTACTCTTTTACTTTATTTGTAATAAAATTTTATAAAACTTGAGTATATTTATTAGAATATTTTGTTAAGAAATTTCAATTCACAACTTTCAACATGAGCTACAACAAAAATGTTTTATTTCAATTCTAAATTAAAGTTTAATTTGCTTTACAGATAATTTGGACTTGAAATTGAAATATTCATGAATTTTTATATATTTTCTCGAATTTAGTAAATTAATACGTTTTAGAAAAAAAAAATAATAAAGAATGCTTTCAGATAGCATTTTGATCATTTTAATATCTTTATTTACTGCTTTGTTAAGCGAGGGTTTATCATGGTTGTTAATTTATAGAACAGATAAATACAAAAAACTTCAATCAGAAGTCGAAAAGCAGAGTAAAAAATGTAAAAATGTCTTTTTAAGGTTTTTATTGAAAAAATTTGATTTTTTAATTTTTTCTTAAGTGGAAAAACAAAAAGAAATTTTGCCAGAAATGTCGGATAAAAATTTGAAGAAAAAATTAGAAAGACAAGAAGAGAAGTTGAAGTTAAACAACCGCGAATTGTCAATGGTAAAAATGAAATCTATGATGGCCATTAGTTTTGCTTTTATGGCTTTGCTGAGTATGTTCAATTCAATATTCGAAGGAAGAGTCGTAGCTCGACTACCTTTTGAACCGATCAGCTTGTTAAGAGGCATTTCACATCGTAATTTAAACGGAGAAGACTATACTGAATGTTCATTTATATTCTTGTATATTTTATCAACAATGTCTATTAGGCAAAATTTACAAAAATTGCTTGGAGTAGAACCATCAAGAGCTGTTAGTAAAATGGGAAATGGATTTTGGACTCCACCAAATGCAGAAAAAAGCTTTTTTAAATAAAAATCAAAAATTTTATTTACATTATTATAAATTTAATTAATAAAAAAAAATTAATTTGTTTCTAATAATTTATTTTTATTAAAAAATATTTTCATGAATCCACAATAATGTTTTGTTTCCTAAGATAACTTTTAAATGGAAAATAAAAAGTTTGAAATTTTATTTAGTAAAGTTAAAAATTGATTGAAACCATAAGAAAGAAACGGTAAAATTGGAACTTGGATATTTTAAAACAAATTTTAGTTCAAAAGATAATTTATTTAAAGCCCAGCACAAATCATATAAGCTAAAATGCTTTTGGTAATACTGTTATAGGCAAGAACTAACTTTGGTTAGTGGTTAACATAACTCTTTTTTTATCTTAGTTATAAATTATAATTTATAATCTATATTCTATATCTTCTTGAACAAAATATTTTTAAGAAAAGTATTTTTTAAAAGGGTAGTTGGTAGTACTACTTATTATTTCTATTATGATAAATCAGGTAAATATTGATCCTCAAATCCTAATACGGATTATTATTTAGAAGAGGTAGGAAAATGGATTGGATAAATTGATGTACAACTTGTCTAAAAATATTTATCAATAAATTTTAATAAAATATTAACAATTTTGAAGAAATTTAAATTTCTTCATTTTTATTATTTGAAATATTTAAATAAATTTAAAAAAAAATCTATTTAAGCCGATTTATTTTTTGATTTTTTAAATCTTGATGCTGCTGTCTGTGTGCTTTTAGACACTTGGTAGTGCAAAACTTATAATCAAAATATTCAAAAGGAACACTTGAAGACATATCATTTCCGCAATACCAACATCTACAAATATTTTTTATTTGAACAGGAGAATATTTAGTAATTGAATCCAGCTCATCTTTACTATTTGTTGGCATAAAATTAACAAAATTACGATCCACGATCAACATTCTTTTTTCTTGATCAGTAAAAGCAAAGACAAAAACAATTTTTTCTCATTTTCTTTAGTTTCAACTAATTTCTCTTTTTGTTTTATTTCAGCTTTTCTTTCTTTTTTCATTTTTTTTTTTAATTTTTTCTTTTCTTTTTCTTTCTCTAATTTATTCATTTTTAAACTTTTGATTTTTTTGGTCTATTTCAACAAATTAAAGATTCATTTAATTTCATTTCAAGAGTCGGTCGGAAACTCATAAAAGGTAACTCTTTAGTCTTGTATCATTTTTGTCAAATATTGTTTGCATTAAACCCACCAATAACCCTTTGTTATACTTTGGTATTCTAATAAATATTCTACTACATTTATCTATTTCAGATTTCCATTCGACACCTATTAAATTCTTTTATATCATCATTAAACAATGTTTTTTGTCTTCTGCTAATATTTGCTCCTGCTGATTTAGCATGTTTTTGTTGATCGTGTTGACTTTCTACACCACCACGTTTGGCTCGAACTACATAACGATGAAATGTATTATAATTTGAATATACCAGCTGCAAAATGACCTGCTGAGATCAAAATTATACAACTTCTATATTCGATTGGATTTAAACATTTAACTAAATTTAACAATTCAGTTTGAGTCTCAGGTATATTCTTTTTAGGTTGAATTAAACACCGATAAAGTGATAGAATAGTTTTGTCTGAGAGTTTGAATAACATTTTTGGGCTATTAAATTGTTTTGTTTGTTTGTTATCTAATTCTTCTTCAGAAGAAGAATCACTTTGACTAGCATTATCTTCTTGTTCAGTATCACTCCCCGATATACTTGAAATATCGCTTAATTTCTCTAACTCTTCAGCTGAAACTATCGATTTTCCTTTTAACTTTTGCTTTAAATTAAACAAATGCAAATCACCTTTAAAATGTTGAATCTATTTTGAATAATAATCAAAATCACTTAAAATTATTTTTTTTTTGTAATTAATCAGAGATTCATATAAAACATGTTCTTCTCGACTAGGAAAATCTAATAAACAACTCAAACATGAAATTTTATCGGTGAGATTTAATGAAGATGATATTTCTTGATGATCTAATTTAACAATAGGTTTTTTACCTGGTTTTTCTTCTCAGCTTAATTCAAATCATAACCATATAAATTTAGATACTATGAATCTATAAAATTTAATAGAATTGAAACTTAAAATAAAGTTCTTAAAAAGCAAATTTAAATTTTTAATCAAATCTCATAATCTATTTAAAAAATTTTCTTTTTCGTTAAAATTCATAAAATCTTTTATTAGCAAAAGAGTTTAAAGCGGGAAAAATTGTTTCAGCTTTTTGAAAAAAAATTCAATGATATTGAGTTTAAAGCATATTAGATTTATATATTATAATACAGGATAAATGTTGTTTAAATAAATCAACCATGTTTAACATTCAAAATTAAATTATAAGATAAATTGATTTTTTTAATGCTTATTTATTTAAATAAATGCCATGATATATAAGATTAGAAAAAAGTATAAAAAGGAGAAATTAGTTAATCAACCCATTTTCCACTAAAAATTAAACTTAAATTATTTTGACTACCACTAGTATGTGGAATATAAACACCTGAGTTGTTCAAAAGAAGAGGATCATAACCACCACCACTTAAATATAACAAATCACCTTCGGTTCTGACAAATGTGTAAATAGTTTCAAAATTGTCTTTCCATATAGTTTCAGAAACATATTCAAAAATCAAAGTACCATCGTCTGATTGCCATTTTTTATATGAAAATTTTTTAACACAAGCAGCTAAAGTAAAGTAAATAAATTAAATTAGGCAAAAAATAAAAATTTCAAAAATTAACCATTGATATGATTTAAACACACCATTAAACCTTTATAATAAAAATAAATTAAAGAAATTAAATTGAATTAGTAATAAATATATTTATACTTAATAAAATAAACAAAAATTTTGTATTCATTTAGAATATGACCATATATTTAATATTCAATTATTTAGTCAATAGAAATCTAAAATACATGTTATATGTTTAAGCAATTTAAAAAAAATTACTAAAATTTGAATTTTTAACATTAAAAAGGTTATTTTTTTTAATTTTTTCAAAAAAATATTTTATTAATTGATAAAAAATTGATTCCACGATCGTTCTGAGATTATTGATTGTAGGGATGTAGGGTTCGGCTTAGGGGTTTAGGTTAGGGTTAGGGCTAGGGTTAGTTTTGGATATAAGGCATAAAGTTTTGGAGGAAAAATTAATATACCGTATTTTCGCACTTTTTACGCCATGGCGTTAAACCTGAATCTTCATTTTTAACGCCATGGCGTTTTTAAATGAAGTAGAATTTTCTTGCATCAAAAATTCATTTTTAACGCCATGGCGTTAAATTAGGTTATTCAATATTAAGGACCGTTTTTCGAGTTTTTTTAATTCAGGTTTAACGCAATGGCGTTAAACACGGCGGAATCTTTAGTTTTTAAAATAGCGGAATCTTTAGTTTTTGTTTTAGTTTATTTATTTGTTTTTAAAAGGCTTGAGTATTCGCTTAGCGGAATAGTTTTTTTTTTTCAAATTTTATAGGCTGAAAAAAAATAAAATTAAAGTCTTGTCTCTCCTATTTTTTTTTAGAAAAGTTGCGACAAATAATATCTGGCAAAAAAAAATTTCTGTGTTTATTAATTTTTTTAAAACAACCGCCGCTATCTTATGTTTTTTGATCCTGTATTCATTTATCTGTATAATAATTAATTTGTATTTATATTATTTTTTTTAAATATACAAAAAATTAAAAAAAAAATTTTAAATCTTGAATAACCTAATTTAACGCCATGGCGTTAAAAATGAATTTTTGATGCAAGAAAATTCTACTTCATTTAAAAACGCCATGGCGTAAAAACTGCGAAAATACGGTAATAATAAATATTATTGTATAATTTGTGACATCCTACCAATTCATAAAATAATAAGTTATTATAAACATTATTTTAAACGATTTTATAAAATTTCGATAATTTGTAAATGATCTTTTTTAAAATTAAAGTAACCCAAAAACAATACTATCAATCGATATATAAACAATCATTAGCTTCAGCTAAATAAAATAAAAGTTACCAATTATGCAAACTTGATTCTTAATAAGAATTTTAAGCCAATAACTAAAATTTATTTGATTTTTATATTATGTATATTTTGAAAAAATAAAAAAATAGTCTTCTTAAGGCTAAAAATTCAAATTTGAACACCCTTAATTTTTTATTGGAGACTCCCTGCAATTAACCAAGCATATATTCGTGATCAAAGAATAGTAGTCAATATAAACACATGTTCAATTTATCTGAATGCTAATTTATCAAAATTTAATTTTATTGATAAAATTAAATCTGGCATAAGAAAAAATAATTACATACGATTTTTTTCATGCACTAAAACCCGAAACCTTGTTAATTTCCAATTTTTTGATTGGCTGGTGAAGAGATATAAACAATCATAAAAACATTCAAAGTAATTTTCAAAAAGCTTATGTGATTAAATAGAAAAAAATTTTTTTTTCAAAATACTAATCACCAAAATAAAAACTTGTATTTAAACTTGAATTTAAAAAAAAAAAAAAGAAAAATAATATTTTCTATTTTCTATTTTTTTTTCAATCTTAATTTTTAATGCCGCATCAAATATAAAATTTCAAAAATAATTTTTTAATTTTTAAAATATTTTTTAAATTAAACTAAAATTTGAAGCCGAATTAACTCAAGATTTATGAAAACTATGCAGCATAAAACCCTGAGATTCCATGTTTAGAGCATGCATCAACAGTCAAATAAATTATTACATTGGTGAGATGTCGTTTGGAGCATGCTCCAAACCCACGTTTTAACTTTGGGTGCTGCAGTATCTAGCAAGGGAATTCGGTATCTTGGCTCTGTTTCTACTTCAAACTCACAAGCTTATATAAATGATATAAAAATTTTTGACAAAGCTCTTAATCAAGACGATATTTTATATAACTTTTTAAATTAAATCAACATACACTCTCCGACACATTTTTCGATCAGTAAAATTTTACCGTTTCCGAAGGGAGATTCACATAAAACATACTATCATTAAAATTCACATTTTACGATGAACACAATTAATTGAATAAATATTGTTTCTCTCTATACATTAAAGAAAAAATTTTAAAAAATTGAAAAAATTATATATACAAAATGACAAGTTTTTTCGATCAGCAATTTTATTTTGAAAAAAAATTAATATGGAATTTCATTTCCTTTATTATCAATAACTTTTAAGAGTCTGCTATTGAAATTAAGATAGATATTTTTTACTGTTTCTTTCTTTTGTGTGTTAATTCTGTCAACAGCTTGCTCACTAGTAATGATATAAATATGGATTGTTTAAGTGATAAAAAAACCTTAGAGCCTTGTTCTAGTAGTTCGGCAATGACGACAATCGAATTTTAGATGAAAAATTGTGAAGAGGGTTTTCCAAGTGAAATAGTAATAAAATTTATCTGATAATTTATATTTTTAAGTTTTTAAATGTTATCAATTAAGATTTTAAAAAATTTTTTAATATTTTTTGAATGTTTAACGATACAAATCTCTTGAGAATCCGAGCAACACGTCCAGAAACTTATATTATTGAACTAGTAAATTTATAAAATTAGAAAATCTATTAATATACCAATTTAATTTAAATTATTTTGTTTATTAAAAGAGTATTCATCAGATTCATCAGATTCAAAATTATAAAATAATACTGATGATTCTTGTAAAAACTTTTGTGAAATAAAATAAGTTGCTTATTATAATGGTACATTTTATTATTATCATTTTTGAGCTTATTCAAAAGCACAAAAAATTTATGGGACCATTGATGGTTTTATTTTGAATAAACTTAAATTAAAAATTCTAATATTTTATTATTTTATCCATAATACAAGGAATACCGTAAAATTTTTACGAGAATCTACCGGTAAGATATCTCCTAACAACGAACACTAGAATTTTAAAAATTTTTAACAGTATTAAAAACTTTTTGTGTTATGCTATTCCAGATATATAAAACTAGAAATAAAATAAATAAAATTTTAAAGTTATAATTTTAAAGGCTTTAATTTTTTTTAATACCAAAAATATTTTTTATTAATATCAAAATTAATCAAAAAAAAACCAAAAAAATTTTTATAATAACAAAAATGTATTAATTAGTATCAAATAAATTTAATATAATTTTTATTTTTGACACATTTAAAAAAATTTTTTACTTTTTAGAAACCGATTTAGCTGGACGGCCTCTTTTTTTTTGTGGTGGTTGATTATCATCTGAACTTGGAACTTGAATATTTTCATTTGTTAGACCTGGATTCAACAATATTGATTGAATAACTATATTTGAATTTCTTATCAAAGCAAAATTAGCTTTTTTTCTTCGTCCACGTTTTCCATTACTTTCAATATTTAGATCCAATGTTTCATTTTGCTTCAAGAAGTTCACAGGCATATTTAAAATGTTTATCATTTACACTAGATTGAATTGATTAATTTTCATTCAAAATGTCATTTCTTTGTTCAACTCTTTTTAAATTTTCTTGCAATTTTCTCTCTACGTGAGCCCAACATGAAATACGTTTTTCAAGTTGATAAACTGATTTGAAATCATTAGAAATAGCAGTAGCAGCATCAGCTATGAGTACTTTCGGATCAAAATTATTCTGATATATAACATTTGACAAATCTTTTACAGTTTTAAACATAAATGCGAATTCTTCAGCTGTTTCACGAGTAGAAAGCATGGCTCCAAAAGGGTGAAAAGATCGACTTTTATCTGTAGTGCCACAAATCAATAATGGTAGATTTAGCCAAGTTAACTTATAAGTTGAATCAGCAGAAATATGATCAGCAAATTGAGTAAATGATATAAGATGTTTGGTTGAAATGAAAATCGTGAAGTTAATGTTATTTATATCGAAATTGAATTTTGAAACTACAAATATTTGATGTTGATCATCTGGTATTGAACTATTTGTATCAGCCCATTTTTTCAAATCGTCTAAATTCATTTTGAGTCCTTCCGTTTTGGTTTTGTTTCTTTGAACAAGATTATTTATTTGCTTTGAAGTTAATTCAACGAAACCGTCCACTATGTTATTTCTCAACCATCTCATTATTTCTTTTGGTGTCTTTTGTTCAATACTATGCATCTTTATTACTGCTTCCTTTGTTTTTTCTGGAATGTTTTTATCTACTTGAGAATGACTGTGTTCAATATCTTCGAGAAAGAGGTCAACACTTGTATTTGATCGTGACAACAATATATACATTTTTTTGGTGCATTTAGAACACTTGTAATTTATTTTTTGACCTTTCTGAGTCATATTTTTATTTTTTTTAGCCCATTGTGTTTCTTCAATAGAAACTAGATTCTATAGTTTCTACCTTGTTTACGTAATTTTTTGGGATGTTGTTCAATTTCCTCAACATCGATGTCTGTATCGTCATTAAGATTATCATTTCTTGCAATTAAAATTGATTTTGATGAATCGCTTTCAGTATTAATCATTTTCCAGTTCTTAAGTTATATTTTTTTGGTTGAATGATTAGTTTAGTTTAGTTTATTTATTTGGTTTTAAAAGGCTTGAGCTTTCGCTCTTTTGCCTTCCTTTTAAAATAATAAAAAGAAAATGAATTAAAAGTATTTAAATTAGTTTTTAAAATTGAATTGTACTCATCTAATTACATAGAGTATTTCTATTGGTGTATTTCCATCTCTACTATGTCCTAGATTTTCAATTGAGTCTATGATAAGAGGATTTGAACTAAGGATATTATTTTCAATGAACTTTTCACTTAATTTAAACAGCCTTTCGTTAAATGGTTCCATTTTACTTATATGGTGTAGAAAAGTGTTTGAGCAAGTTGGTTTTTCTTTGTAAATCAGTTGAAGGGCCTTGTATTGTATCCCATTAAGTCTCGAAACATTATTTTTGTTTAAAATAAGTATGGGAGCAGCATATTCTAACGTTGACCTAATAAGACATTTGTATACTTTTAGTTTTTGCTCTGTTCCTTGAGACCATTTTTTAAAAGACAAGCATTTCAATATATTTAATATTTTTAGGCTCTTTTCTCTTATTGTTTCAGTATGCTTCTTGAAATTTAGATTTCGATCAAGTGTTACTCCTAGGTATTTTGGTGTGTTGTTTATAGGTATCTCTTCGTTAAAAATCTCTAGTTTGAAATTTCCATTTGTAATTCTTTGTGGTATTTTTCCTTTTGAGTAAATCGTATAAGAGCACTTTTTACCAGCAGTATTTAATCTCCATTTATTGAACCAGTTTTCAAGTTTTTTTAAATATCTTTGCATTTGTACATTAAGCCGGTTTAAGTTTTTGTCTTTATTAAAGGCGATTAAGTCGTCTGCAAATAGTAAGCTTGTAATATTGTGATTCGGAAATACGTTACATTCTCTTATGTCATTTATGTAGATCAAAAATGTGTAGGAGACAGTATCGCGCCTTGTGGTACTCCAGTCTCAATGTCAAATAGTCTTGATGATTCGTTCTCCACTTTAACATAAAATTTTCTATTTAATAGAAAGTTTTTTATCCAATCGCCAATTTTTTTCGGTGTCCCAATTTTACTCAGTTTAAACAGTAAACCATTATGCCACACTTTATCAAACGCCTTCATTATATCAAAGATTACACCACAAACTTTTTCTTTGCCGTCTATTGCTTCTAGTGTTTTTGGCAGAAATAGAATAAGCTGTCGGTTGTTTGCCTATTTGGTCTAAAGCCAGATTGGTACTCATTTAAAATTTTATTATTTTCAAGGAAGTTTAAAAGTCTAGTCTGAACTAGTTTTTCAATTAGCTTTATGATTGAGTTAGTAACGCTAATAGACCTATATTTTGAAGGAATTTTAAGCCTATACTTCGATCATTTTCATCTTTCTCTATCATTGTTATTTTCGCTATTTTCCAAACATCTAATATCTCTTGATTTTTCCAAGATAGATTAACGATTTTTAACATCAAGTGTTTACCAGATTCTAACAGGTTCACTAGATGTTTCTTGGTTATACCGTCCGGACCAGGCGCTGATTTTTTGTTTATAGTTTTTAGAGCATTTTCTAGTTCCGCTATCTTAAAATCTTCGTCGAAATTTGAATTTTCTTTATTTGTCTTAAAAAGATTTGAGCTTTGATCTCTAATAAATGCATTTACTTGTTCTTTGTTTTTATTGTCAAAACGCTGATTATTTTGCTCTGAGAATATTTCGGATAACATATTGCCAAAAATTACCGCTTTGTTATAGTCTTCGGATATATTCTGATTGTTCACGATTAGCTTGGTTTTTGATTGAATTCGAGATTACCAATTTGTTTAATTTTTCTCCAATAATCGGCTGAGTGTGTTTTATGCTGATTAATTTGTTCACAGAAGTTTATCCAATTTTTCTCTTGAATAGCTTTCATTTCTTGTTTTATAATTTTTGTTAATAAGTTATATATTTTTTTTAGTTTACAATCGTTATTATTGTTTTTCAATTTGTTGATTGTCTTTTTTCTAATATTAACAATATTAACTAAATATTTTGGTAATGTTTTACATTTAAGCATTCTTGTTTTAACAAAAGTTGAAGTTTCTTCAGATGATTTAATCATTTGGTTAAAATGATTGTAAATTGTTGTTAAATCTTGCTCGTTTTGGTCCATTTTTGTATATATTTGTATTTTTTCTTCAAGATTGTTTTTGAATAATTCCCAGTCTATTTTTTTTATCATTTTTATTTCTCCTTGATTTGTTTTTTTTGTTTTAATGTTAAATGCTGCTTTAATTGGGTAATGATCGCTCATTAGATTGTTTGAGAAGGTTTTAATGAAATTAAACTTATCTGATAAGTCGTTCGAGATGATTATCAGGTCAATAACGCTTTTATATTGAGTTTTTATGTTAGTAAGTGTTTGATCTTTGTTGTTTAAGATGTTGGAGTCGTATTTTTCAATTAAGTCAGCTAGTTGCTTGCCTTTTTTTGTTGTATTGGTGCAGTACCATTTGCTTGAATGACAGTTTAAGTCTCCGCATAGTATAAATGGTTTGTTCAGATTTAGTTCGCTAAACAGCTCTATTGGTATAGAATTTATGTTTTGAGCTATTGTCTGGTGGCAGGCACCAACTTATTACGTTTAAGTTCCTATTATAAAGTTTTATTTTAATTGCTATTATTTCTAGGTTGAATTTGTCAAAAGATGTAATTTAATGTAAGTCCCTTTTTTATAAGTATACCAACACCACCACCTCTACTATTTCTATTTCTACCTATGTAATTAAATGTTTCTGATTCTAGTATTTCATTTTCTTTTAGTTTTGTTTCATTTAAACAAAAAACATCGAATGAGTTTCGGGTTAAAAAGTTTTCAAGTAGTTTTTTTTTATTTTGTTGAATGTGTGTTTTTTATTTTGACAACTGCTCCCAATTTTGTACGCCAATATGGATAAAGAACAACAAGATGAAAACATGGTAGACCCATTTTTAGAAAATGAGAATGAACAAGTCTAAAGAAACGAAAATTCTTCATATAAACTGTCAATCTATAGCAACAAAAAATAAAAATTACCAACTTGAGGATCTTACTCAATCCATTAATCCAGATTTTATTAGTGAAAATGAAACTTTTTTGAAGCCTAACGATAACTTTGAATTAGAAAATTCTATCACGTATCGATGCGACCGGTTGCACAAAAGAGGAGGAGGATTCGACAAATCTGGCTATATTCTCTATTTACTCAAATCCAAGTAACGAACTGGACTTAGTTCTTCTCAAACATATCGTTAATACTTATTCACACTTTATAATCCTTGAAGACCTTAATGCAAAAAATAATAAATGGTTTTGTAAAAAAGAAAATAAAAAAGGCAAACTCCTTCTCAATTTTATTGAAAAACACAACCTTCAAATATTAAACTCAAAAAAACCCACATTCTATAAAGGAGAGAGCGTTCTGGATCTCTCAATCTGTTCCAACTCGGTCAAATCATTCTTCTTAAACCACCAAGTTCTTGATGAATCTTTCAGTGATCATCAACCAACATTGACAACACTTGGAAGCATTAGACCTAAGTTAATAAAATCAGAATATAAAACTATAGACTGGAAAAAATATAAAAAAGAATTAATAGAAAGTGAATCCAAATCAAAAGAACCAAATACTGAAAATAAAATAAAAACAAAAGAAGACCTGGAAAAAGAAGTGGAGGCTCTAAAGAAAGATATACTCGAAGCGATTCAAATTGCAACCAAATCATATTCGCTAAATAACCCGTGTAAAAAACTAAATTTAATTCCAGAAAATATAGTCAAGGCGCTCAAATTTAAGAATAAGATTAGAAGGCTAAAACAAAAGTCAAATTCAGAAATCCATACAAAACTATTTAATATGCTGAATAGAAAATGTAAATTAATGATATCGAGGTTTAGACAAATTAGAATCGAAGAAGAATTTAAAGATCTTAGTCAATTCAACCAGAGTGAGCAAACACTGGTCACCTTTAAAAAAATTTGAGTCACCATACCACAGCAAACCTAGAACAATTCAAAAACTTGAAATTAGCGACAAAGAAATTACGGATGAGAAAGAGATAGCAGAAGCGTTTGCTTCAAAATTAAATATGATCTTCAATGATCCAGCCTTTGTACAACCAAACCTGATAGCAAACAAAATAACCAGTATTAAAGAAGTCAATGGGGAAATAACTAGATCAGAACTTATAGAAGCCCTCAAAGAAAGTTACAACAAAGCAGCTCCAGGATTTGATGGAATCAATAATAGAGCATTCAAGAACTTACCAATTTGCTCACTAGATAGAATTCTTAATATATTCAACGCATCTCTCAATCTAGGTTACATACCACTAAGTTGGAAAACAGCAAAAATAACAATGATCCCAAAACCATGGAAACCAATTCAAGATGTCAATTCATATAGACCAATTTCGCTTCTAAGCTGTTTAGGCAAAACTTTAGAAAAAATAATCAACAAAAAAATCCAGGAATGGGCAGAAAAAAACGATATTTTTCCTGATACCCAATCAGGATTCAGAAAAAATAAGAGCACCCAAGATCACATACTTCGAATAAATCAAGACATTATTAAAAGCTTTAGAAAAAAAAAACTTACCGGTGCTGTTTTCTTCGATTTAGAGAAAGCATTTGACAAAACCCCACACTCAGGCCTAACGAGAAAAATAAATTCTTTAAATCTTAATATAAAAATAAAAAAGTGGATTGAAAATTTTCTTACGGATCGTACCTTTAAAATCGTTACTCCAAGTGCAAAATCCAATCCATATAATATAAGCTGTGGTGTACCACAAGGAAGCTGTTTGTCTCCAACTTTATTTATTTTATTCTTCAGCGACATATCAAGTTGTATTCCGCTGGATGTTAAACACGCTCTCTTTGCGGATGACCTTGCCATTTGGACTTCAGGAAATAATAAAAAAGATATTGAACAAAAACTTCAGAGAGCAATAAATAACATAGATGAGTTCTGCAAAGATAAAGGATTCATTATAAACAAAACAAAAACCAAATATACTACCTTTTGTAGAGCCGGCTACAGGGCCAACTATGAGGAAAAGTACAACTTGAATTTGACAATAGGAGTAGATTCGATTCCAATTGACCCGTTTCCGATCTTTTTAGGCGTAACTCTAGATCCCAAATTATCATATAAAAAACATCTAGAGACAATTAAGGCTAAAATAAAAAACAAAATTAATCTAATTAAAAAAATAAATGGGAAAAAATGGAAAAATAAATCAAACTTGAGCCTGATAATTTATAAACCACTAATTAGATCCTTGTTTGATTATTGCAAAATAATAGCCAAAACCGGTACACAAAGAATCACAGATAAATTACAAGTAATCCAAAACAAAATACTTCGTAACATCAAAAAATTTTCTTTAAAAACAAAAAATTCGATCATTCATAAAAAATTAAAAATAGAAGAAATTAACTCCAGGTTGACTTACCTTTTCAAAAAATTCATAATGAAAAAAAATCCCAAAGATAGGGTTATTCAAGAACTCAATGAAAATAAACATGATTTAGAACACAATAAAGAAGCTCAGGAAAACCCATTGACTCCTTATGACTATTTTCTTAGTATCTAAATCCAAAACCATAAGTAAAGATAAACAGAAAAAAAACAGAAAAAAAAAAAAAAATATATAAAAAAATTTTTTTTAAGATTAAATTTCTTTTTTATCCCTTTTTATAATATGTAAATCCTTTTGAATTAAATTTTTTTTTTTAATTTTTTAAAATTAAATAATGTAAATATGCAATCTATTAATAAACTAAATTGTATAAAGGGGGTTGAAAAGAAGGCTTGAGCCGTTCTGAACTTCCCGGGGTATATCTCCCAAATTATTTTAATAAATAAAATAAAATAAAATTTTGTTGAATGATTAATAATGGAAGTATTATTAAATACTTATTTCACCAATAATCATTTTAATTCTTTTTTACAAAAAGAATTGACACTAAAAAAAAAAATTTTTGTTTTTAAATAATCTTTTTAGGTGCGAAATAATTAAATTAGGTACTAAAAAAATTGATTTTGTTATTTATTTTTTTGATGCTAAAAAAAATATTTTTGCTACTAAAAAAAGTATTTTTGTTATTAACGAAAATACAAGCCTAATTTTAAATACATATGATTTTATTAATCCTGATAGTAATACAGTAAAAACTAAAACAAACTTGTAGGCTTTCTTCTTAAGATTAAGTATTGTATTTCTTGTTTAGACTAATATAGACAACTAAATGATCATTTATAAGATAGATTATAATAAGATTATTTTTTCATCATATATTTTAAAATCTTTTATTCATACAATTACATTTGACCTTATTGAGCATGATGATTTTGTTAGTTTTATTAAGGTATTTTTTTAATTTTAAAAATTTAAAAAATTTTCGATTTGTTTTAATAATATAAAAAATCACATGAATGATATTTTCACATGAATGATTCCATTTCAAATTTCCTATTATATAAAAACATCCATTAAATAAAATCTATATTTTGATTTGTTGATTTTTTCTAACTAATCAAAAAATTGCTTTCAGATTTTGGTGCATGAAACAATTCGCATCAATTTAAGATATTTAGAGCTTGAACAAAATATTTTTAAGAAAAGTATATTTTAAAATTAGTATATATATTATAATACGGATTATTCTTTAGAAGAGGTAGGAAAATGGATTGGATAAATTGATGTAAAACTTGTCTATAAATATTTATAAATAAATTTTAATAAAATATTAACAATTTTCCTTTAACACTATATTCAGTATTTAAAAATAAATAAATAATTATTTATTTATTCTTGAAATATGGCTTAATTTCTCAAATTCTTCAGCTGAAACTATCGATTTTCCTTTTAACTTTTGCTTTAAATTAAACAAATGCAAATCACCTTTAAAATGTTGAATCTATTTTGAATAATAATCAAAATCACTTAAAATTATATTTTTTTTTGTATTTAATCAGAGATTCATACTTGTATAATACTTGTTCTTCTCGACTAGGAAAATCTAATAAACAACTCAAACATGTAATTTTATCGGTGAGATTTAATGAAGATGATATTTCTTGATGATCTAATTCAACAACAGGTTTTTTACTTGGTTTTTCTTCTTAGCTTAATTCAAATCGTCCCTGGACTACTTCTGAGATTGAACTTAAAACATTCGAGTTTTCAAATAAAGAAAACTTTTTTATTAAATAAGAGTTTGAATTTGACATTATTGATTTTTTATTTATATAATAAATTATAAGAATGATTAGATACTATGAATCTATAAAATTTAATAGAATTGAAACTTAAAATAAAGTTCTTAAAAAGCAAATTTAAATTTTTAATAATATCTCATAATTTATTTAAAACATTTTCTTTTTCGTTAAAATTCATAAAATCTTTTATTAGCAAAAGAGTTTAAAGCGGGAAAAATTGTTTCAGCTTTTTGAAAAAAAATTCAATGATATTGAGTTTAAAGCATATTAGATTTATATATTATAATACAGGATAAATGTTGTTTAAATAAATCAACCATGTTTAACATTCAAAATTAAATTATAAGATAAATTGATTTTATTAATGCTTATTTATTTAAATAAATGCCATGATATATAAGATTAGAAAAAAGAAGTATAAAAAGGAGAAATTAGTTAATTAACCCATTTTCCATTTTCGATTAAATCATTTTGATTACCAGTACCTAGATTATAAATAGCTGAGTTGCTCAAAAGTAAAAATGAACTAGAACCCGCATTTTGAATACTTAAATATAACGAATCACCTTCGGTTCTGACAAATTTGAAAATAGTTCCAATTTGGTTTTTCCATGAAGTTTCAGAAACATATTCAAAAATCAAAGTACCATCGTCTGATTGCCATTTTTTATATGAAAATTTTTTAACACAAGCAGCTAAAGTAAAGTAAATAAATTAAATTAGGCAAAAAATAAAAATTTCAAAAATTAACCATTGGTATAATTTAAACACACCATTAAACCTTTATAATAAAAATAAATTATAGAAATTAAATTGAATTAGTAATAAATATATTTATACTTAATAAAATAAACAAAAATTTTGTATTCATTTTGAATATGACCATATATTTAATATTCAATTATTTAGTCAATAGAAATCTAAAATACATGTTATATGTTTAAGCAATTTAAAAAAAATTACGTAAAAATCGGAGAAAAAAAGATATTTTTTCGAATTTCGGATTGGATACCGGATTGAGTTTGGCGAAACTTAATAATTAAATTAATTTTTATTAAAATTTTTAATATTTTTATTAATATTTTTTAATTGTACTTGTCAAATGATACTAAATATTTGTGCAAAGTTAAGCTGTATTCGAATCTAATACAATGTTTTATTTATGGTTCCAAATTAAGTCAAATGACATTTTCATTTTCTATTTTTCTTTTTTGACTATTCGATTTCTAATCCGCTCCACTTAACTCAATCCAGTTTACAATCCCAAATCCGGTAATCCACCATACAACACAAATGAAACTTAAACAAAGCAGATATAGCTTTTAAATTTAAAAAAAAATATAAAAATTTTTAAATTTAAACAACTAAAGTTTAAATTTTAAATATTAGAAATATTTATACCCAAAATTTTTATATTAATTTCTCTATAAATATTTCAACTTTAGTTAATATTACTTGAATTTTTGATAAAAATTGGTAATTTAAAACGATTCTATTATTTTTTTTTCATTTATTCCTAAATTTTCAAATATTTTTATTTTTAAAAATAACCTATCAAAAAATATTAATGTAACCAAGTTGAAGATTTAAAATTCTAGCATTAAAATTCCTAAACCTCATATGTCAAATAAATAAAAATTTTTTTATTTTTAAACGATTGTTCAATGTTGTGTGCTGTAAAATCTAAAGCCTGATTGCACAATATTCTTTGATTGGTAATTTTTTTTACATTTTTTTTTCAATATTTCAAATTATTAAAATATAATAAACTTATTTAAACCAAATAAAATCTTGAAAAAGTATTTTTTTAAAGGGTAGACTATAGAATCTCCCCCATGAGCTAATAGACTAAACTTATATATATTCTTTTAGATCTCTTTAAGCTGATCACGAATATATGGTTGGTTAGTTGCAGGCAATTACCAATAAAAAATTACAGGGTGTTAAAATTTGAATTTTTAACATTTGAAAGGTTATTTTTTTTAATTTTTTCAAAAAAATATTTTAATAATTGATTAAAAATTTGATGAATTTCCACAATCGTTCAAAAATTATTGATTGTAGGGCTGTAAGGTTCGGCTTAGGGTTTTAGGTTATGTTTAGGTTAGGGTTAGAGCTAGGGTTAGGGTTAGTTTTAGATATAAGGCATAAACTTTTGTATTTTTTTCAAAAAAATTTGATGAATTTCGACGATCGGAAACTCATAAAAGGTTTACTCCTTAGTCTTGTATCATTTTTGTCAAATATTGTTTGCATTAAACCCACCAATAACCCTTTGGTATTCTAATAAATATTCTACTACATTTATCTATTTCAGATTTCCATTCGACACCTATTAAATTCTTTATATCATCATTAAACAATGTTTTTTGTCTTCTGCTAATATTAGCTCCTGCTGATTTAGCATGTTTTTGTTGATCGTGTTGACTTTCTACACCACCACGTTTGGCTCGAACTACATAACGATGAAATGTATTATGATTTGAATATACCAGCAGCAAAATGACCTGCTGAGATAAAAATTATACAACTTCTATATTCGATTGGATTTAAACATTTAACTAAATTTAACAATTCAGTTTGAGTCTCAGGTATATTCTTTTTAGGTTGAATTAAACACCGATAAAGTGATAGAATAGTTTTGTCTGAGAGTTTGAATAACATTTTTGGACTATTAAATTGTTTTGTTTGTTTGTTATCTAATTCTTCTTCAGAAGAAGAATCACTTTGACTAGCATTATCTTCTTGTTCAGTATCACTACCCGATATACTTGAAATATCGCTTAATTTCTCAAACTCTTCAGCTGAAACTATCGATTTTCTTTTTAACTTTTGCTTTAAATTAAACAAATGCAAATCACCTTTAAAATGTTGAATCTATTTTGAATATTAATCAAAATCACTCAAAATTATTTTTTTTTTTGTATGTAATCAGAGATTCATATACAGTGTTTTTACAAAAGGCCCAGAAACAGTAAATTTACTTAATTTTACGTAATTTTACCTAATTTTAAGTTAGTTTACGTTAGATTACGTAAGCTTACGTTAGATTTTGTTTGTAAGATAATGTAAGCTTACATTAACTCATGTAATTTTACATTATTTTAAGTAAATTTTAGTAAAGTAAGCAAAAATGCTTACTTCCAATGCAAAAAGCTAATTTTTCGGTAAATGTATAATTTTAATTTATAAAAGCCTTACTTTTTTGAGTTTGGTGATAAAAAGTAAGCAAAACTTTTTTATTTTCATTTGAATTTTTAAAAAAAAAAATAAAGAAAATCTTTAAAAATTAGTTTTTTTAGCAAAAAAATTGATTTTTTTTGGAAGTAAGCATTTTTGAAAGGTTTTACTAAGATTTACTTAAAATAATGTAAAATTACATCAGTTAATGTAAGCTTATATTATCTTACAATATAGATGATATTTCTTGATGATCTAATTCAACAACAGGTTTTTTACTTGGTTTTTCTTCTAAGCTTAAATAAAATCGTCCCTGGACTACTTCTGAGATTGAACTTAAAACATTCGAGTTTTCAAATAAAGAAAACTTTTTTATTAAATAAGAGTTTGAATTTGACATTATTGATTTTTTATTTATATAATAAATTATAAGAATGATTAGATACTATGAATCTATAAAATTTAATAGAATTGAAACTTAAAATAAAGTTCTTAAAAAGCAAATTTAAATTTTTAATAATATCTCATAATTTATTTAAAACATTTTCTTTTTCGTTAAAATTCATAAAATCTTTTATTAGCAAAAGAGTTTAAAGCGGGAAAAATTGTTTCAGCTTTTTGAAAAAAAATTCAATGATATTGAGTTTAAAGCATATTAGATTTATATATTATAATACAGGATAAATGTTGTTTAAATAAATCAACCATGTTTAACATTCAAAATTAAATTATAAGATAAATTGATTTTATTAATGCTTATTTATTTAAATAAATGCCATGATATATAAGATTAGAAAAAAGTATAAAAAGGAGAAATTAGTTAATTAACCCATTTTCCATTTTCGATTAAATCATTTTGATTACCAGTACCTAGATTATAAATAGCTGAGTTGCTCAAAAGTAAAAATGAACTAGAACCCGCATTTTGAATACTTAAATATAACGAATCACCTTCGGTTCTGACAAATTTGAAAATAGTTCCAATTTGGTTTTTCCATGAAGTTTCAGAAACATATTCAAAAATCAAAGTACCATCGTCTGATTGCCATTTTTTATATGAAAATTTTTTAACACAAGCAGCTAAAGTAAAGTAAATAAATTAAATTAGGCAAAAAATAAAAATTTAAAAAATTAACCATTGGTATAATTTAAACACACCATTAAACCTTTATAATAAAAATAAATTATAGAAATTAAATTGAATTAGTAATAAATATATTTATACTTAATAAAATAAACAAAAATTTTGTATTCATTTTGAATATGACCATATATTTAATATTCAATTATTTAGTCAATAGAAATCTAAAATACATGTTATATGTTTAAGCAATTTAAAAAAAATTACGTAAAAATCGGAGAAAAAAAGATATTTTTTCGAATTTCGGATTGGATACCGGATTGAGTTTGGCGAAACTTAATAATTAAATTAATTTTTATTAAAATTTTTTTAATATTTTTATTAATATTTTTTAATTGTACTTGTCAAATGATACTAAATATTTGTGCAAAGTTAAGCTGTATTCGAATCTAATACAATGTTTTATTTATGGTTCCAAATTAAGTCAAATGACATTTTCATTTTCTATTTTTCTTTTTTGACTATTCGATTTCTAATCCGCTCCACTTAACTCAATCCAGTTTACAATCCCAAATCCGGTAATCCACCATACAACACAAATGAAACTTAAACAAAGCAGATATAGCTTTTAAATTTAAAAAAAAATATAAAAATTTTTAAATTTAAACAACTAAAGTTTAAATTTTAAATATTAGAAATATTTATACCCAAAATTTTTATATTAATTTCTCTATAAATATTTCAACTTTAGTTAATATTACTTGAATTTTTGATAAAAATTGGTAATTTAAAACGATTCTATTATTTTTTTTTCATTTATTCCTAAATTTTCAAATATTTTTATTTTTAAAAATAACCTATCAAAAAATATTAATGTAACCAAGTTGAAGATTTAAAATTCTAGCATTAAAATTCCTAAACCTCATATGTCAAATAAATAAAAATTTTTTTATTTTTAAACGATTGTTCAATGTTGTGTGCTGTAAAATCTAAAGCCTGATTGCACAATATTCTTTGATTGGTAATTTTTTTTACATTTTTTTTTTCAATATTTATTATCAAAATATAATAAACTTATTTAAACTTATTTAAACCAAATAAAATCTTGTAAAAGTATTTTTTTAAAGGGTAGACTATAGAATCTCCCCCATGAGCTAATCGACTAAACTTATATATATTCTTGTAGATCTCATTAAGCTGATCACGAATATATTGTTCGTTAGTTGCAGGCAATTACCAATTAGGGTTTTAGGTTAGGTTTAGGTTAGGGTTAGAGCTAGGGTTAGAGCTAGGGTTAGGGTTAGTTTTAGATATAAGGCATAAACTTTTGGAGGAATAATTAATAAAATAATAAAAATTACCATATAATTTTTGACTTACTTTAATTAATGAGTTAAACATTATTTTATTTACATGGTCACGGAGTCACATGCCCGGCTAGACCCAAATTTTGAAAAATTAAAAAATATTTTAATTAAAGAAACACAATCTTTAAAATATACTCAATTGAAAAATTCTGTATTATATTTCAAAGAAAATCAGTATAATAAAATTAGAAATTTATCATTTTCAACAGATATTAATTGTTGTTCATATTGTGACAAAATAAATACTTGTTTATGTGTGGTTATTTTAAAAAAACAATTAAAAAATATTTTATTATCTTATTTGTAATTTGATTTTTATCATAATATTACAAATAATGACATAAAAGGATATGCAAAATTTCTTAGAAATAATTCTGGTTTAATTTATTATTGGTCTATTAAAATCTTATCTTGTAAAAGTATTTTTTTTAAATTTATAATTTGTAGTTAAATTTTTTTAATATTTGTTGTCTAGTATTTGTAACGCCTAGTGGTTACTTTTCAATAATAACAAATTCCAATAAACTATTATTTATTAAAAATAAAAAGAGACAAAGAAATATAAAACATATTACATTTTAAATTCTATTAAAAGTGAAAAACTCTCAATAAATTTTAAATATTGGAGATTTATATTATTATTTAAAATTATTTTATACAGTTTTTCTTGAATAAAAATGTAATTAGAACCAGAATATTTATTTGATAAGAAATGAATAAACGAGGTCAAATCACCCTATAACAATACTTATTCTTTTTTAGAACCAGCTTTGTCTCAAATTTTAATTTATTAAATATATATTAATTCAATACGAATACTTAATAAAGATTATTAAAAATTTGGATAAATTAATACCAATTTATGGTAGTAAGTTGAGTATTTAAATTTTTTGAACTCACTAATCTTAATTTAAAGCATTTTTGTACTTCATTTATATTTTCTGTTTTTATTGATCCGTTGAAACAGGGTTCCATTTTTGAAATGTATTTTACGAGATATTGTTCAATACCTCTTTTGGTTACGTATTGAACGTTTACATGCTCATTCCAAAGCAAAATTAATTCAGGGTTATATGGGACAATTAATTGATCTTGTCTTTTCCTACGTTTATATACATATTTACCTCCATCCTTCGTAATTGTATCAGTCGGTGATAAATCAAATGGAAAACCATATTTACATGTTTTATAAATTTTATTTTTCGATTTTAAACAACGATTTGGTACACAATTATGAATTTGGTACTTCAAAACATGTTCTTTTAGTTTTAAATTAAGCGGATCATTTTCTGATGGCAATTCAGCAGAAATCAAGTCATATTTTGGGGTTTTCAACCAAAATAACATATTAGGGATGTGCCGATCAAGCTTTAAAGTTGATCGGTCGATTATCATGATCGAATGAAATTTTTCGATTAATCGTCGATCAAGATCGAATTAAAAAATCAAATAATATTAATAATAATATTTTATTCAAAAAATTTAACAAAAAACAATAAAAAAAAAATGGTTTAAATATTTTTATTTAAAAAAATAAGATTGTTAACATTTCTGGGTTTAAGATTACTTCGTTTTTTGTCAAGTATTTCACCTGCTTTTGAAAAAACACGCTCAGCTGGGCAACTTGTTGCTGGTATTATAAGATATTTTTTAATCAATTTGTATAAGATTGGAAAACTCTTTTTGTTGTCATTCCACCAATCAAATATATCAACATCGTTTTTAATTGTAGGCTCTCGTAAATAATTGTCAAGCTCGGCTCTTGAAGAAACTGTTTGACAGTTATTGAACTGTTGTTGTTCTTTAATAAATTGCCATACGTCAAGTTTTTTTTTTTTTGTTAATGGTTCAGTTTCTTCATCTATTTCTGTTGAACAAAATGATATTTGCTCAAATTTATTCATTTCTTCAATTAATAATTTATAAGCATTTTGCTTTTTAACAGATGAAATGAAGCAACTATCTTTGGTTCTAGGGTCCAATATTGTTGAAAATGTATAAATTTCTGAATCTTCGATTTTTCGAAGAAAATCGATTTTTTATCGATTCATATAAATTATCTTTCAACTTTTTTAAATATTCGTCTGAAACTTGAATCATTTTTAAATTAATAAGCATAGCACTAACAATTGGTATAACTAAAGAAGCTGTACAATATTTGTCGCCACTAAGCACCTTTGTAGCAGACTCCGGAGGTTCTAAGATATTTATTAGACATTCAATGAGTTTCCAATCATTATTTGTTAACTCTTCTAAACCTGTATCTAATTCATCTGTAAAAAACATGTTGATGCCTCTTTTCTGTTCTATTAGCCTTTCAATCATGTGATAAGTCGAATTCCAACGAGTCGGTACCTCTTGTATTAGCTTATGTTCTTTCAGTTCAAGCTTTTTTTGTATATTTTTAAGTTTATTTAAATCAACAGTTGAACGCTTAAAATGAGTAACAATCGAACGGCATTTTGATATTAAAGCTGAAACTTTAGAATTTTCCTCGATAGCTTCTTTTACACAGAGATTAAGAGTATGAGCTGCGCATCTTATCGATTGAAGATTTGAATTGTTAACAGCATTTGTTATATTTGAGGCATTATCAGTTACCATTCCGAAAATTTTATCTTTTATATCCCATTTTTCAAAAACAGCATTAAAAAGACTACTCAAGTTATTAGAAGTATGACGTGCAGAAAATGCTTTTGTTTCTAAGGCATAGCTCTTAAGTTTGTTTTCCTTTGTCAAAAAATGGGTTGTAATAGTTATATATGAGTCGTTATTTCGAGAAGTCCATAAATCACTGGTTATAGAACAATTTTCAGCAGATTTAAGTTCTTCTTTTATTTTAGCACTTTTTGTTTGGTATGTTTTATCAATGTATTCGGTAAAGAATTTTCGACCAGGTAGCTGATAATAAGGAAAAGCATGTTTAATTAAATTTTTAAAGCCTAAATCTTCAACTACAGAAAATGGTTGAAGATCAATTGTGATAAGATCAGCGATAAGTTTATCAATAAAATTTTTTGGGAGCTGAGAACCGAAAAAACTAAGCTTGTTGTTTTCTTGAGAAAGATTCAACTTGGTTTGTACTTTTTCTTCTTTTTTTTCAAAAAAAAAATCGTATTCTTGACGATGTTCGCTTTCTAAATGTCTCCATAAATTTGTTGTATTATTTCCTCGATTGATCCTGTTAAGTTTTTTTAAATCGTCTTTTGAGCATAAAATACAAATTGCGAATTTAGAATCAACGTCCTTTTCAAAAAATTTCCAAATTTTTGAACACATTTTTTTTAAAATAAATTGTAAAAGATTAATAAAAATATATTTAAAATTTATAATCAACTGTTAAGCTTTAACAGAAAAAAAACGCGGGATTCATGTAAAAAAAAATGCGCTTAAAGATCATAATTTACTTTTTTCAGAACAATTATTTTTAAGAATTTCAGTTTTTATCAAATATTATTTGTAGGTTTTGATCGACTTTGAGAAATAAATGATCGTTAGATTTCGATCAAGAACAATTTCGATCGATCGACTCGATCAGATCGAGATCGGAACATCCCTATAACATATGGGCATGTAATGAACCCCGGTTTTGACATTCTATTCTTATCCAATAGTTTATTATCTCTCCAAAAATACCTAAAAAATTGATAGTTTTTATTATTAATGCTTTATTAAAATATATAATAATTGTCTAGAAACCTTTTTTGTTGTTGATTAAACGAATTACAGAATATAACCGATGGAAAAAATACTCAGAAACTTCACATGGATTATAAATGGATGCTTTATTTTTTTTGCTCATAAGGAGTGTTTTTAATTCAGGCCACGAATCATTTGCAGTTAAAACCACAAATAAATGCGGTAAACCTTATATTATAAAATTAAGATATTACTAAAAAAAATTAAATAATAATATTTGATTACCTTTAAAATTAATTATTGAAATCAAATCATAATACTTTGATTTCCAATAAGATCTAGACCCAGTTATAGATTTTGGAACACAGTTGCCATATTTAAAATAATCTTCGAAATTGTTATTTGTTAAATCATGAACTTTTTTTTGGGAGCTTAAAGTGCTTCGAGATTTTATAAGACTATTGACAGCATGAATTCTTTCTCTTATTAATCGATCGTAACCGTAAAAAAAATAATATTTATCGTCCCTCCATCGTGAATCAACGTTTAACAATCTCACTCGCAAATATTGCGCAAAAGTTAAAGTTAGTTTACCTCGAACAAAATATCCTTTTCTATCTGGAAATAAATGTGGAAAAGCTTTAGCTTCAACTGTCATATCATTCGAGAAAAATTCTACCTTTTGGCAACTTTTTTCATTTTTTTCAAAACAATAGCCAATTTTTGTATTTATTTTTTCTACAAATTGACGACATTTTTTTTCATCTATGTTAATAATTAATCCGTTGGTTTTCGATTGCTTTAATTCATTAATTTGCTCGCTGTTTTCGAAACATTCTTTGGTAGTAGATGGTAAGCCATTACCATAATTATTAATTTGCTCATTATTTGGATAATAACCGCTTATTTGGTCAAATAAACATACGTATTTTCGATATAAATGATTATTTTTTTTCAACCAATTTAAAGCTGGTTTTATCAAAGTTCTATCTATTGGTTGATCCTGGTTATCATGATCTAAAATAATTCCGAAGGTTCCTTTTAATTCTTCTTCATTCTTGTGCATTAAGTTCATTTTTCCACTCATGTGCCAATAAGCATAATTTGTCGGTTTGAAAGTACGACAGTAGAAATAACAAATTGATAATTGTCGAATTTGATAATAGTTTTCTAATCTCTGGATTTCTATTGGAACATCACAAAAATCATTAAATAAATTTACAACTTTATTACGAATTATATTTTGGTTGCACGAGCGACAGAATCCATATTTATGCTTTTTCTTAAATATAACAGTAGTAATTTTGTTAAAATTGCATTTGACCAATGTTTCGAGTTGGGTTGGTTTCAAAGTTTTCCAAATAATGCTGTTTAAAAAATTAATTTTGGAACAATAACAACAACCATAATATTTATCAATTTTTTCTTTCTTTTTAAAATCATTTAAAGTTTTTTCGAAAGAAATTTTCATTTTAAAAAAATTTAATTTAATTTTTGGGATTGACCAATTTACAACAAATATATTTAAAATTGAATTGGTTTGCGCTTTTTTTATTAGTTCAGTATAATTTTTAAAATTAAAGTCAGAATAAATTATCTTTTGAAAAGTTTATTAAATTAAATTATCGAGTTTTAATTAAAAATATAAATAACAAAAATTTTTGAATTAAATTATTTTAAAAAAAAATTTGTAATTTAATTTTTATTTGCTACTTTTTTGGTTGCTAAAAATGAATGTTTATTTGAATATTGTTATTTTTTTATCTTTTTGTTCTGACGAGTGCTTTTACTTTTTTTCTCACTATTTTTATTCATTGATTTTTGGTCATTTATTTGATCAGTTGTTTCTTCGTTGACGCAAATATTTTCTTTTATAGGTTTATTTTCTTTATCAAAAGAAGAAAAATCCATATTTTTTATTATTATATCTTCTTCGTAATCCTGGATTATATTATTAAAATTGTTGAATAGAATTCCAAACTTATCAAAACCATAATTTTGAAGGAAGAGTTTACGTTTTTTAAATGCAATTCTGATTTTTTCTAGTCTGTTTTTATTAGTGTTTTGAATAAATTGATTATAATTTTGTAAACGGTTCAAATAGTCACTAAAACTTTTATTAAAAATTGTCACTGTTTCATAGAGCTATATAAAATATATCAATTTATTAATAATTAATTAATTTTTAAATTTAATTATAGAATATACTTTTCTATTGTTGAAATTGTTTTTTGCATAATCAATTAGTTCAGAATGGAGCTTTTTATATTTGTCAACATTGCTTTTACTAGTTAATCCTTCAAATTCTTTTTCTTCATTGGAATATCGTCTTAGTTCATCAATAAACTTTTCTAATTTTTGATTGATTTCCATTTTAATATATTTTAATAAATAATACAATTTCTTCAAATTTGAATAATTTAACTAATTCAAAAATTTTTAATAATTTATATTTCAATTGAAATTTTAAATTGAATGCGCGAATTTAATAAATTAATTAAAAAGTTAAAAATATTTAAAGACAAAAAAATTTAATTAAATTTAATAATTTATGATATTTATTATTTTTTATAATTTTTATAATTTTTAATAATTTATAAAATGAGGGACCAAACTCGTAAACATATCTTTTAACATGACGGCTCGAGAATTTGTATTGCTCCCCATGTTAAAAAAAAAATTTAAATGTATATATTTGTTTGTTAATAAAAAATTAAAAATCTTGTTTTTAAAACAAAAAAAAACTTTTTTAAAATTATACAATTTTAATTTTGTGATTGTTAATATCAGATTTAGTTACGTATCGGACTTGCGAAGCTCAAGATAGATCCGATTTTATTTAAAATTTTTTTTATTTATTTAAATTAATTTATTACTAATAAAAACAATAAACTTTTTCTAAAAAAAAAAATAAATAAACTTTCTTTTACATAATAATTATTTAACCTAATAAAATAAAAAAAAAATCAACGTTAATTAACAGAAGCATTAGCAAGGGTGGCACTTGGCAAAGACCAAACAACCGATGTACGATCAGCTGATGTTGTAATAAAAGACATTTGATTTGGATGCCATCTAGCTTGAATTATTTTATCATTATGATTAGCCACAATAGACCAATTCAAAGGTTTTGTTAGATCGCCATGCAAATCGGTAATAATAACTTTATTGTCATAAGACGCTGTTAACAAATAATAAGCATTTGCAGAGAAACGAACACTTCTAATGTCAGAAGAATGTGGTTTGTAGATTTGAACAATTCTCGAGCCACGTATGTCATAAAGAGAACAAGCAGCATCTTCATGTCCTGACGCAAGCAATAATCCACTCGGATCAACAGCTACACCAGCTACGGGACTTCCTTGCAGAGCAATATTGGTTGATGGAGCTACTAGTTGTATAGACTCGGGTGTTCTCAAATCCCAGAAACGACAAGTCTTATCTTGTGAACCACTAACAAACACGTTTTTTGTTCCTGACCATGTATGTAATGAATATATATGACCAGTATGACCGGTGTATGTTCTAAGAGATTGTTGTGTTTGACAATCAAGTACATGAATTTTACAATCACCAGCTCCACCACTAATTAAAATATTGTTGTCTTCTTGTTGCATAAATATTAGGTCTCTAACAGTACCATTATGATAGGTCAATTCGATCTCTGAATCAGTGTCTTCAGTTAGATCAGGAGAAAACTTTATAAGTTTAATAGTTTTGTCATTAGAACCAGTTGCGATCAAATTTCCACTTGGATTCCAAGCAGTGCAATAAATAGAGCCGTAATGATGTTTACTCTTTTTATATAAAACACTAGCCGGTTTGCATTGATTATCAGATCTTAAAAATCAAAATAATTCAGAATTATTATTTAAGCTTTTAATTAAAATCTAAACAAAAATAGCTGACTTTATATTTGAAAGATTTGGATATGGACAAATGCGTAGACATTTAGAATTCGAACCAACTACATAATAATTTCCATTAGGATGAATATCAACAGCACGTACTGCTTGTTGATCTTCTATTGTACATATTGGTAAAAAAGAAGCCGATTTAGTTATGTCCTTTTAAAAAAAAAAAACAAAATTAATTTACAAAAATTCATTTTCTTTTATATTTCTAAGATAAGATTAAAACAAAATAATTGATTTTTTTCTTAACTCGAAAAGATTTTTTTAATCAAGCCAATATTTGCTTTAATTTGAATACAAATACTTTAAGAATATAATTGGTTATTTTATAATATGTCAAAATGTATTTACTATTGAACTATTTTAACTATTGATTATGGTATTGTTTTGTTTAAATAAAGAATTTTATGAAACATAAATATGTAAGTTAAAGTAGAAAAAGAGTAAGATAAAGTTTGGTATATCTTAACTTTTGATTCTGCATAGTCTTATATCATAAATGTATTTTGCTTTGAATAAAATAAAACATAAAATAATAGACTTTTGAACAAGAAAACTGAAGAGTGAAAATATTTGAAACCAAAAAAATATTTTTATCAAGCATAAAAGAACAAATTTCCCAATTAAGACATATCATATCTCTCTTTAGATAAGCATTAAATCTTAATTATTTTTTAATAGAGTTTTAAAATCTAACCTCTAGAGAATCAAACTTGGTGACTTCATTAATAGGTCTAATATGGTTTGTGTTTATTTTATTATTGTTATTAGTAGTATTAATACTATTTGCATTATTGTTATTATTATTGTTATTATTATTTGTTTTGATTGGAGATTGAATATTTGGAGATTGTATTGATGATCCAGAAGGCGATTTAGGATCAATATCGTTTCGACTATTATTTGATAAAATTAAGCCTGGCGACAATGATCTATTTATACCATCTAAATAATTACTAGTTAATTTATTCCTATTATTTATTGATTGTATTGGTGATTGAACTAAAAATGATTCATCATCTAAATTTCCTAAAGTTTGATCTAACAAATTATTAGATTTATTTAAACTATTTCTGTTTTGTTGATTTTGTTGTTGTTGTTGTTGTTGCTGCTGCTGTTGTTGCTGTTGTTGTTGCTGATGTTTAGAAACCGATACTGCATTTAAAGCATTGTGTACATTTGGTGATTTCAATTGTTGTACATATTCATCTCTTTTTTTCTCTTTTTCTTCCAATTGTTGAATTATTTGAGCTTTATTTTTTTTATATTCTTGAAATAAAGTTGAATCGGACATTGGATTAGATGCATGATTAGATAAACTCTCTCTTTTTAAATCAAGTACATCTTCTTCTTTAATTCCATTCAATTTAGCTCTAGTATTCATCAAATCAGTTTCATTAACAACACCATTCATATTAAACAAACCAATTGATTTAGTCAATTCATTTATATTAGTTTTTTTTGATCCATTTGAATTCGATTCATAACTACTATTTGTATTATTATTATTATTATTATTATTATTATTATTATTATTATTATTATTATTAGTCAAGCTCATTTCAATACCACTAGTAAATATTTGTGATTTAGTCAAACCAAACGAAAGACCTTCGTATTGAGGTGCCAATGATCTAGACATGAGTTCGGTGTTTTTAGAACGACCAGTAGGTACAGCGTTATATGGAAACAATTGTTGTGGCTTGATTGGCGTAGCTAGAATAGCGTCTGCCCATGTTGCTTCCAAATTGGGTTTTAAAAATTTATCCATACTCAGTTTAAGTGGTTTCTCTTCAAAAGGACATGAAAATGTGTCCAATGGTAAAGCATGCAACCAAGACAATAAAGAAGCGTCTGTTTCGCTCAAATGCTGTTGTAAAAGTATTATAGCCGGATCAGCTAAATTATAATTCTCAACTGAATTGGTCGCTCTTGCTTGACAATATTCTACACACGATTCGTACAAAACACCTTTTACAATCAATTGAATAAGTCTCTCGTTTTGACTTATTCGTGTTCGATTTGTTGTTGCCTCGTTGTTTGACAAGAATTTGTTTATTAAAGGTAATGTTTCTTTAAAACATTGCAATCGACCGCTAGATGGATTCCAATTTTTGTACTCGTTGTGATCTTGGAGACGCGGCGAGGTCAACAATAGACACAACTTTTTGTGTTCATCATCGCTTGGCGCGTATTGTCGCAAGTCGTTTAAATAAGTTACTAATTGATCTATTGATAGCTGATTGTCGATTTGATTTGCTTCCGATTTAAGACATAATAACTCGAGATATTGATATTTTAAAATCAAAAAATAGAATTGTTTCGAATTGAATAGTTCGATTTTTAAAAAATAAATTAAAAAAAAATCTATTTAAGCTGATTTATTTTTTGATTTTTTAAATCTTGATGCTTCTGTCTGTGTGCTTTTAGACACTTGGTAGTGCAAAACTTATAATCAAAATATTCAAAAGGAACACTTGAAGACATATCATTTCCGCAATACCAACATGTACAAATATTTTTTATTTGAACAGGAGAATATTTAGCTTTAGTAATTGAATCCAGCTCATCTTTTCTATTTGTTGGCATAAAATTAACAAAATTACGATCCACGATCAACATTCTTTTTTCTTGATCAGTAAAAGCAAAGACAAAAACAATTTTTTCTCATTTTCTTTAGTTTCAACTAATTTCTCTTTTTGTTTTATTTCAGCTTTTCTTTCTTTTTTCATTTTTTTTTTTAAATTTTTCTTTTCTTTTTCTTTCTCTAATTTATTCATTTTTAAACTTTTGATTTTTTTGGTCTATTTCATCAAATTAAAGATTCATTTAATTTCATTTCAAGAGTCGGTCGGAAACTCATAAAAGGTATACTCCTTAGTCTTGTATCATTTTTGTCAAATATTGTTTGCATTAAACCCACCAATAACCCTTTGTTATACTAATAAATATTCTACTACATTTATCTATTTCTGATTTCCATTCGACACCTATTAAATTCTTTATATCATCATTAAACAATGTTTTTTGTCTTCGTCTAATATTTGCTCCTGCTGATTTAGCATGTTTTTGTTGATCGTGTTGACTTTCTACACCACCACGTTTGGCTCGAACTACATAACGATGAAATGTATTATGATTTGAATATACCAGCAGCAAAATGACCTGCTGAGATCAAAATTATACAACTTCTATATTCGATTGGATTTAAACATTTAACTAAATTTAACAATTCAGTTTGAGTCTCAGGTATATTCTTTTTAGGTTGAATTAAACACCGATAAAGTGATAGAATAGTTTTGTCTGAGAGTTTGAATACCATTTTTGGGCTATTAAATTGTTTTGTTTGTTTGTTATCTAATTCTTCTTCAGAAGAAGAATCACTTTGACTAGCATTATCTTCTTGTTCAGTATCACTCCCCGATATACTTGAAATATCGCTTAATTTCTCTAACTCTTCAGCTGAAACTATCGATTTTCCTTTTAACTTTTGCTTTAAATTAAACAAATGCAAATCACCTTTAAAATGTTGAATCTATTTTGAATAATAATCAAAATCACTTAAAATTATTTTTTTTTTGTAATTAATCAGAGATTCATATAAAACATGTTCTTCTCGACTAGGAAAATCTAATAAACAACTCAAACATGAAATTTTATCGGTGAGATTTAATGAAGATGATATTTCTTGATGATGTAATTTAACAATAGGTTTTTTACCTGGTTTTTCTTCTCAGCTTAATTCAAATCATAACCATATAAATTTAGATACTATGAATCTATAAAATTTAATAGAATTGAAACTTAAAATAAAATTCTTAAAAAGCAAATTTACAGTGTTTAAAGTTAACTTCCAGAATCGGTAAGTTTACATCATTTTACGTAAAATTACATTATTTTAAGTAAGATTACATTAAATTACATCAAATGTATGTTGTAAGAAAATGTAATTTTACATTAACTTACGTTAATTTACGTAAAATGATGTAAACTTACCGATTCTGGAAGTTAACTTTAAACACTGTAAATTTTAAATTAAATCTTAATCTATTTAAAAAATTTTCTTTTTCGTTAAAATTCATAAAATCTTTTATTAGCAAAAGAGTTTAAAGCGGGAAAAATTGTTTCAGCTTTTTGAAAAAAAATTCAATGATATTGAGTTTAAAGCATATTAGATTTATATATTATAATACAGGATAAATGTTGTTTAAATAAATCAACCATGTTTAACATTCAAAATTAAATTATAAGATAAATTGATTTTTAATGCTTATTTATTTAAATAAATGCCATGATATATAAGATTAGAAAAAGAATAAAAGGAGAAATTAGTTAATCAACCCATTTTCCACTAAAAATTAAACTTAAATTATTTTGACTACCACTAGTTTGTGGAATATAAACACCTGAGTTGTTCAAAAGAAGAGGATCATAACCACCACCACTTAAATATAACAAATCACCTTCGGTTCTGACAAATGTGTAAATAGTTTCAAAATTGTCTTTCCATATAGTTTCAGAAACATATTCAAAAATCAAAGTACCATCGTCTGATTGCCATTTTTTATATGAAAATTTTTTAACACAAGCAGCTAAAGTAAAGTAAATAAATTAAATTAGGCAAAAAATAAAAATTTCAAAAATTAACCATTGATATGATTTAAACACACCATTAAACCTTTATAATAAAAATAAATTAAAGAAATTAAATTGAATTAGTAATAAATATATTTATACTTAATAAAATAAACAAAAATTTTGTATTCATTTTGAATATGACCATATATTTAATATTCAATTATTTAGTCAATAGAAATCTAAAATACATGTTATATGTTTAAGCAATTTAAAAAAAATTACGTAAAAATCGGAGAAAAAAAGATATTTTTTCGAATTTCGGATTGGATACCGGATTGAGTTTGGCGAAACTTAATAATTAAATTAATTTTTATTAAAATTTTTTAATATTTTTATTAATATTTTTTAATTATACTTGTCAAATGATATTAAATAGTTATGCAAAGTTAAGCTGTATTCAAATCTAATACAATGTTTTATTTATGGTTCCAAACTAAGTCAAATGATTCTCGAGTTTATTGCAGCTCTGGATCAGATTAGTGGTTGTTATATGTACTGAGCGTCTCTTGCCTAACTATTAACAATATTTTCTGTTTTTCTTTTTTGACTATTCGATTTCTAATCCGCTCCACTTAACTCAATCCAGTTTACAATCTCAAATCCGGTAATCCACCATACAACACAAATGAAACTTAAACAAAGCAGATATAGCTTTTATAATTTAAAAAAAAAATATAGAAATTTTTAAATTTTAAACAACTAAAGTTTAAATTTTAAATATTAGAAATATTTATACCCAAAATTTTTATATTAATTTCTCTATAAATATTTCAACTTTAGTTAATATTACTTGAATTTTTGATAAAAATTGGTAATTTAATACGATTCTATTATTTTTTTTTCATTTATTCCTAAATTTTCAAATATTTTTATTTTTAAAAATAACCTATCAAAAAATATTAATGTAACCAAGTTGAAGATTTTATAGCATAAAAATTCTTAAACCTCATATGTCAAATAAATAAAAATTTTTTTATTTTTAAACGATTGTTCAATGTTGTGTGCTGTAAAATCTAAAACTTGATTGCACAATATTCTTTGATTGGTAATTTTTTTTACATTTTTTTTTCAATATTTCAAATTATTAAAATATAATAAACTTATTTAAACCAAATAAAATCTTGAAAAAGTATTTTTTTAAAAGGTAAACTATTGAATCTCCCCCACGAGCAAATCGACTAAACTTATATATATATATTCTTGTAGATCTCTTTAAGCTGATCACGAATATGTGGTTGGTTTGTTGCAGGCAATTACCAATAAAAAATTACAGGGTGCTAAAATTTGACTTTTTAACATTAAAAAGGTTATTTTTTTTAATTTTTTCAAAAAAATATTTTATTAATTGATAAAAAATTTATTCCACGATCGTTCTGAGATTATTGATTGTAGGGATGTAGGGTTCGGCTTAGGGGTTAAGGTTAGGGTTAGGGCTAGGGCTAGGGTTAGTTTTGGATATAAGGCATAAAGTTTTGGAGGAAAAATTAATATACCGTATTTTCGCACTTTTTACGCCATGGCGTTAAACCTGAATCTTCATTTTTAACGCCATGGCGTTTTTAAATGAAGTAGAATTTTCTTGCATCAAAAATTCATTTTTAACGCCATGGCGTTAAATTAGGTTATTCAATATTAAGGACCGTTTTTCGAGTTTTTTTAATTCAGGTTTAACGCAATGGCGTTAAACACGGTTATTCAAGATTTAAAATTAAATTTTAATGTTAGAGTAAATTTTTTTTTTAAATTAAGAATTTTAATAACAGATACCGGTAGATTAAAAAGACAATTTTTAATAAAATAATTATACGGATTTATTTCGAATTAAACTTTAATTGATTTAAATTAATTAAAACGATATAGATATTAATTTTTTAAATGTCTTTAAATTTTTAAAATAGCGGAATCTTTAGTTTTTGTTTTAGTTTATTTATTTGTTTTTAAAAGGCTTGAGTATTCGCTTAGCGGAATAGTTTTTTTTTCAAATTTTATAGGCTGAAAAAAAATAAAATTAAATTCTTGTCTCTCCTATTTTTTTTTTAGAAAAGTTGCGACAAATAATATCTGGCAAAAAAAATTTCTGTGTTTATTAATTTTTTTAAAACAACCGCCGCTATCTTATGTTTTTGATCCTGTATTCATTTATCTGTATAATAATTAATTTGTATTTATATTATTTTTTTTAAATATACAAAAAATTAAAAAAAAATTTTAAATCTTGAATAACCTAATTTAACGCCATGGCGTTAAAAATGAATTTTTGATGCAAGAAAATTCTACTTCATTTAAAAACGTCATGGCGTAAAAACTGCGAAAATACGGTGATAATAAATATTATTGTATAATTTGTGACATCCTACCAATTCATAAAATAATAAGTTATTATAAACATTATTTTAAACGATTTTATAAAATTTCGATAATTTGTAAATGATCTTTTTTAAAATTAAAGTAACCCAAAAACAATACTATCAATCGATATATAAACAATCATTAGCTTCAGCTAAATAAAATAAAAGTTACCAATTATGCAAACTTGATTCTTAATAAGAATTTTAAGCCAATAACTAAAATTTTTATATTATGTATATTTTGAAAAAATAAAAAAAATAGTCTTCTTAAGGCTAAAAATTCAAATTTGAACACCCTTTAATTTTTTATTGGAGACTCCCTGCAATTAACCAAGCATATATTCGTGATCAACTTAAAGAGATCTACAAAAATATATATAGGTTAAGTCAATTTGCTCGTAGGGGAGATTCTATAGTACTTCCGCAAAATTTCCTAGAAATATTTCTGGCTTAATTTATTATTGGTCTTTCAACTCAAAAGTTGAAGATGTAATTAATTCAGCTAATTTATATGATCTATCTGGCACTAATTTTACTTTAAAGAGATTTAATAGAACAAGCTCAGCAATCAATTTTACCTATGGGTTTCATAAAATACCTTCAGTTTATTTACAAGAATCTATTACAATAATGGTATTGGTTAAAATATAATTTCGATAAAGCATTTTTATTAAGTTTGACTAATTCGAAGATAAATAATCATATTTATATTTATTTAACTTATAATAGTCATAATACACCTAAATTTCAAAACTATTATAATTCAACTTAAAATAAAATTGTATCTTGATAATGAAATACATTTTGAAATTTGGACTGATATTAGAATAGTAGTCAATATAAACACATGTTCAATTTATCTGAATGCTAATTTATCAAAATTTAATTTTATTGATAAAATTAAATCTGGCATAAGAAAAAATAATTACATACGATTTTTTTCATGCACTAAAACCCGAAACCTTGTTAATTTCCAATTTTTTGATTGGCTGGTGAAGAGATATAAACAATCATAAAAACATTCAAAGTAATTTTCAAAAAGCTTATGTGATTAAATAGAAAAAAATTTTTTTTTCAAAATACTAATCACCAAAATAAAAACTTGTATTTAAACTTTTAACTTAAATTGAAAAAATTATATACTGTGCTGCTACGATACTGTGTTCCAGAGTAAAAATTTTACGTAAAATTACGTAAAAAAATGTAAAAAATGTATATTTAAAAGTAAAAAATGGTAAAAAAAGCGAATTAATGAAATTTTTAATTTTATTTATTTTAAATAAACAAATTATAATTAAATTTAATGATTAGACCAATCTCCATCTTTTTCAATTCAAATAAAACAAAATAAACTAAATTGCAAATAAATAAAATTAAAAATTTCATTAATTTGCTTTTTTACCATTTTTTACTTTTAAGTATCGATTTTTTACATTTTTTTACGTAATTTTACGTAAAATTTTTTAAATTAAAACCTATTTAATAATATTTTAAGTAAAAGCAATTTTTTAAAAAAATTACAAAATTTAGTAAAAAATTGAAAAAAAATGGATTTTTTTGGCCTTTTTTGAATTTACTAATTTTTACGTAAAAAATAGTAATTTTACGTAAATTAACGTAAAATAACGTAATTTTACGTAATTTTACAACATGTGTTTTACGTAAAAAAATGTAAATTTACGTAATTTTACGTAAAATTACGTTATTTTACGTAAATTTACTCTGGAGCACAGTATCGTAGCAGTACTGTATACAAAATGACAAGTTTTTTCGATCAGCAATTTTATTTTGAAAAAAAATTAATATGGAATTTCATTTCCTTTATTATCAATAACTTTTAAGAGTCTGCTATTGAAATTAAGATAGATATTTTTTACTGTTTCTTTCTTTTGTGTGTTAATTGGTAATAAGGAAAATATCCCCGTTTTTTTTTCAACAAAAATTAATATCCTATTTGCATGTGATTTATTATCAAATCTTAGAAACTCATTCTCTTTTTGCGTTAAAGCATAAGCTCCTGATATTTCTAATTTAGAAAAATCACTAGGTATTGTTGGCTTATTAGTTGATCTAATTTTAGTCAAATTGCTACATATTTTATCGTATGAAGGAAAGTATGCAGCCACTGCTCTTTCAGGTATGTTTTGGTTGAGTAAATTTTTTTGGGCTTCGTCGTAGCATTCTTTCAAAGACTTTGATTTATTGTTAAATACTTGGGATTTTAATTCTTGCTCAGCTTTTTTTGTCGCAATTTCGGCCTCATTTATTAAAACATTACAAATATGATTATCGTTGAGTCTTTTAATAGATTTATTATTATTATCAATTGTTATGCTTGCAAAAATTTTTTTTTTGGTCTTTTGAGCACATACGTATCTTGATGTATTTTATTTTTCATTTAACTCTTTGAACCAATATTCTTGATTTTGATAAATCAAGATATTATGAGACTGGGCAGTTCCACGAGTTGCCAAGTTGTTTTTAAGGAAAACAATTTCTGCTGTCATTTTAGATTTTTTTTGCTTAATTTAGATTTTTTACTATTTTGGTAGGAATTAAATTTTTTGGTCATTTTTATAAATGATATACCAATTATACTCTATTTAGTTAATTAGAATATAAGGTTCAAAAAAAAATTAAGAGAGTATTTAGTATTTATAGTAAAATTTTTTAAGCTTTTTAATTTATTAATTTTTTAATTAATTAATTAATTAGATTTTAATTATATAATTGGTCAAAAAAAATTTTTTTTCTTATTTTATTATTGGCTAATATTTTTGGGTTTCAGGAATATTTTCAACGGGAATATTTTCCTTATTTTATAAACGGGGATAAATTGTAGCAGAGATAAATTGAAATGGGGATGATTTCCTGAAATTACAAATGGAATTAAATTCAATGGGAATAATTTCACGGGTATTAATTATTTCGGGGATAATTTCCTTTCAATCTGTTAATTCTGTCAACAGCTTGCTCGCTAGTAATGATATAAATATGGATTGTTTAAGTGATAAAAAAACCTTAGAGCCTTGTTCTAGTAGTTCGGCAATGACGAAAATCGAATTTTAGATGAAAAATTGTGAAGAGGGTTTTCCAAGTGAAATAGTAATAAAATTTATAATTTATTTTTTAAGTTTTTAAATGTTATCAATTAAGATTTTAAAAAATTTTTTAATATTTTTTGAATGTTTAACGATACAAATCTCTTGAGAATCCGAGCAACACGTCCAGAAACTTATATTACTGAACTAGTAAATATATAAAATTAGAAAATCTATTAATAGACCAATTTAATTTAAATTATTTTGTTTATTAAAAGAGTATTCATCAGATTCATCAGATTCAAAATTATAAAATAATACTGATGATTCTTGTAAAAACTTTTGTGAAATAAAATAAGTTGCTTATTATAATGGTACATTTTATTATTATCATTTTTGAGCTTATTCAAAAGCACAAAAAATTTATGAGACCATTGATGGTTTTATTTTGAATAAACTTAAATTAAAAATTCTAATATTTTATTATTTTATCCATAATACAAGGAATACCGTAAAATTTTTACGAGAATCTACCGGTAAGATATCTCCTAACAACGAACACTAGAATTTAAAAAATTTTTAACAGCAATAAAAACTTTTTGTGTTATGCTATTCCAGATATATAAAACTAGAAATAAAATAAATAAAATTTTAAAGTTATAATTTTAAAGGCTTTAATTTTTTTTAATACCAAAAATATTTTTTATTAATATCAAAATTAATCAAAAAAAAACCAAAAAAATTTTTATAATAACAAAAATGTTTTAATTAGTATCAAATAAATTTAATATAATTTTTATTTTTGGCACATTTAAAAAAATTTTTTACTTTTTAGAAACCGATTTAGCTGGACGGCCTCTTTTTTTGTGGTGGTTGATTATCATCTGAATTTAAATTATTATTTAAATTTTGTTCTTTAGCCGGGCGGTCTCTTTTCTTCGATTGAATTGTTACAATAAGAGTAACTGTAGAATTCGTATTCTCTCCCACTTGAATAGAGACTTCTGTAGGACCTGAACTTGGAACTTGAATATTTTCATTTGTTAGACCTGGATTCAACAATATTGATTGAATAACTATATTTGAATTTCTTATCAAAGCAAAATTAGCTTTTTTTCTTCGTCCACGTTTTCCATTACTTTCAATATTTAGATGCAATGTTTCATTTTGCTTCAAGAAGTTCACAGGCATATTTAAAATGTTTATCATTTACACTAGATTGAATTGATTAATTATCATTCAAAATGACATTTCTTTGTTCAACTCTTTTTAAATTTTCTTGCAATTTTCTCTCTACGTGAGCCCAACATGAAATACGTTTTTCAAGTTGATAAACTGATTTGAAATCATTAGAAATAGCAGTAGCAGCATCAGCTATGAGTACTTTCGGATCAAAATTATTCTGATATATAACATTTGACAAATCTTTTACAGTTTTAAACATAAATGCGAATTATTCGAAGGGTGAAAAGATCGACTTTTATCTGTAGTGCCACAAATCAATAATGGTAGATTAGCCGAGTTAACTTATAAGTTGCATCAGCAGCAATATGATCAGGAAATTGAGTAAATGATATAAGATGTTTGGTTGAAATGAAAATCGTGAAGTTAATGTTATTTATATCGAAATTGAATTTTGAAACTACAAATATTTGATGTTGATCATCTGGTATTGAACTATTTGTATCAGCCCATTTTTTCAAATCGTCTAAATTCATTTTGAGTCCTTCCGTTTTGGTTTTGTTTCTTTGAACAAGATTATTTATTTGCTTTGAAGTTAATTCAACGAAACCGTCCACTATGTTATTTCTCAACCATCTCATTATTTCTTTTGGTGTCTTTTGTTCAATACTATGCATCTTTATTACTGCTTCCATTGTTTTTTCTGGAATGTTTTTATCTACTTAAGAATGACTGTGTTCAATATCTTCGAGAAAGAGGTCAACACTTGTATTTGATCGTGACAACAATATATACATTTTTTTGGTGCATTTAGAACACTTGTAATTTATTTTTTGACCTTTCTGAGTCATATTTTTATTTTTTTTAGCCCATTGTGTTTCTTCAATAGAAACTAGATTCTATAGTTTCTACCTTGTTTACGTAATTTTTTGGGATGTTGTTCAATTTCCTCAACATCGATGTCTGTATCGTCATTAAGATTATCATTTCTTGCAATTAAAATTGATGTTGATGAATCGCTTTCAGTATTAATCATTTTCCAGTTCTTAAGTTATATTTTTTTGCTTGAATGATTAGTTTAGTTTAGTTTATTTATTTGGTTTTAAAAGGCTTGAGCTTTCGCTCTTTTGCCTTCCTTTTAAAATAATAAAAAGAAAATGAATTAAAAAGTATTTAAATTAGTTTTTAAAATTGAATTGTACTCATCTAATTACATAGAGTATTTCTATTGGTGTATTTCCATCTCTACTATGTCCTAGATTTTCAATTGAGTCTATGATAAGAGGATTTTAATATTTCTAGGCTCTTTTCTCTTATTGTTTAAGTATGCTTCTTGAAATTTAGATTTCGATCAAGTGTTACTCCTAGGTATTTTGGTGTGTTGTTTATAGGTATCTCTTCGTTAAAAAACTCTAGTTTGAAATTTCCATTTGTAATTCTTTGTGGTATTTTTCCTTTTGAGTAAATCGTATAAGAGCACTTTTTACCAGCAGTATTTAATCTCCATTTATTGAACCAGTTTTCAAGTTTTTTTAAATATCTTTGCATTTGTACATTAAGCCGGTTTAAGTTTTTGTCTTTATTAAAGGCGATTAAGTCGTTTGCAAATAGTAAGCTTGTAATATTGTGATTCGGAAATACGTTACATTCTCTTATGTCATTTATGTAGATCAAAAAAAGTGTAGGAGACAGTATCGCGCCTTGTGGTACTCCAGTCTCAATGTCAAATAGTCTTGATGATTCGTTCTCCACTTTAACATAAAATTTTCTATTTAATAGAAAGTTTTTTATCCAATCGCCAATTTTTTTCGGTGTCCCAATTTTACTCAGTTTAAACAGTAAACCATTATGCCACACTTTATCAAACGCCTTCATTATATCAAAGATTACACCACAAACTTTTTCTTTGCCGTCTATTGCTTCTAGTGTTTTTTGGCAGAAATAGAATAAGCTGTCGGTTGTTTGCCTATTTGGTCTAAAGCCAGATTGGTACTCATTTAAAATTTTATTTTTTTCAAGGAAGTTTAAAAGTCTAGTCTGAACTAGTTTTTCAATTAGCTTTATGATTGAGTTAGTAACGCTAATAGACCTATATTTTGAAGGAATTTTAAGCCTATACTTCGATCATTTTCATCTTTCTCTAACATTGTTATTTTCGCTATTTTCCAAACATCTAATATCTCTTGATTTTTCCAAGATAGATTAACGATTTTTAACATTCTAACAGGTTCACTAGATGTTTGTTGGTTATACCGTCCGGACCAGGCGCTGATTTTTTGTTTACAGTTTTTAGAGCATTTTCTAGTTCCGCTATCTTAAAATCTTCGTCGAAATTTGAATTTTCTTTATTTGTCTTAAAAAGATTTGAGCTTTGATCTCTAATAAATGCATTTACTTGTTCTTTGTTTTTATTGTCAAAACGCTGATTATTTTGCTCTGAGAATATTTCGGATAACATATTGCCGAAAAATTACCGCTTTGTTATAGTCTTCGGATATATTCTGATTGTTCACGATTAGCTCTGGAATTTTTTTTTGGGTTTTTGATTGAATTCGAGATTACCAATTTGTTTAATTTTTCTCCAATAATCGGCTGAGTGTGTTTTATGCTGATTAATTTGTTTACAGCAGTTTATCCAATTTTTCTCTTGAATAGCTTTCATTTCTTTTTTTATAATGTTTGTTAATAAGTTATATATTTTTTTTAGTTTACAATCGTTATTATTGTTTTTCAATTTGTTGATTGTCTTTTTTTTAATATTAATAATATTAACTAAATATTTTGGTAATGTTTTACATTTAAGCCTTCTTGTTTTAACAAAAGTTGAAGTTTCTTCAGATGATTTAATCATTTGGTTAAAATGATTCTAAATTGTTGTTAAATCTTGCTCGTTTTGGTCCATTTTTGTATATATTTGTATTTTTTCTTCAAGATTGTTTTTGAATAATTTCCAGTCTATTTTTTTTATCATTTTTATTTTTCTTTGATTTGTTTTTTTTGTTTTAATGTTAAATGCTGCTTTAATTGGGTAATGATCGCTCAATAGATTGTTTGAGAAGGTTTTAATGAAATTAAATTTATTTGATAAGTCGTTCGAGATGATTATCAGGTCAATAACTGTTAAGGGCTTATAACTCAGGAAATAATATAATTAAACAAATATATGCTTTTAAAATATTTATTAAAATAATTTAACTCTTTATAAATTATAAATTTAAAATCCAAATCAAAATCCTCTCTATCTATAATCTTTAAACAATTATTTATACTAACATCGAGATGTGTTTAATAAACGTGATTTTATTACTTAATCGTAATAAAACTAATATTAAAATAATATCTAAGAACTTAAGCGCCATTTAGTTTACTTTTTAGAAAAATAGATTTTCTAGAATATTTTTATTGTTATTTGTCCCTCAATAAACATTACTAAATTGCGTTTCTAAATTAATTATTTATTTTTAAAATTAATTATTATTTATTTATTTAGGCGGTTAACAATACCCCCCTCTTTTAGAATCAGCGTCTCGATGATTAGTTTACAAATATAATAATATTAAATATATAGTTTAAAATAAAAAATTCTTATTATTTATTTTTTTTTTTTTTTTTTTTTTTTTTTTAGTATTCTTCATCTTTTGTAATCATAGTCGATCTTAAATATTCTTCTGTTATAGGATCAAGTTTGACTATTTTACTTTTCATCGTTTTCTTGTGTATCCAAGCTGCAATTTTAAATCGTTTAAAACAGCATATTGCGATAATTGATGATACAATTACTACCAAAATAATCAAAAGATAAACAAATATTTTTGTTTTATAACCATCCAATATTTGTAACGTTGAGTTCTTTATTATGTTAAATTGATTTAAAATCAAACTACTTTCTTGTAACTCTTCTTTAAATAATAATTTATGTTTTAATTCTGTTACTTCATCATAGTGTCCATTTTGAATTTCAGATAAAACATCTATATGTTCTAAAATTCTTTTATAATGAGGAAAATTCATTTTTCCATCTCTAAATTCTAAATCACCAATATCAACAGTTTTAACATTTTTAACCGTAGAAATTATATTATTGTTCTTTCTAACAAGTAATTTATTTGTGTGAAAATATCTAAATAACGGATCAATACATATATTAGTTTTCGTTGGAACCGCTTTTATTATTCCTCTTTCAGATAGAAATCCAATATTGGTTTTATTTTCAAATTCAAATTTTACTACTAAATCTGTTGAACAACTATCAGTTTTCAAATCTTGTTTCTCTAAGACTTCAATTTCATGAATAATCATACAAGTAGGTATGCGTAATACACCATTTTGTACATAAATAATAGTTGGGAAATCTTTGTTATTTCCTATCAAGGTAAACTCGTTTTCTCTTTGTCTGAAGTCTCTTAAATAAATCTTCAATGTTTCACAAATTCTAAAATTTATAGCTTCTCTTTTTAGATACGCATTATAAATCGCACCGTCTTGCTCAGATAATATTAACTCATGAATAGTCGGTTCAAGCTTCGATAATATGATTTCGCTCTGTTCGAGGTTTTTGGCTTTACTGTTCCATGTTACATATAAGCCTTCCGCAGTACCATATATATCCATATTACATTCATCGAATTTTTTAGTCAGTTTAAATAAATGTCTCGAGTTATTACTATATATAATGTCGTCTCCGTAATGAGAAAAAGAATCTTCAGTAATAAAAGTATAAGGACAACTACTAATTGCATCGCTAGTCCATATAATAATAGAGTCGTCGATTCTACAATTCAAATCTTTTGCCTTACAATTACTATGGAATAAATTATCATCTTTTGAACGAGCTGTAATAATCCTATATTTTAAAGAACATTTAATTCCTTCTTTCTTAATTGTTCCTAACCATTTATACTCTTCTTCTGGAGTACCGTCTAACTGACATCCAAATTCATCGCATATCATGCGTTTCTCCCCACATTTCTTGTCTCTTACCATAGTTTCACAGTCATTGTGTGTCAATTCAACAACTGTACTCGAAATCTCTTTTGTTCTTGCACCAAAAAAATTTTCTGATGTTTCCATTTGTATTAATTCTTCTTTACATTGAAAAGCCTTACCATTAATTTCGTCAAGTTTTTTCGAAATAATATAAACTTCATTGTAAAACGATTTTTCTTTTAATAACTTCCCATCAGGTATCGGTTTAGTACAGCTTCCATCAATATCAAATACTGGGTTATCTTTCTGTGTATCACAATAATAAAACGTATCGTTTACTTTTATAAAAAATAAGAAATATATAATCGTCGTTAGCAAATAAAAAATAGAATTTGCTTTTTGTGTTTTAAGTTTTTTCTGTTTTTTGTTGTCAACTGCATCTTCTTTTTTCCAATAATTTGTAATAATTGTAATGTCATCAAAATTTTTTGCAGGTTCCCAAGTATTTTCACTCTCAGGATAGTTTTTCCATTTGACAAGATATTTATAATCATTTCAATCTTTTTTATGGTTTACGATTTTTTCGACTTCGTAGTGCATGTCTTCCTCATCTTCCTCCTCAACAATTTTAAGTTTATGTCTTGGATAAGATTTTTCAAGAAGATTGCCTGTTTTATCCTTCAGTTTATAATTTCCTTTCTCAGTTCGTTCTAATACCTTAAATGGTCCTTTAAATTTTGGATGTAATTTATCATGTATACCATCTTGCTTTACGTATACTGATTTTCCTTCTGGTATCTCTACCTCTGTTATGTTCTCTCTTCTGTTTTGTATTTTAATTTGAGTCTCTTTATTATTTTTTATGTTTTCAATTGCTTTAGGATGTGTATCTTCTATAAGTTTTTTAATTTCTTTACTTCTATACACAATTGTATCAGGCTCTTCTTTTTCATCATTTGTGGTCCAGTCATCAAATGTGTTCATTTTTCTACCAAACATTAATTCGAATGGGGTAAAACTGGTTGATGAATGAACTTTGGTTCTGTAAGACAATAAAACAAAAGGTATCCATTTCGGCCAAACTAAATTATTTTCTCCTGTAAATTTTGCTAAAGATTCAACTAAAACATGATTCATTCTTTCAGTTTGTCCATTAGTTCTTGGATTATACGCTGAAGTGACTCTATGTTCAATTCCGACAGCATTTAATAATTGCTTTACAAGTTTATTGTTAAATTCCGTTCCTTGATCGGAAAGTATCTCTTTTGGTGGTCCAAACAAAGATATATACTCAAGTAACTTTTCAGCTATTTCTTCAGCATTTTTTGATTTTATTGGGGTCGCCCAAGGATATTTTGTTACGTATTCAGTTATCACAAGAAGACCTTTATAACCATCAGGTGTTTCAGGTAAACCGAATGTTAAATCAATACCAATCCTATCAAATACACCTTTACATTCTAAAGCTTTTGCTGGATGATCAATTACTTTTTCCTTTTTATGCATTTTGCATTGTTTACACAATTTTATAATTTTCTCTGTATCTTTGGTCATTCCTCGCCAAAAGTATGTATCTCTTAATCTAGATAACGTCGCATCCAGTTGGAAATGTCCTAGCAAGTGTGATACGCATACCTACTTGCCTTTCATCTTTCTTAGGTACGATCAAGTATTTTTCTTTGGCAACATCAGGTTTATATACAATTTTCCCATCTTTGTATTTATAATTTTCGACTAATTTGTCTATTCGTTTAACTTGTTTCGAGGCTAATCCTGGTAAATGTTTGCCCGTCTTTAATCTATATAAAAGTGCATCGTCCTCGTATATATCAATTGACTTGACAATTTCATTTTCTGGTTCAAAGTTGTTTATAAGTGTTAACTCCATCACAGGTCGACTAAGTGTGTCTGCATTTGAATGAATTATCCCTTTTCTATGTATTATTTCAAACTCATATGCTTGTAGGTATATTGCCCATCTAGCAAGTCTACCAGTCGGATCATTTATGTTCATTAGCCAAGAAAGTGCAGAGTGATCTGTAATTACTTGAAACTTATTTCCATAAAGATATATTCTAAAATGTCTTATACTCCAGACCACAGCTAAGCACTCTTTTTCAGTAATGTCATAATTTAATTCGGCACCTTTAAGCGTTCTACTTGCGTAAGCACACACGAATTCCTTGTCTTCATCGTCTTTTTGTGCTAAAATTGCACCCAAAGCGTATCCAGATGCATCAGTATAAAGTAGAAACTTTTTCGTAAATGAAGGTTGTCTTAAAATTGGATATTCTATTAATTTTCTTTTAAGCTCTTCGAAAGCATTATTCTGCTCGTCATCCCATACGAAAATATGTTCTCTTTTTAACAAACGCGTAATCGGTTCAGATATTTTAGCATAATCTTTAATAAATCTACGATAATAATTACAGATGCCAAGGAATTGCTGAACTTGCTTCAGATTCTTAGGTGGCAGTCTATTTTTTATAGCTTCCACTTTTTCTGGATCCATTGCTACACCTTCTTCTGAAATGATATGTCCAAGAAGCTTTATAGATTTAGCAAACCATGTACATTTTTCCGGGTTAATTTTTAAATTGTAAGATTTTAGACACCCTAAAACTTGGTTAACATTTTTAATATGATCCATAAAAGTCTAAGAATGTATCGTTATATCGTCCAAATATATTTCGACGTAAGGTAAGTTTCCTAAAATCTGATACATTAACTTGGAAAAATCAGCTGGAGCGTTTTTTAATCCAAAAGGTAATCTTTTAAATTGATAATGACCATCTGGGGTCGAAAAAGCTGTTATTTCTTTTGATTCATCCGTAAGACCCATTTGCCAATAACCGCTTTTAAGATCTAAAGTTGAAAATAACTTAGAACTGTTTAATCTATCAAAAATATCTTCGATTCTTGGCAGCGGCCAATTCTCGGTAATTGTGATCGCATTTAATTTTCTAAAATCAACACAAAACCTTTTTTTTCCATTCTTTTTTGGAACTAACACTACTGGCGAAGACCATGGAGAAGTTGAATGTTCAATTATACTTGCAATAAGCATTTCTTCGACTTCTCTCTTTATAATTTCTCTTTCAGCCATTGACTTCCTATATGGCTGGATAAATATTGGTGGTACGTCCTGTGTTCTTATGTTGTGCTTTCTTAACGTACACTCACCAAGATCGTTTAAGTCTTTTGCTGATACATCTTTTATATGTGGTAAAACGGATTGTTCAAATATTTCAATTTGTCCTTCTGAAAGACTTGTGCTATTAGAATCAATGCTAATTTTCTTATTAAATTCCCAATAAGTTTCTTCCTCTATATCAGGTTCGTCAAGAACTTCTGATATTAGCACATCATATGACTCGTCAACGTTAACATCCAATTGTTTATTTTTATCCAAGTAAATATTTTGACCTGGAAATCGTAACAGTTTAATTGCTGGATATAAGCCGGCTCCGGTTGCGGAAAACCAGTCTAAACCTAACAAAGCATCATGATCGTCATGTTCCATTACTAGAAAACTAATGAAACATGTGTGACCATTTATATCTACCAATAATTCATCAGTTTTACCAATGACATCTGTCGTAGCATTATCAGCTAATTTTACTTTAACATCACTCGCTTTTGTCTCGATTGCGTATTTACGCGTGACACGAGCCGACAGAATTGATGCGGTTGCACCACTATCAAAATACAGTTTTAATTTAACACCATTAATAGTACCATCGGCAGACAATAAACTATTCTCTTCATTTTGACAAGTAAGAACTTTTTCCATTTTTTCTTTAATTTCTGTAATTTCATTTACTTGTTTAAAATTCAATCTTTTTCTACAATTTTTCGAAATATGCCCTTCTTTGTTACATTTAAAGCATTTTACCTTTGCTTTTGTATTTTCTCTTTTCTGATAAGAGCTTTCTATGGGTTTAAACCCCTTAGAATTATTTTGAAAAAACCTTTTCTTCTTTGGAAACTGTGCCCTAGAATAATTAATCTTATGATCATTATTTGAATTTTCTCGGCAGCATTCTTCATACATTGATGCATATTTTATTGCATCAGATAGTTTAGTAACGTCTTTACTTAGAACTTCATAGCGTGTCTTTGGATGTAAAGCATCCAAAAATAAAAATATTAATTCAGTTTCTGGCATACCACTCAATTTATTTGCTAATTGCTGAAATTTTAAAGCGAATTTATCAAAATTACCATTACATTTTAATTGCTTCAATTCCAACCTTATTTTGCGCTCTATATTAAGTGGTGTAAACACCTTTCTAAGGTGTTCAACAAACTCAACCCATCCTTCCAGAGGGTGATTCTTCCTAAATGCTATGAACTGCTGCAAGGCATTTTCCTTTAACAACGGTAAAACCGCCAAAAGAGCTTCTACTGGGTCATATTTTCCAATCGAAATAAAGCCTTCTATTATTAAAAGCCATTCTTCAAGGTTCTCTCCTACGTTTCCACTAAATTTGGGTAAGCTAGAGTCTAAAACGTTAAATTTCTGAGGATTTGCATGTGTTATATGTTGATTTGAAGAACTTGCTTCAATCTTTGGTTCAATTTTTGTTCTACTGTTAATCCTTTTTGAAAGATCTTTAAGAATATTTATCAGTTCATTTTTCCCACCATTTGATTTGGCTAAAAATCCTTGAATGGTTTTATCAAATTCATCCTTTGATACTTGTTTTCCATCCAAGTAAAAACCACATGCACTGGTTTGTGCATTAATTACACTGGCTAACTGCTCTTTTGTGTAACTATTCAAATATTCTGCTGGCACTTCTAAAGAAATGTTTTTCTCAGGCATTACCTTTAAATCTTTTATCGCTGCTACCAATTGTTAAGGGCTTATAACTCAGGAAATAATATAATTAAACAAATATATGCTTTTAAAATATTTATTAAAATAATTTAACTCTTTATAAATTATAAATTTAAAATCCAAATCCAAATCAAAATCCTCTCTATCTATAATCTTTAAACAATTATTTATACTAACATCGAGATGTGTTTAATAAACGTGATTTTATTACTTAATCGTAATAAAACTAATATTAAAATAATATCTAAGAACTTAAGCGCCATTTAGTTTACTTTTTAGAAAAATAGATTTTCTAGAAAATTTTAATTGTTATTTGTCCCTCAATAAACATTATTAAATTGCGTTTCTAGATTAATTATTTATTTTTAAAATTAATTATTATTTATTTATTTAGGCGGTTAACATAACGCTTTTATATTGAGTTTTTATGTTAGTAAGTGTTTGATTTTTGTTGTTTAAGATGTTGAAGTCGTATTTTTCAATTAAGTCAGCTAGTTGCTTGCCTTTTTTTGTTGTATTGGTGCAGTACCATTTGCTTGAATGACAGTTTAAGTCTCCGCATAGTATAAATGGTTTGTTCAGATTTAGTTCGCTAAACAGCTCTATTGGTATAGAATTTATGTTTTTATTTGAGCTATTGTCTGGTGGCAGGTACCAACTTATTACGTTGAATTTGTCAAAAGATGTAATTTAATGTAAGTCCCTTTTTTATAAGTATACCAACACCACCACCTCTACTATTTCTATTTCTACCTATGTAATTAAATGTTTCAAATTTCCTATTATATAAAAACATCCATTAAATAAAATCTATATTTTGATTTGTTGATTTTTTCTAATTAATCAAAAAATTACTTTCAGATTTTGGTGCATGAAACAATTCGCATCAATTTAAGATATTTAGAGCTTGAACAAAATATTTTTAAGAAAAGTATATTTTAAAATTAGAATATATGTTATAATACGGATTATTCTTTAGAAGAGGTAGGAAAATGGATTGGATAAATTGATGTAAAACTTGTCTATAAATATTTATAAATGAATTTTAATAAAATATTAACAATTTTCCTTTAACACTATATTCAGTATTTAAAAATAAATAAATAATTATTTATTTATTCTTGAAATATCGCTTAATTTCTCAAATTCTTCAGCTGAAACTATCGATTTTCCTTTTAACTTTTGCTTTAAATTAAAAAAATGCAAATCACCTTTAAAATGTTGAATCTATTTTGAATAATAATCAAAATCACTTAAAATTATATTTTTTTTTGTATTTAATCAGAGATTCATACTTGTATAATACTTGTTCTTCTCGACTAGGAAAATCTAATAAACAACTCAAACATTTAATTTTATCGGTGAGATTTAATGAAGATGATATTTCTTGATGATCTAATTCAACAACAGGTTTTTTCTATTTATGGTTTATTCTATTTATAACCTAAACAAAAACAATTTTTAATAAATAAATAAATAATCAACAATTTTAAACGTTATTATTTTGATTTTTATTTTAAATAATTTTAATTATAAGAATGATTAGATACTATGAATCTATAAAATTTAATAGAATTGAAACTTAAAATAAAGTTCTTAAAAAGCAAATTTAAATTTTTAATCAAATCTCATAATCTATTTAAAAAATTTTCTTTTTCGTTAAAATTCATAAAATCTTTTATTAGCAAAAGAGTTTAAAGCGGGAAAAATTGTTTCAGCTTTTTGAAAAAAAATTCAATGATATTGAGTTTAAAGCATATTAGATTTATATATTATAATACAGGATAAATGTTGTTTAAATAAATCAACCATGTTTAACATTCAAAATTAAATTATAAGATAAATTGATTTTTTTAATGCTTATTTATTTAAATAAATGCCATGATATATAAGATTAGAAAAAAGTATAAAAAGGAGAAATTAGTTAATTAACCCATTTTCCATTTTGGATTAAATCATTTTGATTACCAGTACCTAGATTATAAAAACCTGAGTTGCTCAAAAGTAAAAGTGAACTAGAACCCGCACTTGAACTTTGAATACTTAAATATAACGAATCACCTTCGGTTCTGACAAATGTGAAAATAGTTCCAAGGTTGTTTTTCCATGAAGTTTCAGAAACATATTCTAAAGTCATAGTTCTATCGTCTGATTGCCATTTTTTATATGAAAATTTTTTAACACAAGCAGCTTAAGTAAAGTAAATAAATTAAATTAGGCAAAAAATAAAAATTTCAAAAATTAACCATTGATATGATTTAAACACACCATTAAACCTTTATAATAAAAATAAATTATAGAAATTAAATTGAATTAGTAATAAATATATTTATACTTAATAAAATAAACAAAAATTTTGTATTCATTTTGAATATGACCATATATTTAATATTCAATTATTTAGTCAATAGAAATCTAAAATACATGTTATTTGTTTAAGCAATTTAAAAAAAATTACGTAAAAATCGGAGAAAAAAAGATATTTTTTCGAATTTCGGATTGGATACCGGATTGAGTTTGGCGAAACTTAATAATTAAATTAATTTTTATTAAAATTTTTTAATATTTTTATTAATATTTTTTAATTATACTTGTCAAATGATATTAAATAGTTATGCAAAGTTAAGCTGTATTCAAATCTAATACAATGTTTTATTTATGGTTCCAAACTAAGTCAAATGATTCTCGAGTTTATTGCAGCTCTGGATCAGATTAGTGGTTGTTATATGTACTGAGCGTCTCTTGCCTAACTATTAACAATATTTTCTGTTTTTCTTTTTTGACTATTCGATTTCTAATCCGCTCCACTTAACTCAATCCAGTTTACAATCTCAAATCCGGTAATCCACCATACAACACAAATGAAACTTAAACAAAGCAGATATAGCTTTTATAATTTAAAAAAAAAATATAGAAATTTTTAAATTTTAAACAACTAAAGTTTAAATTTTAAATATTAGAAATATTTATACCCAAAATTTTTATATTAATTTCTCTATAAATATTTCAACTTTAGTTAATATTACTTGAATTTTTGATAAAAATTGGTAATTTAATACGATTCTATTATTTTTTTTTCATTTATTCCTAAATTTTCAAATATTTTTATTTTTAAAAATAACCTATCAAAAAATATTAATGTAACCAAGTTGAAGATTTTATAGCATAAAAATTCTTAAACCTCATATGTCAAATAAATAAAAATTTTTTTATTTTTAAACGATTGTTCAATGTTGTGTGCTGTAAAATCTAAAACTTGATTGCACAATATTCTTTGATTGGTAATTTTTTTTACATTTTTTTTTCAAATTATTAAAATATAATAAACTTATTTAAACCAAATAAAATCCTGAAAAAGTATTTTTTTAAAAGGTAAACTATTGAATCTCCCCCACGAGCAAATCGACTAAACTTATATATATATATTCTTGTAGATCTCTTTAAGCTGATCACGAATATGTGGTTGGTTTGTTGCAGGCAATTACCAATAAAAAATTACAGGGTGCTAAAATTTGACTTTTTAACATTAAAAAGGTTATTTTTTTTAATTTTTTCAAAAAAATATTTTATTAATTGATAAAAAATTTATTCCACGATCGTTCTGAGATTATTGATTGTAGGGATGTAGGGTTCGGCTTAGGGGTTAAGGTTAGGGTTAGGGCTAGGGCTAGGGTTAGTTTTGGATATAAGGCATAAAGTTTTGGAGGAAAAATTAATATACCGTATTTTCGCACTTTTTACGCCATGGCGTTAAACCTGAATCTTCATTTTTAACGCCATGGCGTTTTTAAATGAAGTAGAATTTTCTTGCATCAAAAATTCATTTTTAACGCCATGGCGTTAAATTAGGTTATTCAATATTAAGGACCGTTTTTCGAGTTTTTTTAATTCAGGTTTAACGCAATGGCGTTAAACACGGTTATTCAAGATTTAAAATTAAATTTTAATGTTAGAGTAAATTTTTTTTTTAAATTAAGAATTTTAATAACAGATACCGGTAGATTAAAAAGACAATTTTTAATAAAATAATTATACGGATTTATTTCGAATTAAACTTTAATTGATTTAAATTAATTAAAACGATATAGATATTAATTTTTTTAAATGTCTTTAAATTTTTAAAATAGCGGAATCTTTAGTTTTTGTTTTAGTTTATTTATTTGTTTTTAAAAGGCTTGAGTATTCGCTTAGCGGAATAGTTTTTTTTTCAAATTTTATAGGCTGAAAAAAAATAAAATTAAATTCTTGTCTCTCCTATTTTTTTTTTAGAAAAGTTGCGACAAATAATATCTGGCAAAAAAAATTTCTGTGTTTATTAATTTTTTTAAAACAACCGCCGCTATCTTATGTTTTTTGATCCTGTATTCATTTATCTGTATAATAATTAATTTGTATTTATATTATTTTTTTTAAATATACAAAAAATTAAAAAAAAATTTTAAATCTTGAATAACCTAATTTAACGCCATGGCGTTAAAAATGAATTTTTGATGCAAGAAAATTCTACTTCATTTAAAAACGCCATGGCGTAAAAACTGCGAAAATACGGTGATAATAAATATTATTGTATAATTTGTGACATCCTACCAATTCATAAAATAATAAGTTATTATAAACATTATTTTAAACGATTTTATAAAATTTCGATAATTTGTAAATGATCTTTTTTAAAATTAAAGTAACCCAAAAACAATACTATCAATCGATATATAAACAATCATTAGCTTCAGCTAAATAAAATAAAAGTTACCAATTATGCAAACTTGATTCTTAATAAGAATTTTAAGCCAATAACTAAAATTTTTATATTATGTATATTTTGAAAAAATAAAAAAAATAGTCTTCTTAAGGCTAAAAATTCAAATTTGAACACCCTTTAATTTTTTATTGGAGACTCCTGCAATTAACCAAGCATATATTCGTGATCAACTTAAAGAGATCTACAAAAATATATATAGGTTAAGTCAATTTGCTCGTAGGGGAGATTCTATAGTACTTCCGCAAAATTTCCTAGAAATATTTCTGGCTTAATTTATTATTGGTCTTTCAACTCAAAAGTTGAAGATGTAATTAATTCAGCTAATTTATATGATCTATCTGGCACTAATTTTACTTTAAAGAGATTTAATAGAACAAGCTCAGCAATCAATTTTACCTATGGGTTTCATAAAATACCTTCAGTTTATTTACAAGAATCTATTACAATAATGGTATTGGTTAAAATATAATTTCGATAAAGCATTTTTATTAAGTTTGACTAATTCGAAGATAAATAATCATATTTATATTTATTTAACTTATAATAGTCATAATACACCTAAATTTCAAAACTATTATAATTCAACTTAAAATAAAATTGTATCTTGATAATGAAATACATTTTGAAATTTGGACTGATATTAGAATAGTAGTCAATATAAACACATGTTCAATTTATCTGAATGCTAATTTATCAAAATTTAATTTTATTGATAAAATTAAATCTGGCATAAGAAAAAATAATTACATACGATTTTTTTCATGCACTAAAACCCGAAACCTTGTTAATTTCCAATTTTTTGATTGGCTGGTGAAGAGATATAAACAATCATAAAAACATTCAAAGTAATTTTCAAAAAGCTTATGTGATTAAATAGAAAAAAATTTTTTTTTCAAAATACTAATCACCAAAATAAAAACTTGTATTTAAACTTTTAACTTAAATTGAAAAAATTATATACTGTGCTGCTACGATACTGTGTTCCAGAGTAAAAATTTTACGTAAAATTACGTAAAAAAATGTAAAAAATGTATATTTAAAAGTAAAAAATGGTAAAAAAAGCGAATTAATGAAATTTTTAATTTTATTTATTTTAAATAAACAAATTATAATTAAATTTAATGATTAGACCAATCTCCATCTTTTTCAATTCAAATAAAACAAAATAAACTAAATTGCAAATAAATAAAATTAAAAATTTCATTAATTTGCTTTTTTACCATTTTTTACTTTTAAGTATCGATTTTTTACATTTTTTTACGTAATTTTACGTAAAATTTTTTAAATTAAAACCTATTTAATAATATTTTAAGTAAAAGCAATTTTTTAAAAAAATTACAAAATTTAGTAAAAAATTGAAAAAAAATGGATTTTTTTGGCCTTTTTTGAATTTACTAATTTTTACGTAAAAAATAGTAATTTTACGTAAATTAACGTAAAATAACGTAATTTTACGTAATTTTACAACATGTGTTTTACGTAAAAAAATGTAAATTTACGTAATTTTACGTAAAATTACGTTATTTTACGTAAATTTACTCTGGAGCACAGTATCGTAGCAGTACTGTATACAAAATGACAAGTTTTTCGATCAGCAATTTTATTTTGAAAAAAAATTAATATGGAATTTCATTTCCTTTATTATCAATAACTTTTAAGAGTCTGCTATTGAAATTAAGATAGATATTTTTTACTGTTTCTTTCTTTTGTGTGTTAATTGGTAATAAGGAAAATATCCCCGTTTTTTTTTCAACAAAAATTAATATCCTATTTGCATGTGATTTATTATCAAATCTTAGAAACTCATTCTCTTTTTGCGTTAAAGCATAAGCTCCTGATATTTCTAATTTAGAAAAATCACTAGGTATTGTTGGCTTATTAGTTGATCTAATTTTAGTCAAATTGCTACATATTTTATCGTATGAAGGAAAGTATGCAGCCACTGCTCTTTCAGGTATGTTTTGGTTGAGTAAATTTTTTTGGGCTTCGTCGTAGCATTCTTTCAAAGACTTTGATTTATTGTTAAATACTTGGGATTTTAATTCTTGCTCAGCTTTTTTTGTCGCAATTTCGGCCTCATTTATTAAAACATTACAAATATGATTATCGTTGAGTCTTTTAATAGATTTATTATTATTATCAATTGTTATGCTTGCAAAAATTTTTTTTTTGGTCTTTTGAGCACATACGTATCTTGATGTATTTTATTTTTCATTTAACTCTTTGAACCAATATTCTTGATTTTGATAAATCAAGATATTATGAGACTGGGCAGTTCCACGAGTTGCCAAGTTGTTTTTAAGGAAAACAATTTCTGCTGTCATTTTAGATTTTTTTTGCTTAATTTAGATTTTTTACTATTTTGGTAGGAATTAAATTTTTTGGTCATTTTTATAAATGATATACCAATTATACTCTATTTAGTTAATTAGAATATAAGGTTCAAAAAAAAATTAAGAGAGTATTTAGTATTTATAGTAAAATTTTTTAAGCTTTTTAATTTATTAATTTTTTAATTAATTAATTAATTAGATTTTAATTATATAATTGGTCAAAAAAAATTTTTTTTCTTATTTTATTATTGGCTAATATTTTTGGGTTTCAGGAATATTTTCAACGGGAATATTTTCCTTATTTTATAAACGGGGATAAATTGTAGCAGAGATAAATTGAAATGGGGATGATTTCCTGAAATTACAAATGGAATTAAATTCAATGGGAATAATTTCACGGGTATTAATTATTTCGGGGATAATTTCCTTTCAATCTGTTAATTCTGTCAACAGCTTGCTCGCTAGTAATGATATAAATATGGATTGTTTAAGTGATAAAAAAACCTTAGAGCCTTGTTCTAGTAGTTCGGCAATGACGAAAATCGAATTTTAGATGAAAAATTGTGAAGAGGGTTTTCCAAGTGAAATAGTAATAAAATTTATAATTTATTTTTTAAGTTTTTAAATGTTATCAATTAAGATTTTAAAAAATTTTTTAATATTTTTTGAATGTTTAACGATACAAATCTCTTGAGAATCCGAGCAACACGTCCAGAAACTTATATTACTGAACTAGTAAATATATAAAATTAGAAAATCTATTAATAGACCAATTTAATTTAAATTATTTTGTTTATTAAAAGAGTATTCATCAGATTCATCAGATTCAAAATTATAAAATAATACTGATGATTCTTGTAAAAACTTTTGTGAAATAAAATAAGTTGCTTATTATAATGGTACATTTTATTATTATCATTTTTGAGCTTATTCAAAAGCACAAAAAATTTATGAGACCATTGATGGTTTTATTTTGAATAAACTTAAATTAAAAATTCTAATATTTTATTATTTTATCCATAATACAAGGAATACCGTAAAATTTTTACGAGAATCTACCGGTAAGATATCTCCTAACAACGAACACTAGAATTTAAAAAATTTTTAACAGCAATAAAAACTTTTTGTGTTATGCTATTCCAGATATATAAAACTAGAAATAAAATAAATAAAATTTTAAAGTTATAATTTTAAAGGCTTTAATTTTTTTTAATACCAAAAATATTTTTTATTAATATCAAAATTAATCAAAAAAAAACCAAAAAAATTTTTATAATAACAAAAATGTTTTAATTAGTATCAAATAAATTTAATATAATTTTTATTTTTTCAAAATTGTCTTTCCATATAGTTTCAGAAACATATTCAAAAATCAAAGTACCATCGTCTGATTGCCATTTTTTATATGAAAATTTTTTAACACAAGCAACTTAAGTAAAGTAAATAAATTAAATTAGGCAAAAAATAAAAATTTCAAAAATTAACCATTGATATGATTTAAACACACCATTAAACCTTTATAATAAAAATAAATTAAAGAAATTAAATTGAATTAGTAATAAATATATTTATACTTAATAAAATAAACAAAAATTTTGTATTCATTTAGAATATGACCATATATTTAATATTCAATTATTTAGTCAATAGAAATCTAAAATACATGTTATATGTTTAAGCAATTTAAAAAAAATTACTAAAATTTGAATTTTTAACATTAAAAAGGTTATTTTTTTTAATTTTTTCAAAAAAATATTTTATTAATTGATAAAAAATTGATTCCACGATCGTTCTGAGATTATTGATTGTAGGGATGTAGGGTTCGGCTTAGGGGTTTAGGTTAGGGTTAGGGCTAGGGTTAGTTTTGGATATAAGGCATAAAGTTTTGGAGGAAAAATTAATATACCGTATTTTCGCACTTTTTACGCCATGGCGTTAAACCTGAATCTTCATTTTTAACGCCATGGCGTTTTTAAATGAAGTAGAATTTTCTTGCATCAAAAATTCATTTTTAACGCCATGGCGTTAAATTAGGTTATTCAATATTAAGGACCGTTTTTCGAGTTTTTTTAATTCAGGTTTAACGCAATGGCGTTAAACACGGTTATTCAAGATTTAAAATTAAATTTTAATGTTAGAGTAAATTTTTTTTTTAAATTAAGAATTTTAATAACAGATACCGGTAGATTAAAAAGACAATTTTTAATAAAATAATTATACGGATTTATTTCAAATTAAACTTTAATTGATTTAAATTAATTAAAACGATATAGATATTATTTTTTTTAGATACTTAATTTATTTATTTATTTGTAAAAATAGCACCTCATAGATGCATTCATAAAAAGTAAAATGTTTTTAGAAAAATAAAGTATTTACAAGATTTATAAAATCGTATAAAAAAAAATAATAATTATCAATAAAATTGTCTACACGTATTTCATTTTAAATTTAACTATTAATAATACTTAAATTCCCACTTCCATTATAAATATCGATATTAGTTATAGCTTTAAAGTTTTCATAATTTAGAAAATATGCTAAATTTTTTCGCATTTCTATATAATCTCTATTCATATAAAATCTATTAATTATAAATCTAATACTATCAAGGAGTCCATTATTATCAACTAAGTAAACTTTATCTATTTTAATGATTGAATCTTTGACATTTTTTAAGCAGTCATCTATCTTAAACTCATTGTTTATATTGTAAATTTGTTTAATAAATGAACAATTGTGTGAAACATTCTTATAGTAGTTATTTAAGTGGTTAAAAACCTTAAACGTTACTTCATTTTTGTAAATTTGTTTAATAAAAAATAATTTATGCTTGTAGTAAATTTGTTGAATAGTTTCTATCTTAATTGTATTGAAAAGTGGTTTTGTTTTGGCGTATTTTGAAAGACCAATTGCCCGTTTGATAAGAATATTTTGTCTAACATTTACTTCATTTAACATCTTTTTATTCATTTCCAACAATTCAAGACCATATTTGAAAATAGCTTGGCAATATTGTTTATAAACATATGAAAGAGTATCAGGTCCAAGTGCATTTGGTTTACACCCAAAACCATATAATGAATAGAATGCTTTTTCTACTTTTTTAAACTTTTCTTCTAAGTACCTACGCTTCACCTGTTCATCTCCTAAAGGCAAACCAAGATATTCAATTGAATTCACTTTCGGTATCGTTTCATCTCCTAATGTACATTTATAATTGTTACTATACTTACTAAATTCTAAATAATTTGATTTCTTAGCATTGAATTGCAGCTTCCAATTCAGAGCATACTCATTACATTTATTTAAGAGCTTATTAATACCAGATACAGTCGGACTCATAATAACCAAATCATCGCAGTAGCCAACAACACCAACCTCATATTCACCAATCTTTGCACCAACATTTGTCTCTAAACATTGAACAATAAGATCATTTATAAAATAGTTAAACAAGAACGGTGATAGCACACCGCCTTGTTTACAACCCTCAGTTGTATTAAATTCATTTGATTTTTTGTTGGCAATTTTCACTACCATTTTTGATTTCAAATAATACGTATAAATCGATCGCCAGATACTTGGTTCAATTTTGCCAATCAATTTATAGAAGACTCCGTCTCTCCATAATTTATCGAAGGCTTTAGATGCATCAAGACTTACCAAATGTAATGATGATTTTCCATTTACATAATAGCTTATTGTCTCGTTAACTATAAAGTACGCATGTTTGCACGATGTATGCTGCTTATAGCCAAATTGATTATTATGAATCAAGTTTTTAATACCAGATTTGCTCAAAACCAATGTTTCAAACATAATAGCATATACTGTGGACACTGATATAGGTCTAAAATCTGCTGGTGTCTTATTTGGACCTTTTTTGGGAATTGGAGTGACTAGTGAAATATTAAAGTTACCTGGTATGTGACCAAATTTCAACATATTATTAAAAATTTTTCTTAAAATTTCAATTAGTTCATTACATAGACCATACTTGACCATTTCGTTTGTGACATAGTCAATACCAGATGCTTTGTTCAGCTTTAATTTTTTAATCGTGTCACTAACATCTAGAAAGCTGAACTTAATGGAATTATACTCAATTCCAGAAACTTGATTGAAGTATGTTCTTACTTTTTCTTCAATTGTTCTATGTACCTCATTCGAAGCACGATCCACATGTGAGAAAAGACTCGAATAGTATCTAGTGAATTCTTCTAATTCTACTTTACTGCTACTTTCTTTCTTTATATTCTTAAATTGACTAATTTTATTCCAGAACTTGGTTCTATCTAAGTAAAACAGCTTCTCAATTCTAGCAGCTTCGCTTTTTTGTTTGTCAAATAGCTTTTGTCTTTGTAATTTTCTAATTATTCTTTTGATTCTTTTAATCTCAGATAATTTGTATGTTTTATATACATTATTCAGCTCAGGTTGCTGTTTAAGTAAGCTTAATTCATTTAGATGCTTTTTTATATCCCAATCATATATTGTCGCTTTTTTTGGCAAACACTTTTTTCTCTCATTAACAAGTTTCTTCTCAGCTTCTCTAGCACATTTGATATGCAATTTTGTCAATTTTTCCAAGTTTTGGTCAATTATAATATGACATTCACCTGAATGAATAAACTGGCTTTGATTATCAGCTATTGCTTTAGTAAATATGTTAGTATATAAATTTACGAAATTAGAATCTTTCCACGGAAATTTATGTATATTAGACTTGTTTTCAGAATCTAATTTATCAGTATCTAAGAACCTAAATACTCCACTGATTGGTCTATGATCACTCATATCTAGATTACTACTTATCACTTCACCACTGATCAATCACCTCTTCTATCTTTTTGTGACACATCTATAAGCTCATTTTCTTCAATAAATTTCTTAAAGATCTTGTCAAATCTATTTGTTCTTTCTTCATCAGCGTTCCAATCTCCAATCACGAAAACTTCTTCATTTGAATCAAGCTCAGCTTCAATTAATGCTAAATTCGACTTAAAATAACAAATATTGTCCTTCTTTGTTGTGCTATCATATGGCATCCAAATACCAATTATAACAACACTTTTACTTTCAGTTATCATCAACTCAATTTTGTACATATTTTCATTCATTAAAGTTTGCGACTTAACTACAATCTTCTCATCAACTATCCAACATAAGCCACCAAATTTTCTACCTCTTCTTTCTTCAAAAATATCATAGTCTCCGTGAAAGAAGATATTCTTACCTTTACAAAGGTTCCCAAATTTATACTCTTCCTGTTTACTTAGCCAATGCTCAATAAAAAAGCAAATATTATTGTTTTGTATCAAATTTTCAATCATTAACATGTTCGAGTTAAAGTTTTGGCAATTGTAACTACAAATACTAAGATTATTTAAATGGTTCACTTCTTCAAATTTATTGGGCTCCATATTAGTATTATATTTAGACTTATAACTAATCGATTTTACTTTTCCTTTAACTATGATTGTTAGAATTAGTTGCTAGTATGACTTTGCTTCCAGCTATTTTATTACTACTCCTCTTATTAGGACTATTTTTACTTGAAAAAATTCCACTTACTTGTTTTTGTTCATCTTCATTTTCGTCTGTCTGATCAATAGGAATATCCATTGAACAATATTGATCTATTTCTTGATTAATACTGTCCGGATTGGTTGAATCAAACTTTTTCAATTGTGCTTGTTTATTTTTTAACTGGTTGGATGTAGTTGGCTCAGTCTCAGTAATTAATTCACTTGCTTTTGCAGCTACTACATCTTCTTGATCTATTTTCTCACCATCAATTGCTTTGTGACTTGTGACTGGTAAGTTAACACCATTTTTGTTTCTTCTTCTCTCATAAAAGCGTTCAACAATTACTCCACCAGGCCAGTTCGTAGCTTCTCTCATTGCTGAATCACAATATGATTCAACTGTTATTTTAAAGGACCTAAAATACCTATTAGGAATATGTGTACCTAATTCTTCCAAATTCAATACCTTGGCAAATTTTGTAACCCATTTAATTATATTTTCTGGGGTAGTTTGTTTGCTCCATTGACCAATATAATATGAAAAGGGCCTTGTCGCAGCTCCTAAGTTCTTAGTATCAGAAATTAGACTACCTACTATACATTTTTTTCGACCTTTCCTTCTTTTGGAGCCATTTGATACGATGTAACCATCATTATTATTGACATTTTGTTTTTGATTAACATACTTAATTCTGTATTGGCCATCCTCATTCACCTTTGAGGGCTGCGGTTTACTTATGTTGTTTTTACTATTTAAAATGTTGCTAATATTAAATTTTGCTTTACTAGCATAACTGATTGGCGCTGCCTTTTCTTCACTTTTTTCTTTTTTTCCTTCTTTGTTAATCTTCTCTTTTTTTTCTTCTTTCTTGGCTATACTGCTTTCTATTCCTTTATTTTCTATCATTACCATATTATTACTTTTTTCTCCTGTTTTACTTTGGACCTCAATCTTTGATTCAATTGTTGTGCTGTTCAAGGTAACAACACTGTCATCAATGTTTTCATCAAATCTACAACGTTTATTATTCTTACTATCGATCGTTTTAGAATCCTTAATATTTAAGTTGCTTATCATCTGCTCAATTTTGTTCAAGCTAGATTTTAGTTCAATATTTTCATTAATTATGAACTCCATTTTTAGGCTAATCTGCTCAATTTTATTATTAGCATCACCGAATGCTCCACTTGATTCAAAAGCCGTCTCCTTGACTACCTCATATCCAATAAATAAATCAAGAATATCAACACTCATCATTTTATTCATATAACAGGTGCACAATAAGTGTATATCTTCAATCATTTGGTTACCAGTCTTTTCTGGTAAACTTATTGTTCTATTTGTTTTGTAACCAATGCTACGACAGAATTGCTTAAACAGATCAAGTCTAAGACTTCTTATTTTATCTTTATTATTTTTACTGTTCCCAGCTAATCTATCTTTATTTTTAAAATAGCGGAATCTTTAGTTTTTGTTTTAGTTTATTTATTTGTTTTTAAAAGGCTTGAGTATTCGCTTAGCGGAATAGTTTTTTTTTTTCAAATTTTATAGGCTGAAAAAAAATAAAATTAAAGTCTTGTCTCTCCTATTTTTTTTTAGAAAAGTTGCGACAAATAATATCTGGCAAAAAAAAATTTCTGTGTTTATTAATTTTTTTAAAACAACCGCCGCTATCTTATGTTTTTTGATCCTGTATTCATTTATCTGTATAATAATTAATTTGTATTTATATTATTTTTTTTAAATATACAAAAAATTAAAAAAAAATTTTAAATCTTGAATAACCTAATTTAACGCCATGGCGTTAAAAATGAATTTTTGATGCAAGAAAATTCTACTTCATTTAAAAACGCCATGGCGTAAAAACTGCGAAAATACGGTAATAATAAATATTATTGTATAATTTGTGACATCCTACCAATTCATAAAATAATAAGTTATTATAAACATTATTTTAAACGATTTTATAAAATTTCGATAATTTGTAAATGATCTTTTTTAAAATTAAAGTAACCCAAAAACAATACTATCAATCGATATATAAACAATCATTAGCTTCAGCTAAATAAAATAAAAGTTACCAATTATGCAAACTTGATTCTTAATAAGAATTTTAAGCCAATAACTAAAATTTTTATATTATGTATATTTTGAAAAAATAAAAAAAATAGTCTTCTTAAGGCTAAAAATTCAAATTTGAACACCCTTTAATTTTTTATTGGAGACTCCCTGCAATTAACCAAGCATATATTCGTGATCAACTTAAAGAGATCTACAAAAATATATATAGGTTAAGTCAATTTGCTCGTAGGGGAGATTCTATAGTACTTCCGCAAAATTTCCTAGAAATATTTCTGGCTTAATTTATTATTGGTCTTTCAACTCAAAAGTTGAAGATGTAATTAATTCAGCTAATTTATATGATCTATCTGGCACTAATTTTACTTTAAAGAGATTTAATAGAACAAGCTCAGCAATCAATTTTACCTATGGGTTTCATAAAATACCTTCAGTTTATTTACAAGAATCTATTACAATAATGGTATTGGTTAAAATATAATTTCGATAAAGCATTTTTATTAAGTTTGACTAATTCGAAGATAAATAATCATATTTATATTTATTTAACTTATAATAGTCATAATACACCTAAATTTCAAAACTATTATAATTCAACTTAAAATAAAATTGTATCTTGATAATGAAATACATTTTGAAATTTGGACTGATATTAGAATAGTAGTCAATATAAACACATGTTCAATTTATCTGAATGCTAATTTATCAAAATTTAATTTTATTGATAAAATTAAATCTGGCATAAGAAAAAATAATTACATACGATTTTTTTCATGCACTAAAACCCGAAACCTTGTTAATTTCCAATTTTTTGATTGGCTGGTGAAGAGATATAAACAATCATAAAAACATTCAAAGTAATTTTCTAAAAGCTTATGTGATTAAATAGAAAAAAATTTTTTTTTCAAAATACTAATCACCAAAATAAAAACTTGTATTTAAACTTGAATTTAAAAAAAAAAAAGAAAAATAATATTTTCTATTTTCTATTTTTTTTTCAATCTTAATTTTTAATGCCGCATCAAATATAAAATTTCAAAAATAATTTTTTAATTTTTAAAATATTTTTTAAATTAAACTAAAATTTGATGCCGAATTAACTCAAGATTTATGAAAACTATGCAGCATAAAACCCTGAGATTCCATGTTTAGAGCATGCATCAACAGTCAAATAAATTATTACATTGGTGAGATGTCGTTTGGAGCATGCTCCAAACCCGCGTTTTAACTTTGGGTGCTGCAGTATCTAGCAAGGGAATTCGGTAACTTGGCTCTGTTTCTACTTCAAACTCACAAGCTTATATAAATGATATAAAAATTTTTGACAAAGCTCTTAATCAAGACGATATTTTATATAACTTTTTAAATTAAATCAACATACACTCTCCGACACATTTTTCGATCAGTAAAATTTTACCGTTTCCGAAGGGAGATTCACATAAAACATACTATCATTAAAATTCACATTTTACGATGAACACAATTAATTGAATAAATATTGTTTCTCTCTATACATTAAAGAAAAAATTTTAAAAAATTGAAAAAATTATATATACAAAATGACAAGTTTTTTCGATCAGCAATTTTATTTTGAAAAAAAATTAATATGGAATTTCATTTCCTTTATTATCAATAACTTTTAAGAGTCTGCTATTGAAATTAAGATAGATATTTTTTACTGTTTCTTTCTTTTGTGTGTTAATTCTGTCAACAGCTTGCTCACTAGTAATGATATAAATATGGATTGTTTAAGTGATAAAAAAACCTTAGAGCCTTGTTCTAGTAGTTCGGCAATGACGACAATCGAATTTTAGATGAAAAATTGTGAAGAGGGTTTTCCAAGTGAAATAGTAATAAAATTTATCTGATAATTTATATTTTTAAGTTTTTAAATGTTATCAATTAAGATTTTAAAAAATTTTTTAATATTTTTTGAATGTTTAACGATACAAATCTCTTGAGAATCCGAGCAACACGTCCAGAAACTTATATTATTGAACTAGTAAATTTATAAAATTAGAAAATCTATTAATATACCAATTTAATTTAAATTATTTTGTTTATTAAAAGAGTATTCATCAGATTCATCAGATTCAAAATTATAAAATAATACTGATGATTCTTGTAAAAACTTTTGTGAAATAAAATAAGTTGCTTATTATAATGGTACATTTTATTATTATCATATTTGAGCTTATTCAAAAGCACAAAAAATTTATGGGACCATTGATGGTTTTATTTTGAATAAACTTAAATTAAAAATTCTAATATTTTATTATTTTATCCATAATACAAGGAATACCGTAAAATTTTTACGAGAATCTACCGGTAAGATATCTCCTAACAACGAACACTAGAATTTTAAAAATTTTTAACAGCATTAAAAACTTTTTGTGTTATGCTATTCCAGATATATAAAACTAGAAATAAAATAAATAAAATTTTAAAGTTATAATTTTAAAGGCTTTAATTTTTTTTAATCTCAAAAATATTTTTTATTAATATCAAAATTAATCAAAAAAAAACCAAAAAAATTTTTATAATAACAAAAATGTATTAATTAGTATCAAATAAATTTAATATAATTTTTATTTTTGACACATTTAAAAAAATTTTTTACTTTTTAGAAACCGATTTAGCTGGACGGCCTCTTTTTTTTTGTGGTGGTTGATTATCATCTGAACTTGGAACTTGAATATTTTCATTTGTTAGACCTGGATTCAACAATATTGATTGAATAACTATATTTGAATTTCTTATCAAAGCAAAATTAGCTTTTTTTCTTCGTCCACGTTTTCCATTACTTTCAATATTTAGATCCAATGTTTCATTTTGCTTCAAGAAGTTCACAGGCATATTTAAAATGTTTATCATTTACACTAGATTGAATTGATTAATTTTCATTCAAAATGTCATTTCTTTGTTCAACTCTTTTTAAATTTTCTTGCAATTTTCTCTCTACGTGAGCCCAACATGAAATACGTTTTTCAAGTTGATAAACTGATTTGAAATCATTAGAAATAGCAGTAGCAGCATCAGCTATGAGTACTTTCGGATCAAAATTATTCTGATATATAACATTTGACAAATCTTTTACAGTTTTAAACATAAATGCGAATTCTTCAGCTGTTTCACGAGTAGAAAGCATGGCTCCAAAAGGGTGAAAAGATCGACTTTTATCTGTAGTGCCACAAATCAATAATGGTAGATTTAGCCAAGTTAACTTATAAGTTGAATCAGCAGAAATATGATCAGCAAATTGAGTAAATGATATAAGATGTTTGGTTGAAATGAAAATCGTGAAGTTAATGTTATTTATATCGAAATTGAATTTTGAAACTACAAATATTTGATGTTGATCATCTGGTATTGAACTATTTGTATCAGCCCATTTTTTCAAATCGTCTAAATTCATTTTGAGTCCTTCCGTTTTGGTTTTGTTTCTTTGAACAAGATTATTTATTTGCTTTGAAGTTAATTCAACGAAACCGTCCACTATGTTATTTCTCAACCATCTCATTATTTCTTTTGGTGTCTTTTGTTCAATACTATGCATCTTTATTACTGCTTCCTTTGTTTTTTCTGGAATGTTTTTATCTACTTGAGAATGACTGTGTTCAATATCTTCGAGAAAGAGGTCAACACTTGTATTTGATCGTGACAACAATATATACATTTTTTTGGTGCATTTAGAACACTTGTAATTTATTTTTTGACCTTTCTGAGTCATATTTTTATTTTTTTTAGCCCATTGTGTTTCTTCAATAGAAACTAGATTCTATAGTTTCTACCTTGTTTACGTAATTTTTTGGGATGTTGTTCAATTTCCTCAACATCGATGTCTGTATCGTCATTAAGATTATCATTTCTTGCAATTAAAATTGATTTTGATGAATCGCTTTCAGTATTAATCATTTTCCAGTTCTTAAGTTATATTTTTTTGGTTGAATGATTAGTTTAGTTTAGTTTATTTATTTGGTTTTAAAAGGCTTGAGCTTTCGCTCTTTTGCCTTCCTTTTAAAATAATAAAAAGAAAATGAATTAAAAAGTATTTAAATTAGTTTTTAAAATTGAATTGTACTCATCTAATTACATAGAGTATTTCTATTGGTGTATTTCCATCTCTACTATGTCCTAGATTTTCAATTGAGTCTATGATAAGAGGATTTGAACTAAGGATATTATTTTCAATGAACTTTTCACTTAATTTAAACAGCCTTTCGTTAAATGGTTCCATTTTACTTATATGGTGTAGAAAAGTGTTTGAGCAAGTTGGTTTTTCTTTGTAAATCAGTTGAAGGGCCTTGTATTGTATCCCATTAAGTCTCGAAACATTATTTTTGTTTAAAATAAGTATGGGAGCAGCATATTCTAACGTTGACCTAATAAGACATTTGTATACTTTTAGTTTTTGCTCTGTTCCTTGAGACCATTTTTTAAAAGACAAGCATTTCAATATATTTAATATTTTTAGGCTCTTTTCTCTTATTGTTTCAGTATGCTTCTTGAAATTTAGATTTCGATCAAGTGTTACTCCTAGGTATTTTGGTGTGTTGTTTATAGGTATCTCTTCGTTAAAAATCTCTAGTTTGAAATTTCCATTTGTAATTCTTTGTGGTATTTTTCCTTTTGAGTAAATCGTATAAGAGCACTTTTTACCAGCAGTATTTAATCTCCATTTATTGAACCAGTTTTCAAGTTTTTTTAAATATCTTTGCATTTGTACATTAAGCCGGTTTAAGTTTTTGTCTTTATTAAAGGCGATTAAGTCGTCTGCAAATAGTAAGCTTGTAATATTGTGATTCGGAAATACGTTACATTCTCTTATGTCATTTATGTAGATCAAAAAATGTGTAGGAGACAGTATCGCGCCTTGTGGTACTCCAGTCTCAATGTCAAATAGTCTTGATGATTCGTTCTCCACTTTAACATAAAATTTTCTATTTAATAGAAAGTTTTTTATCCAATCGCCAATTTTTTTCGGTGTCCCAATTTTACTCAGTTTAAACAGTAAACCATTATGCCACACTTTATCAAACGCCTTCATTATATCAAAGATTACACCACAAACTTTTTCTTTGCCGTCTATTGCTTCTAGTGTTTTTTGGCAGAAATAGAATAAGCTGTCGGTTGTTTGCCTATTTGGTCTAAAGCCAGATTGGTACTCATTTAAAATTTTATTTTTTTCAAGGAAGTTTAAAAGTCTAGTCTGAACTAGTTTTTCAATTAGCTTTATGATTGAGTTAGTAACGCTAATAGACCTATATTTTGAAGGAATTTTAAGCCTATACTTCGATCATTTTCATCTTTCTCTATCATTGTTATTTTCGCTATTTTCCAAACATCTAATATCTCTTGATTTTTCCAAGATAGATTAACGATTTTTAACATCAAGTGTTTACCAGATTCTAACAGGTTCACTAGATGTTTCTTGGTTATACCGTCCGGACCAGGCGCTGATTTTTTGTTTATAGTTTTTAGAGCATTTTCTAGTTCCGCTATCTTAAAATCTTCGTCGAAATTTGAATTTTCTTTATTTGTCTTAAAAAGATTTGAGCTTTGATCTCTAATAAATGCATTTACTTGTTCTTTGTTTTTATTGTCAAAACGCTGATTATTTTGCTCTGAGAATATTTCGGATAACATATTGCCAAAAATTACCGCTTTGTTATAGTCTTCGGATATATTCTGATTGTTCACGATTAGTCTGGAATTTTTTTTTGGGTTTTTGATTGAATTCGAGATTACCAATTTGTTTAATTTTTCTCCAATAATCGGCTGAGTGTGTTTTATGCTGATTAATTTGTTCACAGAAGTTTATCCAATTTTTCTCTTGAATAGCTTTCATTTCTTGTTTTATAATTTTTGTTAATAAGTTATATATTTTTTTTAGTTTACAATCGTTATTATTGTTTTTCAATTTGTTGATTGTCTTTTTTCTAATATTAACAATATTAACTAAATATTTTGGTAATGTTTTACATTTAAGCATTCTTGTTTTAACAAAAGTTGAAGTTTCTTCAGATGATTTAATCATTTGGTTAAAATGATTGTAAATTGTTGTTAAATCTTGCTCGTTTTGGTCCATTTTTGTATATATTTGTATTTTTTCTTCAAGATTGTTTTTGAATAATTCCCAGTCTATTTTTTTTATCATTTTTATTTCTCCTTGATTTGTTTTTTTTGTTTTAATGTTAAATGCTGCTTTAATTGGGTAATGATCGCTCATTAGATTGTTTGAGAAGGTTTTAATGAAATTAAACTTATCTGATAAGTCGTTCGAGATGATTATCAGGTCAATAACGCTTTTATATTGAGTTTTTATGTTAGTAAGTGTTTGATCTTTGTTGTTTAAGATGTTGGAGTCGTATTTTTCAATTAAGTCAGCTAGTTGCTTGCCTTTTTTTGTTGTATTGGTGCAGTACCATTTGCTTGAATGACAGTTTAAGTCTCCGCATAGTATAAATGGTTTGTTCAGATTTAGTTCGCTAAACAGCTCTATTGGTATAGAATTTAGGTTTTTATTTGAGCTATTGTCTGGTGGCAGGTACCAACTTATTACGTTTAAGTTCCTATTATAAAGTTTTATTTTAATTGCTATTATTTCTAGGTTGAATTTGTCAAAAGATGTAATTTAATGTAAGTCCCTTTTTTATAAGTATACCAACACCACCACCTCTACTATTTCTATTTCTACCTATGTAATTAAATGTTTCTGATTCTAGTATTTCATTTTCTTTTAGTTTTGTTTCATTTAAACAAAAAACATCGAATGAGTTTCGGGTTAAAAAGTTTTCAAGTAGTTTTTTTTTATTTTGTTGAATGTGTGTTTTTTATTTTGACAACTGCTCCCAATTTTGTACGCCAATATGGATAAAGAACAACAAGATGAAAACATGGTAGACCCATTCTTAGAAAATGAGAATAAACAAGTCTAAAGAAACGAAAATTCTTAATATAAACTGTCAATCTATAGCAACAAAAAATAAAAATTACCAACTTGAGGATCTTACTCAATCCATTAATCCAGATTTTATTAGTTTAAATGAAACTTTTTTGAAGCCTAACGATAACTTTGAATTAGAAAATTATATCACGTATCGATGCGACCGGTTGCACAAAAGAGGAGGAGGATTCGACAAATCTGGCTATATTCTCTATTTACTCAAATCCAAGTAACGAACTGGACTTTGTTCTTCTCAAACATATCGTTAATACTTATTCACACTTTATAATCCTTGAAGACCTTAATGCAAAAAATAATAAATGGTTTTGTAAAAAAGAAAATAAAAAAGGCAAACTCCTTCTCAATTTTATTGAAAAACACAACCTTCAAATATTAAACTCAAAAAAACCCACATTCTATAAAGGAGAGAGCGTTCTGGATCTCTCAATCTGTTCCAACTCGGTCAAATCATTCTTCTTAAACCACCAAGTTCTTGATGAATCTTTCAGTGATCATCAACCAACATTGACAACACTTGGAAGCATTAGACCTAAGTTAATAAAATCAGAATATAAAACTATAGACTGGAAAAAATATAAAAAAGAATTAATAGAAAGTGAATCCAAATCAAAAGAACCAAATACTGAAAATAAAATAAAAACAAATGAAGACCTGGAAAAAGAAGTGGAGGCTCTAAATAAAGATATACTCGAAGCGATTCAAATTGCAACCAAATCATATTCGCTAAATAACCCGTGTAAAAAACTAAATTTAATTCCAGAATATATAGTCAAGGCGCTCAAATTTAAGAATAAGATTAGAAGGCTAAAACAAAAGTCAAATTCAGAAATCCATACAAAACTATTTAATATGAATAGAAAATGTAAATTAATGATATCGAGGTTTAGACAAATTAGAATCGAAGAAGAATTTAAAGATCTTAGTCAATTCAACCAGAGTGAGCAAACACTGGTCACCTTTAAAAAAATTTGAGTCACCATACCACAGCAAACCTAGAACAATTCAAAAACTTGAAATTAGCGACAAAGAAATTACGGATGAGAAAGAGATAGCAGAAGCGTTTGCTTCAAAATTAAATATGATCTTCAATGATCCAGCCTTTGTACAACCAAACCTGATAGCAAACAAAATAACCAGTATTAAAGAAGTCAATGGGGAAATAACTAGATCAGAACTTATAGAAGCGCTCAAAGAAAGTTACAACAGAGCAGCTCCAGGATTTGATGGAATCAATAATAGAGCATTCAAGAACTTACCAATTTGCTCACTAGATAGAATTCTTAATATATTCAACGCATCTCTCAATCTAGGTTACATACCACTAAGTTGGAAAACAGCAAAAATAACAATGATCCCAAAACCATGGAAACCAATTCAAGATGTCAATTCATATAGACCAATTTCGCTTCTAAGCTGTTTAGGCAAAACTTTAGAAAAAATAATCAACAAAAAAATCCAGGAATGGGCAGAAAAAAACGATATTTTTCCTGATACCCAATCAGGATTCAGAAAAAATAAGAGCACCCAAGATCACATACTTCGAATAAATCAAGACATTATCAAAAGCTTTAGAAAAAAAAAACTTACCGGTGCTGTTTTCTTCGATTTGGAGAAAGCATTTGACAAAACCCCACACTCAGGCCTAACGAGAAAAATAAATTCTTTAAATCTTAATATAAAAATAAAAAAGTGGATTGAAAATTTTCTTACGGATCGTACCTTTAAAATCGTTACTCCAAGTGCAAAATCCAATCCATATAATATAAGCTGTGGTGTACCACAAGGAAGCTGTTTGTCTCCAACTTTATTTATTTTATTCTTCAGCGACATATCAAGTTGTATTCCGCTGGATGTTAAACACGCTCTCTTTGCGGATGACCTTGCCATTTGGACTTCAGGAAATAATAAAAAAGATATTGAACAAAAACTTCAGAGAGCAATAAATAACATAGATGAGTTCTGCAAAGATAAAGGATTCATTATAAACAAAACAAAAACCAAATATACTACCTTTTGTAGAGCCGGCTACAGGGCCAACTATGAGGAAAAGTACAACTTGAATTTGACAATAGGAGTAGATTCGATTCCAATTGACCCGTTTCCGATCTTTTTAGGCGTAACTCTAGATCCCAAATTATCATATAAAAAACATCTAGAGACAATTAAGGCTAAAATAAAAAACAAAATTAATCTAATTAAAAAAATAAATGGGAAAAAATGGAAAAATAAATCAAACTTGAGCCTGATAATTTATAAATCAGTAATTAGATCCTTGTTTGATTATTGCAAAATAATAGCCAAAACCGGTACACAAAGAATCACAGATAAATTACAAGTAATCCAAAACAAAATACTTCGTAACATCAAAAAATTTCCTTTAAAAACAAAAAATTCGATCATTCATAAAAAATTAAAAATAGAAGAAATTAACTCCAGGTTGACTTACCTTTTCAAAAAATTCATGATGAAAAAAATCCCAAAGATAGGGTTATTCAAGAACTCAATGAATATAAACATGATTTAGAACACAATAAAGAAGCTCAGGAAAACCCATTGACTCCTTATGACTATTTTCTTAGTATCTAAATCCAAAACCATAAGTAAAGATAAACAGAAAAAAAACAGAAAAAAAAAAAAAAATATATAAAAAAATTTTTTTTAAGATTAAATTTCTTTTTTATCCCTTTTTATAATATGTAAATCCTTTTGAATTAAATTTTTTTTTTTAATTTTTTAAAATTAAATAATGTAAATATGCAATCTATTAATAAACTAAATTGTATAAAGGGGGTTGAAAAGAAGGCTTGAGCCGTTCTGAACTTCCCGGGGTATATCTCCCAAATTATTTTAATAAATAAAATAAAATAAAATTTTGTTGAATGATTAATAATGGAAGTATTATTAAATACTTATTTCACCAATAATCATTTTAATTCTTTTTTACAAAAAGAATTGACACTAAAAAAAAAAATTTTTGTTTTTAAATAATCTTTTTAGGTGCGAAATAATTAAATTAGGTACTAAAAAAATTGATTTTGTTATTTATTTTTTTGATGCTAAAAAAAATATTTTTGCTACTAAAAAAAGTATTTTTGTTATTAACGAAAATACAAGCCTAATTTTAAATACATATGATTTTATTAATCCTGATAGTAATACAGTAAAAACTAAAACAAACTTGTAGGCTTTCTTCTTAAGATTAAGTATTGTATTTCTTGTTTAGACTAATATAGACAACTAAATGATCATTTATAAGATAGATTATAATAAGATTATTTTTTCATCATATATTTTAAAATCTTTTATTCATACGATTACATTTGACCTTATTGAGCATGATGATTTTGTTAGTTTTATTAAGGTATTTTTTTAATTTTAAAAATTTAAAAAATTTTCGATTTGTTTTAATAATATAAAAAATCACATGAATGATATTTTCACATGAATGATTCCATTTCAAATTTCCTATTATATAAAAACATCCATTAAATAAAATCTATATTTTGATTTGTTGATTTTTTCTAACTAATCAAAAAATTGCTTTCAGATTTTGGTGCATGAAACAATTCGCATCAATTTAAGATATTTAGAGCTTGAACAAAATATTTTTAAGAAAAGTATATTTTAAAATTAGTATATATGTTATAATACGGATTATTCTTTAGAAGAGGTAGGAAAATGGATTGGATAAATTGATGTAAAACTTGTCTATAAATATTTATAAATAAATTTTAATAAAATATTAACAATTTTCCTTTAACACTATATTCAGTATTTAAAAATAAATAAATAATTATTTATTTATTCTTGAAATATGGCTTAATTTCTCAAATTCTTCAGCTGAAACTATCGATTTTCCTTTTAACCTTTGCTTTAAATTAAAAAAATGCAAATCACCTTTAAAATGTTGAATCTATTTTGAATAATAATCAAAATCACTTAAAATTATATTTTTTTTTGTATTTAATCAGAGATTCATACTTGTATAATACTTGTTCTTCTCGACTAGGAAAATCTAATAAACAACTCAAACATGGAATTTTATCGGTGAGATTTAATGAAGATGATATTTCTTGATGATCTAATTCAACAACAGGTTTTTTACTTGGTTTTTCTTCTAAGCTTAAATCAAATCGTCCCTGGACTACTTCTGAGATTGAACTTAAAACATTCGAGTTTTCAAATAAAGAAAACTTTTTTATTAAATAAGAGTTTGAATTTGACATTATTGATTTTTTATTTATATAATAAATTATAAGAATGATTAGATACTGTTACGCCGACAGTAATTTATTCTTACTGTTTGCGATTAACATCCTCAACCTGCAGACCGATACACACACACACTTATTTTTAATATAAATACTTGTAATTTTTGTTAACATAATTAGATTTTTGGATCTCAAATAAAATAATTAACTTTAAATTATATTTTTAGTTTTTATTTAATTTTGCCGCTTAAACGCGAGCATAACATTGGCGCCCGATAAAAATTCATTAAGTCTCTTAAGCTCATTAACAACGTGGTCTTAAACCATGCTGTTTTTAAATGTAATTATCGTTTTAGCTATCAGCTTATACAACCTCTCTTTACAGTCCTTTATGGATGATATGTTGAATCGTGATTCATGGGGGAGGGGTATAGCATGGCTAAAGCAACAAAGTAATGTTATTGATCCTTTATATTCAATTGATAATGTTGTTGGCTTGGAAGAAAGTATAAAAGTTATGGACCCGGAGATAAAAATAGATACAGCAAAAAATGATGTACCACCGGTTAGTCCAATCGAAGACGTATACTGGATTCTAATCGCCTCAGCTTTATCGGTCTTAGTAATAATCTTATTCATAAACGAATGGTATAAACTAAGATGCACAGCTCAACCGTTCTTTAAGAAGATAGTGTTAGCTTGCTTAAACATTTTTAGGAGATCCAGACAAAAAAGCTTATTAAGACGCCACAAGTTTCATACAAGAGCACCTACTGTTTATAAACAAGGCGACAACCTATACCATTGGCTAAGGAACTTCGAAATCTTCTCTACAAATATGAATGAAGATGACAAAATAGATTCCATATTGAGCTATTTAGGTGAAGAGTGTCTGCAGCAAGTGGAGGAAATGATTATGAATGTAAACCCCTACGCTAATTTTGAGGAAATTAAATCCTTTTTAATCAAGTTATATGGAAAGAGAGTAGATGAGGTTGACCCGTTTTCCACTTTTGCTACTAGGATTCAACACAAGGGTGAAAATTTGTATCAGTACGTATGTGAACTGCGTCGTTTAGCTAAGTTGGCTTTTAAGAATGAAAACCACGTGCATGAGGAGGTAATAAAAGATCGCTTTATTCGAGGAATAACGGATCATAGAATCAAAGAAAAACTATGTAGAAAATTCGAAACTAAAAAACTTAATGAGTTGGTGGATTATGCTCAACAACTCGAGGATCAATTCTCGAGGATGAAATTAATACTACAAGCACCTTCAATTCAACTAATAAAAAAGACCATTGTAATAGATGGCCAACTCAATTCATCGTATCCGCCAAAAAATAATTGTAAAAGTCAGCCTGACGCTGGTGTGCTAGGACCCACTTGTGACAATGCCACCAACGGATACAACGTTGATTTCAGTGCTTTCGCTAAATTGGACGATATGCCTGGTCACGTGCAGGATAGACGATGGCAGGATAATATAGACAGGATAACATGCATAAGGTGGTGCAAAGGTTGTAAAAAGAAGCACAAACCCAATGATTGCAAACAAGAGCCTGTAGTTAACAAGACCGATACAGTGAAAAGCAGCTCTAACAAAGCTAATTCAGACGTACGTGACGAAAAATCGAAGTTAAACGTAATGCAAGTGAAAGAAAATAATGTAATTAGCTCTCAACCAATACATGGATTATGTAAAATAAACAACGCAGTGATACAATATGATGTGGATACAGGAGCCGATATTACTGTTTTAAACGAAAAAATTTTACCTCAATTGTCTCCGACACCCTTTATATACCGATACGATTTGCCAATTCTCTCCGCTGGAGGAGTTATGGATAACGTGGTGGGGTTAGCTCGAGTGATGATGCAACTCGGAGATGAGCGGCTAGAACCAAATATACTGGTCGTCAAAGGTCTATCGACTAATCTTCTATTGGGGAGAGATTTATATAGTTGTATTCCAGAATTGGATCGCGCCATTAAATTTATGAGAAAGGTTGTCGCCAAGCTCACTCAAAAAATAGAATCCAATCAAGGTGAATCAAAGTTTAAGACAAATACGATAGGACCAATACAGTATATAGGCCATATAGAATCTCCCACCGTCCCACAAGTTCAAAGTATTGATTATTATAGCCAGACAGGTATTATTTCGGATTGCCATGGAGTTGAAGACGTTAAAGACAATAATAGCGATAGTTTAGAAGAAGCTAGAACAATGCTGAAAAATGAGTTAGAAAAGGTGTCTGCCGCTACTTTATTAGATTTAAAGTCGAGTAAGAACACTTTAAATTCTCACAAGATCGTTTTGACTAATATAAACTGCAAACCGATACGTCACCGAACGCGTCGAATTCCCTACAGTAAAAGGGAAGAATTCAAGAAGATGTTAACGGAAATGTTAAACGCTGGTCTCATTCAAGCTAGTGATAGTGCATGGAGCTCACCTGTTTTACTTGTTTCAAAACCAGATGGATCGATCCGCTTCACGGTGGATTATAGGGATCTTAATTCTCTTACAATTAAAGATGCTCACCCACTTCCAAATCCTGAAGATTTATTTGCTCGTCTAGCTACAGCGAAATGGTACAGCAAGCTAGACTTATACTCTGGATATTACCAGATCAAAATTGAAGAAAATTCCAGAAAGTATACTGCTTTTTCATGCGAATGGGGTCTATACGAATACGTTCTGATGCCCATGGGACTTACCAATGCCCCAGCAACCTTTCAAAGAATTATGAACACAATTCTCAAAGAATTTATTGATGATGGATTTGTCATTGTCTTTTTAGATGACATTTTAGTGTTTTCCTCTTCTATACAGGAACATTATCAACATTTAATTAAAGTTATAAACAAACTGATGGAAAACAACCTCAGGGTAAAATTAAAAAAGTGTGAAATCTTAATACAAGAAGTCATATTCCTTGGTCATAAGATTTCCCATAAATGCATTCGTCCCGATGATTTCAAAGTTCAGGCTATATTGAAAATCTCTACCCCAAGAAACGTAAAGCAAGTTCAATCGTTTCTAGGCCTCGCTCAATACTACAGGAAGTTCATAAAAGACTTCTCCCTCATAGCTAAGCCACTATATCGACTAACTTCAAAAGATGGAGTAGATGAACACGGAGATCTTTTGTGGAACGACGAATGCGAAAACTCTTTTAATATATTACGTACTTGTTTAACAACCGATACTGTTTTAATCCTACCCGATTTAAAAAAAGAATTCAGACTCGAAACAGATGCATGTAATACGGGAATCGGAGCCGTACTATCCCAAGAGATGGATGGTTGTTTCAGACCTGTAGCCTATTATAGCAAATGCTTAAATAACGCACAACAAAACTACAGTACTTCGGAAAAAGAACTTGTTGCAATAGTTCTAGCAGTAGAACACTTTCACCAATATTTATTTGGTAAACATTTTAATATAGTAACTGATCATCAACCGCTTTCATGGTTGATCAACTGTAAGAAGCCGAATTCGAGACTATTAAGATGGCTAATTAGGCTTAACAATTATGAATTTAGCATTATTTATAGAAGTGGTAGAATTCACAACAATGCAGATGCTTTATCTAGATGGCCACTTCCCAATGATGCCCTTCACGATGATGACGTTCCGTTGATAATCAACCACGTTTTGATTAAACATTTAAAAAATTTTTCAATTAATTATATAACAAACCTTACCAAGCAAGTCACAGATCCAACCGATACCAGTGAAGACGAAAACATTCCGAATGTTTTCATAAATCAAAAGACCGACGCGGATATTGAATGGATAAAGAATCTAATCCGAGATTATGGTGAAACAAAACCACCCATGGAGTATGAGAATGAGTTCCAACGCCAACTTCTGCAGAATTACGAATCATTATCCCTAGAAGCTGATCAGTTATATTTAATAAGGGAAGATAGTGATGGCAGGATTAGCAAACTTTTAGTTCTACCTAAAGATGACATCGATAAAGTGCTTAGTTTAGTACATTCAAGCGTCATCGGGGGACATCTTGGCGTAAAACGCACTTCTGGAAAATTACTTAGCCGATTTTTTAGACCAAATTTACGAAAAAAGGTGGAAAACTTTATAAAGCAGTGTCCGACTTGTCAGAAGGTAAAAAATCCTAGTAAGATAATGAAAGCCGGTATCAAATTCATTACAACTTCACAACCGCTACAAGTTATTACTGCAGACACTATAGGACCGTTACCAATGTCTAAAGCAGGTAATAAATACATACTAGTCATTTGTGATCATTTTTCTAAATGGGTCGCTGCATATGCCATTAAAAATCAAACTGCGGACACAACGGCGGAGTGCATTATAGATTTCATGTTTTCTTACGGCCTTCCGACTAATATACTTACCGATTTGGGAAAAAATTACCAAGCTAAACTGTTACAACGTATATATGAGCTATTAGACATTTATCAGTTAAAAACGAGTCCATATCATCCGCAATGTAATGGTATAACCGAAAGATTCAACCGGACTCTAAAAAACATGATCGCTAGTTTCTGTGATACCAATCAAAGTAACTGGGATGTTCTTTTGAAAAAATTAACATTCGCTTACAATATATCGGTACATGAGACGACTGGTTACAGTCCGTTTGAACTGCTTTATGGTAGGAAGCCAAAAATCCCGATTGATCTAATTATGCAGTCGGACAATATATTACTAAACAATCATTGTCTTGCGATGGAACTTGAGGACGTGGAGCCAGACGAAGTAAACAAGTTTGTGAATGATTTAAAAGAAAACCTCAGAGTGGTGTTCAAACGAGCCTCATTACGTAGGGATATCAAAATTAATAAATCGAGGATTATCGGTGAAAGAAATATCAGATCTGTTGAATATAACCCAGGAGACTTGGTTATGCGAAATGTTGTGAGAATCGGAAAAGGCTTATCTCGAAAATTAGCTTATAAATGGGAGGGTCCTTTTATTATAGTGGACAGGATGAATGAACTTAATTATAAAATAAAACGCTACGGTAGCCCAAAAGCTAAAATAAGCACCGTTCACATAAACAGGCTTAAACGTTTCTTTGGTGAATACTTGGTAAATAATAGTTCTGCTAGCCTAGATGCCTCTAGTGTCATTCTATACAAAAATACTGCTTGTATTGGTCCAAAAAGGCCATTAGGTAGACCTAGAAAGCCAATCCCTGACACCATTGTTACAGGTGAAGACCACAGCGATTTTTCCGCGATGATAGTACCTTCCACGGCTAAATCAGAGCCTAGCATTCCGAAAAACGTAGAATTGCAAAACGTATCTGATGAGATGTGTAATCCTTTTCAATCTCGCAGAAGTCGACCGATAAATAACTTCAGACAAAGTCAACGAGTTCGAAAACCTGTTGATCGTCTCACCTACCAATCTATCAGATACAATCGATAAAATTTTACTTTATAATTTTTATTTTAAATTATTATTTTCTATATACTTGGATGTTGAAAATTGTTATTTTTGAATTGTGACTCGAGATTTTGTAATTACCGATACTTATATACAATTGTACAAAGAATTAAAATTTTAGTATAAATACGAGTGAGAATATTATTCAAAATAATTTTAAAAATTTACAAAAATAATAGAATGTTTGGAAGAGGAAGAGGTTTATTGCGATTTAACCAACAAGAGCGCGATCGACAAGGATTTCAAATGTCCGAACCGGTAAAGGCATCTGATCCCCTTGAAGAATTGATAGAGAACATCAAAAGTTGGGAAATACGCGCCACAACTACCACCATCCTCCCACCGCTTTTTTGTGAGAACAAAAGTATACGATTCGGCATTAAAAACTCGCGTATGTCGAACGTACCTGAAGAGAAGGCTGAATGCGACCGAGACATTTTTATTAGGAATATTCCTAACTATGAGGGAGTTTGTCACGATCTGGAAGCGGCCATCCGTCACGAGAATTTTATTTTTGGTTTTGGCGATATGTACAAACTTGTGGTTCAACATACCGCCAATTTTACACCCACAACCGTTGGCCACCTTAGATACGTTAATCGACGGATACATCACCGCGTTGTCGCGGCTTTTAACGGCGTACCTTGGAAAGATCGGGAACTCAAGTTCGAGATCAATCGAATACCTTCCAGCGAACATCACTTTAAAGTTAATAAATTGAGTCCGCCGGAAATTAAAGCAAAAGCCGAAGTGTTGGAATGGGCCCGCGAAAAGATACTAAAGCTTCAAGAAGACGTACAAAAGGAACGTACGGCCCTAGACAGAGATCGAGCCGAATTTGAAGAAAAATACAAAGACCAGCTCGAATTGACTCGGAAAGAAAGAGCTCTGAACTATCGTCAGCGACAGCTCGAAGAAGACCAGAGTAAGATGGACGAATATCTGCTCAAAGTGATGGAAGAAGAAGAGAAGTTGGATAAAAAGTACGATGAAATAGAAACGTATCGTGTTAGTACGATACGTGATATGGAGCAACAACGTGCACAAATAGATGAAAGAAGACGGATACTGGAGTTGGACAGACTCGAACTGGAGGACGACATACTAGATCTCGAAATACGCGCCTCCGAGTTAGAGTCAAATCAAAATGATTTAAGGAGATTGACCGATACGATAGCTCGGTTAAGTCAGGAAAATCAGATGTTGCGAGCTGACGAAGATAGAAAAAAAGAAGCGGAAGTGGATAAAGAAATAAATCAGTTGAAACAAGAATTGGATCCTTAAGGAAGCCAAGCCAACAAGATCGGAGCTTTTCAACTCCTTGAAATTAATTGTCCAATTTGCTTGGAGTCGGTCGGGAAAAAAGATTTAAAAGAAATAAAGATAAGTATTTGTGGTCATATTTATTGTAGTCCCTGCTTAACCGAGCATATGAAAAACTCTGGTGACTGCCCTATATGCCGCCGACCGATGAACCAGTCTACTCTTACAACAATTCGACAGGCACAGTAGCGGTAAACAATAAAAGAAGAAAAACAATAGTTAAATAATAAAAAACAAAAAACTAAAAAATTGAAAATTAAAAATAAAGTAAAAAACAAATTTATTATAATTAACCTCACTTATATATATACGCAAAATTTTTTTTTTTTGTTTTTGTTAAATTTAAATTTTAATTTAATATTTGTAATTCGGGGACCTCATGTCTAAAGGGGGGAGGTATGTTACGCCGACAGTAATTTATTCTTACTGTTTGCGATTAACATCCTCAACCTGCAGACCGATACACACACACACTTATTTTTAATATAAATACTTGTAATTTTTGTTAACATAATTAGATTTTTGGATCTCAAATAAAATAATTAACTTTAAATTATATTTTTAGTTTTTATTTAATTATGCCGCTTAAACGCGAGCATAACAATACTATGAATCTATAAAATTTAATAGAATTGAAACTTAAAATAAAGTTCTTAAAAAGCAAATTTAAATTTTTAATAATATCTCATAATCTATTTAAAACATTTTCTTTTTCGTTAAAATTCATAAAATCTTTTATTAGCAAAAGAGTTTAAAGCGGGAAAAATTGTTTCAGCTTTTTGAAAAAAAATTCAATGATATTGAGTTTAAAGCATATTAGATTTATATATTATAATACAGGATAAATGTTGTTTAAATAAATCAACCATGTTTAACATTCAAAATTAAATTATAAGATAAATTGATTTTTTTAATGCTTATTTATTTAAATAAATGCCATGATATATAAGATTAGAAAAAAGTATAAAAAGGAGAAATTAGTTAATTAACCCATTTTCCATTTTGGATTAAATCATTTTGATTACCAGTACCTAGATTATAAATAGCTGAGTTGCTCAAAAGTAAAAAAAAACTAGAACCCCAAATTTGAATACTTAAATATAACGAATCACCTTCGGTTCTGACAAATGTGAAAATAGTTCCATCGTTGTTTTTCCATGAAGTTTCAGAAACATATTCAAAAATCAAAGTACCATCGTCTGATTGCCATTTTTTATATGAAAATTTTTTACCACAAGCAGCTAAAGTAAAGTAAATAAATTAAATTAGGCAAAAAATAAAAATTTCAAAAATTAACCATTGGTATAATTTAAACACACCATTAAACCTTTATAATAAAAATAAATTATAGAAATTAAATTGAATTAGTAATAAATATATTTATACTTAATAAAATAAACAAAAATTTTGTATTCATTTTGAATATGACCATATATTTAATATTCAATTATTTAGTCAATAGAAATCTAAAATACATGTTATTTGTTTAAGCAATTTAAAAAAAATTACGTAAAAATCGAAGAAAAAAAGATATTTTTTCGAATTTCGGATTGGATACCGGATTGAGTTTGGCGAAACTTAATAATAAAATTAATTTTTATTAAAATTTTTTTAATATTTTTATTAATATTTTTTAATTGTACTTGTCAAATGATACTAAATATTTGTGCAAAGTTAAGCTGTATTCGAATCTAATACAATGTTTTATTTATGGTTCCAAATTAAGTCAAATGACATTTTCATTTTCTGTTTTTCTTTTTTGACTATTCGATTTCTAATCCGCTCCACTTAACTCAATCCAGTTTACAATCCCAAATCCGGTAATCCACCATACAACACAAATGAAACTTAAACAAAGCAGATATAGCTTTTATAATTTAAAAAAAAAATATAGAAATTTTTAAATTTTAAACAACTAAAGTTTAAATTTTAAATATTAGAAATATTTATACCCAAAATTTTTATATTAATTTCTCTATAAATATTTCAACTTTAGTTAATATTACTTGAATTTTTGATAAAAATTGGTAATTTAAAACGATTCTATTATTTTTTTTTCATTTATTCCTAAATTTTCAAATATTTTTATTTTTAAAAATAACCCATCAAAAAATATTAATGTAACCAAGTTGAAGATTTTATAGCATAAAAATTCCTAAACCTCATATGTCAAATAAATAAAAATTTTTTTATTTTTAAACGATTGTTCAATGTTGTGTGCTGTAAAATCTAAAGCCTGATTGCACAACATTCTTTGATTGGTAATTTTTTTTACATTTTTTTTTTCAATATTTATTATCAAAATATAATAAACTTATTTAAACTTATTTAAACCAAATAAAATCTTGTAAAAGTATTTTTTTAAAGGGTAGACTATAGAATCTCCCCCATGAGCTAATCGACTAAACTTATATATATTCTTGTAGATCTCATTAAGCTGATCACGAATATATTGTTCGTTAGTTGCAGGCAATTACCAATTAGGGTTTTAGGTTAGGTTTAGGTTAGGGTTAGAGCTAGGGTTAGGGTTAGTTTTAGATATAAGGCATAAACTTTTGGAGGAATAATTAATAAAATAATAAAAATTACCATATAATTTTTGACTTACTTTAATTAATGAGTTAAACATTATTTTATTTACATGGTCACGGAGTCACATGCCCGGCTAGACCCAAATTTTGAAAAATTAAAAAATATTTTAATTAAAGAAACACAATCTTTAAAATATACTCAATTGAAAAATTCTGTATTATATTTCAAAGAAAATCAGTATAATAAAATTAGAAATTTATCATTTTCAACAGATATTAATTGTTGTTCATATTGTGACAAAATAAATACTTGTTTATGTGTGGTTATTTTAAAAAAACAATTAAAAAATATTTTATTATCTTATTTGTAATTTGATTTTTATCATAATATTACAAATAATGACATAAAAGGATATGCAAAATTTCTTAGAAATAATTCTGGTTTAATTTATTATTGGTCTATTAAAATCTTATCTTGTAAAAGTATTTTTTTTAAATTTATAATTTGTAGTTAAATTTTTTTAATATTAGTTGTCTAGTATTTGTAACGCCTAGTGGTTACTTTTCAATAATAATAAATTGCAATAAACTATTATTTATTAAAAATAAAAAGACACAAAGAAATATAAAACATATTTCATTTTGAATTCTATTAAAACTCTCAATAAGTTTTAAATATTGGAGATTTATATTATTATTTAAAATTATTTTATACAGTTTTTCTTGAATAAAAATGTAATTAGAACCAGAATATTTATTTGATAAGAAATGAGTAAACGAGGACAAATCACCCTATAACAATACTTATTCTTTTTTAGAACCAGCTTTGTCTCAAATTTTAATTTATTAAATATATATTAATTCAATACGAATACTTAATAAAGATTATTAAAAATTTGGATAAATTAATACCAATTTATGGTAGTAAGTTGGGTATTTAAATTTTTTGAACTCACTAATCTTAATTTAAAGTATTTTTGTACTTCTTTTATATTTTCTGTTTTTATTGATCCGTTGAAACAGGGTTCCATTTTTGAAATGTATTTTACGAGATATTGTTCAATACCTCTTTTGGTTACGTATTGAACGTTTACATGCCCATTCCAAAGCAAAATTAATTCAGGGTTATATGGGACAATTAATTGATCTTGTCTTTTCCTACGTTTATATACATATTTACCTCCATCCTTCGTAATTGTATCAGTCGGTGATAAATCAAATGGAAAACCATATTTACATGTTTTATAAATTTTATTTTTCGATTTTAAACAACGATTTGGTACACAATTATGAATTTGGTACTTCAAAACATGTTCTTTTAGTTTTAAATTAAGCGGATCATTTTCTGATGGCAATTCAGCAGAAATCAAGTCATATTTTGGGGTTTTCAACCAAAATAACATATGGGCATGTAATGAACCCCGGTTTTGACATTCTATTCTTATCCAATAGTTTATTATCTCTCCAAAAATACCTAAAAAATTGATAGTTTTTATTATTTATGCTTTATTAAAATATATAATAATTGTCTAGAAACCTTTTTTGTTGTTGATTAAACGAATTACAGAATATAACCGATGGAAAAAATACTCAGAAACTTCACATGGATTATAAATGGATGCTTTATTTTTTTTGCTCATAAGGAGTGTTTTTAATTCAGGCCACGAATCATTTGCAGTTAAAACCACAAATAAATGCGGTAAACCTTATATTATAAAATTAAGATATTACTAAAAAAAATTAAATAATAATATTTGATTACCTTTAAAATTAATTATTGAAATCAAATCATAATACTTTGATTTCCAATAAGATCTAGACCCAGTTATAGATTTTGGAACACAGTTGCCATATTTAAAATAATCTTCGAAATTGTTATTTGTTAAATCATGAACTTTTTTTTGGGAGCTTAAAGTGCTTCGAGATTTTATAAGACTATTGACAGCATGAATTCTTTCTCTTATTAATCGATCGTAACCGTAAAAAAAATAATATTTATCGTCCCTCCATCGTGAATCAACGTTTAACAATCTCACTCGCAAATATTGCGCAAAAGTTAAAGTTAGTTTACCTCGAACAAAATATCCTTTTCTATCTGGAAATAAATGTGGAAAAGCTTTAGCTTCAACTGTCATATCATTCGAGAAAAATTCTACCTTTTGGCAACTTTTTTCATTTTTTTCAAAACAATAGCCAATTTTTGTATTTATTTTTTCTACAAATTGACGACATTTTTTTTCATCTATGTTAATAATTAATCCGTTGGTTTTCGATTGCTTTAATTCATTAATTTGCTCGCTGTTTTCGAAACATTCTTTGGTAGTAGATGGTAAGCCATTACCATAATTATTAATTTGCTCATTATTTGGATAATAACCGCTTATTTGGTCAAATAAACATACGTATTTTCGATATAAATGATTATTTTTTTTCAACCAATTTAAAGCTGGTTTTATCAAAGTTCGATCTATTGGTTGATCCTGGTTATCATGATCTAAAATAATTCCGAAGGTTCCTTTTAATTCTTCTCCATTCTTGTGCATTAAGTTCATTTTTCCACTCATGTGCCAATAAGCATAATTTGTCGGTTTGAAAGTACGACAGTAGAAATAACAAATTGATAATTGTCGAATTTGATAATAGTTTTCTAATCTCTGGATTTCTATTGGAACATCACAAAAATCATTAAATAAGTTTACAACTTTATTACGAATTATATTTTGGTTGCACGAGCGACAGAATCCATATTTATGCTTTTTCTTAAATATAACAGTAGTAATTTTGTTAAAATTGCATTTGACCAATGTTTCGAGTTGGGTTGGTTTCAAAGTTTTCCAAATAATGCTGTTTAAAAAATTAATTTTGGAACAATAACAACAACCATAATATTTATCAATTTTTTCTTTCTTTTTAAAATCATTTAAAGTTTTTTCGAAAGAAATTTTCATTTTTTTAAAAAAAAATTTAATTTAATTTTTGGGATTGACCAATTTACAACAAATATATTTAAAATTGAATTGGTTTGCGCTTTTTTTATTAGTTCAGTATAATTTTTAAAATTAAAGTCAGAATAAATTATCTTTTGAAAAGTTTATTAAATTAAATTATCGAGTTTTAATTAAAAATATAAATAACAAAAATTTTTGAATTAAATTATTTTAAAAAAAAATTTGTAATTTAATTTTTATTTGCTACTTTTTTGGTTGCTAAAAATGAATGTTTATTTGAATATTGTTATTTTTTTATCTTTTTGTTCTGACGAGTGCTTTTACTTTTTTTCTCACTATTTTTATTCATTGATTTTTGGTCATTTATTTGATCAGTTGTTTCTTCGTTGACGCAAATATTTTCTTTTATAGGTTTATTTTCTTTATCAAAAGAAGAAAAATCCATATTTTTTATTATTATATCTTCTTCGTAATCCTGGATTATATTATTAAAATTGTTGAATAGAATTCCAAACTTATCAAAACCATAATTTTGAAGGAAGAGTTTACGTTTTTTAAATGCAATTCTGATTTTTTCTAGTCTGTTTTTATTAGTGTTTTGAATAAATTGATTATAATTTTGTAAACGGTTCAAATAGTCACTAAAACTTTTATTAAAAATTGTCACTGTTTCATAGAGCTATATAAAATATATCAATTTATTAATAATTAATTAATTTTTAAATTTAATTATAGAATATACTTTTCTATTGTTGAAATTGTTTTTTGCATAATCAATTAGTTCAGAATGGAGCTTTTTATATTTGTCAACATTGCTTTTACTAGTTAATCCTTCAAATTCTTTTTCTTCATTGGAATATCGTCTTAGTTCATCAACAAACTTTTCTAATTTTTGATTGATTTCCATTTTAATATATTTTAATAAATAATACAATTTCTTCAAATTTGAATAATTTAACTAATTCAAAAATTTTTAATAATTTATATTTCAATTGAAATTTTAAATTGAATGCGCGAATTTAATAAATTAATTAAAAAGTTAAAAATATTTAAAGACAAAAAAATTTAATTAAATTTAATAATTTATGATATTTATTATTTTTTATAATTTTTATAATTTTTAATAATTTATAAAATGAGGGACCAAACTCGTAAACATATCTTTTAACATGACGGCTCGAGAATTTGTATTGCTCCCCATGTTAAAAAAAAAATTTAAATGTATATATTTGTTTGTTAATAAAAAATTAAAAATCTTGTTTTTAAAACAAAAAAAAACTTTTTTAAAATTATACAATTTTAATTTTATGATTGTTAATATCAGATTTAGTTACGTATCGGACTTGCGAAGCTTAAGATAGATCCGATTTTATTTAAAATTTTTTTTATTTATTTAAATTAATTTAATACTAATAAAAACAATAAACTTTTTCTAAAAAAAAAAAATAAATAAACTTTCTTTTACATAATAATTATTTAACCTAATAAAATAAAAAAAAAATCAACGTTAATTAACAGAAGCATTAGCAAGGGTGGCACTTGGCAAAGACCAAACAACCGATGTACGATCAGCTGAAGTTGTAATAAAAGACATTTGATTTGGATGCCATCTAGCTTGAATTATTTTATCATTATGATTAGCCACAATAGACCAATTCAAAGGTTTTGTTAGATCGCCATGCAAATCGGTAATAATAACTTTATTGTCATAAGACGCTGTTAACAAATAATAAGCATTTGCAGAGAAACGAACACTTCTAATGTCAGAAGAATGTGGTTTGTAGATTTGATTATCGAACTAATTTCTCTTTTTGTTTTATTTCAGCTTTTTCTTTTTTTCATTTTTTTTTTAAATTTTTTCTTTTCTTTTTCTTTCTCTAATTTATTCATTTTTAAACTTTTGATTTTTTTGGTCTATTTCAACAAATTAAAGATTCATTTAATTTAATTTCAAGAGTCGGTCGGAAACTCATAAAAGGTATACTCCTTAGTCTTGTATCATTTTTGTAATCGATAGTTTCAACTCTTCAGCTGAAACTATCGATTTTCTTTTTAACTTTTGCTTTAAATTAAACAAATGCAAATCACCTTTAAAATGTTGAATCTATTTTGAATATTAATCAAAATCACTTAAAATTATATTTTTTTTTGTATTTAATCAGAGATTCATACTTGTATAATACTTGTTCTTCTCGACTAGGAAAATCTAATAAACAACTCAAACATGTAATTTTATCGGTGAGATTTAATGAAGATGATATTTCTTGATGATCTAATTTAACAATAGGTTTTTTACCTGGTTTTTCTTCTCAGCTTAATTCAAATCATAACCATATAAATTTAGATACTATGAATCTATAAAATTTAATAGAATTGAAACTTAAAATAAAATTCTTAAAAAGCAAATTTACAGTGTTTAAAGTTAACTTCCAGAATCGGTAAGTTTACATCATTTTACGTAAAATTACATTATTTTAAGTAAGATTACATTAAATTACATCAAATGTATGTTGTAAGAAAATGTAATTTTACATTAACTTACGTTAATTTACGTAAAATGATGTAAACTTACCGATTCTGGAAGTTAACTTTAAACACTGTAAATTTTAAATTAAATCTTAATCTATTTAAAAAATTTTCTTTTTCGTTAAAATTCATAAAATCTTTTATTAGCAAAAGAGTTTAAAGCGGGAAAAATTGTTTCAGCTTTTTGAAAAAAAATTCAATGATATTGAGTTTAAAGCATATTAGATTTATATATTATAATACAGGATAAATGTTGTTTAAATAAATCAACCATGTTTAACATTCAAAATTAAATTATAAGATAAATTGATTTTTTTAATGCTTATTTATTTAAATAAATGCCATGATATATAAGATTAGAAAAAAGTATAAAAAGGAGAAATTAGTTAATCAACCCATTTTCCACTAAAAATTAAACTTAAATTATTTTGACTACCACTAGTTTGTGGAATATAAACACCTGAGTTGTTCAAAAGAAGAGGATCATAACCACCACCACTTAAATATAACAAATCACCTTCGGTTCTGACAAATGTGTAAATAGTTTCAAAATTGTCTTTCCATATAGTTTCAGAAACATATTCTAAAGTCAAAGCAGTATCGTCTGATTGCCATTTTTTATATGGAAATTTTTTAACACAAGCAGCTAAAGTAAAGTAAATAAATTAAATTAGGCAAAAAATAAAAATTTCAAAAATTAACCATTGATATGATTTAATCACACCATTAAACCTTTATAATAAAAATAAATTATAGAAATTAAATTGAATTAGTAATAAATATATTTATACTTAATAAAATAAACAAAAATTTTGTATTCATTTTGAATATGACCATATATTTAATATTCAATTATTTAGTCAATAGAAATCTAAAATACATGTTATATGTTTAAGCAATTTAAAAAAAATTACGTAAAAATCGGAGAAAAAAAGATATTTTTTCGAATTTCGGATTGGATACCGGATTGAGTTTGGCGAAACTTAATAATTAAATTAATTTTTATTAAAATTTTTTTAATATTTTTATTAATATTTTTTAATTATACTTGTCAAATGATACTAAATATTTGTGCAAAGTTAAGCTGTATTCGAATCTAATACAATGTTTTATTTATGGTTCCAAGCTAAGTCAAATGATTGTCGAGTTTATTGCAGCTCTGGATCAGATTAGTGGTTGTTATATGTACTGAACGTCTCTTGCCTAACTATTAACAACATTTTCTGTTTTTCTTTTTTGACTATTCGATTTCTAATCCGCTCCACTTAACTCAATCCAGTTTACAATCCCAAATCCGGTAATCCACCATACAACACAAATGAAACTTAAACAAAGCAGATATAGCTTTTATAATTTAAAAAAAAAATATAGAAATTTTTAAATTTTAAACAACTAAAGTTTAAATTTTAAATATTAGAAATATTTATACCCAAAATTTTTATATTAATTTTCTATAAATATTTCAACTTTAGTTAATATTACTTGAATTTTTGATAAAAATTGGTAATTTAATACGATTCTATTATTTTTTTTTCATTTATTCCTAAATTTTCAAATATTTTTATTTTTAAAAATAACCTATCAAAAAATATTAATGTAACCAAGTTGAAGATTTTATAGCATAAAAATTCCTAAACCTCATATGTCAAATAAATAAAAAATTTTTTACTTTTAAACGATTGTTCAATGTTGTGTGCTGTAAAATCTAAAACTTGATTGCACAATATTCTTTGATTGATAATTTTTTTTTACATTTTTTTTTCAATATTTCAAATTATTAAAATACAATAAACTTATTTAAACCAAAAAAAATCTTGTAAAAGTATTTTTTTAAAGGGTAGACTATAGAATCTCCCCCATGAGCTAATATACTAAACTTATATATAGTCTTGTAGATCTCTTTAAGCTGATCACGAATATATGGTTGGTTAGTTGCAGGCAATTACTAATAAAAAATTACAGGGTGCTAAAATTTGAATTTTTAACATTTATAAGGTTATTTTTTTTAATTTTTTCAAAAAAATATTTTAATAATTGATTAAAAATTTGATGAATTTCCACAATCGTTCAAAGATTATTGATTGGAGGGATGTAGGGTTCGGCTTAGGGGTTAGGGCTAGGGTTAGTTTTGGATACAAGGCATAAAATTTTGGAGGAATAATTAATAAAATAATAAAAATTACCATATAATTTTTGACTTATTTTAATTAATGAATTAAACATTATTTTATTTACATGGTTACGGAGGCACATGCTCGGCTGGATCCAAATTTTGAAATATTAATAGAAATTTTAAAATTTTAATTAAAGAAACACAATCTTTAAAATATACTCAATTGAAAAATTCTGTATTATATTTCAAAGAAAATCAGTATAATAAAATTAGAAATTTATCATTTTCAACAGATATTAATTGTTGTTCATATTGTGACAAAATAAATACTTGTTTATATGTAGTTATTTTACTATTATAAAAACAATAAAAAAATTTTTAATTATCTTATTTGTAATTTGATTTTTATCAAAATATTACAAATAATGACATAAAAGGATATGCAAAATTTCCTAGGAATAATTTATTATTGGCCTATTAAAATCTAATCTTGTAAAAGTATTTTTTTAAATTTATAATTTGTAGTTTTTTTTTTTTAATATTTGTTGTCTAGTGTTTGTAACGCCTAGTGGTTACTATTCAATAATAATAAATTGCAATAAACTATTATTTATTAAAAATAAAAAGACACAAAGAAATATAAAACATATTTCATTTTGAATTCTATTAAAACTCTCAATAAGTTTTAAATATTGGAGATTTATATTATTATTTAAAATTATTTTATACAGTTTTTCTTGAATAAAAATGTAATTAGAACCAGAATATTTATTTGATAAGAAATGAGTAAACGAGGACAAATCACCCTATAACAATACTTATTCATTGTTCAACTTTGTTTGTTTGTTTGTATGCAGCATTTTTATTTCGGCTCAGGAGCGTGCTAAAATTACACACGATGGCTCATTCGATAGCCCTTGACGAGTTGGTGTGCGCAAAACCCGCCTTTTAGTTTTGCCTTGATGCTTTGGTCATACTAAAGCTGCTCAAAGTTGGCAACTTTTTGGTAAAATTTTGGAAAAATATTATTTCTATTAGCATATGAATTTTAATATTGTTTCTTATAAAACAAACAGTGCTGATTAAGAATATATGCTTGGTTTTACTGTGTGAAGTTTACCTGATGAGATATCTCAGGTAAAAGGTGATAAAATGATTACAAAAGACATACTTTGAGTTAAAATAGATATGATAAGTAGATTATCAAAACAATTAAAAATTTAATGTAATGTATTTTGAAGTATGTAAATTAAGAATAAATTAAGCCTAGAGTTTTGCCTAACTCACCTGAATAGTTATACCTAATCAAAAACTCAGATTTATTTAAAAAAAATTAAAAAAATATGAAGTATCTAACACATTCGATTTTATATTTTATTTATTTTTTTTTTTATTTATTATTTATTAGTATATAGCTGCTCGAGTTTTTACCTCCTTCAGCTTTAAAAAAAAAATAATTTTAAATTATTAAAATGTTTTGTCTTTTCAGTTAAAGTTTGTTCTGCAGTTTAAATATTGCAATTTACTATTACAAACTAAGAGAAAAATTAAAAAAAAAGAAAATAAAATATGAATAGTTTTGCTATGTTAGATATTAGTCGTTAAACATATATATATGAGGTTTTTCTGTATCAATTCCGTTTCATTTATAATGAGGATCAAATTATTCATAAAAAATTTTTTTTTTTTTTTTTTAGAAATTCTAGAAAATTGAAAATTAAATTAAAAATAAAATAGTTTAAAATCGTTAAAGTTTATCTTTGTTCTTCTTTTTTTTTATGTAAAAAAGAATTTATTTATTATCTCTCTGGTGTTGCATAAAAGTGTGGGTTGTTCGATTTCTCTTGAGGTGAATCCTATTTTAAATTCATTTACGAGCTTTACTAGAAGCGGTACACAGTAAGTTAGACCATTATCTACATATCTTTTATTCAATTCATTTAACCTGTCCTTTATACTTTTAAGTTTAAGTTTAGTTGCGTGTTCTTGTATGATTTGGCTGCTGGTATCAAATGGTAAACTGAAAATAGATCTGATTGCGGTATTTTGTATTACTTGTAGTTTTCGGAGGTTAGATTCCGACAGTCTGGCTGATATTAGAAAGTAATAGTCAACTATGGAGCCGATTAGTGATTTGTAAATGTTCCCAAGTAGTTTTTTTTCCAATTTCCAAGATTTGTTACTTAATATTTTTATAATATTTATTCTCTCTGTACTTTTAGATTTTATTTCGTCGACTTGTGTTGAAAAAGTCAGGTGCTTGTCTAGTGTAAATCCAAGAAATTTTATTTCGTTGCTTTTTGGAATCAATTGATTAAATATTTTTAGTTTGAAAGTAAGTTTTGATTTAACATTATTTGTGAAGATGATATAATTGCATTTTTCAACTGCTATTTTCATCTTCCATTTTATTAACCAGGATTCCAATTCATTTAAATATTTATTTATTTCTTTTTCTAAGTATCCTTGTTTTTTAAAAATAAAAAAGGTAGCGAGATCATCTGCGAATAATAACGATTGGTTTTTATTTGGCACGTTCTTGACAGGTATGTCGTTTATATATATACTAAATAGTATCGGTGATAGAACTGATCCTTGGGGTACCCCAGCTGTAATGTTAAAATTATTAGATACATGTCCGTTTACGTTTACTTTAAAGAGACGATTGCTTAAAAAGTCTTTAATTAGGTGAATTAAGTAGTCTGGTAATTTTAACTTTATCATTTTGCTGATCAGTCCTTCGTGCCATACCTTATCAAAGGCTTTGGCTATATCGAAAGTAAGACAGCAAATATTTTTTTTTCTGAGAAAGCTCTCAGTTATTTTTTGAACCAGGAAGTAAGTGTTGTCTGCAGTTCTTCGACGCTTTCTAAACCCTGATTGTTCTTGAATTAGTTTATTCCGATTTTCTAATTCTTGATATATTCTATTATTAATAATCTTCTCAAAAACTTTTCCTAGACTGCTTGTTAAGCTAATTGGTCTATAGTTTATTGGGTTTTCTTTATCATTTTTTTTCTTGGGGATCATTTTTATGCTTGCTATTTTCCAATCGCTAGGTATTTTTGATTCTTGTAGGCATTTGTTAAAGAGTTGAGTGATTTGTTTAATTGTTTTTTCTGGCAAATTCTTTAAGTAAGTATTTTTTATTAGATCTACCCCGCAGGATGCAGAGTCATTCAGATTTTTAATTGTTTTTTTAACCTCTTCTTCCGTAATAAAATTTTTTTCGTTTATTAAGGGATCGTTATAGAAGTATTGGTTTACAAAAGATGTAGTTTCAGTTGAATGTTTAGATGCGGTCTCGCTATTGCTGAAAGTTTCTGCGAGAATTTGACCAAAAAGAGCGGCTTTTTCTTCATCGCTTATATATTCTTTGTTATTATATTTCAGCTTTTGAATGCGGGTAAGTTGAGTTTTTTTGTTAGTTCTGAATTTATTTATTTTACTCCAAAATGGCTTAGTTGATAGGGCATTTTTACCATTTTTATGAAGAAAGTCTTCCCAGCATTTATTTTTGTGTTCTTTTAGCGCTAGCTTAATTTGAGCTGTTAGTTTATTAAATTTAATCTTATGATTAGGGTCATTAGACTTTTTAAAGATTCTTCTTGTTTTACGACGTTGTTTTATTAAGTTAATAATATTTTGTGGAAGAGTAGATTTAAAGGTTTTTGGGCTTAAGGTTGGGGTGGTTTTATTTATAGCTTCTTTTATATTTTTGCTGATCTTTGAATTTAAATCGTTTATATTATTAGCTAAATTAGTTTCTTTTTCGTTTAGAATTGATTTAAATTCATTCCAGTATTATATCTTTTCTTATGTATTTAAATACGCTGATTAAGAATATATGCTTGGTTTGAATGTCCGACGTTTACCTGATAAGATATTACAGGTAAAAAGTATCAAAAATTACTATAAATATTATTACCAAGACATATTTTGAACATTGGCAACATCCTTTGAGTTTTTTTTTTTATTTTTTTATATAGAAACACTTCATACTTGGTTTTATTGACATTTTTAACAAAATCATTTTCTCATTAATATTAGTATAAAATGCACTTTTTTAAATATTGCTTTAATGTTTTTTTTCCAAGGTCTAGCTTACTATAATTACTTTACTTTTTAAAGTATTAATTTTCATTAATTTTTTTATACACATGATTCATTTATTTTTTTTCTTATCTATCTATAATTTAAATATCTTTAATTCTAGATTAGTTTTTTAGAATATTTAATATGACAATCAATTTACTTTAAATTTTTTTTATACAAGAAATTTTGTTTACAACAAATCAAATAAAAATATAGCTAAAAATACAATTTACATTTATTAGAATAAAAGCTAAACTAAATTTTTCTTCAAATTGTGTAAAATTTTTTACTAATCAATTTTTAAACAATTATTGATTTTAAAGTAATTAAAGTAAAAATTTTGCTTATTTAAAATCTATTGCTATCGGTAAATTTTATTAAAGAGATTACACATTACCATTTGAAATTTAATTAACAAAAAGATTTATTGAAAATTAAAATTTTATATTGTGTTTTTATTTAACAAAATTTAAAACATAATTGAGCAAAAGAGCAAAATAACTTAAAGACTTTTGTTCTTTAAACATTTTCATCGATTATATAAAATTTAAATATTAATAATTTAGAAAAAATTAGCATTCAGTTAAACATAAACATTATACTAAACTCATTTTCTTTTATTCAGCTTGGATCTTTTTCTTGAATATTTTAAAATATTATTAAATAAATTTTAAAAAATTTCTTAGTCAAGGATAAACTATTTTAAAAAATTAAAAATTAAATATTTATAAAAAGTTTTTTAATTTTTGAAACTCAGAAAAAAAATTCAATTCTAATAAACCATAGAAACTTTTTAAATATTGTATTTTGGTTTTCGAATATTTAATTTTAAAATAAAAATTGATCATTTAATATTTTGAGGCGGTTTAGAGATTTAAATCGAAAAGCTAGAAGCCTTTATAAATGCCCAAGCATTTGATTTTAAGAGCTAGTAAAGATTATTAAATATTTGCTTAAGTTGAGGATTTTAATTAAATTTTAATTTTAAAGAAAATTTAACAAATTTTAAAAATTTAAAATCTTTTTTTCTATTTAGAAAAAACAACTAAATCTAATTGAACAATTTCAAATTTTGACACGAGGCGATATTTTTAAAAAAAATTTATTTTTAAAGTGCTTTATCGATTAGCTTTAGTTAAAATTGAAACAAAACAGAAATAATTTAGCTTAGAAAAATAAAAATTTTAATAAAAAAATTTTATTATTTAAATAAATAAAAAATTAAAAAATCATATTTAAAAAAAAAAAAACTTTTTTTAAAATTATACAATTTTAATATTATGATTGTTAATATCAGATTTAGTTACGTCATCGGACTTGCGAAGCTCAAAATAGATCCGATTTTTAAATTTAATTTAATTTAATTTAATACTAATAAAAACAATAAACTTTTTTTAAAAAAAAAAAATAAATAAACTTTCTTTTACATAATAATTATTTAACCTAATAAAATAAAAAAATTAACGTTAAATAACAGAAGCATTAGCAAGGGTAGCACTTGGCAAAGACCAAACAACCGATGTACGATCAGCTGAAGTTGTAATAAAAGACATTTGATTTGGATGCCATCTAGCTTGAATTATTTTATCATTATGATTAGCCACAATAGACCAATTCAAAGGTTTTGTTAGATCGCCATGCAAATCGGTAATAATAACTTTATTGTCATAAGACGCTGTTAACAAATAATAAGCATTTGCAGAGAAACGAACACTTCTAATGTCAGAAGAATGTGGTTTGTAGATTTGAACAATTCTCGAGCCACGTATGTCATAAAGAGAACAAGCAGCATCTTCATGTCCTGACGCAAGCAATAATCCACTCGGATCAACAGCTACACCAGCTACGGGACTTCCTTGCAGAGCAATATTGGTTGATGGAGCTACTAGTTGTATAGACTCGGGTGTTCTCAAATCCCAGAAACGACAAGTCTTATCTTGTGAACCACTAACAAACACGTTTTTTGTTCCTGACCATGTATGTAATGAATATATATGACCAGTATGACCGGTGTATGTTCTAAGAGATTGTTGTGTTTGACAATCAAGTACATGAATTTTACAATCACCAGCTCCACCACTAATTAAAATATTGTTGTCTTCTTGTTGCATAAATATTAGGTCTCTAACAGTACCATTATGATAGGTCAATTCGATCTCTGAATCAGTGTCTTCAGTTAGATCAGGAGAAAACTTTATAAGTTTAATAGTTTTGTCATTAGAACCAGTTGCGATCAAATTTCCACTTGGATTCCAAGCAGTGCAATAAATAGAGCCGTAATGATGTTTACTCTTTTTATATAAAACACTAGCCGGTTTGCATTGATTATCAGATCTTAAAAATCAAAATAATTCAGAATTATTATTTAAGCTTTTAATTAAAATCTAAACAAAAATAGCTGACTTTATATTTGAAAGATTTGGATATGGACAAATGCGTAGACATTTAGAATTCGAACCAACTACATAATAATTTCCATTAGGATGAATATCAACAGCACGTACTGCTTGTTGATCTTCTATTGTACATATTGGTAAAAAAGAAGCCGATTTAGTTATGTCCTTTTAAAAAAAAAACAAAATTAATTTACAAAAATTCATTTTCTTTTATATTTCTAAGATAAGATTAAAACAAAATAATTGATTTTTTTCTTAACTCGAAAAGATTTTTTTAATCAAGCCAATATTTGCTTTAATTTGAATACAAATACTTTAAGAATATAATTGGCTATTTTATAATATGTCAAAATGTATTTACTATTGAACTATTTTAACTATTGATTATGGTATTGTTTTGTTTAAATAAAGAATTTTATGAAACATAAATATGTAAGTTAAAGTAGAAAAAGAGTAAGATAAAGTTTGGTATATCTTAACTTTTGATTCTGCATAGTCTAGTAAGATAATACAGTAATAAAAGATATTGTCAAAAAGCACGCTTAGCATTGAGTATATAAATGTATTTTGCTTTGAATAAAATAAAACATAAAATAATAGACTTTTGAACAAGAAAACTGAAGAGTGAAAATTTTTGAAACAAAAAAAATATTTTTTATCAAGCATAAAAGAATAAATTTCCCATTTAAGACATATCATATCTCTCTTTGGATAAGCATTAAATATTTAGATAAATATTCTAGTAGATTAATTTAAATCTTAATTATTTTTTAATAGAGTTTTAAAATCTAACCTCTAGAGAATCAAACTTGGTGACTTCATTAATAGGTCTAATATGGTTTGTGTTTATTTTATTATTGTTATTAGTAGTATTAATACTATTTGCATTATTGTTATTATTATTGTTATTATTATTTGTTTTGATTGGAGATTGAATATTTGGAGATTGTATTGATGATCCAGAAGGCGATTTAGGATCAATATCGTTTCGACTATTATTTGATAAAATTAAGCCTGGCGACAATGATCTATTTATACCATCTAAATAATTACTAGTTAATTTATTCCTATTATTTATTGATTGTATTGGTGATTGAACTAAAAATGATTCATCATCTAAATTTCCTAAAGTTTGATCTAACAAATTATTAGATTTATTTAAACTATTTCTGTTTTGTTGATTTAGTTGTTGTTGTTGTTGTTGTTGCTGTTGTTGATGTTTAGAAACCGATACTGCATTTAAAGCATTGTGTACATTTGGTGATTTCAATTGTTGTACATATTCATCTCTTTTTTTCTCTTTTTCTTCCAATTGTTGAATTATTTGAGCTTTATTTTTTTTATATTCTTGAAATAAAGTTGAATCGGACATTGGATTAGATGCATGATTAGATAAACTCTCTCTTTTTAAATCAAGTACATCTTCTTCTTTAATTCCATTCAATTTAGCTCTAGTATTCATCAAATCAGTTTCATTAACAACACCATTCATATTAAACAAACCAATTGATTTAGTCAATTCATTTATATTAGTTTTTTTTGATCCATTTGAATTCGATTCATAACTACTATTTGTATTATTATTATTATTATTATTATTATTATTATTATTATTATTATTATTATTATTATTATTAGTCAAGCTCATTTCAATACCACTAGTAAATATTTGTGATTTAGTCAAACCAAACGAAAGACCTTCGTATTGAGGTGCCAATGATCTAGACATGAGTTCGGTGTTTTTAGAACGACCAGTAGGTACAGCGTTATATGGAAACAATTGTTGTGGCTTGATTGGCGTAGCTAGAATAGCGTCTGCCCATGTTGCTTCCAAATTGGGTTTTAAAAATTTATCCATACTCAGTTTAAGTGGTTTCTCTTCAAAAGGACATGAAAATGTGTCCAATGGTAAAGCATGCAACCAAGACAATAAAGAAGCGTCTGTTTCGCTCAAATGCTGTTGTAAAAGTATTATAGCCGGATCAGCTAAATTATAATTCTCAACTGAATTGGTCGCTCTTGCTTGACAATATTCTACACACGATTCGTACAAAACACCTTTTACAATTAATTGAATAAGTCTCTCGTTTTGACTTATTCGTGTTCGATTTGTTGTTGCCTCGTTGTTTGACAAGAATTTGTTTATTAAAGGTAATGTTTCTTTAAAACATTGCAATCGACCACTAGATGGATTCCAATTTTTGTACTCGTTGTGATCTTGGAGACGCGGCGAGGTCAACAATAGACACAACTTTTTGTGTTCATCATCGCTTGGCGCGTATTGTCGCAAGTCGTTTAAATAAGTTACTAATTGATCTATTGATAGCTGATTGTCGATTTGATTTGCTTCCGATTTTAGACATAATAATTCGAGATATTGATATTTTAAAATCAAAAAATAGAATTGTTTCGAATTGAATAGTTCGATTTGTTTTAGAGGTTGAATAAACTCAATGGCGTCGTCCCATTGACCATCTAGAATCAATTGTCTCAAGAATAATATATCATCGGAATAGTTCGAATTGATTACGCCTGTTTCTCGCTCTAAATCGAGCATAGAAATGTTCAATTCTCGATTTGCCAAGAACTCAATTATCAGTTTAATAATGTCTTTTTCGTCTATGTTGACACTTATTTTGAGATTTTGTTGAGTTGCATTCATTTTATTTATTAATAATTATTATGTTGTTTGTGTGTTTGATACAAAGCATTCATACAAAAAAATAAACCAAAACAAAAAGCTAAAAAAGAAATAAAATATATCTAAAATATATCTTTGAAAATTTTGATTGACCTTTAGTATTAAGTATAATTTTCTTGTTGTTGTTGATGATAAATATGTTTTTATGGATTTGTGTTTTGTGTTTTGTGTTTAGTATTAGAAAATGTTAAATGAGGCGGGTTTATGTGTATGTATTTCTTTTTCTTTTTTTTTTTAATACTTTAATAAAATAAACATAATTTTTATTTTTTTTATTTTATTTGTTATTTTATTTTATTAAAAAAAAAAAAAAAACTTCTTTTTTTTTTTTTGTTGAAATTAATGTACTAAAAATGTAGACATTTTTAATGTGTCTTAATTGAGTTATTTTGACAAAAAAAAGATAAAATTTATTTTAAAAAAAAAAATTTGGGACATGTCAAATAAATTGAAATTTGAAATTAGTCAAGCATATTTAATGCTCCAATAATACAAAAAATTATTAATTTTTTTTTATTTATTAAATATTTTTATTTTACAATTCTTCCTTTTTTGTAAAAATTTTTTTGGATAAAGCAGAAACTATGAATTTATTAAATTTACATAGAATTAATTATAAAAATTCGAAAAACTAATCAAAATAATAGAATTGATATCATATTTAAGTTATTAAGCTTATGTTGCAAAAAAATCTGAAAAATCTGATTACTGATTGTGCTTTTTAGAGATTTATTAAGCTTAAATTCTGTATTGTTTTTCATTGATTCACCACATTAGAAATTTGTTTTATTAGTTTAAAAGTGCTTATATAATTTATAAGCTTTTATTATTTATTTATTATTTAATACATATAATACACGTGAATATTATTATGAAACAATTTGATGTTGATTCATGATACAAATAATTTATTTTATTTTAATAATTTGCTCAAAATCAACCGATCATTTCAAGCTTTTGTTAATCAATATCTGTATACTCTTTATCTATATAAACAAAGTTTAATTTAAGCTTTTTTCTATTTGAAAACTTCTCATGTCATCTAAAACATGTTATAACAGTATTTTTAAAATTTTATTTAGAGAAAAGTTTGCATTTTTTAACATATTTTCTTCGATGTCTAAATTTAAGGTTTTTTTTTTCTAATTTTTGAAATATAAACTCTAAAATTAAAAATAGAATTTTAAGAAAAAATATAGATTATTTATTGAACTGTCTGATAATTTTACCATTTTCGTCACGAGTTAAGCCTCTTTCAACCTCTTTTTGTTTGCTTTGTTTTTGATTTAAAATATGCCTGTTACCACTATCGAATGTAATTACCCTTATATGAATTTGCTGGGTTGGTTGACAAAGCAAACCAAAAGATGTTAGACTTGAATCTTTTTGTATTCTAATTCTACAATTATATCAAATTTTTTTGGAATTAAATAAAAAATTTCACTAGAAAAAAGTCCAAAATTAATCATTTCTAATAGATAATATGTTAAATTCAAACTTAAATTCAAGTTTTTTTTTATTAGGCTTATTGCTAAAATAAATATTATACTGCTTAAGCTCTTTACTGCCTATCAAAAACTTGCATAATAAAATAATACTGCTCCTTTATTAATTTTACTTTCAAAACTATTTTTTTTTAATACTGCCAGTATAATTTATAATTACACTGCCTGTTTAAAGAGTCGCCTTTTAACAAGTTTACTAGTAAATTCTTGCTTGGTATAAAAATCATACCTTTTACTACAAATAATAGTATTAAGACAATTGATTTTGGTATTTAATATTTTCTTAAAGATTATTTAATTGTCTTTACCAAACTTATTAAGTATTTTTTCTTAAATAAATAAAAATTAAATTAAAATTGGAAATTTCTCAAAGCAAATTTTTTCTAACTTTAAAAAAAATATTGAAAAACTTAAAACAATTAATTATTAATCTTGCTGCTTTTCTGGTGTCTAAGCTTGATTTAATAAATTAATAGTTGAATGACTATTAGAAAAAAAAATCTTTAATTATTTAAATTCAATTTATCCTTATTTTTGAGGAAGGATTTTTTGGTCAAAACTCACCGAGATTTACTAGTAAATTAAAACAATAATAAAAATAAATTTTAAAAACTTTAAATAAATATAATTTTTTTTTAAAATTAAAAAAATAATTATAACTGTTGCATTTATTTCTTCTTATAAAAGCCTTATAATTAAATTTTTTTTAACACTTAATCAGTGACTAAATATTTGATTTTGAATATAAAGTCTAAATTAAATTAAAATTAAAAATATGAATTTAATAATATTTAAAAAAAAAAAGGAAAAAAGTAATTTAAATTAAGAAACCTTAAATTTTTTGAAATTAATATTTTAAACCTGAGTTTCGATAAAACGTTTTTTTTTATAAAAATTGAAATTCAATAAAAATAATCTGAAAAGAGATGGACTTTTAATTTGAGAAGTTTCTATTTGAATATATTTTATTTTTATTTTCTACTTAATAACCAAAAATAAGAAGAAATTTAATAATTAAATATTTGAATTGTACATTTAAAATAAAAAAAAAAAATGTTAACTTGAATTAATTTGAAACAATTTGTATAGAAATTTTGCCTCTAGAAATTTCATTTTAAGGTCAAAATTCTGATTTTGAAAATGTTTTAAATTTGTTTTTTTTTAACTTGTTTGAAAAGTTTAAAAGGCAATTTTCATTTGAGGTTTTTTTTTTAATTTGTAACAAATAAATTTGAATTGAGATTTTCTAGTTTTTGAAAAATAAAACTAAATATTCTATGGCATATTTTTTTATAAGAATAATTCCAACTTATTTGGGTTTTTATTTTCTGAATTTAATAAAATCTTAAACGTGAATAAATAAATTTGTATAATACAAATATTCTTAATTAAAATTTTTTTCAATAAAATTACAAAATACTTTTATTAACTTGCTTGAGCTTGAATATTTTTTTAAAACAGCTGTATTGGAATTAACAATAATTAATAAAATACGCAAATTTTTTTCTTCTGAATTAATAAGTTTTTTATTTATAAATTTTATAATAAATATGACACGATTTTCTAGAACAATTCAAACAATTCTAAAGGTAGCAATTATTATTATAATTTTGCTGAAAATTTTTGATACATGTTTAATTACTTTTGTTGTCTGGGGGTATTACCTCTTATTCTTAAGAAATTGCTTTAAAAAATTTTACAAATTAATTATTAATTTTCAAGTAAATTTAAGTATCTACAGTATTATTTATTTATTATTATAACTTGCAGTTGAAAGCATCATGAAAATGTGTTCATCCTTCATAAAAAAAAAAAAAAACTCAAGAAAAAGTCAAAATTTTATGAATTTAAAATAATAATAGTTTTGAGTAATTTTAGGCTTTTCATAGATTTAAAGAGAAAACAATCACAAATAATCTTGGTATAAAAAGAACATTTAAGGATTCAAAATTTGAAATTAAAAATTTGTTTTATAGAGCTTAAGAACAAAAAAATTAGTTTATTATAACTAATGGTTCAAAATTTAAGCTTTTCTTTTTATTATTATTATTATTATTTTTTTTTTTTTGTTTGAAATTTATTTATTAATATTTTACTTAAATATAGATTAAAATGAGAACTATTAATTCTAATACAAACAAAAATTGTTTAATCAATAATTTTAATAACTTTTTACAAAGAGGTTAATACTCAAGATTAGAAGAGTTTGAAGAGCATATTTCTTAGCTTTGAAAAAAAACGCTTATTTTATTCAGAGCATGTCAACTAACCTTAAAAATTTTAAAATTAAAAACTAATTTTAAACTTGGAGCTGTTTATGAAACCTAATTTTAAAGACAAAAATAAATTGATTTTTAGTTCAAATTTCAAAATTAAAATTAAAAAATTTGCCTAATTTTTTCCAATTTTATTTTTAACTAAAAATAAAGATAGAAATTTTTATTATTCTAAATTTTTTACTGAAATCGACCTCCATTTATTTTTTTCATTTTAATTTATTTTTTCAAAAAGTATCGTTTTTAATTATAAAAATAATAATAAATAAGTAAAAATTTTAAAATATATATTTTTATTGACCTAAAAAAAAATTTTGGAGGCTTCATTTAAATTATTCAAAATAAAGCTTGAATAATTTTCAAGGATTACTTTTAATTGTTTAGAGTTAACTACTAATAACCTAAAAATGAAAGAATTGGAACCCTTCGCTTTATTTCTTCCTCGTTATAGCCTGGTATTTTACCTTTCCAATTTTCCAATGAATCTAAATAAATTGATCTATTAATTTGATCATTTGACCATTCCATGTTGGAAATAACAATCTTTTTATTAATATATTTCTCGTGATTCAGCAATTTGTCATTCCATTTTAAGTCTAAAAATGAAATTATTTCTTTTAAAACTTTTTCTTTATTTTGAACCAAATTTTCATAATAAACCATTTTGCAAATATTTGGTCCCAAAATTGTACACTTTCTATACAACATTTCATTTTTTTGACCCCAATCTTGCAACAACTTTAGATATTCTTCAAAATTTAAAGGAAGTTTCATTTTTAATAATAAAGAATAAGCCGAACCACGTCCATTTCTGATCATGTAAATAAACTTTGCTTTTGGAAATAAATTATGCAAATAATCCATGTGTATTAAAGTTTTAGGGTCTTTGGCACAAAGTCTTGGTGCTTTTCGTATATGATTATTCATAATATGATATATAAAATGTGCCATAGCATCATGAATAACTTTAAATTCTAGTTTTGCACTTTTTAATTCTTCCTGATTTATTTTTTGTGATAAAAAATATCCTACAAAATTTACTACCGTTGGTATTATTTTGGTCTCCGGACCACATACAACATCATCATGTACGTCAAGAATGGCTCGGATCAAAGTAGTACCAGAACGTTCATAGCCACCAATAAAAATTAAAGGCTTGTTTTTTATTTCATTAGTATCGTCATACGAAGCACCGGAAAATGATATGTTTGAGAAAACAATTGATAAGCCATAAATCAAGATTACAAATACTGCCAAATACAATATTTTTTTCATTTTCGTTTTTAAAACATACATATTTTCTAAGTCTTAAAAATTTTTTTGATACGAAGTGTATTTTTCTTTTGATTTTGAAAAGCTCTATTGAGCACATAATTCAATTTATTTTATTTCATATGATGCATAATTTGAATTTATTTTTCAAAGTTTTTTTAAATAGACTAAAATTTTAAATAAATTTTTTCAATATTTAAAAATATTGAATAAAATTGCTCTTTTTTATTTAAGTAAACATTTTAGTAATTATTTTATGTTTATAACAAAAATATTTTAATTTTTTTTGTTTAAGTAATTGTTATTGAATAATCGAAACATATAGTATAATTATTACAAGAAGAGTTTTCCAACATTATTCTTAAGTCATTTATTTTACCAGTCCAAACTAAAATATGTGTAATCATATTTATTTTAAGCTCTAAAACAAGCTTTTAAATATTTTTGTAAAACTCAGAATTGGCCACTTGAATTTAATCCAGTTAAACTAATTTGTAATTTTTAATACATTTTTGCTTAAAAAATTTATTGAACAATTGAAATTGAGAGTAAATTTTGTTAAATCATTCATTTGATAAATTTATTTTTGCTAAGCTTCTTTGATTAAATTATGACCATTCCATGAAGGCGATATTTTTGTTTGTATTAGAATTAATATGAAGAGAATAATCATTAATTATTTGATTTATTACGAAAAATGCTCATATAATTTTCTTTAAAATTAAAAATTATAACACTAATGAAAACATATTCTATTTTATCAAATATTTTTTAAAGCATAAACTTTCATCATACGTATTTTATTTCATTAAACCATATTTGAGTAATAACAATATCAATTATTTTATTATTTTACAATATCAATTAGCTTTGTTTTTAAAACAAAATTTTTTAGATTTGTTTTATTAAGTTTTTATAGATAATCAGAGATTTGTACAACTTTACTATTTTTTACAACAAAAAAATATAATACTCCTTGATTTTAATTTACTGTATAATAAAGCCTAAATCGTCAACACAAACCATTAATTCAAACCAATTTGTATTTAAAAACAACATCAACATGGTTGCAAGTAATACTAGAACAGCAGAAAACACCGTCCAATGCTCTGATATCATCAATCAAATCAAAAACATAGAAAATTTTGAAAACAATATATTAATGGTCTATCGGATTGTAACACTGAAAACATCGAAGTTAATAAAGTCAAGTCTCAAGAGCAAGCTGGAGAAATACTCGAAACACTATAAATCAGAAAAGATGAAATTAAAAAAATTAAGAAAAGACTCAATCTACAACAACGATAGTTGCTTACCAAACATAGTAACGTTTGATTCTAATCTAGTAATTGTTGTAAACCTTTCGATAACGAAACCAAGAAAATAATTATATCTAAAATATTAACACGGCTTGTACAAAAATGTCTACATAAAAGAAGTATACACGTTTAGTGATCGTTTAGCGGACAGGAAACTGAGAGAAGAACAATAAAGGCGATATTTTTGTTTTAAAATTAGATGGTAAAATTAATAGTAATAAATATTTTTTTATGTTAGAAAATGAAGTGAAGGCAATCTTTGAATCTCGTTTTGGTTCACAAGATTTTTTTTTTCAGCAAGATAACTGCACAGTACATAGTAAAAGATAATAAAGGAAATACTATTAATGACTATATTTTGCTTAAAAAAGTAAGAAATTACTTTTGGGATCCATCCTTACTTAGATACCTCTTCGTAGAATCTGGCTCTTAAGCCGCCAAAGTTCGTCATACTTTTCTATGACCAGAGTAAATTTATTATCACTTTGGTTATGGAAACAAATTTTTTTAATTTATTCGTCTCTCATTTGGTCTCTCTATAGCTCCGTGCGTCCAACAAATGGTGTTGAACTCTGTCATTAAAAACCGAATTGGTAAAGCCATTTAAAAAATTTTAAATGGTTATTAATTAGAAAAATTAATACTAAAAATAAGCGATTTCAAATGTCCGCTAGGTTAAAATAAAAAGTTGGATTTTTATTAATCAACTCGCATCATCAAGGACAGAAAACTCATTTCTTTTGTTAATTTTTTTGCCTTTATTATCTGTTAAAAAGCTCGTTTCCGCGTTTTTCTTCATTTACGGCTCAATTTTTCTTAAATATTTAAATTATTTAAATGTGGCAAAATATATAAAATATTAAAATTCTAAACTTGTGTTTTTTGAAGTATTTTAGTAGATTTTGATGAGCTGATTTCAAATATATGGCTATTATAAAAATCTGACCAATTAACTTCTGGTCAAGATATAATCTTTAAAATATTGAATGATTGTTTAGCTTTAAAAGCTCTTATCTTGGTCATATTTTTGGAGATATAAACTTTTTTCTAACTTGTTAAGAGAATGACGAAATATACTTTTATCTAGCCAGAATTATTAGAAAGGTTAATTGTTTTTAAAGGAAAAATTGGAAAAAAAACTGCATATACTGTATGAGTTTAAGACTTAATAGAAATCAAATGTAATGGGACCAATCTTGAAAAAAAAAACTTATTCTAAAGCTTAACTAACTAATAAAAACATATTAAAAAATCAGTTTCCGAGAAAATCATTATACAATTTCACAAAACTTTAATTAAACCTTTGTTTATAAACATAAAATTATATTTATAGAATTAAACAAAAGGAAAAAGTTTTTCATTTTAATTTTTAACAATAATTATTAATAAAAATATTGAAATAAAAATTTATGAATCAAATTTAAGAGTCAATTTAATTCTTTAGAATTTAATTAATAACCAAAAAATGATAGCATTGGAACATTTCGTTTTATTTCTTGCTCTTTATAACCTGGTATTTTACCTTTCCAATTTTCCAATGAATCTAAATAAATTGATCTATTAATTTGATCATTTGACCATTCCATGTTTGAAATAACAATCTTTTTATTAATATATTTCTCGTGATTCAGCAATTTGTCATTCCATTTTAAGTCTAAAAATGAAATTATTTCTTTTAAAACTTTTTCTTTATTTTGAACCAAATTTTCATAATGAACCATTTTGCAACTATAAGGCATATTTTTGCATTTTCTGTATAATATTTGATTGATTCTACTCCAATCTTTCAACAACTTTAAATATTCTACAAAATTTAACGGAAGTTTCCTTTTTAATAATAAAGAATAAGCGGAACCACGTCCATTTCTGATCATATAAATAAACTTTGCTTTTGGAAATAAATTATGTAAATAATCCATGTGTATTAAAGTTTTTGGGTCTTTGGCACAAAGTCTTGGCGCTTTTCGTATATGATTATTCATAATATGATGTATAAAATGTGCCATAGCATCATGAATAACTTTAAATTCTAATTTTGCACTTTTTAATTCTTCTTGATTTATTTGTTTGGATAAAAAGTATCGTACAAAATTTACTACCGTTGGTATTATTTTGGTCTCTGGACCACATACAACATCATCATGTACATCAAGAATGGCTCGGATTAAAGTAGTACCAGAACGTTCATAGCCACCAATAAAAATTAAAGGCTTGTTTTTTATTTCATTAGTAATGTCATAAGAAGCATCCAAAAATGATGTATCTGAGGATAAATTAAAATAAAAATAAATAAAGACTGCAACAACTGCCAGTAAAAATAATATTTTTTTTATCTTTTTTTTTATCATTTTTTAAATTTAAAATTTTTTTTTTGCAACGATATCTATTATTCTCATGTTTTTGTAAAGCTCTGACGAGCACAACAATTCATTTTTTTTTCAAATAGATATACATAAAGCATAATTTAAAATAATTAAATAACAAAAAAAAAATTTTATTAATTATAATTTTTATAAAAAAAAATTTAAGGACTAAGTTTTTTTTAATTAAACTGAATTCAATCAAAATTTCAAATTTACTATTTTTATAGAAAATATTTGTATAAAAAAAAAATTGTTTTTTATTTTTTAACCAACAATAAAATTTTTTGAACAAAAAAAATCATAAAATGATTTCTCAATTTTGTGTAATTATTCATTTTTTATTTGATTTTTGTGTTTATAAGATACAGTATATATCATAATAACAAATTAAATTTTACATATTAGATATCAATCATTAAAGAGGATAATTTAAATGTACTTTAATTTAAATGCTTTATCAAAATTGAAATTTGTATCAGACATATATTTTTTATTAAAAAATTTTTATATTAACAATTTGTTTTTACATCAAATTTAATATCTTCTTCATAAATGGCTAATAAAAGCATCATTAACCATCCAAATAAAAAGAAAAATAAAATAAAACCGACTTTTTTATAATTTCTTTTTCCATTTACTGGTTCAAATTCTGCTTTAAGTCTAGGTACCATATTTGCTAATGCTATATACAAAAAAACACCTGCAGTTATAGTAAATATCCATTCACGAACCAATTCATCAGGAGAAACACTTGCTAATATTAAAAATGAAATATAACCAAATCCTGATGTAATTGTGTTTAAAATTAAGACTGTGTAATGTCCGAAGCCAGCTGTTAACAAAACAGCATAATCGCCTAACTCATGCGGAATCTCATGAAACAAAATAGCCATTGAAGTTGAAAAACCTAAACTTAAGGACTCAGAAAAAGCTGCTCCGATAGCAAAACCATCAGCCATTTTGTGTAATAAATCTCCGAAAAAAGCTATCCATCCACTTGGATGAATGCTTTTTATATAACCAATAAAGGATTTGGCTGTGGTTTTCTTTGTTTTAATTTTTACAATAGTTAAAGTTTCAACCGGAACAAATTCAGTTTTAGTTATTGGATTCGTATTGTCTGAGTTTGTTTCTATATTTTTATAATTTTCTTCTATATTTTTTACTTCATTATTATGATTATGATCTAGATCATGATGATGATGATGATGATGAAAAAAACTTTCGATTATCCATAAAAAAAATATAGTACCCATTGACCCGCACATTTTCCAAATTGGATCATTTTCTCCTCTTTTTTCTAAACTATCATGATCATGATGATGTTCACTTTCATCGTGAGAATGCAAGCCTAAAGCAGCTGGTATGATATGAAGCAGAGAATCACTCAGCAGAGTTCCGACAGCCAAGGCTTTTAAAGATAGTATAAGAAATTCTTTTGTTTTTTTAAATTTTCCAACTATTGATACACATATTAATGAAAAAAACCATATAACGAAAATCGATAAAGATCCAAAAAGATATTCTAATAAAATAAAAGCTAAGTTAAATTTTTTCAATTTTATTAAGTTTATCGAATATTACTTTCTTTATTTGATATGAAGCAATTTTGATGTTCATGTTCATGATCATGATCATCTGTTTTACATTTTTCATTTATACCCATCCATATTAAAGCAGGGCTTAAAATATTGAATAAATCTTTTGTTATTCTGCTTCTATTTTTATCATGCAAATGAAATATATCGAATAATTGTTCACCTGTGTAGCACTTTATTGTTAATAAAAATTTAAAAAAATTTTAAAAAACACTTTATAGTTTTTTTACTTACTGTGCTAAAATTGTCATTATTTTGCTTAAAAATGAATTTATTGTTTATATGATCATGATCGTGATCGTGATTAGATCCAGTTTTGATATCCAATTTAGTCATAATGTCTTCTAGATCATTTAAGCCTATTGTTTGATTGTTAGTATTATTTGAATATTTCTCGAATATTTGATCAATAAACCAATCAAAAGGTGGTAAACCATTGTGTGAATGGTCGTGATCGTGGTCATGATCATGATCATGGTCATCGTCATTATCATATTTATCTAATAAACTAATATTTTTTAACAAAATTTTAATCAAGCCTGATTTATTGTTCGCATTATTGTTATCATAAGCTTGATTTTTGTTAATAAAACTGATTATTACAAGCAAAATCAATGAATTCTTTAAATTGGAAAACATTTTATTAAATATAAAATTAAACTATTTTTGTTTGAAAATTGTTTAATATTGGTGGGTCTTTTAAATATTGTTTTCATATCTTTTTCTAGATAATATTTTTCACATTTTTCTTTATTAAGCTAAATTTAAGATAAATACATTATTTAATTCACATGCTTTGAGTATATGCTTATAATAAATTAAATTCTGTTTTCACATTAATGTTTAAAATTAAGTTTTTAGTTTTTATCTTCAAGATGATAAAAATTTTATTGCAAGCTCTATACTATTATTATATTAAATTAAAACGCTTTTGCTAATAAAAAAATGAGAAATGTTGATATTTTAAATTTTTTCTTTTATTAAATAAAACAAATTCATAAAAATTTAAAAAAAAATTAGAATATTTTGTGAAAATTAATCAAACAAAGGTATATTTTTTGAATTTCGTTCATGGCATCTTTCGTAAGCTTCTTTAACCTTTTGATTATTTTCTTCTAATAATGGTCGCCATGCTTCGTCTCTTTGGATTAGAGTTTTTAATGGTTTTTTAGTAAAATAACGAGTATTTACATATGCATAAATCATCCAACCGATAATACCTAATAAAGAAGAAGCACTCAATAAATTGCCGAGAATGTCGCTCCATTTCGGAAAAACGTAATCTCCAGATACAATAACACCAGAATCTATCCATGTAAATATGGTCAAACCAGTCAACAAAATAGGTGTTAAAAACATCCAACAGATCTTCCACCAGAAAAACATAATACTATTAAATTTGTGCATAGTATCAGATTCTTTAGGTATCATGGCCGAAACATCAATTCTAAAATTATCGACACCATAAAACCAGCCAACACTGATGCATTCGACCAAAGCTATAATTAAAATAGCCCAATTAGCTGAATACTCATCTAATAGTTCAATCCAATATGTACCAGTTTGTGAACATAATAGCAAACCTGCGAGAAAATAAACAAAACATACTACACCTAATGTGATTGCTTTTATTCTTGGAGTCTTTTTCAAATATGGAATAAAATCTTCTAAAGATGTAGTTAGAGTTTCAACGGAAGCCATCATTGTACCCATACCCAAAGCCAACATCATTATGAAAAACATGATAGCCCAAAGAGGAGCAGCTCCAAGTGTTGTAGCTGCGAATGGATATACTACATAAACTAAACCTTGGCCAGATTGAACTACTTTATCCATTGATAAACCAGTAGTTTTGGATAAAGAGCCCATATAAGCAAATACTACAAATCCGGCTAAGATACAAGTCAAAAAGTTTGATGTTGACAAAATTAAAGTATCTCTGAGTATGTTATGATTAAATTTATTATAAGAGCTAAGAGCTATTAAACCTCCATATGATAAACTTAATGTAAAAAAAACTTGCACAGCAGCATCTTTCCACACTGCTGATTCTTTTAATTTTTCTATATTAGGTTTTATGTAATATTCGATTCCGATTTCAGCACCGTCTAACATCCAACCACGAATGCCCAATATAAACAAGACTAAATATGGAAACAATGCAGTGAAATAAACTATTTTACCAGAAAGCTTTACACCTCTGAATAAAGTCAAGAAACATACTATCCAGGCCAAAAAAAGTGCCAAAACTAATTGCCATACCAAAGTACCTGTCTGTTCAATTGCCGGTGATTTACGCAAAACAACATTGCTTTTTAAATAATAATTTTTTATATTTTCAATATTTATAAACTAAAATGTTATTACTAACTTCCAATAATCTTGGCTAGGATAAATTGGGTTCCAATAGCCAGCACTAACTTTGTTTGTTGAGTTACAAAATACTCTCTGATTGTTTAATGTTATGTTTAAATAACATTTTCCATCATCACATTTCAAGTAATTCAAAGAATCTTTACACTCATTAAAAATAAATCCAGGATAAGTAAAGTTATCGACACAGTCTAAAAGCAATCAATATTAGTCAGAGTTATTTTTCTATTTTCGCTAAATACAAAATTTACTTATTGAGGCCCATTTTGGATTACATTTTTCCCAAGGTAAACGAGAATTAAAAGATAAGATTAAATAATAAAGTGAATAGCCAATAATCATGATATAATATATGTTAACATAATTGTTAATAATATTCATTGATATGCCAACACCTTTGAAAAGAGGAATCATTACCCATGATAAAATTGGACCGCGTGATATAAATTGACCAACAGCTAATTCAAGATACATTATCGGTATACCAATAAGAATCAAGAATATAAAAAATGGTATTAAAAAAGCACCACCACCACTTTTGTAACACAAATATGGAAATCTCCAAACAGCGCCGAGACCAACTTTGAGTTTTATTTTCAATTTTTTTCAACAAATTTAGAATTTAATTTGCTCAATTACCTGAATAGCTAAGTGCCGATAAAAAAAAATCTAATTTACCACTCCAATTGTCCCGTTCAGGATCTTCTGTTTTTTTTTCTGTATTTTTTTCAAGATTGATTTCAGTTTCAGTTTTGTTATCAGTTATTGTAAATGGATGAATTTTATTATTTGATGAAGCCTTAATTTTGATTATTTAATTTTTAATTTTTTATTAATTCTTAAAATTAATAATAACTTTGGACTGTCTCCTTGAAGTTTTAGCTTCTAAACTAACAGAGTTATTTTCTTGTTCCATTCTAAAATTCACAAAAATAAAGAATTTCTTAAACTTTTTTTTTAATTAAACTTAAAGAAATTTGAATAATTATATGGATAGAAAAAATTTAAAGATTGCGATATTTTTCGAAATTTTTATCTTAATATTTTATTTTATATTCAACTTATCTTAAAAATGTATATTTTTGTGCATTTGCCATATTTATTGTTTTTGTTAAAATATAAAATTCCGATTCGACTCAGATGTAAATTTTTTTAATCGCTTATCATGTATTTTGTATATGACTCTTTTAATTTAAGATAAATTTCAAGTATGATAAGATAAATTATTATATAATCATTAACACCATAGTTACAACAAAGTTAAAATATTACTAAACTACAATAAAATTTTTCGCTTATTTTTTACTTTAGATAAATAATGATAATTTAGTAGCTGTAATTAGGTACAAAAAAAAATTTAATTAAATTAAAATCTTATTTTACAATAAAAGCTTGTTTAAAACAAATTTATGATAAATTTACTTATTAAACTACAAATTTTAAAAAAGCAGATTGTAACTAATACATCTTGTTTATGGTATTTATAAATATTAATATTTGATTTTTATCAACTTTGGATTATAGTTGTAAATTACAACTTAGTAATAGTAATAGTAATATAAGTAAGATTGATATGGCCAGAAGTGGGAAGAAAATTAAAAAAATTTTCTTTTTACAATTTATTTCGTCTTTTTTGTAATTCTATAAGTACCAGTGGTAACATAAACACTGTCTAATTTTTGGTTTAAACAAGTTTACTGTTCTAGCTTCTACTGCTTTAATAGGTAATGCATTCCAGTCATTTGCAATTCTATTCATGGTAAAGAAATTTAATCTAATTGTTTCTTTCTTATTTTCTTTAATTATTTTGAAATCATGGCCGTTATTTAAGAAATTTTAATTAATATTGAACAGATATTTCAACAAATTTCAGCAAATTTTATGTATTAAATAAGTTTAAATCTTCTGATTTTATTTTGGGAATCGAAATTCCAGCATATCTCAATTTTTTAAGTTTTAAAGTAAAAATAATAAAAATAAATTTTTCCTTAAAAATTAAATGGAAATTTAAAAAAAAATTAATTATTTTAAACAAAATAAAATAAAAGCTTGGCAAAAAAAAAACGCTTGATTGATTAATTTAAAATGCATATAAAATTTCAATATACATAACTAGTAATTATTAATTTAGGTTATTGAAATTTAACAAAAATATTAAAATATTTAAAATGATTTTAATAAGAAAAAAAAAATTAATTTTTTTCTTTGCAATCATTATATTTGTTTATCTAATTTTTCAAAATTTAATTAATTCTTTTGCCAAAATCTCAAAAGATTTACAAATAGAATTCATAAACTTAAAAAAAAATAATTCTTTATCATTAGGTAATTTTGTAATTCTTTATTATATTTTTATTTTAAATTCTTTGTTTAAATTTCATTAAAACCAGAAACTTATTTGGAAAAATACCAACAAAATTTAGTCAAAGAGAGCAAGTACCACGTATACAGCGCTTTTGATTTGACTAATATTTATTCGTCAAATTTAGGCAACGAAAATCTGAATTATTTAAAATATGGTGGTTTATTTTACAAAGAGTTACATAGCGTTGTTCAAATTGCTTTAAATGTATTAAACATAAATTCAAAATTTTACAAAATAGAAAATTTTTTAATTGGTTTTTTCCGTTCTGTGCCCTATTTGGGAATTAATTATGAAGTGTATTTCAAACACGGAACGAAATGTTGTACAGTTTTCCGCTTAAATCGATTTTATCAGCCCATAACTCTGAGTAATGTGACTAACACTGATTTGAACAAGTTTGAAATAGTCGATTTTGATCCAATCAAAGAGCCGATCAATTTTATACTACCAATAACAGCTACCAAAAGAAATTTGAAATCAATTGACTTTTATTTAAACCAATTTAAACAAACTGCTTTGAATGACTCTAGACTAAATACATTAACTATTGTATTTGGTTATGATCGTAAAAATAACAGTCTAAATCGTAAACTCAAATTTGAGAATAAAATAAAAAATTTTAAAGAAACAAATAAATATGATTTAATAAAGATTATTTTTATTGAAAATGAAAATTTTTCTAGAGCTAAATTTTTAGATATAGGTATAAAAGAATGCTGTTCAAATCAAAATAAGAATAAAAATTTAATATTTGTTACAGATATTGATGTTTATTATAAAGATAATTTTTTAGATTTTTGTAGATTAAATTCAGTTGAATCGAAAAAAGCCTATTTTCCAATTTTATATAGTTTGTATAATGTAAATTTAATACAATCTAAAATAAAATTAGATGAGGTAAAAATAGATAAATATTCAGGTTATTGGAGAGAAAGTGGTTTTGGAATGGCATGTTTTTACAAGAGTGATTATTTGTCAATTGGTGGGTTTAATCAATGGACGAATATAAGTGCTTGGGGTGGTGAAGATGTTTATTTGACTAATAAATTTCAGCGTATGTCTATTGAAATCGTCAGGGCTATATCCATCGATTTGTTTCATTTATATCACGAGAAAAAATGTGATGAATCTAAAATGAGTTTGTTACAATTTAAAATGTGTATCAAGGTTAAAATTAAAAACGAAGGCTCACAACTCGCTTTGGGCCTTTTATACTATAATTATACTAAATTTTTAAAGCATTAAAAGTTTTATTTTTTTAATAAAACTTAATCCAAAAGTATCTAAAATTATTTCAAAAAAAAATTTAGATTTAAAATAAATCAATATTATTTAAATTATTTTAAATTAATAACTTTAATTTTTGGTATGGTAAAATTATTGAAATTATATTACAAAATAAATGGATATTAAAATATAAATGGTTTTGTTTTTTTAGATTCAAATTATAAATTTTATATGGCTAATTTCGATCTAACTTTAAACAAAATTCATTTTGTATTCCAACAACAGTATTTTTATATTCATCAAATTTAAAAATTCTTTAAAAGTAAAAATGAATTTTTTTTCTAAATGAATATTAATTAGAAAAATATATTTACTTTTTATTTTTGAAAAAATAAAAAAAATTTTCTAATTTGTAAATAGCATCGACATCGAATGGTATACCAGGAAATAAAGAAGATGTTGGTTTTTTACTTTTGACTTTTAATTTTTTAAAGCTAATCTCATAAGCGTAATTATTTTTAAACACATATAGTTTGTTATTAATAAAAACTCCAGCTGACGGATCGTTTGGATACAATTTATCTTTTATTGTATATGATCCATAAAAATTCTTTTTCTTATATTCGAAAATTTGATTTTCTTTGATAAAAATATAAATTTGGGTTTATAAAATTTAAAAATATTTTTATTTTTTTTTATTTTGGATTACTGTAAAAGAACCAATTAGATCCATATTCGTCCATAAAACCGCCTGTTGAATTTTCTGGTAAGTCAGGATAATCATAAGACAATAGTATTCTTTCTAATTTTTTATCTTTAATTTTTATTGAATACAAAAATCCATATTCATTTGTATTTTTTGATAAAAAATATACTTTTTTTTTGTTCGGACCTTGGAATTAAGAATCAAACAACTTTTTTTGTTGAAAAAAATGCATAGTTAATAATAAGACATACTTATAAAAAATGATTTTAAATCGTATTTAATTTCGATACAAGACAAACCATTATTTTTGAGAGCAGTAAAATGATTTTTTGTAGTAGGAACTATATTTACCATAATAATGATTTTAGTTAAAATTGATTTAGAAGTAGTAATAACTCGTTTAGCAGTAGTAGTAGTTGGTTTAGCAGTAGTAGTAGTTGGTTTAGCAGTAGTAGTAGTTGGTTTAGCAGTAATAGAAGTAGTTGGCGGTTTAGAAGTTATTGTAACCGTAGAAGGTGAGGGTTTCATCGTTGTATTAATTTTACCTAGAAAAAATTTTGAAAATATTAAATGCTTATAATGATAAAAGCATACATTTTTTTAAAATTGAATTTATAAACCATATAAAAATTGAATTCCATCAATATCATCTTGACTAAGTTTAAAATTTTTTTCATAGCCTTTGTAATAAGGGTACATTATTGAATCTTTTACAAGACTATGATCTAAACCAAGAGCATGTCCTAATATTAGATAAAATTATTTAATTGAATAAAAAATATTTAATATATTTAGACTTACCAAATTCATGAATAGCTATTAGTTTTAAGTCTTTTCCATTAGGATTACCATCTGTGAATACTTCGTCTTCATCAAAATGAATATCACCTATTTCTGGAAAAAAAGCATGAGCTAATTCTCCTTCTGGACCATCAAATGGATAATCATCATCATGCTTCTTGGAAACGAATTTTATTTTTAAATCAGCTTGTGAAAATTTAGAAGGATGAATTTCAGTAAATTTTAAATTAGTCACATTAGACCAATATTTAAAAGCAACATCAATAATTTTTCTTAAATATTATAAAATTTTGAGAAAAGATATTAAATATAACTATATAAATTTTTAACCTTGTTAAATATTTTAATTCTTGGTTATCATTTAAAACAGAATAAGTTAACGAATTTTTTTTCCATTTTGAAACTTTTTGTTTAAAAATTTTTAAACAAATATTTAAAATAAATTTTAAATTATTAAACTTGTTTTAAAAGAGGATAATTTTAAAACTGGTCGAATATCAGTTTTTATACATCTCGGTTTCGAAATTAATTTTTTAGTTTCTTCATCCAAAATTCCTGTTTGTTTTAAACCATGATTTTTTTGGAATGTTCTAATTTTTATTAATTTAAAAAGAATTCTTCATTTTTGTATTAATTATTTTAATACTTTAAAGAACTGCTTATAACTATTTTTTTGTCCAAAATTGCAGCTGATTTTAATTTACTGTTTGTCGGTGCTTCTACATAGCCGTATCTACTCAAATAGCTCTTTGAATTTAAAGTTTATTTAAATTTATTGAAATAAAATTGTTTCTTAAAAATAGACAAACAAATAATTCATTTTCATTAGAAACTTTCGATTGATCGTTAAACTCAATAAAGAAAAATAAAACTATAATTAATTCAATTTTCATTTTTAAAAATTTTTATTTCTAAACTTGGTTTAAATATCTTTTTTAATAAATTCAATGAAAACCAAAATCAAATTTCATTTTTTTTTAATGATAAAATAGATTGTATTAGATAAGATTAAATTTTGTGTTTACTTTTAAACATTTAAATAAAAAAATTTAATTATTTTTAAACAAGTTTTATTAGTCTACAAATTTAGGCTTTTTAAATCAAAATTTTGTTATAAACATAATAAATTGTTTCTTTCAATTACTTTATTCTTGCTTTTATCAAATTTGAAAATTCTTTTTTTGTTTAAATTTAAAAACATTAAAAATTTAATATACAATTAATTTTATAATTACTCTTGATTTGAAAAAAAGAAAATGCTATTGTTATAGTCCAAGACAGCATCAATTTGATATGGTGCACCTGGAAATATTGAGTACGGTCTGTTTATGCTAATAACTTTGAGCCTAGATAAATCAAGTTCATAAGCCAAATTATTCTTTATTTATAAATAACGAATAATATTTAACACTTATTAATAAAACAAAAAAAATGATATATTAATTTGAAAAATTACTTTAAAAACATAGAATTTATTATTCTTAAAAGCAGCAGAGTAAGGGTGACGAGGATAATAATTATCAATTATTCTCTTTGGATAACCAGGAACCAAATTATTTTTGATATACTTATATATATACAGATCTTGTTTTAGTTAAAAATTAGATTATATTATTTTTAAGATAAATTTAATAATTAAAATATATAAACCATAAAAAAACAAAGCTGCTCCACTTTTATCTAGAAAACCACCTCTAGCATATTCAGGCAAATTTTTAAATTCGGTTGATAATGAACTATAAGCAAATTTTTTTGAATTAATATCATATTTATATACTCTTGTATCATAATCAAAAAGTATTATAATTTCTGTTTTTTTCGGACCTATAAAAACAGCTCTTTTATTGAAATAATGCTGAGGGAAAGAAACACAATTGGTTGTAGCTCGTTTGGTAGTTGTTGTGATGGCTGGTTTTTGAGTTGGCTTCTGAGTTGTTTTTTTATTCGTAGTAGTTGTAATTTTACGAGTAGTAGTGGTAGTAGTACTAGGAGGTAAATTATTTCTTCCTAAAATTATTATATAATCATATAATATATTATAAAAAAAAGTTTTTTATAATTTAAACCATATAAAAATTGAATTCCATCAACATCATCTCTACTTAATTTAAAATCTTTAACATAACCTTGATAATAAGGATACATTATTGCATCTTTAACAAGACTATGCTCTAAACCAAGTGCATGTCCGAATTCATGTATAGCTATTAGCTTCAAATCATTTCCATTAGGGTTACCATCTGTGAATACTTCGTCTTCATCAAAATGAATATCACCAGTTTCGGGAAAAAAAGCATGAGCTAAAACACCGCTTTTACCATCAAATGGATAGCCATCTCCATGTTCTCTACGAACAAATTTTATTCTTAAATCAGCTTTTGAATTTGGTGAAACTTCTGTAAATCTAAGAGAAGATACATCAGACCAATATTTAAATGCTTCAGTAACTATTCTCCTTTTTAATTTAGTTTTTTTAAAATTAATTAATTTTTTTATTATAATGATTCAATATTTTTTTAATTATTTTAACCTTGTTTGACCACGTAATTCTTCGTTTTCATTCAAAACAGCAAAAGTTAATGATGTTTTTTTCCATTTTGAAACTTAAATAAAAACTGATTCCTACAAAACTTTTATTATTTTAATACATTAATTAAAATGTACAAGTTTTATAGTTGGATATATTTGTTTTAGGTCTGAAATCAGGTAAACTACATCTTGGTTTAGACATTTTGGTTTTAGTTTCTTTATCAAAACTTCCAGTTACATTCAAACCATGAATCATTTGAAATCGACTTTTAAAGAATTTTAAAATTCAAAATTTTTTTTTTTATTAAATTAGAACCTCAAAGTATGACTCAACGTAGTTTTAATGTAATACGAAGATGCTATTTTTTTTGTTTTGTTTTCATCTTTTTCAAATTCTTCATAGCCAGTATCTTCCAAAATTTTCTATTTTTCAAGGAAATATTTCTATTCGTTTGCAATTTTATAAAATTATATTTACCAACACTTCTAGATCTGTTAAATCATTCGACTGGACATTAATGATTTTCATAAAATAAAATAAAACTAAAAAATTAAAAATAAACATCTTTTTTTTACAAATTTTTTAATTAATTTTTTTAAATGCTTTAATTTTTTTTTTTAATTTAAAATATTAAATTTCAATTGATTAGATAAAATATAAAAAAGAGAATTTCAATTATGATAAACTTAATTGTACGATTATGTAATTAAATTTTATTTAACTACGAAATAAAAACTTGTTTGAATGTCTACTTGAATTATTTACAAATACTGTATTAAATTTATCAATTAAATATCAATATTAAATACATAAAGATTAAAATTTTAAAAAATTTATTTAAAAAGTTATATTAAATTATATAAAATAAAATATACAGCAAAAGTTAAGAAATTAATTATTTTATCTAACATTAGAAGATTGATGATATATTAAAAAAAATAAAAAATATTTTAGACTTGTGTCGATCATGTAGTTTTAATGAAAAAGAACCAAATGTTAAAGATGGTAAACAATTCGAAATAGATAATTTTAAAGACGATTCGATTCATTTATCACTGTGTTTAATGTTATTTTTAGTTTTTAAATGATTTATCCTTAAAGTTTCTATTATAATTTATTTAAAATGTCCAAGTTTATAAGCTCTAGTTTGTGATAATATAAAACATACTTTTGTCTAATAATACTTTATTACTTTTTAATCATCTAAAGAGCTAATTTTTGATGAATCAAATAAAAAAATGATTGAATTAATTTGAGTTTTAAAAGATTGTGATTTTGAAAATATTGTAATCGGCAAAGTTTCAAGAGAGGAATCGCTAAACTGTACAGACAAATTTTGGCAATTTATGATGATTACCAAGATGTTTCTTAAGTATGCTAATATTTATTACAATAAGTTGTTTGAAATCGAGTTAAGTATGTAATTTAGACCTAAAAATGTTTAAGTTGTTAACAATATTTATTAGTTACATTTATAGTATTTTAATAAAACTGGTTTTATCGTCTAAGCAAAGTAGAATTCTGATTGAAATTTGATTATTAAAGTTTGTTTTATTTTATTTTAAATTATTAAATTTTTGTTGAAAGAATATAACCAATTTGAATGATTAAAACCAATAAAAATAGAAAACTTCTAAACTTTTGCAATACACTTTAAATATTCTTTGATATTGTATATTTAAAAAAAATTTAAAAACATAGATCATTTGTTATTTCAACAACTTTATTCTTCTTTTCATCAAACTTGTATATTCTTAAAAAATAAAAAAAAAATTAGAAAAAAAATGAAATATTTTTACTCATTTTAGTTTATTTACTGATTATGTGAAAAAAAATAAATGTAATTTTTATAATTTAAACTGGCATCAATTTGGTACGGTGAATCAGGAAATATTGAATGCATTAAATGAACATTTTTAAAAGTCAAGCTTTTAATATCAAACTCGTAAGCCATAAAATGCTTTTATTTTTAATAAGAATTCGGTTCAGTTTTAAAATTTGAATATAATTATTAACTTACTTTGAAGAAATAAAACTTTTTATTTTTTATAGCACCTGCATATGGATGATTTGGATAAAAGGCATTATTTACAATTTTTGGATATCCTTTTACAAGATTGAAACCATCGTAAGCATATATTTCACGTCCTTTAGTTAATATTTAATTTAAATTTTATTTTAGTAAAAATATTTGTATTTATTTTAATGCAAACCATGAAAAAACCAATTAATTCCATTTTCGTCTAGTACACCTCCCCTTGACTTAGCAGGAAGTTTATTATAAACATTTGAAAATGGCTTTTTATTCCATGATTTAGATTGAATATTAAATTGATAAAGATTAACATCATTTTCCAATAAAACATTAATATTTTCTTTTTCTTTATCTTTATTCAAAATAAAAACATTAAAATGAGTATTAAGAAAATAAAAAAAAAAATTGCTTGAATAACCCAAGAAAACAGCCCTTTTATCTGAATGACTTATGTATTTTGAAAAACAATTGCTGTTTGAATTTTTTGTTGTTTTCGTTTTATCAGTAGTAATTTTGGGTGATGTTGTAACAGGAATATTATTTTTACCTAATAATTTTCTTATTAAATTTATAAAATAAATTCAAGCAAAAAAAAAAAAATAAAAACCATATAAAAATTGAATTCCATCAACATCATCTCTACTTAATTTAAAATCTTTAACATAACCTTGATAATAAGGATACATTATTGCATCTTTAACAAGACTATGCTCTAAACCAAGTGCATGTCCGAATTCATGTATAGCTATTAGCTTCAAATCATTTCCATTAGGGTTACCATCTGTGAATACTTCGTCTTCATCAAAATGAATATCACCAGTTTCGGGAAAAAAAGCATGAGCTAAAACACCGCTTTTACCATCAAATGGATAGCCATCTCCATGTTCTCTACGAACAAATTTTATTCTTAAATCAGCTTTTGAATTTGGTGAAACTTCTGTAAATCTAAGAGAAGATACATCAGACCAATATTTAAATGCTTCAGTAACTATTCTCCTTTTTAATTTAGTTTTTTTAAAATTAATTAATTTTTTTATTATAATGATTCAATATTTTTTTAATTATTTTAACCTTGTTTGACCACGTAATTCTTCGTTTTCATTCAAAACAGCAAAAGTTAATGATGTTTTTTTCCATTTTGAACCTACTTTATAAGAAGCAATTTCTTTATTTGATATAAAATCAGGTAAACTACATCTTGTTTTTAGAATTTTGGATATAGTTTGATTATCAAGTATACCAGTCATATCAATACCATGTATTAATTGAAAACGTCTTTAGATTAGTTATATTAGAAAAAATTCAGTTTTATTAAAAATTTTATTTTTTTTTAAATTTACTTTAAATAATCATCGAATCCTGCAAACTTTTTTTTTAATTTATCTTTTAATAATTGATATTTATTTGTGAATTTATCTTTAAATCTATTGAACCAATTTTGTTTAATATTTTCTTTTTCTTCATTTATTAATTTTTTCAAGTAGCTCTTTTAAATAAATTTACATTTCTTTTGGTTTTATTTAAATTTTTAATAGGGTTTAATTAGTTTTTATTTATTTTGCAAAATATTATTTTATGTTATTTTCATTTAATAGTTTTAAAATTTACCACAATTTCCAAATCATTTAAATTTTGAGTTTTTATCAAATTATTTATCAAAATTATTGAAAAAATGGATAACAAAAGTAAAATTTTAAGTTTCATTTTAATTTTTTTAAATTTAAAAAAATGATAAAAATTTTTATTTATATTTAAATTCAAGATTTATGTTTTTTTTCTAATTTTAATTTTTGATTTGCCTGATTTAAAATTAAAAGTATCATATTTTTTAAATTATTATTATTATCTATGTAACTTTTGATTAAACATTTCTAATATTTAATTAAATTTGGGCTCATGTTTTACTCAAAATTTAGTATATTGATATAATTTTTTCAATTAATTTTGAGCATTTTGTTTAAATTCAGTATTCTACTTAATTAAAAATACATTTATCTCCAGAGATGAAAAACTTTTAAACAACCTTTACAAAATTTACGTAAGACCACTTGTTGATTTTGCAGCTCCAGTTTGGAATCCCTATTTAAAATCAGATATTAAACGTGTCGAAAAGGTTCAAAGGAGATTTACAAAAATTCACCGAAAAATTAGCAAATTAAAATATACAGATAGACTTAAAGCATGTAAATTACAATCTTTACATGATAGACGCATCAGAGGTGATCTAATACAACAATTCAGAATCGAAAAGGGTATCGACTCAGTAGCTTTTCACGTTAGACAAATAAAAATGAATTCGACAAACATAGATGGACCTGCAAGTTCTATTCGAGGTCATAAATACAGATATAAGCCTGAAAGACAATCAAACAAAACTAGAGCAAATTTTTTTACAAATAGAATTTGTGGCCCTTGGAATAAATTGTCAAATGAGGACATAGAAGCTAAAACAGTCAACAGTTTTAAAAATAAAATCGATCGAAAATTAGATAAACTTATAAGTTACAGTCTGCTATGACCATAATGGTCTATATGGCTTCGCCATGCAGATATCTTTACTACTACTACTACTACTACTTTATTGCTATTATATAATAGATGCAGTAGTAGACTGTTTTCTTTTTGCAAATGGGCAAATGTTCCATCAACAAAACATTTAATTTTTTTATAAATAATTTTTGAATTAAATTCAAAAGAGTATTAAAAAAGTTTGAAAAAATATTGAAAAAATTTTAACAAATTTTAAAAAATAAATATACATTATACAAAATTGTCGATACAATAAATCATTAAATAGATTTTTAACTAGTTCAGTTAAATTTGTATGAATTTCATTTTTGAGCAACTGAACTTTGTTCTTCGAAGAATTAATTAATTATTATATATTCTTCAAATATTATTAAATTAATTAAATATTTATTCTCAAATATTTGGAAATATTTCAATAAACTTTAAAATTTGTAAAAAAGTAAAAAAATATTTAAAAAAAATCTTTAAATTTAAAATTTTTAATTTAAACTGATTCGTTTGAAAAATGAAAAAAATTTTAATTTTCATGTCTTTATTTTGTTTTGTAGTTTTTTCAAATGGCTCAGTATTTTATAAAAAAAAATGTCTAAAAGTAAAACCATTGTTAAATTTTGATCAAAATAAAATATTTGGAACATGGTTTGTATTTATGGTTAATCTACAATCAAATTCAACTTGCACCAAAATAAGTTTTATTAATAATAAAACTAACAATATAATTAAAAAACAAGATTGGATCGAGTAAAACAATTAAATTTTGAATTAATTTCAAATTTTTATCAAAATTGAATTATTTAAAGCCCTTTGGGAAATAAGCAAAGCTTGATGATTGAAGCAAAGTTAAATCCAAACCGACCAGGATATATCACATATCAAAAAGATTTTTTTATTTATAACATGTTGGGGCTTTCATTTAAAAGAAATTTAACATATGACGAAATAGTTTTGTATCATGATGAAAATTTGTTGCTAATTTATAGCTGCTTTGAAATAGATCATTTTTGGATCAATGAAATTCATGAGTTTTATGCCATATTAAAAAATGATCGTTCATTTGATAGTCTTTCCAAGACTATGCCTCTGATTGAAGCAATAAAAAGAATTGGCGCTAATTTTTACAATTTAGTCTATGTCAAAAATGATTTATCTTGTATTAATTAAAACTAGCAACAAAAATACTTCAAAAATCCAATTTATAACGAACAACTCTTAATTTAGATATCAATTTTTTTATTTTTTAAAATCGTTATTTTTCTTATTTTAAAAATTAGAATATATCTTAAATTTGTGTTTTTTTGAAATTAAATAAAAATTTCATTAAAATAAAGTAATCAAGTAATCATTACTAATTACTAAAATAAAATTAAAAAACTGGTTATACAATGCTTTGGAAGTTTTCTAATAAAAAAAGCTTCAATCCAACTTCATCTTTTGCTAGGAGTAGCTGACAATAGTTTGTGTTTTTTTTTTCATAGATCACTAATTTAGTTTTTATATTTAGATTTTATTTAAATATTTATTAAAACTTAAAATTTTGAAAATTTTAAATATTGGCAAATTAAGTTGCATTTATGTTCATTTTTAAAGCTTTGAATTCCTTTTAGACCTAAATCAGAACTTGAAAATGTGTTTGGAATAGTTGAAAAAATGATCGGTTCAGTTATTAAAATCTGAGAGTGTATTTTGAATGGTCTAATATCGAATAAAATCATTTGACCATTTGAATAATCATAAGAAAAATGAGCAAGAGACTGAATCAAATCTTTTGTATGCTTATCTGGATTGATTTTAGAACATTTTAAATCTAAATTGACAAAATTGGCAAAAAACAATATTTGATTGTGCTGACCTAAACCAACTTCCGATATATTTATATATGGAATATTTCTATTAACATTAGAATCAAGTAAATTGAATTTATCTATTAAATGTTTTGCTGTTAAATGTATATCTATGATACGTTTTATTGATTCTTCATTTGCAATTTCAACCCATATGTTTTTGTAATATAATATTCCACATGTTTCATGAGAATAATAACAACAAGATGTCAAAAATAAACATTTCGAAGGTTCAATAGTTGTTTTTTCGAATAAAGCTACATAATATTCTTCACGATAACATTTAATTGAGTCACATATATCATTCTTAGTAAATTTTTTAATATTGATCTTTGATAGTTCATTTTTTGTATTAAAACCAGAATATTCATTGTTAAATTTAAGCTCTTTTTCTTTTTTATATTCATCATAAGCTCTAAATTGATGCCGTTTTAGAAAATATAATTCTTTAAAATAATTAATATTGGATATATTATTTAATAATTGATCCAAATCTAAATCAAACATTTTATCGTTCGAAAACTTAAAAGATTCAAAATTTATTTCCAATTTTTCTAATACTTGATTGTTATGAATATTGCATTCTATAAATTGATTTAGAATATTCAAATCTTTGCCTATGTTGATTACCAATTTTGATGAGTTTTTATTCCACTTTAAGTTACATATTTCATTTTTTAATTTGAACCTGTTATTAGTTTGAAAATTTTTAAATTCATTTGAATCAAAATCTTTGTACGAATAATTGAATATTTCAAAATGTACATCTAATGTAAAATGATGGGTGTAAAAACCTATGGCGAATTTTATGTAAGAAAAATTTTTTTCAATTGTTTTAATAATATTATATAATTTTTTGTTTTCGGTTATATCGATATCATGAACTAAAAAGAATATCTCAAATTGATTAAATAATTTAATTTTTTCACATTTTTCAAATAACTTTTCAGCTTTGTTTACTTGTAAATTATTTTTTAAAATCTTGTCTTGATTTGATTTAATTTCATTAGCATTTGTTTTCTCTTCAGCTAAATCAAGATTGTTTGATTTTTCTCGATTTTTATCTACTTCAATCGGCTCTTTAAAAAATTTAAAAAAACTTTCATAAATTTATTAATTAAATTAAATGGTTTCAAATTAATACCATTTAAGTTTTTATCTGTTTCTTCTATCTTTTGTTTAGCTTCAATCAATAATTGAATCTTATATTTCAAATCATCAATGTCTCCTGATATATCGTATTTTTCAAGCTTCTTTTTTTTCAAATTTTTGAGCTCGTTTATTAATGTATTACAGTACTCATTAAAATCGTCCATTGTTTTTATTTTTTTTATTTTATATTCAGCCTCTTCAAGACTATCCATAATTTCATCTTTGATGACTGTAGCCGGCTTTACTGAAACTTTAATTTTAGAATTTTCTTCAGCAAATGATACTCTATGGTAATTCTTTTTTATTTAAATAGAATTTTTTTTTTTTAAAAATTAATAAAAACAAATAAAATAGATACTTTTGGCTCAACATAATGTTTGGAATAATATTTTTTTACTCTTTCAACATTTAGATTAATTTGTTCTGGCTGAGTTTCATTTTCTTTAATTGACATATTTTGATCTTGATTTGTTAAAATAGTTCCATCAATAAAATTATCATTATTAAGATTCTAAAAATTAAAAAGATTAATATTAACAATTTAAAAGGTTTACAGTTCATTTTTACTGATTCCATTTTAATATTTTTTAATAAGCTTATATTCCTATCAACCATTTTGTTATTTAAACCATTTGCAGTTTTACTTGAAGATAAATTATCTATATTAATGTAATAGACTTTTTTACTTATTTCATCAATAGAATTATCAATATAAATTTTTGATTTCTCTTCATGATTAGTTGATTTGATTTTTAAGTTTTCTATTTTATCTTTATCTGTTAAATTTTTTGCATTATATGTATTTGTGCTTGAAGAAAATTTGCTTTTTTCTTTAGTTAACATCATATCTTCTCTTGGTTCTAAATTGGGTAATTTTCCTTTCATTACATCTATATCATCATCAGAATTCACTCTTTTACGATTATTGGGCCTAAATTTTTTTTTTTCGCAAGACTAATGAAAAAAAATTTTATTTTTCTTATGCAAATATTTAGTAATAATAATAATAATAATAATAGCGGTAAGAAAAACTATAATCAAAAGTAATATTTTTTATCTAGCAATAAAGCTCTTAAAATATGTAAGAAATTCGAATTCATAGTAATTTTTTTACTATATAAAATGTGTCGAATTAAAAATTAGAGAATGATGTAAATTTAATAATTAGAAAAAAAAAATTTTTAATTCTTTAAGATTATAATTAATAAAAATACTTGAAAAACATATACAGTATTATAAAATACTAAAAATAAAACAAAATCATTAAATATTTACCATGTTTAATCCTTGTATCGGATTGATTTCTTTTTAAAGATAAAAAATTTCAAATAATTAAAATTATTAAATTTTATTAAACATTTCATTTCATCAAAAAGCTTTTAAACCTTAATCAATTAAAATGATGTTGTAAAATTTAAAAACTTCGTTTTTAAATCGTTTATTTTTAAATTTTTAAAATTTAAAATAGACTTAAATGATTTTTCAATATAAACATATTAAACACATGAGTCTGATACTCTATTAGGTTTTTTTTGATATTTATGTATCGATAGATCAAGCAATTCACATATATGATTACATCCGTGTGTCTCAAAATATTTTTTAATACCTTTTAAAGCTAAATTTGTTGGTCCAAATCTATCATTGTCTTCTGGGCATATTATTGCAGGATCTGTTAATATATATTCTTTTTTACCTGAAACTGAATTAAAAATACCTTGTAAATCAAGTACTATTAAATATTCATCTGTTGCATCATAAGTCCAATGAGCAAATGCATCCATGATACATGAATAATCATCTTCATTCACCACACCGCCATTACTAATCCATTTTATAAAATTACCATCTAAATAATTTTCAAACGTAAAGTATTTCCCAGTTTCTTTAACATGAAGATAATGAATATCAACGTATTTAACTATAATATTATTTATTCCTTTTTTTTTAATCTCTTGTGTAAATAATCTAGACAAATACGATGCTAATACATGATTTTCCATGAATTCTTTATAATATTTTTCAGTATTATATTCTTCATCACTTGATCTAGACTCTTTAACAACATATTTCACCAATGGTGATATTTGATTGGTTCCAATATATGCATATCTCATTGCACCATTAGAAAATGGAAGCTTAGCTATCCAAAAAGATCCGTCATTAGTTTCTTGATTAAGTTTTTTAGATTTTATTTCTGATAATGTTCCATCATATGTTAGTTTATTAAAAATAGCAGAATATTTTATCATTCTACTAATATCCCAATTTATAACCGGATCTAATACTAAAGTTTTTAATTTTGTATGTTTTGTTAAATGAACACTTTCAGATTTAGAAGTCATAATTGTAGTCACTATTGACTTGGTTACCATTTCGGTTAGATCTGAAGCTGAAGCTAAGCTAACAACTGTTATTTTTTTTCCTTGATTAGCTAGTAATTCTTTATCGAACTCTTCGACCATTTTTAATGTGCTTTTATTAATTTCAGCAAAATAATAAATAACATTTAATGATACAATTTTTTTAATTAAGTCTGTTATATTTAAGCCTCTAGGATCACCAGTTTGATATGAATCACTAGCACCAGAATGAAATCTATTACCATGACATGGCGCATCACCTACATGAATTAAAACTCTACTAATGTTAAGCCATTCTAGTTTACCAACTTCTTCTAAACCTTAAAAAATATAATGTTTTAAAAAACATTAACAAAATAAACAATTTGATTAAGTCTATAATTATATCAATAAAATACCTCCAAAAACATCTTCACATTCATCAGCTCCTCCAGTAGCCTCAACTGATGAAACGAATCTTTTAAATTCATCTATTTCTTTAGTAAATGGAAATACAGTTATTCTTTTGTCACCATCAGAATGATCTCTATAACCTACAAATGACACCCGTAAGTCAAAACTTTCAAATCTTGTTTTTAATTTATCACAAATTCGGTTAATGACGATTTTTGTTTCAGCTATATATGAGCTCATACTACCAGTGCAATCGATCATAAAACAAGCATCAACTTTTTCCGCTTGCTTTAAATCATAAAAAATTTGTGAAATTCTCTTTTGTTTTATTTCCAGTTCTAATAATTTGGCTTCTTTTTTAGCTAAATCGGTTTTTGATTGCATTTTAGTTTCTATGCTTTCAAATTTTTTTTTTTTTATTTCTTTATCCAACCTATCCATCTCTTCTTTTGATTTTAAAAGAGTTGTGCTCAATTCATTAAGTTTTTTAATTTCTTCCTCTTTTTCACGTTTTTTTCTTCCCTGTTCTTCCAATTCTCTTTCTAAATCAATTTGTTTTTTTTTTATTTCTTCTGTAAACATGGTTTTTGAATTTTTTTCAGGTTCTTTTTTTAAACTATTCATTCTATTTGAATTTGTTAGGCCTTGAATAAGCTTGATCAAATCATCTAATTGACTTTCTTGGTTATTTTGATCTTCATCATCTTCACTTGAATCAGCATTTTTTTTTAAGTAAGTCTTTTTAATTTTTTTTTCGCGTTCAATACTTGATTCAATTGGTTTGATTTTTTCATATGTTTTTTCTATACATAAAAAATAAACTCAAATAAAAATATGTAAATCTTATATAAATTAAAATGCTGATGATTATACCACTATATTCTTTTTCATCTTCTAAAGCAATCAATGACAACATATCAGTTGTGTTCAACAGCGAAAGAAATATATCTTCATCATCAATTTCAACTCCATCTTCTCTTACAAATTTTTCGATTTCAATTTTAAATTTTTCTTCACCTAAATATTAATTAATTAAATTTCCGTTTTGTGTATGACACATTTAGAATATAAATATTTGGTCACTTAGTTGTTTTAAGCTTTTTAAGCTCGATGCTTGAATTAAAATAGGATCTTTAAATTTTGAAGTATAAACTTTAACACTTTTTATATGGTTATTATTTTGATCTTTAGCTAGTAACCATAACTCTTTTTCTTGTCCCAATAGTTCAAATAAAATATCATCATCTTCTATTTCACATAAATCATGTTCTCTCACAAATGTTTCTATTTTAATTTCCAATTTTTTTTCAGCTTCAAATTTTTAAAATATTTTAAAATCATTTATTATATTTAAAATAATTTTCCAACCTTGGATTTTAAGCTCATCTAAATTTTTAGCCAATACTAACTTTTTTAGATTTTTATTGTTTAAAGGTGATATTTTAATTAAAGGCATTTTTAATATTATTTTTTGTATTTTCTTATCTAAAATGGAATATGTATTTAGATTGATTAGAATTTTTTCTCTTCTACTCAAGTCCAATAAGATAAATTACAAATTTTGGGATCATTCAATAATCATTTTTATAATATACATAACTTTATGTTGCTCAAATTCAATTATCTATTGGTTTAAATATTATTTTGGAAAAGTAATTTATTTAATTTTTAAATTATGAAAAATTTACTAATAAATTTTGGTAATTTTCTTAATTTTTAATTTAAATCAAAAAAATATGGTTTTATAACCAACTTTTTAAAGTTAAAGTTGGTTATAACACTTTTTCTTAAGCCTTATTAAAGTATTTTTAATGTTAACTCAAATAAGTGTAGATTTCATGTAATTTAAAAATCCATTTTAAGGGTATAATAAAAAATGAATGTATAAATTAATCCAGTGTATAAAAATGACTAAAAAATAACTTTGGTGTAAATAAAATAGAAACCACTTAATGAACCAAATACAAAACTAAACTAGCTGTAACTAAAAAAAACTATTTAATTATTTGGTATACCAAAACACCAAATAAATAATAATAACAACAACTTAATATTTGGACTCAGTTTTAAAAAATTTCTTTTTATTTTTTAATCTATATTATTCATAATAAGTTGAAATAAATATAAATGTATATACTAAAAACTAACAATAACATAGTGTACACTGTTTTTCTTCTATATATATGAAATAAATCCTTTTAAAGCATATTTAAATAAAAAAAAAATTTTGAATCGTTTAAAATTCTTTCTTTGACGATTTACTGTGCTGTTATGACTCGACGTTCCAGTTAAAATTTTAAAATTTTTTGGGAAATTGCTTTTTCTTATATAAGGCTATTAAGAAAAGTTTAGTTAAAAAAAATTACGTAAAAAAATGTAAAATAACGTTATTTTACGCAAATTTACTCTGGAACGTCGAATGTTAGCAACAAAGTAATCATTTAAAGGTTATTTTTTAAATTCTTAAATTTTCTGATAAATCGTTTTAAAATAAGATTAATAAATTTTAATTCTAAAAACTTTACAAAAAATTTTTACTGTTTAACTTACAAATTGAAATCTAAAATCTAAGAATATTGAAAAAAAGGCATAGGATTATTTATACTATCAAAAAAGATTTATTTTACTATCTAATTTTTATACTATAGAAAAAAAAAATTTTTAATATATAAAAGAATTAATCTAGTACCAAATAGATTTTTTTGATATATTTTTATAGCTTTTAATATATAAAATTATTTTAAATTACATAAAAAAAGGATTATATTTTAGAAAATTTTAAAATTTTTCTGAAGCTTTTTTGAATTTGTAATTGAGCTGGTTGATTGTTGAACAATATCTTATCACGTTTAGCTTTTGGTATATTTTCTTGGAACGATTCTTCATCCACCAATAATATGCTGAATGACAAATGAACCACTTGGTTATATAACAAATTTTTTTGATAACATAGTCACATCTTTGCTTATATATATGCTAATAAATGTGTAAATTTATAAAAAAATAAAGTTATTTTTCAAATCAATTATCAATTTTTAATTAATTATTATTAATTTTTAATTTTAATTATTAATTAATAAGTTTATTATTAATTTTTCAGGTGATAAGATTCTATTATATAGAGATAAATTTATTTATGTAGTAAATTAATAAATTATATAGTAAAATATTTTTTTATATAGTAAATTGAATCCTTTTTGTATAGTATGAAAATAAGTTTTTGCGAAAAAAAATTAATTGTAAAAGTCCAAAAATTGTTTAAAACTGTTAATTTAAAATTTCAAAATTTGAATAATTAATGACTAGATGTCTCTGGTAACTAAGAGATCTAATCAAATATAATTAAAGGTTATATATTAATATGTAAGAAAAAAATAGCATTTCAGGATAAGATTTGTTCCAAGTTAAGTAAAAAAATGCATTTGTCTTTTCATAAGTTTTGTTTATTTTCTAAATTTAAATTTGTTTTGAAAAAATTTGGCATTTCAATTAATTTAGAAAAGTAATCTTATTAAAAATTAAATTAAAAATTTTCAATTTTAAGTCGAAAATTTGTTGTTTCTAATATAACAGTTAACATTTAAAAATAAAATATTTGTTTTTAGTATTTTTCAAATAGGATAAAGTAGAATTTAAAAAAAATAAAGTTTATTTAATGTCGATTGCTTTTCACCTGATATTTTTTTTATGAATAAATTCTGGATTATAGGCAAACGATTTGAATCATGGAAAAATGTTTATTTGCTATTTAGTTGAAATAACAAAAATAAAATAAATTGTTATAGTTTTTAATTTGAAAAATCTGATTAAGTAATGATGGTTCATAAAATATTATGATTCTTAATAACATATTGTTATAGGCAAGAGCTAATTATGAAGAGCTTTGATTAGTTGTCAACATAACTCTTGTTGTATCTTAGTTATAATATAAAGTATAATTTATATCAAAACTTTAATTGGTGACTAAGATATAAATATTAATTTAAAATAGTATGCAAAGTACTAAACCTAAAACAAATTCAGCGAAGACTTTGGAACCAGAATTAGCATTGAATTTAAAAACCAATTAGTAGACCAAGGCAAATCACTCTACAACATAATGACGCTGCGACTTCAACAATATTTTAAAAACAATAATATATTTTTATTCAAACTTTATTAAAAAAAAGACTATTTATTTTAGTGTTGATATTTTGGTTTAATTATAAAATTTTTCACAGCAATAACAAGATAAAAAAGATATTTGTAAGTTATTTTTAAATATTTTTGAGAAGCCTTAAAAGTAAAAACTACAATAGAATTTTCAATGTAATATTTTACAGTTTGTTTGATGAATTTTCTAAAATAATAAAAAATGTAATGAACAAAATAAATTCTAATTCAAGAAAATACTTTGGTAATATTTGAAAAAAATTCAAAATTTAAATAAAAACTTAGAAATTCAAAAACATTTTATTTGGTTAAGAATCAACATTCTTTGGTAAATAGAAATAAAACTAAATCTGTGTTATTAAACCTTGATTATAAACTGAAAAATGTTTTATTTTCTTTTTTCGATACTTAATAAAAGTTTCATGTAATTTTAAAATGATTAAAATTTGAAATTAAATATTTGTATTTTAAAAAGAAAAGAATTTTTTTTATTGCTTTTATTTTATTCTATTTTGGCTATATAAAATTTAAGTTTTTTCGAAATGTTGAAAATAAAATAAAATTTAAGTTTGAAAAAATCAAAAAATGAAATATTTGTGTTTAAGTTTATTAGTTTTAGCATTACTAAATGGTACACATGGCTCGCTTTTTACCAAAAAAAGATGTCCACAAGTAAATCCAGTTCAAGGGTTTGATAATAACAAATTATTTGGTACTTGGTATGCTTTCATGGTTAAAGCAAGTACACTTGGAGGGGATCTCAATATAACCTGTGCTAAAACATCGTTTAACAATGATGGAAACAATAATTTAATTCAAAAAGATGAATGGACCAAGTTAAAAAAATAATTTTAATATTTGTTTTAAGATAAATTTTAATCAAAACTTTTCTTAAAGTGGTTTAGGCAAAAGAGAAAACTTAGAAATGTCTTTTCGTTTAAATGCATCTCGCCCAGGTTTAGTTCAAACTCAAACAATGTTACCTTATAATGACATGTTAGGAAGAACCAGAGAAAGAAACACAACAGTCAATTGGTATGTAGTACATAATGATGATAATTTAAGATTAATTTACACATGTGTTGAAATACCTAATTTTTGGTATTCAGATACATTTACCCTTTTTGCAATACTAAAAAAAGATAGATCATTTGACAGTCTTTCAAAAGTGATGCCTGTAATAAACAAACTTGCCGCTCTTGGTGTTGATATGAATGATGTAGCTTACATAAGAAATGACCAAACATGCACCAATTAATTTTATTTTTTGATTTTAATTTTTAGAAAAATTTAGTTTAAAATAAAAATTAGCATATTAAAAAAAATTTCTTTTAATTTATTAAAATTTTTTATTTTAAACAAAAAAAAGAAGCTCTAAAGAATTCTTAAAAAAAAAAAAGGTTAAATAACCAAAAATATTAGCTCTTATTTTTTCTTAATTCTTCAAATTTTTCTTTGGCAGCAACTTTAAATTCTTCAAATGTAATCTGGCCATTTAAATCTTTGTCAACATAATTAAAATATTTCATAAATTCTTCATTTAGTACATTTTTCTTTAATTTTTTTTCAATTTTTGGTAAAAACTCTTTGGCTTCTTGAACTGATATTAAATTGTTTTTATCAGAATCTCCTTTCTCGAACCATTCTTTTAAAAACTCACGGTCAAATTTTTTGCATGATGAATATTCAATTGATAAAACTATTTATTTAAATGGAAAAACTTTAATTTTAAATAAAAAAGTAATCATAAACATTTTAAATACTTAATAATAAACATGTTGCTATAATTAAACTTGAAATTTTCATTTTTGATGCAGTTGCTTCAAATTTTTTTTTTTTTTAAATAAAGCTTAATAAAAATTTAATGAGATTTTTATATTAGAATTTTTGATTATGTTAGCATTATAAAATTCAGGTAAGAAAAAAATAACACACGAAAGTAAACTGAAATATTACAAAATAAATAAAATAATTTTTAATAAAATATTTTTAAAATTAAATTTACTCAGTAACATTTTTTTCTTGAAAAGAAATTTAAAAAATAAAAAATTAAATTTTGGATTTAGAAAAAATGAGATATTTAAAAATTTAAATAAAAAAAAAGAAAAAAAAGAAAAAAACAATTTTCTATTAAATTCAAATTAAATGGTTTCATAAAAGTCTTTTTGAAAAGAAATTTAAAATCAATTAATCATTATTTTAAGAGCTGTAACAAAAAAAAAACCTGAAACTGAAGCACGAATTAAACGGAATTTAGTTTAAAGGAAAATTCATATAAAAGAACATTAGTTTTTGTTTATTAAAGTTTTTTAATTATACATTGTACTTTGTGACTATGTTTTCAAACATGTTTAGAAATTGATTAAAAAAAAACAAAACACTTATTGTGATTTGAAAAAAAAAGCGTTATTTTTTAGCTCGACTAAATGGGAATTATATCAAAAATGAAAAGTTGTTTTAAATAAAACTTGTTTTTTCATTGTTGAAATTAAAAAAAATATATTTTTTATTTTAATTTAATCTTTATAGCTATTATATTATATATATTTTAAAAAAAGAATATGTTTTTAATAATAATTGAAATTTGAAAATCTTAAATATAAAATTATTAGGCAATCAGAACTAAATATTTAGCCTCATCTTTATCACATATTTGGAATTCAGAATTTATTAAATAATCAATTAAATGAAGATAAACAATATTTTATTTTTCTTTTGCATTTAAAAATTTTTATAAGCACACAAATAAAACAATTTTTAGTATAAATTTTTTTATTTATTTTGGTACATTTTCATTATTTCAATAAATTTTTAGAATCGATAAATTAAACAAAAAAAAAGGTTATTCATTCTTAAAGTATTACCATAGACACTATCCAAAATACAAAAAAAATTTTAAAAATTTTACTGGCTTATAAAAATTTCCAAACCTCTTAAGAGTAAGAAGTTATCCAGTTATCGACTTGTATTAATAAGTTAAACTATTTTCAGAAAATATGCTTTTAATGATTTAAAAAAACGGAATGTTAAGGTATTGGATTGGGTTTTGATTCGGCGGTGATTTTTACTCTTTTTTTTTTAACTTTACTCTTTTTGCTTTTAACACGATTCAGAATGTATTTAGAATACTGTGGAACTGGCTCTATTTACTGAAAATCTAGTTGCTTCGTTATTATTATATTAAGTTTTGATTTGCGATTAAGTTTTGTCAAAATAAATATTCATCAAACTTTTAAACATAAGTAATCATAAATAAATAAATGTTTTCATTAAATTTTTTCCGCGTAATTTTATTTAAAAAAAAATGAAATAAAATAATATCGATAGGTTATTCGCTAGCCAAAAATTTTGAAATAGTAGAATTAATTAATTTTATATTAACATAATAAAAGTTTTTTTATAAATTTGATTTAAAAATTAAATTTTTTTTAAATTTTATGATAATTTCCCAAATTTTCTCACAAAGATGACTTGAGGTGAAAATAATCAAATAGTTTCTTAAGTTGTTAGGGTTATTTTTAAAACGAAGCAAAGTTTTATTTTTATGAAAAGAATAATTATTAGATATGTCAATTAATTTTGCATTTAATTCTTTGGCAAGCTTGCCAACATAAACATCTTCGAATCTAAATTTTTTTACATAAAAAGATTGCTTGTACAATTTTGGGACTAAATCGTTTGAAATAAAATATGCAGGACCTTCGATATATGGTGGAAAAATTTCAGCTGAGTAATCTTCTTCAGATAAATAAAATTTTGATGCTTTATCACGTATTACTTTTATATTGTTAATTAACCTGCCAAGAATTGCATTATTCATATTTTGGCTAATATAAGTTCTTAATAGTGGTAAGAGATCAAATGTGTTCATAATCACATCATCATCTATTTTTAGACTAAATTTAGCTTTTGAACAATATGTTGCTATCCATTTAAAGCCCATAATAGTTTTTATTGTCAAGTTATCATAACTATCAACGAAATCTTCTTGAACAATATCATTGAAAATCTCATTTTCTTGTTTTAATTGTTCATTAATAATTTCATTCATTGAATTACCAATCATAAAAACAACTTTCATATCTGGAAATAAATTAATGTTTGCCCATGTTTTTCTTATGAAGGTTCGATTTTTAAAATTGTTTGGCGAAATACTAACAAATGCGATGAGAACTAAATCTTTGCCTTCATTTTTACCACATAATTTATATTTAGGATTGATTAGGTAATCAAAATTATGAGGATTTATAATATTTTGTGAATATTGAGATTTAATAAACGGATCAAATACGTAATAAAAAATAGTTAAAAAACCAAAAACAAAAAACAATTTAAATAAAAATTTTTTTTTTGGAAACATTTTCATTTTTAAAAAATTTTTATATATTAATGTTTAAGCTTTTATTTTTTTTTTCAATTATATTTTTAAAATTTATGCTTGGCTAAATTATTTCTATTATGACTAGCTATCATTTTTAAATGAAGAAATTTTTTAATTTTTATGTTACGCTTGATGATTATGATTATTTAAAAATTATTTATGTTAAAAACTTTAAAAAAAAAACAAAATAAATTGATCCTGTGGCTTGGCTTTCGAAAATAAATCATAATAATGTTTAAACTTAAGGTAAAATGGTTGATTAAAATTACTTATCACATGAATTTTAAGATTTTTTTTTTAAATATAATTTCTTAAAATGAAAGAAGATGGTGTGTAGTTAAAAAAAATTGGAATGAATTTGGAATTGTTAATGAAAAAAATCATAATAACATGCTGACTAATTATTAAACTGTTTTGGTCTCGATTGAAAGAGAGAGTTGCAGTGATTGTAGTTTTTTTTTTTTTTGAAAAATCTTAAACTCTATGATTATTGTTTAAAAAACTCAGAACAAAAATCAAAATTAGTATTATATGAAATAAACAAAATGAAATTTTGATGCTCAAAATCCATTTATTTGTCTAAATCACCTACAATTTTACACAATTAATATTGTAATAAAAATCTCAAATAGGCTTAAACTTTTGTATGCTGAAAATTAATTATTATCATGCTGATGATTTGATTAAGTAAATCTAGTCAAAATTCAACAAATTTTCTTGAAATCAGTTTGTCGAATTTCATAACTTGTTTATCACAAAATGCTAATAGTTTTAATTTTATAATTTAAACACAAATAAAACTAAAAAACAATTTTCAAAAATGAAATACTTTTTGTAATTAAATGCTTTTAAACTAGTTTATATCATAAATAATATTATTTTTATTTTGTAATTATACTTTAGTTAGCTAGAAAACCAAATTAATTTCTAGTTATAAAAAAATTAATTTTCGAAAATAAATAACTAATAGTTGACCATTTAAAGCACAGTTTTTGCTTTTAAAAATCAATCATATTTATTTTAATAAAATCATTATAAAAAAAAAATATTAATTAAAAATTAAAAATATTTAAATTTTTTATTCAAAGGCAAAAATGCTCAATTAAAAATTTTTAATTTAACCTTTAAAAATTTTAAATAGATTATAAACTTTTCTATATAATTAATTATATCTTCTTTTGTTTAAATAAAAAGTTAAATAAAAAAAAGATAATTTAATTTTTTTTCTATCAAAATCCTAAAAAGTCATTTATTGTTTTTACCAGAGTGTTAAAAAAAATTTTAAACTAGATATTTAAGCTTTTTTTTTTTTAAATTTGACAAAATGGAAAATACTGAATCAAATAAACCAAGTAATATAATTTTTAGAATTATATCAAATAAGCTTTAATAATATGGTATCATGCTAATTAAGTTCCACGATTTTTATTCTCGGTAAGGTTTTTACTTGCATTTATGGCTTTTTTAGGATATTGTATTCAATATATGCTTAAAATAAATCTTGGAATAGCTATTGTCTGGTATGTTTTTAAAAATCCAAAAACCAAAATAAATATTTCTAATTTTTTTTTAAATTATTTTTAGCATGGTTAATTTTACAGCTATCAATAAACAACCACTTTTAAATGAAACTCTGAAAGAAAATACAAGCTTTTTGGTTAGATATACGATTGAAAATAAGACTTTAATAACAGATAAAAATTTCTGTCTAATTCAACCTCATCACGGAAAGCAATTAGTAAAATTTAGATATATAAAGCTTTTGACAATAATAATATCTATTAAAATAAAAATGTTATTAAAAGGAAGGTTCTTTTGTTTGGTCGAAATCAATTCAAGGTTTTACTTTAGCATCTTATTTTTGGGGTTATATTATAACACAAGTATTATTTCTTAATTGAATTTGAATTATTCAAATTTACGAAAATTTTATTTCAGATTCCTGGAGGTTATTTATCGGCTAAATACGGCGGTAAAAATGTTCTTGTTTTCACCAATTTAATAGCCTCGGTTTTAACTATAATAACTCCGTTTTGTGCTCGTGGAAGCTATATAACTCTTTCGATATGTAGATTCTTTATTGGTCTTGCACATGTAAATATTTATTGTTACTTAGTTGGTAAAAAAGCTAATTTTAAATTCTTGGTCAGGGAGTATTTTGGCCTGCTATGTCATCTATATTCGTCTATTGGACACCAGCAAAAGAAAGAACTAAAATAATTGGCACATCTACGTCTGGTGCATGGGTTGGAAACATTATTGCATTGCCACTTGGTGGGGTTTTATGTGTATCTGGTTTTGATGGCGGATGGCCTTCAATATTTTATATTTTTGGTAATTTAGTAGTTTAGATTAAATTTATTTTTAAGACTTTATGTATTAAAATTAATAAACAGGTATTATTGGTGTAGTTTGGTCCGGATGCTTTATGTATTTAATTTCAGATTCACCACAGACTCATAGATTCATTAGTAAAGAAGAAATGGATTATATTGTAGAAGAGACTAAAAAAGAAGTTTCAGCTAAAGAAGGAAAAAAACTAGCTACTCCATGGAAAGAAATATTTTTATCTAAAGTTTGTTGGGCTACATTTATAGCTCATTTATGCAACAATTGGGGTTCTACTATTTAATCACATATTTTTAAATTAAAAAAATTTTAAATAATTTTTAATAATAGGAAACTATTTATATTTGACTCAATTGCCAAGTTTTATGAAAGATGTTTTAAAATTTGATATCAAATCAGTAATTTATTTTTAATTTAAAAAAATTTATTAACAATTTGATTTAATTTTCTTAATTATTAAAACAGAATGGTCTTATGTCTGCTTTACCATATGTAGCATGTGCTATATCAACTGCTGCTTTAGCTACTGGAAGTGAGAAACTACTGCATTTAGGCTATTTATCTAGAACTAATTTAAGAAGAATATTTAACGGTGTTGGTTTGGTAGGTCCCTTGATTCTAATAATATGTCTTTCTTTTGTCACTTGCTCAACACCATATCTCGGGGTTGCTTTTTTAATTATAGGTCTTGCTTTAAAGTAATCTCTTTTTATTATTTCAAATATCTTATAATCAATTTTTTATTTAATTATTAAAAAAGCGGTTTTTATTGGGCCGCAGGACCTTTAGTAAATATTAATGATATTGGTGGTGCTTTTGCGGGAGTGGTATTTGGTATTACAAACACTTTTGGAACGTTTCCTGGTATCGTATGTCCTTATATAGTTGGTTTGATAACAAAAAATGTAATATTTTTGTAAAAAAAAGAAAGATAATTTATTTAATTACAAGTTTTTTTTTCTAAAGCAAACTCAGAAAGAATGGCAAATAGTTTTTATAATATGTGCTTTAGTCTATTTTATAGGTGCATTAACATTTTGGTTTTTTGCCGATAGTAATTTACAGTCATGGGCGCAAATTAAAAAAATAGAAGATCAACCGAAAATAGAAAACGGCCATAGAAATATTGAGTTCTTCAAATTACAAGAGTCGCAAGTAAACATTGATCAAATATAAAAAAACAACCATTTAACTAGATTTTGTACATACTTAGAAAAATTTCTAGATTTTTTTTATACAATAAAAAAATTTATTGTTCTATTTTTTTTAAATGAATTTTGAATACTTTTAAATTTTATTTCAAGTTTTTTACTTGAAATTTTTTAAAAAAATTAAAAAAACTTCTGGCCGATTTGTTTTGCTTTTACATTTTATAAAAATCCTAGTTAAATTTTGAAATATTAGGATTATTTTTTTTGGAAAATTATTTTATATTAAAATGAAAGTTTATCCCAGCTCAAATAATCAAGGTATTTAATCTATCTTTATTAGGTTTTGGCATTTAAAATTAATAATTAAATTTTTTTCTAGTTTCTTTTTACAGCTCTTATCGTTTTTTGTTAGGTGTGATTGGTTTCTTCGGATACTGTTTTCAATACATGCAAAAAATTGATATGGGTATTGGAATTGTGTGGTAAATCTAATATAATTAGTTAAATTTAACAAAAAAATATAAAAATAATTAATATTAAGCATGGTAAACCATACGGCTTTATTAGAATCACACATTTTAAATAATAAATCTGATACAAGCGATAATTTTACTCATCAAACAAATACTAGTTTAAACTCTTGCTTAGCAAGAGAAAGTTCCAAATCTCATTCATCATCAGTAATTAAAGATTTTAAAAATTGTTTATAATTAAATTTTTTACTTTTAATTCAGAGAGGAACTTTTGTATGGCAAAAAAATATACAAGGATTTATATTGTCAGCATATTTTTATGGTTATATATCTTTTCAAATAATCGCTGGTATTCTAGCTTCTAAATTTGGTAGCAAAATAATGATATTTATTGGCATGTTTTTCGGCTCACTCACGACTCTATTAGTTCCCTTAACTGCTAACTGGAGCTATATAGCATTGATTATTTGTCGATTATTAAATGGAATGAGTAATGTAAATATTATATTATTTTTTTTTAATTAGAAAATCTATACAAGCTCTTTAAAAAGGCTTTTTTTATGCCTGGAATGAGTTCTTTTTGGTAAATTTTAATAAAGAATTTTTCATAAAAAATATATGTTATTTGTTCATTTGTTTTAAAGGGTATATTGGGCTCCACCAAACGAACGTTCTCGTCTTATTGGAATGTCACATGCTGGAGGTATGATTGGAAATATATTTGCTTTATTAATCGGGGGCTATTTGTGTTCGACTAAAATCGGTTGGCCTTTAATATTTTATATTTTTGGTGGTTTTGGTATGGCATGGACTCTTCTAATGCTTGTATTATACTCTAATTCACCCAAAGAACATAGATTTATTAGTGAAAAAGAGAAAAGTTATATTTTAGAAGAAACAAAGATTTCTTCAAAACCAAACAATTTAAAAATACCATGGAAAGGTATATTCACTTCAAAAGCTTGCTATTCTATTTTTATAAGTCATTTGTGTAACAATTGGGGTATATATCTGTTCATGACTCAGATACCATCTTATATGAAGGAAGTTCTTAATTTCGATATTAAATCAGTATTCTTAATAAAGTATTTAATGCAAAATAAAATCAATATAGTTATTTTATTTTAAAAGAATGGCTTAATGACTTCTATACCATTTTTAGCTTGCTGGATTTTTATAAACATATCAAGTTTAATAGGAGATAAGCTCTTACAAACTGGTAAAATGTCTAGAAAGAATGTAAGAAAGATTTTCAATGGAATAGGTCTAATATTATAATTAAACAAATCAAAATTTAAAAAAAAAAAATTATTAAATATTTTTTAAGGCTTATCAGTTCCAGTTTTAGCTTTATTTTGTTTAAGTTTCGTAACTTGTTCTAACCCTTATATTGGAGTCTTTTTGTTGACTATAGGTTTTGCTTTTATGGGGTTCTCTCTTGGCGCTGGTTATTATGTTAATATAAACGATGTTTCTGGACCTTTTAGTAGCATTGTGTTTGGAATTTCAAACACATTCGGTTCTATACCTGGTTTGATATGTCCATATTTAACAGCTGTTATAACAAAGCATGTAAGCATTTTTATTCAAAATAAAAATAAATATTCAACTATTTTCTAATTTATCTAATCTTATTTTTTTTTAAAAGCAAACTCAAGCCGAATGGAGAATTGTTTTTATTATAGCAGCATGTGTTTACTTATTTGGGTTTGTATTTTATACAATATTTGGAAATGCTGATTTAGAATCGTGGGCTATTCTTGAAAAAGAAAAATTAAAAGAGAGCAAAACTGAAACAGAATTTTTGGAAATAAACTAAATTTAGTTTATTTAAAATTTTAATCTAATTATTTTAATCACAAGAGTCAACTTTTTATTTAACATTTTAATTAAAATATCAAAAAACTAAACAAAAATCTTAATTAAAAAACAATAAGAGTTAAATATTTTTCAAGAATTTTTAAAAATTTTTTTAACCTTTTAAATTGTAATATAATATGATTACAAAGCTATTTTTAAATAGATAATATAAATTTTTTGAATGATTTAAAGCATTTAAATAAAAGATTTTATTTTATTTGATTTTTATTTTTAATTTTTTTTAATAAAATTTTAAAAAGCTGAAATTTTTCTTTTTTTTGTTGAAATTTAATATGGAAAGTACTAAAGGTAAATTATTTTACACACCCATCCACTTTGTTTTGTAAACATGTTTATCTTTTTGCAAAAATCAAGTGCCATCTTTTTTATTATCAATCAGATTTATGACATCAATAATCATATTTTTTGGATACTGTTTTCAATACATGCTAAAAATAAACATGAGTATAGCCATTGTTTGTATGGTAAATAATACAGCTTTGATTGGCTCTAAACCATACAATAATTTAACTGAGTTTAAAAACGAAACTGTACAAACTAGTGAATGTGCTGTATCGCTAAAGCATCATAAGTCAATTGTAATAAAGAATATAAAAAAATTGTTTAATTTTTAAAAAAAATGAAATCTAAGGATGGACCTTTTGTGTTGAGCAAAAGTGAACAAGGCTTTATTTTATCTTCATATTTTTATGGTTATTTAATAACTCAGGTTAATATTAAAAAAGGAATTTCAAAATAAAAATTTATTAAATTTTTATTGATAGCTACCTGGTGGTTATTTAAGTTTTAAACTAGGTGGAAAAAATGTTTTGGGAATAACCATGTTAATTGCTTCAATATTTACCATAATAATTCCATTTTGTGCTCGGTGGAGTTACATAGCTTTAATTGTATGTCGTTTTATAGTTGGCTTAGCACATGTAGCTATAAGAATTTTGATTTATTTTAAACATATATTTTAAAGACATATTAATAAGGGTGCGTTTTGGCCAAGCATTAGTAGTATATGGACTTACTGGGCTCCATCAGCTGAAAGAGGTCGTTTGGTCGGTTCAGCTAGCGCTGGTTCTTGGGTAGGCAATATAATTGCATTACCTCTCGGTGGTTACTTATGTGTTAATGGCTTTGATGGTGGTTGGGCTTCAATATTTTATATATTTGGTAATTTATTTAAATTTATAAAATCTTGATGAATTTTTTAAGTTAATATAATTTATTAGGTATTTTGTGTTTTATTTGGTGCATAGGATTTTATTTTTTAACTTCAGATAGACCACAAGATCACAAGTTTATATCAGAATTGGAAAAAAATTATATAATCAAAGAAACTTCTAATTCTACAAAATCTGATTTGGTATTTTAAATTTAAAAAAAATATATTTTTAATTAAAAATAAAAGAAATTTTTTGTTAAAATTTAGAAAACACCTTGGCTCAAAATTTTAACCAGTAGAGCTTGTATAGCTATTTATGTTATTCATTTCTGTTCTAATTGGGGTATATATTTGTTTTTGACTCAATTGCCAACATTTTTAAAAGATGTTCTAAAATTTGATATTAAATCAGTATTTATAATCTTTATATATATACATTTATATTTCAAAATTTTGTTTTAATCCTTTTTAAGAATGGTCTTATTTCGGCTATACCATATATCGCAAGTTGTGTTTTAAATATGCTATCTAGTGTTTTAAGCGATAAACTTGTAACAAGTGGTAAATTAACAAGAACAAATGCAAGGAGATTTTTTGCTTTTATTGGAATTTTGATTCCTCTCTTATCTGTAATTGGACTATCGTTTGTAACATGTAGAAACCCTAGTCTAGGAATTGCATTATTAGTCATCGGAATTGCTTTTACGTAAAATATTCAAACAAAATTTTTTTTTAAATTTTGCTTTATATAAGTCATTTTGAAATCTAACAGATCAGTGTTATGGGGTGGAGCTCATATGGTAAATATAAATGAAATATCAGGACCATTTTCAGGTATAGTTTTTGGCATTTCAAATACAATAGCTACAATACCTGGCATCATAGCACCTTATATAGTCGGAATTATAACAAAACATGTAATTTTAAGTTAAACATAACTGAAAGTAAATTTGAAATTGTCTATTTAACATTTTAAAATTAAAAGGAAACTCAAAAAGAATGGCAAATAGTTTTTATTATATGCGCAGTGGTTTATTTTATTGGTGGAGTTTTCTATATAGCATTTTGTGATGGAAATATTCAAGATTGGGCTGTGAGTAAAGATGAAAAACTAGAAAAGAACAAAGATATGGCGAACTTTGCTTATGATAATGAAAATATAACTGAATTTTAATTTATTGTATTTAAAAGAATTCTATTTATTTGTATTTATAAAAAAAAAATTTAATTTGGGTTCTTATTGTTAAAAATAAAAATTGGTTTCTATTTTATTATACTTTATTTATTCGAATATGAAATTTTTTATGTTTTATTTTGAATATTTAAATCAGGAATGATTTATAGTTTTTAAACAAAAAGCTTTTTAAAACTTGTTTTATAATTTAATAAAAGATAATAAAAATTTTATATTGGTTTATTTAATTTTTTGTTTTATTTTGCTATAAATTAAAAAAATTTTTGCTTTAATTTAACAAAATTTCAAAAAAAAATGGAACAAACAAAGTTTCAAAGTAAATAAAAGTTGTCTAATAAATAATCAATTAAATTTTAAACAAGTTTTATAATTTTAAGAGCCTCGATTTTTGTTCTCAATTAGATTCCTAATGGGAGTCATTTTGTACTTTGGTTATTGTTTAAACTAGTAAAATATTTATTTTTTGATTTAATAAAAAATATTTTAAAACTTTGTCATTTATTTAGCATGCAAAAAATTGACATGAGCATAGCTATTGTTTGCATGATAAATCATACAGCTCTAAATAGCCAAATGAGACAAACTAATGAATATTTAAGCATAATAAATTTTACTAATTCTTCAAATACCACTTTAGACCAAAAATGTTCATACAATTCAGTTAATCATAAAAAGACTTATGTAATTACAAAATTTAAAATTTTATTATTTAGTAGTCAATGAATTTTACAATTTATAAATAAGGATGGTCAATTTGTATGGCCAAAATCGATTCAAGGATTTATACTATCAGCATATTTCTATGGCTATATTTTAACCCAAATTCCAGGCGGTTGGCTTTCGTTTCGTTTCGGAGGAAAAAAAGTTCTTGGCTTAAGCATGGGCATAGGCTCTTTAATAACAATACTTATACCTTTTTGTGCTCGATGGCATTATATAGCTTTAATAGTTTGCCTTTTTTTCACTGGTGCTGCTCATGTATGTTAAAATATTCAAATATTTTTAAACATAGTTTTAAATATATTTACTAATAAAAGGGTGCATTTTGGCCAAGTGTTAGCAGTTTTTGGGCTTATTGGGCTCCGGATTGTGAAAGAAGTCGTCTCGTTGGAATATCAAGTTCTGGAGCCAAGATTGGAAATATAATTGCTTTGTCTCTAGGCGGCGTCTTGTGTTTATATGGATTCGACGGTGGTTGGCCATCAATTTTTTATATTTTTGGTAACTTATTAAATATTAAAAAAACTCAATGAAAATTTTAATTTTAAAATTGAAAAGGTATCCTGGGAGTTACTTGGGCTATTTTATTATTTTTGTTAACTACTGATTCGCCAAAAGACCATAAATTAATTAGCGAAAAAGAAAAAGAATTTATCATAGAAGAAACTCGAAAAGCCATTAATTTAAGACAAATATCTCAAAAAGTATTTTTTATTTAAGCTTTTTTTTGTCAAGAAAATTTCAGTTTTGTTCTGATAAAGAAAATACCATGGTTAAAAATTTTAACCTCAAAAGCATGTATATCAATATTCATTGGTCATTTTGCTCACAACTGGGGAAATTATCTATTCTTAACTCAAATACCATCTTTTCTAAAAGATGTGCTTAAATTTGATATTAAATCTGTAAGACTCTTTTTTTTTTTAAATTATAAAAAGAAAAAAAAATTCAATCTTTTCAAACAGAATGGTTTCATCTCTTCAATACCTTATATAGCTAGTTGGATAGCAACTACTTGTTCTAGTATTATTAGTGATCATATAGTTAGATCAAATAAAATATCTAAAACAAATACAAGAAGAATTTTTTCAATAATTGGTTTATTTTTTCCAGCAATTACAATTATTGCTTTATCTTTTACAAACTGCTCTTACGTTACACTTGGTGTTTTTTTATTAACTCTTGGAGTTTCTTTAGAGTTTGTTTAATTAAAATAATACAAATAAAAAATTTTAAATTCTACTAAAATTTAAAAAAAAAAAAAAGTTCTGTAATGACTGGTGCCGGATATTTGGTAAATATAAATGATATAGCTGGACCTTACGCTGGAATTTTGTTTGGTATTTCAAACACAATAGCAACCATACCAGGCATAGTAAGCCCGTATTTAGCCGGTGTATTAACCAAAAATGTATTATTTATATTTTATTTTAAATTATTCAACAAAATATTTTGGCATAAAAAATATTCTTGCAATTGAAACTATTTTTTCTTCAAATTACTCAAAATTTGAAATTATTTGAATGAAATTTTTTTAATTCAAAGTAACTTTTAATTTCAAGATGAAATTATTCATAACTCTTTATTTTACATCAAATTTAATTATTTTGAACATATACTATTATTTAAAGCTAAAAGTCTTAATTTAAGTTTCATTTAATTATAAAATAAAGTAAATAACAATCGAAACTGAACTATTCAAATAAGAAATATTTATTTTAAGCATCAATTTTATGATTAAGATAAAAAAATATTTAAATTTAAAATTTTGTGCCAAACAATTAATAAATTATTAAATTTGATAGTTTTTTTTTTTAAAAAAGCATTCTCAAAGTGAATGGCAAATTGTTTTTATAATATGTGCATGTATATATTGTCTGGGAGGGATTTTAAATGTGCTTTTGTTAGATGCTAATCCTCAAGAATGGGCCAAAATTCAAGAAGAAAAAATCCAATTAAAAGAAACCATAAGCCTAGAAAATTTCGAAAAATTTTGAGTTTATATATTATTTTTAAAAAAAAAACAAATATTTTCTTTTAAAAATAAACTTCAACTGTTTTAAGCTTTAATATTTATTTTCTATGGCAACTAAATAAACACTGTATGAATTTACATCAAAACTTTATAGTAAAATTATTTGATTTAGTACAGGTAAATAACGGTTTTAGACAATCTAGGCTCTTCAAAAATAACAAAAATTTTTTTATTGTTATTTTTATTATTAATTGTTGCAACTAAGCTTATAATTGAAATAAATGATGTCAAAATTTTGTAATTTATTATGTTAAAACGTTTTAATAAAATTATTGAAATTATTAAAAATTATTTTTGTTTTTGCTTAAAATTATTAATATTTACTGTTTAGCAGTTATTTTAAGTTATTAAATAATTATTAATATTTATGACTAAGCAAAATTATGAATTCAAATTGTGAAATAACCTAGTATAAAATAGAAAAATTTAAATATATTTTCATTTAAGACTTAAATAATAAAAAATATATTTAAAATTTAATAAAAAATTAAAACAAATTAAAATAGAAAAATGCCAAGTCATCATGTTACTTCAGCTGAAGAATTTGTACAATTGATTACAAGCCCAAAATATAAAGCTACAATTGTAGATTTTACTGCTAGCTGGTGCGGACCATGTCAACATATAAAGTATTTGAAATATAAAAAATAAATTATTTAAAAGCATATAAAACTAGAATAAATTTTTATTTTAGACCAATATTTGAAGAATTGTCATCTAAAAATCCAACTGTACAATTCTTAAAAGTAGATGTAGATGAATTGAGTGATGTAGCTGGAGATGCTGGTGTAAGAGCTATGCCAACATTCCAAATTTATAAAGATGGTAATAAAGTTGATGAGTTGGTCGGAGCTTCAAAAGATAAATTAAGTGGATTGGTTCAAAAATATGCATAGATACAGTATATATGTAATCATTAAGAATGAATTGTTTTCTTTTAGATATAACTTTTAGAAAGTCTAGTTTATAGATTTTGAGAATTGATTTGTTTTTTTTTTTTAATTTGTATTTAATATAATAAAATAATTTTAAAAAATTTCAAATTTTTCTATTATGTTTTCATAAAAATAATTTATTTCTTGAATAAATATAAAAATAAGCTTAATATTTAGGAATTTGATAAACAAAAGCACTTTATATTTGAAACATATTGATTATAAAAAATGTTTTTATTTTAAGTAAATTTCATATAAAATATTGATGAATCAGTTTTATTTGAAAAAAATAATAAAATATAGTTTGTTTTTAACATAAATTCAATTTTAATGTATAACAAAATAAAAAGTGTTGATTATGTATTGTTATATTTATATTAAACAAATTTTACTAATTTTGAATTTTAATAATTTGAAAAATTTTTATTTTAAAAAAAATTTTAAGATAATTTTTCTACCATTTCGTTTAAAGCGATTTGATTTACTCCAACAATTTCGGTTATTTTAATTCCATTCTTGTATAGACTGAAAGTAGGCATAGCTCTTACATTTGCCCAATGAGACACTTCGGGTAGTTCATCAACATCTACTTTTAAGAACTGTACATTTGAATATCTGTTTGATAAATCTTCAAAATAAGGCTTCATCATATGACATGGTCCACCTTTAATTTATTGAATTTAAATTTAAATTAGATAAAATTAATAAGCCAACTTCTTACACCATTTAGCCGTATATTTAACTATTGTTGATTTGTACATTGGATTTAACAAACATGAATTGAATTCATAAACAGAATTAACACTTTTTACAACCATTGTTATTTTTTTTTTAAATTTTTTCTTTTAATTTAAAATATTAAAAGCAAATGATAAAAATATATATTTATAGATAAATCTAAGAGATTTTTGGACCTGCTTCAGGGTGTTAAGCATGAGTAAACTTTAGATTAGTAAAAATTTAGAAAAAAATATATTTGTCTAGACTTTTATTCAAAATTTAAAAATCAAAATAGTCTTTTTTTTATTTTCCAAATTTAAAATTTATTTAATAAAAAAAATATAAAGTTTATAAATAAAAATGTTTCGTTTGATAAACTTCTTTTATTCGCTTCATTCTTTGAATTATTTGAATTTTTGGTAGTACTTGAACTGACTTCATTGGTAGTATTTGAAGCTGTACTATTTGAAGAGCTCAAAACTGTAGTTGGAGCTATTGGTGTTGAAATTTTTGAAGCGACAGTTGTAATTACTTCTAAAGTAGTGTTTGATGCTAAAACTGTAGAATTACCATCAGCATTAGTTTTAGCCATTAAAAAGCTAAAACTAACTAACATAAATATAATAAAATTTGTGTTCATTTTTAAAAAAATTCAAAATATTTTTGTTTCATAAAAAAAATCAAAGCTCTTCAAAAGACGAGTTTATATATAAAACATGTTTATTTATTTGCTAAAGAATTATTAAGTGAGATGAATAAAAACCAATAAAATCAAGAATTGATATTGAATTACGCAATTTTCAAAAATCCAAAAGTAAATACTAATTTTTAATAAAATTCAAAAATTTCATTTTTCATGTTGTATCAATAAAACCAAATTAAATAATAACAAACAATGATTTGATTTTTTCCAATAAGCGCCCGATTAGCTCAGTTGGTTAGAGCGTCGTGCTAATAACGCGAAGGTCGTGAGTTCGATCCTCCCATTGGGCAATTTTTTTTCTTTTTAAAATTGCCAAATTTAAAAAAAAAACATTAAAAATTTGATAAATATTATTACTTATTTAACCCAAAAAGAATTGAATAATAAAATAAAGTTTTTTTTTTTATCTTTTTAAATTACTAATTACTTAATTTAGTTATCATATAAAAAGGCAAATAAATATTTTTATCTTTTTTAAAATTTTGATTTAATACCTTTGAAAAAATGGTTAAATCATGTCTTTTTTAAATAAAAAAATAATTTTAAAATGATTCAGTTTTTAATTATTTATTATATTTTAAAATTAACAGCATGTCAAACAAACAATTTTGAAACAATTTGTAAATTTGATCAATTTAAAAATGAGTTAGAATGTGTTTTAAATAAATTTAATCAATTAAGCTTTATTAATTCAAATCGAACATACTCAAGTTTGATTCTAAAATCGAACTCAAGCAGTTTCGTATTCAATTCAAGCATAAATTTAGAAGGTCTAAAAATGACGAACACGTCTAAAATAGAATTAAATGGCTTTAAACAATTTGATCCATTTTATAATCCATTTTTAAGCATTCAATTTCAAAATGATGATAACTTTTTTAACTTGAAATTAAAAGAATCAGAAATTTATTTTATAACATCTAATTATTGTATTGATTTTGATCAAAATTTTATATTTTCTAATTTAAACATAAACGAATTTATGATAGAAGAAGTTAAATTTAATGATCCAATATGTCCTTTTTTGTTCAAAAATTCGACTATAAAAATTTGGACTTATTTTACACTAACACCAATCAGTTATGCCGATATTTCAAATCAATCTAGTAATTTGAATATAAATGTAGATAAATTAAAAGTACAATTCGGTTATAATTCATTTTTAACTATTTTGGACTCTCAAAGTCTTTTGAATGAGATTATATTCGAAAAAATAGTTGAACTTGAGCTAACCACTACTTTTATTGAAAGAATTGATTCTGAAAGTTTAAAAAAATTTGTTTATTTAAAAAAACTCAAATTATTGTCATTTAATTTAAAGAAATTATTCCAAAATGGCTCAGATTGGATGAATAGTTTAAATTTAGCATTTAACAGTACAGATAACTTGACTAGATCGGATTTATTTGAGCTTACTTTTAGCTATGATATTCAAACAAGCAACTATTTTGATTTTAATGATCAAAATTTGTGTGTTTTCAAAAATTTTCTTAATTCTAATTTTATTTTGATATTGTTTCAAATACCAAGTTCTAGTTTAAGTCAAGTACTTCCATGTAGTTGTACTATTTATTGGTTATACAACAATTATAATTTGTATTCTAATTTAATCAGAAATAATAGTTTTTATTCGAATAAATTTCCTTTTCATTGCTTGGACATCGATCCAGTTTTATTAAATGAACAAAATGAATATTGTGATAATCAGGAAAAAATAAAAAATTGTGATCATAGTTCTACAAATAGTTTTTCTCAAGTTACTTATGAACAAACAACAAATAATCAAATTTGCTTTCCGAACCAGTGCAATTGCGTTTTTGAGCCCAATTTTAATTTGTTACAATGCTCAAACATTTCTTTAAGCGAACTGCCTGATAGTTTTGATGCTTCTATTAAATGGGATTATGTCACTTTTAAAGGCAGTTCTATTTCAAAACTGAAGAAAAATTCATTCAAAAACTTGTATTTAAAACAAAATGCTAGTTTATTGGTTAACAATATAACCGAATTCGAAGATGATATATTTTCAAGTGAATTTAAATATGATGAAAAATTTCGTTTTATTATAGAAAACACTTTGCTTGATTCTTTAGATATCAACAAACCTTTCAGAAAAACAAATTTTTCTCAATTTGAATTCAAATATTGTAATTTTTTTTCTCCAATTTTTACTAGTATATTTGAAGGTAGTATTATTGACACTTTAATAATAAATCAAGCTGATTCTTTGTCTCAAAGTCCTTTCATAAGGCCTCAATTTTTACTAAATAGACCCAAAGTCTATAAATTTAAATTAATGAATGTTTATGACACTTTTAGTTTAAACTCACCAGCAAATTTGTTTGGCATAGACACTGTTTTATTAGACTTTATTTTATTCGAATTTATTCAAGATTTAGAGGTTGTAAATACAAGAGTAGATTATATTAACTCGGAAACATTTACTTTGTTTGATGAATTGAAAATCATTAGATTAGAAAATGTGAATTTAGTTGGTCTTATTAATTCTTATTTTAATGAATTAGATTATTATTTGAATCAGACAACTCAACAAATTGATTTAAATGATAAAAGTATCAACTGGATTTGGAATGAAAATATAGAAAAAATATACATAGGACATGAAAGTTCTGATAATATTACAAATAACAACAATTATGTATCGGCTTTTAAAGACGATTTCATATGCTACTTTGCCGGTTTAAAACAGACTACCATGATCTACATTTACGATACTTTAGATTTAATTAATGGTATTAGGTGCAGTTGTACAGTTTATTGGATATATCGTTGGATTGATTTCGAGTACTTGGAGCTTAAATACGATTCTAAATATATACCAAAATGTATCAAACAATTAAATAATACTCAAAATTTAGAACTAAAATTAAAAGAATGCTTTCCTGATTCAGATCCACTTGATTTTTGTAGATATTTAAATTCCAGCTTTGCCTCGTCTAGCACTACACCAAGCACTACGCCATTATATGTATCTAATGAATCAACTCATTTTTTTACAGACTCAATTTCAACAGAAAGTATGACAAGTTTTAAACAGTCCATAACAACTAATCAAACAACAACTAATCAAACAACAACTAATCAAGCAACAACTAATCAAGCTACAAGCAATCAATCAGATTTAAAAGAAGATATCAAATATATAAATAAGTTTTTATTAATAATAACAATTGTTTTTTCTGTTTTAATTATTTTCCTTATTGGTGTAATTGTTGTTTTGTTTTTTTACTTTAAAAAAAGAAATAAAAAAATATTTTATCCTAATCCTGATCCGAATAACATAGCTTTAACTGGCTTTTAATTTGTATAATTTTAAAAAAAATAAATTATTTGAATAAAAAAAAAATATTTTCCTTTTTTTTTTAATTATTTTATTAATTTAAAAAAAAATTTTTCTCTTTTTTTTTAAATTAATTATAACCGTTTATCTGAGTGGTATAAAACGAGAAGAGTGAGTAGCACCAATACCTGGTCTACCGTGTTTGACTGGTTTGTAAGACAAACTGAACTCTCCCAAATAATGACCAATCATTTCAGCTTTAATTTCGACTTGGTTGAAAGTTTTACCGTTGTGTACACCGACTAAACAGCCGACCATTTCTGGGATAATTATAGTGTCACGCAAGTGAGTTTTAACGACAGCTGGTTTTTCCAATGGTGGAGCTTCTTTTTTAGCTTTACGTAATCTTTTTAATAAAGCTAAAGTTTTGCGTTTTAAACCTCTGTTGTAACGTCTTCTGGCACGGCAGTTTAATAATTGAATTAATTCATCACTTAAATAAATTTAGATTAATAAAATTTTTTTTTAAGTAAATTAAATATGTTTAATTCGACTACAATTCTTTTAAATCAAATAAAAATTGGAAAGAAAAAGAAAAATTTAATAAAATCGAATCAATTTTTCTGGCATATGTTGCAACCACTAAGATAACCAGTGTCTATTTAAGTGGGTAATACATATGCTGAATTTTAGTAATAGAAATTAATTTTAATTTAATAGTTTATATAAACCTTGTTTTGTCTAATAAAGCATCTAAATCGATTCCTCTGTAGGTAAATTTGCGGAAGGCACGTTTCTTCTTTAATTCAACAGCTTCTTCAATTGAACCAGCTACTTCTGCCTTTTAATTTAAATTTAAATTTAAAACTTTTGTTGCTTATATTTTAACTTATATTAATAAACTTTACCATTTTGTTTAAGTTTTAATTATTTTTAATTTAAAATAATTCTAAAAATAAATTTAAAAAAGTGATTAAAGATTATTGATTAAATTGGATTTAAGACTTTAATAAAACTAGAAGTAATTTTTTTGTAAGTTAAGACTTTATTTTAGTTTGGTTTTTTATTAAACACAAAAAATCTCAATTCATATGTTTGATATAAATATTTGGCAAAATAAAAAAAAAAAAAAAAACACAAGTTAAAAATATATATAAATTTTTACATGCAAATAGATTTAATTCTAATGAAAACAAAACATGCTTTCAAACAAATTTACTTGAAATTGTCTTTAAAATTTCAAATTTCATATTTTACTTTGCTTTTTAGTTTAAATAAAAAAAATGAATAAAAATTTTTAAATCAGTTCGAGAAAAAAACTGATTCTTGTAAAGGTAAATTTCCATTAAAAAAAAAAGAAAACTTTTTAAAAAAAAAATTATTTTTTTTTATTAAATTAGAAAAAAAGTTACTTAACTTTAAATAAACTTAATAAAACAAAATGCATTCTCTTGAATAATTTAAACAAAAAATCTCATGTTACCATGACAACTAAAAGTTGGCTTTTAATAAACATAAAATTAAAATCAATCATTTAAATTATACTTGGCTTAATAATATATTAATATATTGAAAAAAAAGAGTTAAAGAATACCTTTAAAAATAATATAATTTCGTCAAAATAAAATTTTAAAAAAAATAAAGATAAAATTTGCTAAATAAATAAATAAGTAATTTCATATCAGCTCATAAACTTAGGTAATAAAATGACTGCAAAGACATCTGCATCTGCGTTTAATTCATATTTTTATCAACAACAAAACCAACAACAACATTCTAACAAGCAAATGGATCAAAATTTAAACAATGAGCAATTAAATGATCTTCATTTGAAAATGTCCAAAAAAATAGCTCAATTGACCAAAGTTATTTATGCACTTAATTCCAAAAATGATGAATCCGAAAATCTAATAGCTAACTTAAGAGTTCAATTTGAAGAAGAAAAAGAGCTCTTGTTAAACGACACAAACCGAAAATTAGAAGAATTCAAACAAAAATTGATAAACAATAATGATCAATCAAGTAAAATAAACAGCTTAGAATCAGCTCTGAAAGACTTTCAAATTCAAAAGTTTGAAACAAATATTTTTAAATTTTTTTTATCAGAATTTTTTTAATTTTTTTCCAATTAAAAAGAGAAAGAGCTTTAAAAGAAATGGAAGAATTTAAATTAAAATCAATTCAGAATGAAGAAAGCTTAGTTTTAGCTCATAAACAAGAACTGATCGATTTGAACAAAATGCTAGAAAAACTAAAACAAGAAAACGAAAAACAATTCAAACAATTCGAAACAACAAACAAAAAATACGAACAAGAAAAGCTGTATTTAATCGAAGATTTGAAGTCGAAACAACGTCTCGAAATAGAGAATCTGAAACAAAATTATTCATCTAATAAAGACAACTTTCAACAAGAGAAAAAATCACTTGAGGACAAATTTAATTCGGAAATGCAAAAATTAAAACTCGATTTGGAAAATTTGAGTTCAAAATCAAGCAAAGAAAAACAAGAATATGAGCAAAATATTCTTAAACTAAAATCTTTTCATGAAAAAGAACTCGACGCTTTGAAGCAGAACTCTTCAAGCGAATACGAAAAGCTAATTGCTAATCTTAAACAAGAGTTTGATTTATTGCATAAAGAAAAGGTATCAAAAGAGAACGATCTTAATCAACAATTAAATAAAAAACTTGAAGAGTTGTTAGACAAAGAAGATCAAATAAGAATTTTAAATCAAAAAATTTCAAATTTAAATTTAAATATTGAAGATTCGAGTAAAAACTATTTGGACTTGAATGAAAAAGTTTTTATTTTTGTTATTAAAAAAAAATTTTTCAAAATTAAAATTTTAAAATAAATTTTTAGATAATTGAATTGACTACTAAAAATCAAAGCCTAGAATCCAAGTTAGTAGAGTTTGAATTCGAAAATAATTCTATAAAAGAAAAGAGCGAAATTCAATCACGTCAACTAGTCGAAAAATCAAGTGAATTGAGCAAATTAGAAGCTAGTTTAATGCAAAAAACATCTACAATTTCAGATTTAAAACATGAATTGGCCGAAACCAAGAAAAGACTTAATCAATTGGAACAAGATCGTAGAAATTTAGAAAATGATTCATTAAATCAAAACGACAAATTTACACTATTGGTTAAACAACTCGAAAAGCAAATCGAGCTATTGAATAACGAAAAAGCAAACATATCAACCGAATATAAAGAAAAAATAGAATCGTTAAATTTCGAGAATAAAACTCAAATAGAAAAAATAAAAACTGATTTTAGTATTGAAAAAGAAGAACTAATAAACCAATTTGAGTCTAAAATAAGTATGGAAAAAGCTCTTTATGAGGAAAAAATACTCAAAATTGAACACGATTTGACCAAAGATTTTAATTCTGAAAATCAAAAATTATTAAATGAAAATAATGATTTGAAGATAAGACTTGATTCTATGAATGAAGATTATAAAATAAAAACTAAAAAGTTGGAAGAAGAGCTTAAAACAATGGAAGAGTTTTTGAATAAAACCAAGTTAGAGTTGAACCAAAATTTAGAACTGAACAAAAAATTAGAATTTAATAATTCAAAATTAGAAGTAGATTTAAAAAAGAACGAGAAATTGTGTACGGATCAAAAACTTCGAATAGAAGAATTAGAAAAAGAGATTGAACAATTGAAATTCTTGTTTGAATCAACTTCTAAAGATTCTCAATTAGAATTTAAAATAAAAATGGACAAATTAAATAAGGATTTGAACTCTAAATGGTCAGAAACGTTGAGAGTTGAGACTGAAAAGTTAAGACTGGAACTACAACGAGTGAAGGAAGAAGAGAAAAATTACGAGCTAGAGAAGTTGTCTAGCTTAAAAGACGAGGAAATCCGAAACCTAAAACTTATATGGCAAACTAAAACTAATGAACTACTAGACGAGGTACATTAATTAAAATGTTTACTTATTTATTTTATTTTATTTTAATTCAGGTGTTATTAAAATTTTCTTTGACAGGTTTCAAATTATTGTTATTAAAATTTTTTTTTTATTAAAAAAAACATTACTTGACAAGTTTTTATTTTTTTTTTTCATGAAAGAAAATTTATAAATATTAAATTTTAATTATTTATTTGTTTAATTTTGTTTTAAAATTTTAATTTACATTAAAGATTTCAGCTTTAAAAAAAGAACTGAATGAAAAAGAAATGAAATCGAATGAAACTATAGAAAAAATAAAATTAGACCTTGAATTGGAAAATCGTGATTTGATTGAAAAGCTGAATCATTTGAATGAAGAATACAAATCCAAATTAGACCAACTACAATCACAACAATCACTTGAAACAAAAACTTTAATAGACAATTTAGTAAAAGAAAATGAAGCAAAAATTAATGAGCTTAAAAATAGGCATTTAGAAGATCTTAAAAGTCAATCGATTGCTCAACGAGCAGCTTTAGCTAGTCTTAAATCTACTTTAGAAAATACTAAACAGTTAGAATTAGAAAAGCAAAATGAAGCTAATAATAAAAAATTAGAATTGCTGAAATATGAGCTACAAGAAGAGTATTATAATGAAATAGATAAACTGAGACATGAACACGAACTTGAAATAATAACTATCCGTGATGAACTTGAACGTGTGGTAGAGCAAAGCAGACAGAAAGAAAGAGAGCATCAAATAAAATTAGATGAATATCACACTGAAATAAGGCAAAAGCAGAAGCAAATAGATAAAATAAATAATGAATTGATGGAAATAAAAATGTTGAATAATACTTTAAAAGAAGAAATAGAACTTAAGTCCAAAGAGCTTAAACAAATTCGCGTAGATGTCATGAATGAGATTAAAACTAAAGAAGCTATTATCCAACAAAAAAAAGAAGACGAAATAAATCGTCTCAATTTGGAGCACATGAAACAAAAACAATTGTTGGTCAATGAGTTCAAACAAGCGCAGGAATTATTGAAACAAAAAATTATAGACACTGATAAAGAATTAAGAGATATGCATGATAGGTTCTTAAATCGAGAATCACGTGAAGAAGATTTGGAACTTATAAATGTGTTAAGAAGAAATTTAGCCGAGAGAGATGAGTTGTTAAAAAAACTACAAGTAAAAATTAATTATATAGAAATAATAAAACTTTAAAAATAAAAATCAAAATTTATGTTTTTTTTTTTTATTAGAATGAAAAACAGTATTTCCAAATGGAACTTGTAAATAGAGAAAATAATTTTAATAAAATGTTTAATGCATCGCCGAATATTGGAACTATAAATCCTTTAAATGCAAATACTAAAGTAATTAAAAAAGCTTAAACTATAATTCATTTTATTCATATCAAAATATGTTTTTTTTCCAATTTAGATTAAAATAAAATCAAGTACGAATCAAACAAGACAGCAACTAACACATCAATCTTCTTCGTCAGCAGGTCGTTTAGAACCAATACCTGGTATAGGATCGCCATTACATGATTTAACTCTCAATCCAAACAAACCATTACCAAAAAAATTTCTTAGTTAAATTATTTACCTGATAAATTATTTTTTAATATTTTTGTATGTTTTTTTTTATCTCTATAAATATTTTTATATTTTGATAATAAAATTTTTTTTTTTACTGGCTTCTTTTTTCATGTTTAAATTAAATATTTTTATTTCTCTTGAAAATAATAGTAATTTATTCTTGAAAAATTAAAATATTTACATGCAAAATTTTCTCCAAAGCTTTGATTTTAACTGATAAAAAACTTCATCTAGATTATTAGAAAGCTAAGAGAATAAACTAAAAAGTTATGTTAAACTAATTCTCAAAAATTTTATTTAAAAAAATTAATTTTTTATTTTATTGGTTACAATAACCTAATCATTAGGTTATGGGATTAAGAGTCTTAAATAAATTTAATCCCATGAAATTGATCCTTAAGAATAAAATGTAGCATATGAAAAACTAAACTAATTCTTGATCAAAAAAAATTAATGATTTTTACTTTTTACAGAATTTCAAATAAGTTACTATTTCAATTCTAAAGAAAATTAACTAGTAAAATCGCCAGTAAAGTATTATAAAATCATATGAAGGATAGCATAATTGATTGATTACATGCAAAAAGAATAAGAAGAATATGAATTTAATCAATAATTAATGATGATTTGAAAGTAAAATGCTAAAAAGAATAGAAATTTGAATTATTTTTTTTTAACGACTATTTCATTTAAACTAGTTTATTATTATAAACGTTTGGTCTTGTGAATGAGAAAAATGAGGATTATTAGCTCTATAATTATTAATTAATATCATCTTTTAATTAAAAAAAATTATATTTTACCAAGACATTTATTGAATTCGTTCAAAAATAACAATTTTTATCAGAGCAGCCTGCGAATCTTTTTGGCACTAAACTAATGTAGGATTCAAAAATGCTTTTTTTTTTTTTAAAAAAGCAATTTTTTTGTTTGCAATTTGAATACATAAATTACCTACAAAATTTACTAAACCAAATTTAAAAAAACCGTAAAGCTAAGGAAAATTTAAACTTCATTTAAATGTGTTTTGGTTTTTTGAATTTTAATTTTTACAGTTAACTTTAAAAATGATATTAATTTCTCAGAATAATTTTATTGGGATTAAATTCGTATGATTAATTAATTTATCAAAAGCTTAAAAAAGCGAATCGGACGATTTTTTAAATTTTATATAATATTAATATATTAAATAAGAAATCCAAAAAAATTGTTAAAATTAAATAGCTATGATGATAGTAAAAATGTTTTGAGACCATCATTTTAGATCTAATTGGCTTGTTAAATAAAGCATAAACTGAATTAATTAGTGACTGATTTCAGAGAGAAAATATTTGAAAAAAGTTAGAGCCGAATCTATTCTATGAACACGTTCATAACTCTTAAATATTTACCATTAAATAACATAAAAAATGTATTGATTTTCAGAGATTTAAAGCAAAGTTTGTTCATGTTTTAAAAAAATATAATATTTATTTATTTATTTATTTCCGTATTCCGATATTGAAATAAAAAACTAAAATGTCATTTTTGGTTTTGTTATACAAGCTTTTAAAATATATATTATTTAAATTAATATTCAAGTTTTAATTATGATATTCTTCAATTATTTCTGATTGAGCCAATGCTCTATTGTAAATCTTAAGATCATCAATATAAGCACATGCGTCTGGTTTTCCAGTCCATAAATCTTTACCAATAAAATTTTGTGTTCTAATCATATTTAAACGTAAATAGTGTTGTCCTTGTGCAACTAGCTCATCGTTTATGTATAAATAACCTAAATTCCCTTTTAAAACACAAGTTAATAAATACCACTTTTCAATTTCTAAAGCCTTATTAGATATTATTGCATTGAACGTGTTATTAATTGAGTTATGTACTGCTAAGTAAGGACGCATGCTGTTTACATCTGAAAAAGTAATTACAATGTTATCGCTTGATCCTCCATTACCTATATCAATCATTCTTGAATATGTAGTTATAGCCTTTACTAAAATCCAAGCTGATATAGTAGAATCTCCGTTTATATAAACCCCTGGTGGAATTTTATAATGTCCATTATTTAAAAAAATAGCTGAGTTTTCATTTCCGAATCTATCTTTGATAAAAGAGACATTAACAGGGTCGTACATATCATTTCCATTAATTATCTCTTTCACACTTGAATTAAAAATAGGCCAATAATAATTCAATCCGCTTTCAAAAAAATTTATATTCTACATTATTTTGATAATTGAATTAAATATATCAAAAATTTACTTAAATTTGTTCAATTTTTCATACATAATTGATGAATTATCAAATGCAGTTTTGAAATAAAAAGCAGTAAAATTATAAAGAGTACAAGATTTTCCTTCTATTTTTACATTTACACAATTTCTAATTTTATTACATTGACTTAAGCAAGCAAACTTAGATAAATCATTAAAACTTTCTATTTTACTATTAAAACTATTTAGACCATAATTCTTGATCAAAAAAAAATTATTTGATACATCACAAAAAGCTTTTAGAAAAGTTTAATAAATAAATTATCTTAATAGAAATAATTAAAAATTTACTTGTTTTAATTAGAAAAATTGTAATTGAAAGCAAAGCGATCCAGAAAATTTTCATTTTTTGAATTATAAAATAACTAAAATTTAAGTTTTATTCTTTTCCCTTAAAATTAATAAAATAATTTGCTTTAGTTTTTAGTTTAAATTTTTAGTTTTAAAAATTCTATAGGCGTTAATTTATAAAGCTATAATAAAGTCAAAGATCGATAAAAAAAATATTAGATAAACGACTAGTAAGTTTCTTATTATTACAAAGATTGAAAAAGTTTCTTTTTTATTTTAAATTATAAAAAAGAGTTTAACGGAACATATTGCATATTTGTTTCATAATAATCTTAGTAAAGTATTTAACTGGTATTATTTTATTTATCTTTTGTAAAAACGACTTTCAAAACTATATGGAAATTTAGCTACAAATGCCTTTTCCTTTTTTAAAAATATAGAAAACAAAGATCTTACTTCCGAATTGATAAAATTCATCGATTCAGACAAATGATCTTTCCTAATATAACAGAATTTAATATTTATAAATCATTCGATAGAATATTTGAAACTGGTGAAAATCATCTTAATATACAATTTCTAAAGTTAATTAACATGGTCTAAATTTTATTCCAACATTCTTAATTCAAATTCAGAATCAATTCTTAATTTCATTAACAAAAAATATAAAAACAAAAAAACAAATCTTCCAATTTTATATTCTATTAAAGAATTTACTTAGTTATTATGACATCCCAAAATCAAACTTCATAAATATTAGTTATTTTAAAAATTGCTTAAAACAAATAAAGAAAAATGATTTAATAAATACTAATTCATATAAAAATGTAGGTAATAGAATTTTTCAAAATAAAATTTATATAATTGATCGTAAACTAAATATCATTTATAAAAAAAATGCCTAACTTTAATTCATATTTAGTCAATAAGTTTAAATTTAACTATAATAAATTTAGATTTTTTAAATGTTTAACGATGATAATTGTAAAATATGTTCTTATTCAAATTGTAATCAACTTCTTCCTTTCAAATAAAAATAATCTATCTATTCTTATTCCTTGTACATCATATTTTAACTCTACTAATTGAATTTATTTAATTAAATGTAACAAATGTATTTATTTTATATAGGACAAACATTCAAAACCTTAAAAAATAGAATTCAAGAACACATATATAAAATAAAATTTTGTAAAAAAATTATAATTGAAAAAAGTATTGGAAAAAAGTTAGAGCCGAATCTATTCTATGAACACGTTCATAACTCTTAAATATTTACCATTAAATAACATAAAAAATGTATTGATTTTCAGAGATTTAAAGCAAAGTTTGTTCATGTTTTAAAAAAATATTTATTTATTTATTTATTTCCGTATTCCGATATTGAAATAAAAAACTAAAAAGTCATTTTTGGTTTTGTTATATAAGCTTTATTCTTTTAAAATACATATTATTTAATTTAATATTCAAGTTTTAATTATAATATTCTTCTATTCTTCTATTATGAATTATTAAATACAGTTTTGAAATAAAAAGTACGTTTACACATTTTTTAATTTTATTACATTGACTTAAGCAAACTTAGATAAATTTATAAAACTCTTAATTTTACTATTAAAACTATTTAGGCCATAATTCTTGACCAAAAAAAATTATTTGATACTATTAAATCACAAAAAGCTTTAAGTAAAATTAATAAATTGTCTTAATAGAAATAATTAAAATCTTGCTTGTTTTAATTAGAAAAATTGAATTTAAAATCAAAACGATCCAGAAAATTTTCATTTTTTAAATTATAAAATAACTAAGTTTCCATGTATTTCCTTTTAAATTAATAAAAAATTGAAAAATTTCCTTTAATTTTTAATATTAATAAAATTAAAGCAAACATTCAAAAAAAAATTTTAAAGGCATTATTTTATAAATTTATAATAAAGTTGAGTCAAAATTTTTTATTGGTATTATTTTATTTAAAAATTTAAAAAATAAGTTTTCAAAAATATATATAATAAAAATTAAAAAAAAATAAAACTTTCAACTTGAATTGATATTTATTTATTGATTCATTTAAAATATGAAATAAAGCTAAATAATTTTGAATATAATTATAAATAAGCTAGTAAATTTAAGCTTTTGGTAAGACATTTTGTTTATAGAATAAGGCTGTATCTTGACCTGGTGTACCATTTATCATATTACCAGCTTGAAAGTAATTAGCAACAACATATAAAAAGCCACCATTAACACCTAAACCTAAACCAATTTGAGATGTTGATTTCCATACTAATTGTGTAAAATGACCAGTTACTTTTGTTTTATCTAATGGATTTGGTGCAGCAAAATTGTAATCTTTTATTTCGTCATACCAACTTTGAGCTGAATCAGAACCCATTTCTAATTTATATATTAAAAATTAGAAATAAAATATATTATCGAATTAAATAAAAAATATTTATCTATAATTTTACTTTGACATAAAGCAGTAGTTACTGTTACTGGTGAGCTGTACATAAGAACATACAAATTTTCACCGTATTTTTTAGTTTTAGCTTCAACATTGTGAACTAAACCTGATTTTTGTTTAGCCAAATACATAGAATAGTTTTGTGAAAATGTATTGATTGTATTATTTAAAACTAATGCTGGGACATTGTGTAATTTACGTAAATCATTATGTCTTTGTAAAGCAGCTGTTCTGAATGCATCTAAACAAGCAGTATCTGGTTGAACCAATTGACAATTGATTGAAAATATAGCAAATGAAGCTAATAATAAGAATATTCTCAACATTTTTTTTTTCGTTTTTTTGATTAATTTTGATTATAAACAATTTTTTGATTTTGTTTTCTTGAAACTTGTTTCCTTTTTATAGCCATTTTTATTTTATTAATTTGTATAACTTATATTGAATTTCTATTAAATCTATTAATCCTTGAAAAAAATTTAATTAAAAAAATTTATAAAACAGTTGATAATGTTTTAAAATTCCTAGAAAAATTTCTTTTTATTTCATCTTGTAACTTGATCAATAAGATAAAATTTAATTTAATATTCAAAGTCTTAAATAAATTTATTTTTAAAAAATATTAATTAAAATGTGTAACTTCTTTTTATAATTTTAATTTTAGAAATGTAATTTCTATTTATCTTTTATAAAATATATCACTCACCTTCCAAATAATCTAGTTTAATTAATTTATCAAAAATTAGAAATATCTTTAATTTGATAAATCTATTTAATAGGATATAATAATTAAATTTAATTTCTAATAATTTTATAAATATAACTTTTCAAATTAAAAATTATTATTTTTTTTAGTTTAAAATATTTTATTAAGATACAAGTATTTTTATTAAATTCAGTTCATAAATTAACTTTGAAAAATTTTTTTCTTTAAAAATAAAAATATTTTTATACATTTTTTAAAATTTAATTTTAGAAATATTAAACTTTTAAAAATATCTAAATAATTAATTAATTATTTAATAAAACCAAATAACCAATTACAAACAAGTTTTTTTTATCTATTTTTCCAAAATGTGCAAATCATTATTCAAAATTTTTGAAACTAATTTTTCAATCATCCAAAAAGTTAGTAAAAGTTATAAAATTTTCTTTTTCAATTACTTCTAATTTACTAAAGCTCACTTTCGATTACCTTTGATAACTAAAGGAAACTAATTTTTCAAAATTATTTGCTGTAAATATTTTTGAGAAAAAAATGTTCAGATAACAGGTTGGTGGTAATATTATGTTAACTTGAGCTAGGAAAATCATGATTAAAATTGTTAATAAATATTCTTAATAATTAATTTATTTTTTACTTGAAATATTTTTTCTACTACGAAAAATATAAGGATGATTTTAACAATTATATGATAATATCAAACAAAATTAGCCCAAAAATTAAGATTATATTTTGATCTATCAATAATATTTTATAAAAATTCAAACCAGATATTTTTTTTTATTCAAGGCTTCATTTCTTTTTGCAAGGCTTATTTGAAATCAAATAAACAAATATGTTAAAAATATTCTAGGGAAATTTTTCTATTTTAGTTTTTTGATGGGGGTGAAAATGAAAAGGTAGAAACAATTCTGTAGAAAATTATTTTATTATCAATCAGAAAAAAATATTATTTTAAATAAATTTAAAAAAAATATGTTTTTAATTTATAGATTAAATTTTGTTTTTTAAAAGCAAATAGAATTTAATTGAGCTAATAGAAATGAAATAATTTGAACTTTTTAGATTTTTTTTTTCATATTTGAAAAAATTACAAAATCCATATCATTTTAACATATTACATGTAAGCCAAGGATATTCCTTGGTTTACTATAGTGTTAGTTATTTGATTGTTTTTTAAGCTAAAAACGAAAATATTGTTGCTTTTTTTTTTAAATTGATTTTAATTTTATGCAGGAGAATCATATTCCTGGTGCAAATTTTCAATTTTGTTAATTTTAAAATAATCATATTTCATACACGAAAAGATCTGATGATTTTTAATGAAAATTAAACTTTAAAAAAAATAAAATTTTTTATTATGCTCACTTTCATGAACATTTAATCTATAAAATTTAATAAATAAAACCTTTTTATTCCAAATTTAAATGATTTACTTATTTGTATTACAAAAATAAAATACATAAAATTGATGATAAAAAAATATTCATTTCATATTTTGATTTAATCGAGTTATTAACATCTTGCAATGATTTTTTTATAATATTTGAAACTAAAATTGTAAAATTTTCTACTGTAAGCAGATTATTTCTATTTCCAAATTCGGTTTGATTAACTAATGTTGCAACCTTTAAAGATTTATAAATAAAATTTTTATATAAATTATTGGTATCATTATCAAAATAAAGCATTTCTTCATTAGTTGTAATCAAACACCCATCTATTAAAATACCTGTGCTTTTCAAATACAAATCTTTATTTGCTTTGATTATTAAAGAACTATAAGAGTTTGATTTAATGTATATTAAAATAGTTTCGGTTATAGAATGATAATAAGCATTTGATCCAGATTGATATTCATAATTATATAATTGATTTTCTAAACTTAAAGTATTATTAGTTGAATTAAGGATTTCAAATTCAAAATCAAGAATATATCCAAAGTTTTCATCACTTGTATTTATCTTTTTCTTCCAGCAATAAACTACAAAATATTGATTTTTCAAACATACTGATTTAGTCTTTTGAATCAAACAATTTGATTGAAGTTTTTTTTTAAAAGTTAACCAGTTTGATACATCAATCGCCCATAAGGTGATTTTTTCATAATTCAACAAATTTTCAGAACAATTATAAATCAGGTTTTTATCCTCATTACAATCATCAATTAAAGTATAATTATTACATTTTTTTAGATCTGAATTTAGTTTTACTTTTAATTTGTTTGCCATTGTAATTAAAGAACAATCGATAGAACTAGAACTAGAAAAAATTTCAACTTGATTAGAAACCATTTGCTTAAGCATACATTTATTCATAAAACTAAGATTTTTAAAGTTTATATACAAATTATCCTTAAACTGAGAACAAAATAGATGCGGTTCAGCTTTTATATCGACATTATCAAATTGTATTTTTAACTTTTTATAAGCTTTAAAGCGTTCAAAAGCGCTATTTTTAAGTTTAATTAAGCCAGAACCAAAAGCTTGATTAGATAAATCCAAACTGTATAAATTGTCTAAGTTTGATATATTTGGAAATTCTGTTAAAAAATTTGAACTTAAAAATAAATTTTCTAAATTTATATTTAGTTGAAAACTGGTTGAATCTAGCTTATAAATTAAATTTGATCTTAAATCCAAATATTTTAAATTTGATAATAGACCAAATGATTTAGGCTCAATGGTTGTAATTTTATTATTCCCTAGAATCAAGTCTGTCAATTGATTTAATGAAGGAAATTCTACTTTTTGTATATTATTATAAGTTAATAATATAAAAGATACATTTGTAAAACTTTTGAATTGATTTGCATCAATTGATTCTAATTTATTATTACTTAATAATAAACTAATAATTGATTTAGCACACTTTTGATTAAAACTGGACAAGTTCTCCACTTGATTTGATAAAATGATTCTTTTAAGATTTAATAAATTCAAATTATCAAAAAATTTTATGGGATTATTTCCCAAATCTAATATTGCAAGTGATTTTAAATTTATATCAATAAATTCTATTAAATTATTTGACAAGTCCAAATGATTCAAATTGTTCAAACCATTTATATTTTCTTGTTTAAAAGACTTGAATCTGTTTGTGTGTAAAATTAATGTATCCAATGAATCTAAATCATTTAACTTTAACTGTTCATCTAATTGATTAAAATACAAATTTAAAATTTTCAATTGTTTGAAATTATTGAAACTTTTGTCCTCGATTTGAGTAAGCTGATTACGAGATAAAATAAATTTATTTAATTTAGTTAAATTAATAAACATGTTATTTTTAGTTATATTTTTTAGCTTATTTTTACTTAGATTTATCAACTTTAAATTAAATAAATTACTAATTTTTATATATTCAATTGAATTATCTTCTAAAATAAGCTCGTCAATAAGACTCTGATTATTATCGATGTTTATCTCTTTGATTTTATTACTTGTGATTTGGATTTTGACTAAATTTTTATTTAATGTTATATTTAATTGTTCCAATGAATTAAATCGAATATAAACATACTGAAGATCTTCAAAATTATTTAGATCAATATTGAAAAATTTGTTTTCATTAAATTCGTAATTAAATTCATTTATTTTTAAAAAATTGATCATATCAAGCATACTATTCATTTCATATTCTTTTAAAACACACTCTCTAATCGAAAAACTTTTTATTTTTTTAATCAAATAAAACGTTTTATTTTGATTAAAAAAATTTGATAAATTTCCTACATTGATAAACAATAATAAATTTATACTTTCGACACCTTTAAATACTTCTGGTGATACAAAAGATAAATTACTTATTTCAAGCTTGTTGATGTTCTTATCATAAAAAGAATGATTCGATAATGTTTCAGAATCAATGAAAGATTTATAATCAACAATTTTAATGAATTCAAAAATTGATGAGTTCAAACATACTAAAAAAATTATGAAAAATAATTTAAAATTCATTTTAATATTGGAAATTTATTTTTTGATTAAATTTTAAATTAAAAAAAATTAAATATATAGAGATATTTTTTGCATGATATTTTAATCTCATGAGAAAATCAAAAATTAAATTAAAAATATAAGTAATATTAAATCAGATTTTGGAATTAAGAAAAAGCATCGGCAACGTTGAATAAAGATATAAAATAATTTTATATTTGTCTTTTTTTATTTAAAATTAATTTTAAGTAATTATCAACCAATTTCCCATAAGACTTTCAAAAGTAAACCTAGATCTTCTTTGTAATAGTACGATTATGATTACCAAATTATTTTGAAAATTATTTTTTTAAAAAAATTAAAAAATTAAATAAGTTTTCTAAAATAATTTTAAAACTTTTAACTTTAATTGATAATTATTTATTGATTCATTTAAAATATGAAATAAAGCTAAATAATTTTGAATATAATTATAAATAAGCTAGTAAATTTAAGCTTTTGGTAAGACATTTTGTTTATAGAATAAGGCTGTATCTTGACCTGGTGTACCATTTATCATATTACCAGCTTGAAAGTAATTAGCAACAACATATAAAAAGCCACCATTAACACCTAAACCTAAACCAATTTGAGATGTTGATTTCCATACTAATTGTGTAAAATGACCAGTTACTTTTGTTGTATCTAATGGATTTGGTGCAGCAAAATTGTAATCTTTTATTTCGTCATACCAGCTTTGAGCTGAATCAGAACCCATTTCTAATTTATAAATTATAAATTATAAAATATTTTATCGAATTAAATAAAAAATATTTATCTATAGTTTTACTTTGACATAAAGCAGTAGTTACTGTTACTGGTGAGCTATACATAAGAACATACAAATTTTCACCGTATTTTTTAGTTTTAGCTTCAACATTGTGAACTAAACCTGATTTTTGTTTAGCCAAATACATAGAATAGTTTTGTGAAAATGTATTGATTGTATTATTTATAACTAATGCTGGAACATTGTGTAATTTACGTAAATCATTATGTTTTTGTAAAGCAGCTGTTCTGAATGCATCTAAACAAGCAGTATCTGGTTGAACCAATTGACAATTGATTGAAAATATAGCAAATGAAGCTAATAATAAGAATATTCTCAACATTTTTTTTTTCGTTTTTTTGATTAATTTTGATTATAAACAATTTTTTGATTTTGTTTTCTTGAAACTTGTTTCCTTTTTATAGCCATTTTTATTTTATTAATTTGTATAACTTATATTGAATTTCTATTAAATCTATTAATCCTTGAAAAAAATTTAATTAAAAAAATTTATAAAACAGTTGATAATGTTTTAAAATTCCTAGAAAAATTTCTTTTTATTTTTTCTTGTAACTTGATCAATAAGATAAAATTTAATTTAATATTCAAAGTCTTAAATAAATTTATTTTTAAAAAATATTAATTAAAATGTGTAACTTCTTTTAACAATATTAATTTTAGAAATATACTTTCTATTTATCTTTTACAAAAAATATCACCCACCTTCCAAATAATCTAGTTTAATTAATTTAAAATAAGAATAAGAAATATCTTTAATTTTTTACCAAAATGTAATTTTTTTTAAAATAAAATTCATAAATTTTTTACTTTTCAAATAACTATTCCATTTTCTAGTTAAATTATTAATTATTTAAGTTAATCTTTAGTTACATCTTAATAATCTAGATTTATAAAAATAAGTTTTTTTTGTAAATTTTAAATAAAAAATTATACTAGATTCGAAATTTTGATCAAAATTAAAAAAAAATAACTTTTTGAAAAATTTTTTTCCGCTCTGCCAAATTCTTTCAGTTATTCTTCCGGTAGGCTTACCAGATGAATTTTCTACCAAAGCTCCTGGTTATAACTGTCTTCGGCTAGCATACACTATTTTTAATTCTTAATGATTTAAATTTAAATTTTAAATTAATCAATAAAATAAAATTTAATTTAATTTTAAAAATTTTATAATTTATAACTTTTTAAATCAAATATTATTATTTTGTTTAGTTTAAAATATTTTATTAGGATACAATTATTTTGATTATATTCAGTTAATAAATAAATTTTAAAAAAATTTTTTATTTTAAAAAATAAAAATTTCAATAGAAATTCAACCGGAATTTTCAAAAATCAATAACAATTTTACTAAATTCAAATCTCACCAGTTTGATATTTTTATTAACAATTATAAAAGTTTAACAAATTTTAACTTCTAAAATCTTTGATGTATACTAAAACTTCTATTTAGCATACTCTCTCTTTGTGTTAAATCGTTTGGCGATTTTTCAGTCATTTCGATTTCTTTTTTATCAACATTTTCTTCTTTAACTTTAGTGTCGTATATTCTATTTAACCCAGTTGGTACATAAAAAACTCTAACTTTCTTTTTCTTCTTTGATGAAACTGATGATGATGCTGATCTACGACCATCTAGTTCATCTGGTGTTGTAAATATATTTTCATTTTGATCTTCTATTATATTATCTTCAGAATTTGGTATATGACTTGCTTTTTTTTCTCTTCTTAATTCTTCTAATTCTTCTTTATGTATCAATCTTTTATCTCTGAGATTTTCGATTAATTTTATTATTATATCTGGAGTTAAACTAACAATCATAGACAAAGCCAAATTAAACCAGACTGGGCCTGTACCAAACATATTATTATAAATCCAATATATTGTTTGATCATCTGTCAATGATGTTATTGGGTATGGTCTTTTATATAAGCATTTTTTATTAATATTAAAATATTTTTTTAATAATATTATTTTAAAAAGATTACATAATAAAAGAGTTTAAAACAAAACAAAATATAACATATGTTAAAAAACTCAATGAAAAACCAATTAATAAAATGAAACTTTTATATTGCCATTCCAACAAAAGCTATTATTAAATAATTAAAATATTCATTTTACATAATAATGAATAAAATAAAATTTAAATTACTTTCATATGAACCACTAAAATAATGTGTGTATTTACCAGAGCTCCAAATGTGGCACTACCATACATTCTACCATCACTGGTTAAAGCAGTACTAGGAACTAATATTGCATATATAAAAAAGAAAGATACCACTGAATGCCAAACAGCTAATAAATTCCATTTTATAAACTCAAATGTTCTTAAGTATCTATTTTTCTTTATAGTTCTTAAGTTTGTAAATATTTTTCTAATTAGTTGAGTTTATTTATTTTTATCCTTAAATTTAAATTACCTATAAAGAAATGGGGTTTTTTCTAATTTTCTCGCACTCACTTTTTGCTCAAATAAACCATATAACAAAATGGGAGCTGCTGTAAATACAACATTATATAATGTCAATATAGACGAATCATACAAACTCTTTATTTAAAAATGAAACGTAAATATTAAAATGATTATGATTTTTTTTTAAATTAAGATTTACCGAGACTGAAAACGCATTAAAAAATGCATAATAAAATTGGCAAATAGCAAAAGCCAAATTCTTTTAATAAAATAAATTATAATTTTTTTTTTTTAGTCTAAAATTTTAATAAATTATTTAAAACCTTATAAAAAAAATATTGAACAGAGCTAGAGGCTCTGGTGTAATATAAAAACCCATGAACAAGTAAAATTCTTCTTGCAAATTTAAATTTGGCGAAAGCAAAATCAGCTGATCGAGCTGCATTACGACCTTCTTTACCAAAAATGCCTAAACCTACATTGGCTTCTTGTATCATTGATACATCATTAGCACCATCGCCAATCGCAGCTGTCATTGGCTTTTCTTTACTTTGTTTAACTAAGCGAACAACTTCAGCTTTTTGGGCAGGTGTCATACGGCAGCAGAGAACAGCATCACATTTCATGCAAATATCTCTAAATTGCGTTGTTAAGCTTGTTTTAAATAAAATCCCTAGTGTGCCACCATCTATAATCAAAGCATACGAATCATTAGGGTTTAATCTGAAAAAATGAATTTTTAGATTTATTATTTAAAAAATTTATAATCGAAATTTTTTACTGTTTTTCAAAGTATAATAATCTTTTTTCGATTTGCTTTTCATCTTTTATATCAGTCATAATTAATTTTATCATATTGCTCGAAAAATGCTTGCAAGAATGAGAGATATTGATGGCTGTCTCACGTTTATCACCAGTCAAAACCCATATTTTGATTCCGGCACGTCTAAGCTTTTCAAGTGTATCAGCAACATCGTCCTGTAGCTTATCTTCAACAGCAGTAGCACCAATTAAATTAAGTCTTGATTCTATTTCATTAAAAGCTTTAGCCAATCTATCTTTACGATTTTTAATATCATTATAAGCATTTTTGAGAGAATTATTAACCTCTTGGTACTCTTGTTCAGTTAAATATTTATAGGCCAGAGCTAAAGTACGCCAACCTTGTTTGGCAAATGTTTTTATATCAGCATCACAGCTTTGTATATTTCCATTAACACAATTTTTTAATATTGAGGTTTCAGCACCTTTGCATAATAAAATAATTTGATTTTTTTGCATATCTCTTAATATAACGCTCATTCGTTTTCGATCTGAATCAAACTCGAGTACGTCTAATATTTTATAATTAAATATTTGACCTTTATATATAATCTTGCGTATCATTAATGAAGATTCAGGATCTTTTTCATCGCCTTCATAAATAAGACCAATTTTAGCACAAAATTTAACAAAACTAAACTCGTCTGGAGACGATGCTTGATATTTTTCTTGGCATGTAAAATCAACTTGAACTGTATGACATAAGCTTAAAACTTGAAATAGTTTTACGAATTGATCATTCTGATTTTAAAAATATAGGCTTTAACTTAATAGTTTAATATTTTTTCGGAAATTTAAAAGTTTTACCTTAAATATATCAGTTGTTTCTTTGGAACCTAGTTTGTATATTTTAGACTTTATCTCTTCATAAATGGTACCCTCGATTGAAAATTGTTTAAACTCCATTTGGTTTTCGGTTAATGTTCCTGTTTTATCTGAAAACAAGTATTCAACTTGTCCCAAATCTTCGTTTAAATCAGAGGTATTAGCTTTAGCTGGTTGATCTGTTTTCGGATCATATAGTCTTTCAAGTATTAAATTTTAGCTTTATTAATGAATTTAATTTAATTTTTTAAGTTTATTACTCAATATCCCATTCTAAAAATTGAGAACCAACAAATCTTTGTAACTCTAAAAAAATTTTGAAAAATTAAAAAAAAATTAAAAATTATTTAACAAAATTAAAATACCCATTGTCACATATAAAGATAAAGGTATTATGTAATTAAACAAATTCATATAAAATATAAATACAATAAAACTAAATAAAGTTCTGTTATCCTTTATAATTATACCAAGTTAAATTTATTATAAAACAAATTTTAATCAAAATATGCTATACTCTGTAAAAAGATGGTTCTCTACCAGCTAGGTACCAAACACTATCATACATATCTACATATGCATAAGATCCACCAAAACAGCTAAATGTCAAGACTGCTAACAAAATCAAAAACACAATTATAAATATATTCAGTCTTTTTTCAATACAAGATAATTTGTTCGATTTAAATTTAGAATTTTTCATCATTTTGGTATCTTTTCCAGTGTATATAGCTAAGCCGTACACAAATGGAGCTATTTTTAAATTACATCCTCTCAAGAGAATATTGTCATTTACAATATAGCTTTAAACATTAAATTTAAATTAATAAAATATTAAAATTAATAAAAAAAATGAAATAAATTATCACTATTCTTTTCCATTTAAAACTGCAGTTCCAGAAAACTCGTATAAATTGGCATTAGGTTTATCGCATTTAATTGTTCCACGAAAATTAGATAAATCGTGTTCGTTGGCTAATAAAGGAAAATCATTTGGTTTGGATTTTTTTTTCAAATTAGTTTCACCGTCCAAATTGGCAGTTGTTAAATGGCACATTAAATTCTCTGTGTTAGAATGTAACAATAGTAAATCACAAGGAAATGATTGATCAGCTAAGACTTCAACGATATCACCAACTTTTATATTTTTCCATTTAAAATTCTGAAACTTGCCATCTCTTAGTATTCTAACCGGGGTATTATTTATTTCATTATCGCTTTTATGTCTCAATATATCTTCGTAAGCCTTACATCATAAATAAGTACTTCTATGAATGATTTATATTTAATAAAACAATTTTAAACCTGTTTTATAGCAGTTACTAAAACAACAAAAACAATAGGAATCGCATTAGCATAAGGACTTGTTGGAGGGTCTGGAACAATAAACTAATAAATTTTAATTTTAATTTTACTATTAAAATAAATTAAAAATAAAGTAAAATTTACAATTATTATTAAATTTATTAAAAAATAAAAATTAGCAACACGTCTAAATTGCTCGAATAAATTTTTAGGTATAAAATTCCAAAAAGTGTACTAAAACGATATAGTTTAAAATATTTTATAAAAAATTTATATGTTCCCGAGAAATTTATTTTTAATTTATTAATTAATCATATTTTACCTTAAGCACTTCTTCTCCTACATAAAATTTATCGGGATTAAAAATAAAGAATTTCTAATAAAATAAATTACCTTTGAAGTTTTGATTTGATTTGACGTGTATTCTAATGGCTCTTCGTCGGTTTGGTAATCATCTGGCTTAATGTTATTTATATAAAAGGTTCGAATGTCTAGTTTATTTTCACGTGCATCTCGAATTCGCTTTTTTTTTGTTTTATAATCGTTTAGATTAAAATTGTTTAAAAAAATATGATTTTTAACTTACTAAAAAACGAAGGCAACTACTCATACAAGAATTATCATCAATTATTTTTAATATTTTTTCTTTCATTTTGAAATTTTTATTTGTTTGTTTGAAACGTAACAACAAAAATATCAAAATAAATTTTTTTTTATAAAATTGAAATTTTACATTTAAACATGATTGAAAATTTTTTATTTTGAAAAAATATTACATAAAAAAATGTAAAATCTAAAAAAATTTTAAAATAAATATTTTTAGTGATAAAATAACTTGATTAAATTTTTTTATTGTAATGAAATAAAAAAGTTTTGTAATTTATCTGATTCATTCAAATTTATATTATTTAAGTCAAAATTCTAAAATTGTAATTGCAATAATAAAGAAATTATATACACTTATTTTTTTTTTATTTTTAATAATGTTTTATTTTTTTTTTCAAATTGAAATAAAGGTAAATTATTAATTTTAAAAGTTTTTATTTTTGTAAAATATGTTTTTCATTTATATGAAAATTTTTTTTGAATAATTTTTTTTTAAAAGAAAAAAATTTAAATTTTATGGTAGTTAGGCTCATTTTAAATTAAAAAAAAAATTATGTAATCACAAATTAAAATTTTTTTTAATTTGAAATGTTCTTTCATATATTTTGAAAAAAATTTTAAAACAAAATAAATTGAATTTAACTTATAATATCGATTTATTTAAGAAGTCACATAATTATATTTAAGAATCTATTTTTTACTTTCTTTTATTATTTTTTAAATTTTTTAATTTTTACATGAATTAATGTTTTGCTTACGTAAATTAAATAATAAAAAGTAAAATTTGAATTAAAATAAAAAAAATCAATATATTAAATTAGAATTAAATAAATAATTAAAATAAATAAATTCTGTTTTTTTGACGCTTAGCTTAAGTCGTCTGAGTTAAAATTTAATTTAAATTTTAAAAATTTTCTTATTAATCTAATGTTTTGAATTCAAAGGTAATTTTTTCTATTACATAATAGTCTAATAAAAAGATTTTACTATTTGGTTTTAATTTTATAACAGATGACGTATTTACATTAAAATTAAATTTTTGTTGAATCAAATCTTAAGGTATAAAATAGAAAGATAGTATTTTATTATTAATATTAAATATTTGCTCATTTAATTTTTATATAAAATGATTAATTTTAAGTTTATTTATTTGAAAAAAAAGGTGAATTAATAACTAAACTTTTTTTTTGGAAAAAGATTTCAATAAATATACATTCATTTATATTCTAAATTATTTTAAATTTAATTGAAAATATTTTTTTGAATTAGAGATATTAAATGGGTAATAAAAAAGCTAAAGAGGTTAAAACCAGGGAATTGACTGAAGTTCTGAAAAAATTATAATTAAAATTTTTAAAGATCTCTTTTTAAAATTTATTAAAAGAATGAAATTCAATCAATATTGGAAAATACAGAATATACGAGGAAACAAATAACAGATTTTTATGAAAATTTTTCGGTATATAAAAAACTAAAAAAAAAAATTTTAACTAAAATACTAAATATAAAGAAACTTTTCCCAAATGGATTTTTGTTCAAAGAAGATTTTGTAAAATTGTATAAGGAGTTATATCCATATAAAGAATGTAAAGATTTTTTAGACATCATATTTGAAATATTTGATTATGATAAAAGCGGATTCATTACATATAGTGAATTTATGATAGCAGTTTCATTATCGTCAAGAAAAGTGCCGGAAGAAAAATTAAAACTAATATTTAGAATGTATGATTATAACAGAAACGGAAGAATAGAAAAAAATGAATTAAATGCAATTTTAAAAAGTGTGACGAGGCAATGTAATGAAATCGATTTCGAACAAATAGAAGATTGGGATAAAGATAAAAATGGAGAGCTGAATGAAGAAGAATTTGTAAAATTCATTTTAAACAACGAAAAATTGAAAATTTTTTTTTTAAATTTAGTAAAAGTATCTGAATAAGTAATAAATTATTTTAAAAAAAAATTTATATACAGTGGTGGTACTGAAGCATTTTTAACCGTAAATTTACGTCTAATTACGTAAAATAACGAAATTTAACGTAAATTCATGTAAATTTACACTAGTAAAATTACGTATAATTACGTAAAAATGGGTTATTTTACGTAATTTTAACAATTTTAACAATTTCCTGTTTTCAAACATTTACTGTTTGAAAACAGGAAAACAAAAATTATGTGACCAGGACTGGTCACATAATTTTTGAATAGGTATTAGGTGACCAATTTTTGGTCACTTAATGATTCTTTTGGTCCCATATTTTTTGTTTTGGTCACCTATATCTTATCTTGGTCACATAATTATACTTTTGGTCACCAATTAATTTTTAAAATCATTTACGCAACATCAAAAAAATTTAATCATAAAACTAAATTAAAGTAAAGTTAAATTAAAAAAAAAAATAAACATCGAACCTTAAGTTTAGATAAGAAATTTAGTATTTGGTATATTAATTATTTTTTAAAATTATTATTTAAAATTTAAACGGCCACAAATTATTTTAAGAGCTAATATATTTATTTTAAGAGACAAAAAAATATAAAAAATAGCTAAATATATAATAAAAAAAGAGCTATATTAATTAATTAATAGCTATCACATGTTTGCAAATTAAGTTTTTGTCCCAATCATGTCAATCAAGGACATGAGCATATGCTTAACTGCCAATCAGTTTGATTAAATGTTAAATATCTCAAAGAATTTGTTTCTTTAATATACTCTTCAAAAGAAGACCAATTAGTTTTTTCCCAAAAATTTTTACACATTGCTTTTGTCGCTTGATATGTAACCTCACTTGAAGAAAACATCAAAAGATTGTGCTCATTAGACATGAACTTAACAATTCGTTTTTCTAATTTAAGCCATTCGAATGCAATAGTCCATTGACGTGTAGAAATGATTGGTTGTGTTGCAAAACGTTTGCTAGTAACAAAATTCGGATGACGATCTTTAGACCATTCACTTGTAAATTTTTCTACAAATTTCACGAATTCCTTAACTGATAATTGCTCGCGAAAGGTACCCTCGTTTTTGATAACATTGTTTGTGGCTTCAAGTGCATTGTTTGTAGATGGATAACTTTTAGCATATCCTTCATACCATCCGGAAGTATATTCACGCATCCAGAATTTTTCAAAATCAACAAAAAACTCAATAATTTTCACATTTCCTTGTGATACCCATTTATCATATAAAAGTTTCCAACCTATGTGAAAGTTTTCAACCTGAGCTGACAAGTGTAACGCTTCAAAATCATCTCTGATTGTTTGTTTAACTGTTTTGTCAACACCAACTAAGCTATCTTTAATTTTACGTAAAACATGTGCCCAACATACGATTTTTTTTTCAATTTGACCAAAACACGACAAAAAGCCATTAGTTATCTCCATGGCAGCATCTGCAAGTAAAATTGTTGGATTAAAAGTATAATTGTAAATAGTTTGAGATAAATTTTTAACTGTTTGAAACATAAACTCATAATCGTCTACTGCTTGATGCTAAGATAACATCATACCATAAGGATGAAAACTTTTGTTTTTATCAGTTGTACCACATATTAAGACTGGATAGTTGATCCAAGTTAGTTTAAAAGTTGCATCGGCTGCAACATGGTTTGTTAGAGTTGTAAACCATATCAAACGCTTTGTTGTAAAAAATATTTTGAAATCAATTTTTTGAGGTGATATTATGAAATTTGATACTGTGAAAATCTCATCCTCATCTGATGGTATTTGGTTTTTGGTTTCAACCCATGTTTTAAGATCTGCTATATTCATTTGTTTGAGATCTTGAGTGCTTTTTTTATGAAATTGAATCAAGTTATTTAGTTGAACAGATGCAACTTCTACATATCCTTTATCTAGATTTTGCCTCAGCCATCTCATGATTTCTTTTGGCTTTTTAGACTCTTCGAAATATTTTTTGATTATCATATCTTTGGTTTTTTCTGGTATTCCTCTGTTCTTTTCTAAATGTTCATGAAGTGGGTCATCAACATATATCGATGATCCGCTGTGTGTTACTGGCTTGAAGATATAAAGTCTTTTTTCACACTGCGAGCACTTATAGAAAATCTTTTCACTAAGTTTTGTTTTTCTCTTTTCTCTAGCCGCCCATTGAGATCCTTAAAAATATTTTTGAATACTGTCCAAAGCTTCTTTGTAGGTTTGGAAATCTGCTTGATGTATGTAAATACGATTTGTATTCCTGGATTTTTTATTTGGTATTTCTTGGAGTTCAGCATCATTATCTGTATCATCGTTTGTATTTTGTTGAATTTTTAGTATTGATGTTGATGAAGATTCCGTATCATTTTAAGTCATTTTCAAATTATCATACTAACAGCAGCACTTATTAATGTTTTTATAGAATTTTTTATTGCCATTTAAATGCTTTAATTTTTAATTTTTTAATTAGCTATTATTAAATTAGTTTAGCTAAATATTCATTAATTTAGCTCTTAACACATTATATTATCATTTAAATAATTAAATTAGCTAGTAATAATTTAGCTCTTTTTTTTTTATAAAATTAGCTCTTAGATTCATTAATTTAGCTCTCATGTTAAATATAGGCCAAATTTAAACTACGAAAAAAATATTTTTTTAATTTATATATATTTTCTTGGCCACATAATTAGTTTCTTGGTCACTTTTTTCTTTTTTTGGTCACGTAATAATTTTTAATTAAATCCTTGGTCACCAAATACCTATTCAAAAATTATGTGACCAGTCCTGGTCACATAATTAAGCTGGATCGATTGGTCACATAGTAAAATAGACCCTGTAGTTTTACAATTAAAATTATACCGCATCGAAATATACCTATCCGTTCGGTATTTATAAAAACTCAAAGTTAGTTATCCGCTACTAAGATATTTAGCATATATTAACTTTGGTGTCCAATAGAAACCGAACGGATTGAGATAAAAAATAAAAATAGTAGTTTTAGATAGAGTAAATTGTCTATGTTTAATATTCATATTAAACATTTGAATATTTAAAAGAAAAAAATTTTTTGAATTATTTCAGCGTCTTTGCTCCCCGTTCTTTAAAAAAAAAACATCTTTTTTATTTAATTCATGGAAATTTAGTTTGACAATTATGAAACAAAAAAAAATTATGATAGTTAACGATGTTATTTAATAAATACAAGACAACAGTTTTAATTATTTACAAATTTTAATCATTCTTTTGGTCGCTATTTAAATGGCCAGTATAATAAATTAAAATGGCAGTATTTTTTTAATAAAGTGGCAGTATTCAAAATCAAGAGGCAGTATACTTTAAGTTAAAAAAAATATTTAAAAAGTACATTTTTAAGAAATTTTTATTTTAAATAAGCAGTATAAAACTCAATATATGCAGTTGAAAATTTTTAAAATTTATGAATTACCTCGTCCGAATAATTTGCTCCTAAAAGATAAAGCCCAGCAGGGAATTGTTCTTCTCTTTTTTTGGCCTGATTGCAGCGGTAATATATTTTATTACCATCAATGGTATTATTTGTATAATGACAGGACCGAGTTCCTTCAGATATTATTAACTCTTTTGCTTCTATTCCAATTTCTTGATCTCTTGACTTTTCTTTTACTTTGAGTATTTTCTTGAAAACTACAATTAGAATCTTCAGATGAAAAATAGTGTGGAATTGTTGCCATTTTTGGTAGATTAACTTTTTAGTGACTATTTACTCCAAAATATACCTTTTATACAAAAAAATTCAAGAAAGAGGTAAATTTGGTTCTATTTGGTTCCATTTATATCAAGGTATTTTTCAAGTATTTTCAGCTTTAATTTATGTGAGCTTCATTTCTGAGCTACTGGCCGCTTTTGTTTTTTAATTGACATCCTTTATAATTAATATATTACCCATTTTTAATTATAAACTGACATTTTACTTTAAAAAACTTCCGAAAAATTAATTTTACTGCTTGTATAGCTTAATTACTGCTAAAATATTTTTTTTACTGACAATGTAAAATGATGCCATTCAAATACTGCCCTTTCACATAATTTACTTCCAACTTATTATTTATACTTCTAGACATATTTGATTTTCTACTGCCGATTTTATTTAAAATACTGCCTGTTTAATTTATCGCGCATTCTTTTTAACATTTTTGCTAACATATTTTGCTAACATATTTTGTGTTTTTTAAGGAGTTTTGTGCTTTTCGCATACATTCATAAAAATCCAATCATTAAATTATCAGACAAAACTTCATCAAGCTAACGATAGTAAACAACAAGTCGCTTATGTAAAAACGCATTAGAAGATTAAAATATTGAATGGGTATGCAAACCCTAATAATTTAAAAAAAACGTTTTAAAATTAATTTTTTTTTAAGGTTCGGTCACCACCAAAATCACTTGATTTAAACCCAATAGAATGGGTTTGGGCAGACCTGAAGCGTTACATTCGAAAATGTTTCTGTAGTTCAGAAGAACAGCTTTTAGTGCCATTTCAAAATTTCAAAGTTTAATAACAATTGAGTACTGCCGAGCTTATATTAAATAGCTGAAAAAGGTAAAAAATCTATTTAGATAATTAAATAATTGCATATCTTTAAAACCTATAAAAGTTTATCAAAATTAATAAAAAAAATTATAAATTCAAGAATTATAGAAGTAGTAATTTCATGAAAATGTCGGTTTCAATTTCATGATTATCATTAAAAAAAAATTGATTCAATTAAATTAATTGTATTGAGGAAAAAATTTATTATAAATCAAAAACTTGTTTAATGAAAAAATTAATTAAATATAAAATAATTAAAATTCACAAAAAATTAGAACACATTTTTTATTAATAATATTGAATTAAAAAAAATATTAAAATTATGTAAGAAATTAAAATAAATAAGTATATTTAGAATTGGCATTTTTAAAAGGATTTTTTTTTATTCGATTAAAATTAAAACGAAGATATATCTGTAAAACAAAATTGAAAAAACCAAAAACTAAACAAAAAAAACTGAAAGCAAAACAAGTAAGAGGAATGTAAATTTGAAAGGACGATATTTTTTTTAAATTAATTGTTTCAGGAGTAAAATCGATTAGAGTAAGAGTGGAAGTTGTAAAAGAAAAAGTCGAATCACTTTCACCTGTTTCAGTTGGAGTATTATTAGTCGTTAATAAAGTGCTTGTATCGCTTTCACTTTCACCTGTTTCAGTTGGAGAATTATTAGTCGTTAATAAAGTGCTTGTATCGCTTTCACTTTCACCTGTTTCAGTTGGAGTATTATTAGTCGTTAATAAAGTGCTTGTATCGCTTTCACTTTCACCTGTTTCAGTTGGAGAATTATTAGTCGTTAATAAAGTGCTTGTATCGCTTTCACTTTCACCTGTTTCAGTTGGAGAATTATTAGTCGTTAATAAAGTGCTTGTATCGCTTTCACTTTCACCTGTTTCAGTTGGAGAATTATTAGTCGTCAATAAAGTGCTTGTATCGCTTTCACTTTCACCTGTTTCAGTTGGAGAATTATTAGTCGTTAATAAAGTGCTTGTATCGCTTTCACTTTCACCTGTTTCAGTTGGAGAATTATTAGTCGTTAATAAAGTGCTTGTATCGCTTTCACTTTCACCTGTTTCAGTTGGAGAATTATTAGTCGTTAATAAAGTGCTTGTATCGCTTTCACTTTCACCTGTTTCAGTTGGAGAATTATTAGTCGTTAATAAAGTGCTTGTATCGCTTTCACTTTCACCTGTTTCAGTTGGAGAATTATTAGTCGTTAATAAAGTGCTTGTATCGCTTTCACTTTCACCTGTTTCAGTTGGAGAATTATTAGTCGTCAATAAAGTGCTTGTATCGCTTTCACTTTCACCTGTTTCAGTTGGAGAATTATTAGTCGTTAATAAAGTGCTTGTATCGCTTTCACTTTCACCTGTTTCAGTTGGAGAATTATTAGTCGTTAATAAAGTGCTTGTATCGCTTTCACTTTCACCTGTTTCAGTTGGAGAATTATTAGTCGTTAATAAAGTGCTTGTATCGCTTTCACTTTCACCTGTTTCAGTTGGAGTATTATTAGTCGTTAATAAAGTGCTTGTATCGCTTTCACTTTCACCTGTTTCAGTTGGAGTATTATTAGTCGTTAATAAAGTGCTTGTATCGCTTTCACTTTCACCTGTTTCAGTTGGAGTATTATTAGTCGTTAATAAAGTGCTTGTATCGCTTTCACTTTTATCGTTACCTGTTTCAGTTGGAGGATTATTAGTCGTTAATAAAGTGCTTGTATCTGTTTCATCGTTTCACGCTTTCCACTTTCACCATTTCAGTTGGAGAATTATTAGTCGTCAATAAAGTGCTTGTATCGCTTTCACTTCACCTGTTTCAATTATTAGTCGTTAATAAAGTGCTTGTATCGCTTTCACTTTCACCTGTTTCAGTTGGAAGTATTATTAGTCGTTAATAAAGTGCTTGTATCGCTTTCACTTTCACCTGTTTCAGTTGGAGAATTATTAGTCGTTAATAAAGTGCTTGTATCGCTTTCACTTTCACCTGTTTCAGTTGGAGTTATTAGTCGTTAATAAAGTGCTTGTATCGCTTTCACTTTCACCTGTTTCAGTTGGAGAATTATTAGTCGTTAATAAAGTGCTTGTATCGCTTTCACTTTCACCTGTTTCAGTTGGAGTATTATTAGTCGTTAATAAAGTGCTTGTATCGCTTTCACTTTCACCTGTTTCAGTTGGAGAATTATTAGTCGTTAATAAAGTGCTTGTATCGCTTTCACTTTCACCTGTTTCAGTTGGAGTATTATTAGTCGTTAATAAAGTGCTTGTATCGCTTTCACTTTCACCTGTTTCAGTTGGAGAATTATTAGTCGTTAATAAAGTGCTTGTATCGCTTTCACTTTCACCTGTTTCAGTTGGAGAATTATTAGTCGTCAATAAAGTGCTTGTATCGCTTTCACTTTCACCTGTTTCAGTTGGAGAATTATTAGTCGTTAATAAAGTGCTTGTATCGCTTTCACTTTCACCTGTTTCAGTTGGAGAATTATTAGTCGTTAATAAAGTGCTTGTATCGCTTTCACTTTCACCTGTTTCAGTTGGAGAATTATTAGTCGTTAATAAAGTGCTTGTATCGCTTTCACTTTCACCTGTTTCAGTTGGAGTATTATTAGTCGTTAATAAAGTGCTTGTATCGCTTTCACTTTCACCTGTTTCAGTTGGAGTATTATTAGTCGTTAATAAAGTGCTTGTATCGCTTTCACTTTCACCTGTTTCAGTTGGAGAATTATTAGTCGTTAATAAAGTGCTTGTATCGCTTTCACTTTCACCTGTTTCAGTTGGAGAATTATTAGTCGTTAATAAAGTGCTTGTATCGCTTTCACTTTCACCTGTTTCAGTTGGAGTATTATTAGTCGTTAATAAAGTGCTTGTATCGCTTTCACTTTCACCTGTTTCAGTTGGAGTATTATTAGTCGTTAATAAAGTGCTTGTATCGCTTTCACTTTCACCTGTTTCAGTTGGAGAATTATTAGTCGTTAATAAAGTGCTTGTATCGCTTTCACTTTCACCTGTTTCAGTTGGAGAATTATTAGTCGTTAATAAAGTGCTTGTATCGCTTTCACTTTCACCTGTTTCAGTTGGAGAATTATTAGTCGTTAATAAAGTGCTTGTATCGCTTTCACTTTCACCTGTTTCAGTTGGAGAATTATTAGTCGTTAATAAAGTGCTTGTATCGCTTTCACTTTCACCTGTTTCAGTTGGAGAATTATTAGTCGTTAATAAAGTGCTTGTATCGCTTTCACTTTCACCTGTTTCAGTTGGAGAATTATTAGTCGTCAATAAAGTGCTTGTATCGCTTTCACTTTCACCTGTTTCAGTTGGAGAATTATTAGTCGTTAATAAAGTGCTTGTATCGCTTTCACTTTCACCTGTTTCAGTTGGAGTATTATTAGTCGTTAATAAAGTGCTTGTATCGCTTTCACTTTCACCTGTTTCAGTTGGAGTATTATTAGTCGTTAATAAAGTGCTTGTATCGCTTTCACTTTCACCTGTTTCAGTTGGAGAATTATTAGTCGTTAATAAAGTGCTTGTATCGCTTTCACTTTCACCTGTTTCAGTTGGAGAATTATTAGTCGTTAATAAAGTGCTTGTATCGCTTTCACTTTCACCTGTTTCAGTTGGAGAATTATTAGTCGTTAATAAAGTGCTTGTATCGCTTTCACTTTCACCTGTTTCAGTTGGAGAATTATTAGTCGTTAATAAAGTGCTTGTATCGCTTTCACTTTCACCTGTTTCAGTTGGAGAATTATTAGTCGTTAATAAAGTGCTTGTATCGCTTTCACTTTCACCTGTATCAGTTGGAGAATTATTAGTCGTTAATAAAGTGCTTGTATCGCTTTCACTTTCACCTGTTTCAGTTGGAGAATTATTAGTCGTTAATAAAGTGCTTGTATCGCTTTCACTTTCACCTGTTTCAGTTGGAGAATTATTAGTCGTTAATAAAGTGCTTGTATCGCTTTCACTTTCACCTGTTTCAGTTGGAGAATTATTAGTCGTTAATAAAGTGCTTGTATCGCTTTCACTTTCACCTGTTTCAGTTGGAGAATTATTAGTCGTTAATAAAGTGCTTGTATCGCTTTCACTTTCACCTGTTTCAGTTGGAGAATTATTAGTCGTTAATAAAGTGCTTGTATCGCTTTCACTTTCACCTGTTTCAGTTGGAGAATTATTAGTCGTTAATAAAGTGCTTGTATCGCTTTCACTTTCACCTGTTTCAGTTGGAGAATTATTAGTCGTTAATAAAGTGCTTGTATCGCTTTCACTTTCACCTGTTTCAGTTGGAGAATTATTAGTCGTTAATAAAGTGCTTGTATCGCTTTCACTTTCACCTGTTTCAGTTGGAGAATTATTAGTCGTTAATAAAGTGCTTGTATCGCTTTCACTTTCACCTGTTTCAGTTGGAGAATTATTAGTCGTTAATAAAGTGCTTGTATCGCTTTCACTTTCACCTGTTTCAGTTGGAGTATTATTAGTCGTTAATAAAGTGCTTGTATCGCTTTCACTTTCACCTGTTTCAGTTGGAGAATTATTAGTCGTTAATAAAGTGCTTGTATCGCTTTCACTTTCACCTGTTTCAGTTGGAGAATTATTAGTCGTTAATAAAGTGCTTGTATCGCTTTCACTTTCACCTGTTTCAGTTGGAGAATTATTAGTCGTTAATAAAGTGCTTGTATCGCTTTCACTTTCACCTGTTTCAGTTGGAGAATTATTAGTCGTTAATAAAGTGCTTGTATCGCTTTCACTTTCACCTGTTTCAGTTGGAGAATTATTAGTCGTTAATAAAGTGCTTGTATCGCTTTCACTTTCACCTGTTTCAGTTGGAGAATTATTAGTCGTTAATAAAGTGCTTGTATCGCTTTCACTTTCACCTGTTTCAGTTGGAGAATTATTAGTCGTTAATAAAGTGCTTGTATCGCTTTCACTTTCACCTGTTTCAGTTGGAGAATTATTAGTCGTTAATAAAGTGCTTGTATCGCTTTCACTTTCACCTGTTTCAGTTGGAGAATTATTAGTCGTTAATAAAGTGCTTGTATCGCTTTCACTTTCACCTGTTTCAGTTGGAGAATTATTAGTCGTTAATAAAGTGCTTGTATCGCTTTCACTTTCACCTGTTTCAGTTGGAGAATTATTAGTCGTTAATAAAGTGCTTGTATCGCTTTCACTTTCACCTGTTTCAGTTGGAGAATTATTAGTCGTTAATAAAGTGCTTGTATCGCTTTCACTTTCACCTGTTTCAGTTGGAGAATTATTAGTCGTTAATAAAGTGCTTGTATCGCTTTCACTTTCACCTGTTTCAGTTGGAGTATTATTAGTCGTTAATAAAGTGCTTGTATCGCTTTCACTTTCACCTGTTTCAGTTGGAGAATTATTAGTCGTTAATAAAGTGCTTGTATCGCTTTCACTTTCACCTGTTTCAGTTGGAGAATTATTAGTCGTTAATAAAGTGCTTGTATCGCTTTCACTTTCACCTGTTTCAGTTGGAGAATTATTAGTCGTTAATAAAGTGCTTGTATCGCTTTCACTTTCACCTGTTTCAGTTGGAGAATTATTAGTCGTTAATAAAGTGCTTGTATCGCTTTCACTTTCACCTGTTTCAGTTGGAGAATTATTAGTCGTTAATAAAGTGCTTGTATCGCTTTCACTTTCACCTGTTTCAGTTGGAGAATTATTAGTCGTTAATAAAGTGCTTGTATCGCTTTCACTTTCACCTGTTTCAGTTGGAGAATTATTAGTCGTTAATAAAGTGCTTGTATCGCTTTCACTTTCACCTGTTTCAGTTGGAGAATTATTAGTCGTTAATAAAGTGCTTGTATCGCTTTCACTTTCACCTGTTTCAGTTGGAGAATTATTAGTCGTTAATAAAGTGCTTGTATCGCTTTCACTTTCACCTGTTTCAGTTGGAGAATTATTAGTCGTTAATAAAGTGCTTGTATCGCTTTCACTTTCACCTGTTTCAGTTGGAGAATTATTAGTCGTTAATAAAGTGCTTGTATCGCTTTCACTTTCACCTGTTTCAGTTGGAGAATTATTAGTCGTTAATAAAGTGCTTGTATCGCTTTCACTTTCACCTGTTTCAGTTGGAGAATTATTAGTCGTTAATAAAGTGCTTGTATCGCTTTCACTTTCACCTGTTTCAGTTGGAGAATTATTAGTCGTTAATAAAGTGCTTGTATCGCTTTCACTTTCACCTGTTTCAGTTGGAGAATTATTAGTCGTTAATAAAGTGCTTGTATCGCTTTCACTTTCACCTGTTTCAGTTGGAGAATTATTAGTCGTTAATAAAGTGCTTGTATCGCTTTCACTTTCACCTGTTTCAGTTGGAGAATTATTAGTCGTTAATAAAGTGCTTGTATCGCTTTCACTTTCACCTGTTTCAGTTGGAGAATTATTAGTCGTTAATAAAGTGCTTGTATCGCTTTCACTTTCACCTGTTTCAGTTGGAGAATTATTAGTCGTTAATAAAGTGCTTGTATCGCTTTCACTTTCACCTGTTTCAGTTGGAGAATTATTAGTCGTTAATAAAGTGCTTGTATCGCTTTCACTTTCACCTGTTTCAGTTGGAGTATTATTAGTCGTTAATAAAGTGCTTGTATCGCTTTCACTTTCACCTGTTTCAGTTGGAGTATTATTAGTCGTTAATAAAGTGCTTGTATCGCTTTCACTTTCACCTGTTTCAGTTGGAGAATTATTAGTCGTTAATAAAGTGCTTGTATCGCTTTCACTTTCACCTGTTTCAGTTGGAGAATTATTAGTCGTTAATAAAGTGCTTGTATCGCTTTCACTTTCACCTGTTTCAGTTGGAGAATTATTAGTCGTTAATAAAGTGCTTGTATCGCTTTCACTTTCACCTGTTTCAGTTGGAGAATTATTAGTCGTCAATAAAGTGCTTGTATCGCTTTCACTTTCACCTGTTTCAGTTGGAGAATTATTAGTCGTTAATAAAGTGCTTGTATCGCTTTCACTTTCACCTGTTTCAGTTGGAGAATTATTAGTCGTTAATAAAGTGCTTGTATCGCTTTCACTTTCACCTGTTTCAGTTGGAGAATTATTAGTCGTTAATAAAGTGCTTGTATCGCTTTCACTTTCACCTGTTTCAGTTGGAGAATTATTAGTCGTTAATAAAGTGCTTGTATCGCTTTCACTTTCACCTGTTTCAGTTGGAGAATTATTAGTCGTTAATAAAGTGCTTGTATCGCTTTCACTTTCACCTGTTTCAGTTGGAGAATTATTAGTCGTTAATAAAGTGCTTGTATCGCTTTCACTTTCACCTGTTTCAGTTGGAGAATTATTAGTCGTTAATAAAGTGCTTGTATCGCTTTCACTTTCACCTGTTTCAGTTGGAGAATTATTAGTCGTTAATAAAGTGCTTGTATCGCTTTCACTTTCACCTGTTTCAGTTGGAGAATTATTAGTCGTTAATAAAGTGCTTGTATCGCTTTCACTTTCACCTGTTTCAGTTGGAGAATTATTAGTCGTTAATAAAGTGCTTGTATCGCTTTCACTTTCACCTGTTTCAGTTGGAGAATTATTAGTCGTTAATAAAGTGCTTGTATCGCTTTCACTTTCACCTGTTTCAGTTGGAGAATTATTAGTCGTTAATAAAGTGCTTGTATCGCTTTCACTTTCACCTGTTTCAGTTGGAGAATTATTAGTCGTTAATAAAGTGCTTGTATCGCTTTCACTTTCACCTGTTTCAGTTGGAGAATTATTAGTCGTTAATAAAGTGCTTGTATCGCTTTCACTTTCACCTGTTTCAGTTGGAGAATTATTAGTCGTCAATAAAGTGCTTGTATCGCTTTCACTTTCACCTGTTTCAGTTGGAGAATTATTAGTCGTTAATAAAGTGCTTGTATCGCTTTCACTTTCACCTGTTTCAGTTGGAGAATTATTAGTCGTTAATAAAGTGCTTGTATCGCTTTCACTTTCACCTGTTTCAGTTGGAGAATTATTAGTCGTTAATAAAGTGCTTGTATCGCTTTCACTTTCACCTGTTTCAGTTGGAGAATTATTAGTCGTTAATAAAGTGCTTGTATCGCTTTCACTTTCACCTGTTTCAGTTGGAGAATTATTAGTCGTTAATAAAGTGCTTGTATCGCTTTCACTTTCACCTGTTTCAGTTGGAGAATTATTAGTCGTTAATAAAGTGCTTGTATCGCTTTCACTTTCACCTGTTTCAGTTGGAGAATTATTAGTCGTCAATAAAGTGCTTGTATCGCTTTCACTTTCACCTGTTTCAGTTGGAGAATTATTAGTCGTTAATAAAGTGCTTGTATCGCTTTCACTTTCACCTGTTTCAGTTGGAGAATTATTAGTCGTTAATAAAGTGCTTGTATCGCTTTCACTTTCACCTGTTTCAGTTGGAGAATTATTAGTCGTTAATAAAGTGCTTGTATCGCTTTCACTTTCACCTGTTTCAGTTGGAGAATTATTAGTCGTTAATAAAGTGCTTGTATCGCTTTCACTTTCACCTGTTTCAGTTGGAGAATTATTAGTCGTTAATAAAGTGCTTGTATCGCTTTCACTTTCACCTGTTTCAGTTGGAGAATTATTAGTCGTCAATAAAGTGCTTGTATCGCTTTCACTTTCACCTGTTTCAGTTGGAGAATTATTAGTCGTTAATAAAGTGCTTGTATCGCTTTCACTTTCACCTGTTTCAGTTGGAGAATTATTAGTCGTTAATAAAGTGCTTGTATCGCTTTCACTTTCACCTGTTTCAGTTGGAGAATTATTAGTCGTTAATAAAGTGCTTGTATCGCTTTCACTTTCACCTGTTTCAGTTGGAGAATTATTAGTCGTTAATAAAGTGCTTGTATCGCTTTCACTTTCACCTGTTTCAGTTGGAGAATTATTAGTCGTCAATAAAGTGCTTGTATCGCTTTCACTTTCACCTGTTTCAGTTGGAGAATTATTAGTCGTTAATAAAGTGCTTGTATCGCTTTCACTTTCACCTGTTTCAGTTGGAGAATTATTAGTCGTCAATAAAGTGCTTGTATCGCTTTCACTTTCACCTGTTTCAGTTGGAGAATTATTAGTCGTTAATAAAGTGCTTGTATCGCTTTCACTTTCACCTGTTTCAGTTGGAGAATTATTAGTCGTTAATAAAGTGCTTGTATCGCTTTCACTTTCACCTGTTTCAGTTGGAGAATTATTAGTCGTTAATAAAGTGCTTGTATCGCTTTCACTTTCACCTGTTTCAGTTGGAGAATTATTAGTCGTCAATAAAGTGCTTGTATCGCTTTCACTTTCACCTGTTTCAGTTGGAGAATTATTAGTCGTTAATAAAGTGCTTGTATCGCTTTCACTTTCACCTGTTTCAGTTGGAGAATTATTAGTCGTCAATAAAGTGCTTGTATCGCTTTCACTTTCACCTGTTTCAGTTGGAGAATTATTAGTCGTTAATAAAGTGCTTGTATCGCTTTCACTTTCACCTGTTTCAGTTGGAGAATTATTAGTCGTTAATAAAGTGCTTGTATCGCTTTCACTTTCACCTGTTTCAGTTGGAGAATTATTAGTCGTCAATAAAGTGCTTGTATCGCTTTCACTTTCACCTGTTTCAGTTGGAGAATTATTAGTCGTCAATAAAGTGCTTGTATCGCTTTCACTTTCACCTGTTTCAGTTGGAGAATTATTAGTCGTTAATAAAGTGCTTGTATCGCTTTCACTTTCACCTGTTTCAGTTGGAGAATTATTAGTCGTTAATAAAGTGCTTGTATCGCTTTCACTTTCACCTGTTTCAGTTGGAGAATTATTAGTCGTTAATAAAGTGCTTGTATCGCTTTCACTTTCACCTGTTTCAGTTGGAGAATTATTAGTCGTCAATAAAGTGCTTGTATCGCTTTCACTTTCACCTGTTTCAGTTGGAGAATTATTAGTCGTTAATAAAGTGCTTGTATCGCTTTCACTTTCACCTGTTTCAGTTGGAGAATTATTAGTCGTCAATAAAGTGCTTGTATCGCTTTCACTTTCACCTGTTTCAGTTGGAGAATTATTAGTCGTTAATAAAGTGCTTGTATCGCTTTCACTTTCACCTGTTTCAGTTGGAGAATTATTAGTCGTTAATAAAGTGCTTGTATCGCTTTCACTTTCACCTGTTTCAGTTGGAGAATTATTAGTCGTTAATAAAGTGCTTGTATCGCTTTCACTTTCACCTGTTTCAGTTGGAGAATTATTAGTCGTCAATAAAGTGCTTGTATCGCTTTCACTTTCACCTGTTTCAGTTGGAGAATTATTAGTCGTTAATAAAGTGCTTGTATCGCTTTCACTTTCACCTGTTTCAGTTGGAGAATTATTAGTCGTTAATAAAGTGCTTGTATCGCTTTCACTTTCACCTGTTTCAGTTGGAGAATTATTAGTCGTTAATAAAGTGCTTGTATCGCTTTCACTTTCACCTGTTTCAGTTGGAGAATTATTAGTCGTTAATAAAGTGCTTGTATCGCTTTCACTTTCACCTGTTTCAGTTGGAGAATTATTAGTCGTTAATAAAGTGCTTGTATCGCTTTCACTTTCACCTGTTTCAGTTGGAGAATTATTAGTCGTTAATAAAGTGCTTGTATCGCTTTCACTTTCACCTGTTTCAGTTGGAGAATTATTAGTCGTTAATAAAGTGCTTGTATCGCTTTCACTTTCACCTGTTTCAGTTGGAGAATTATTAGTCGTCAATAAAGTGCTTGTATCGCTTTCACTTTCACCTGTTTCAGTTGGAGAATTATTAGTCGTTAATAAAGTGCTTGTATCGCTTTCACTTTCACCTGTTTCAGTTGGAGAATTATTAGTCGTTAATAAAGTGCTTGTATCGCTTTCACTTTCACCTGTTTCAGTTGGAGAATTATTAGTCGTTAATAAAGTGCTTGTATCGCTTTCACTTTCACCTGTTTCAGTTGGAGAATTATTAGTCGTCAATAAAGTGCTTGTATCGCTTTCACTTTCACCTGTTTCAGTTGGAGAATTATTAGTCGTTAATAAAGTGCTTGTATCGCTTTCACTTTCACCTGTTTCAGTTGGAGAATTATTAGTCGTTAATAAAGTGCTTGTATCGCTTTCACTTTCACCTGTTTCAGTTGGAGAATTATTAGTCGTTAATAAAGTGCTTGTATCGCTTTCACTTTCACCTGTTTCAGTTGGAGAATTATTAGTCGTTAATAAAGTGCTTGTATCGCTTTCACTTTCACCTGTTTCAGTTGGAGAATTATTAGTCGTTAATAAAGTGCTTGTATCGCTTTCACTTTCACCTGTTTCAGTTGGAGAATTATTAGTCGTTAATAAAGTGCTTGTATCGCTTTCACTTTCACCTGTTTCAGTTGGAGAATTATTAGTCGTTAATAAAGTGCTTGTATCGCTTTCACTTTCACCTGTTTCAGTTGGAGAATTATTAGTCGTTAATAAAGTGCTTGTATCGCTTTCACTTTCACCTGTTTCAGTTGGAGAATTATTAGTCGTTAATAAAGTGCTTGTATCGCTTTCACTTTCACCTGTTTCAGTTGGAGAATTATTAGTCGTTAATAAAGTGCTTGTATCGCTTTCACTTTCACCTGTTTCAGTTGGAGAATTATTAGTCGTTAATAAAGTGCTTGTATCGCTTTCACTTTCACCTGTTTCAGTTGGAGAATTATTAGTCGTTAATAAAGTGCTTGTATCGCTTTCACTTTCACCTGTTTCAGTTGGAGAATTATTAGTCGTTAATAAAGTGCTTGTATCGCTTTCACTTTCACCTGTTTCAGTTGGAGAATTATTAGTCGTTAATAAAGTGCTTGTATCGCTTTCACTTTCACCTGTTTCAGTTGGAGAATTATTAGTCGTTAATAAAGTGCTTGTATCGCTTTCACTTTCACCTGTTTCAGTTGGAGAATTATTAGTCGTTAATAAAGTGCTTGTATCGCTTTCACTTTCACCTGTTTCAGTTGGAGAATTATTAGTCGTTAATAAAGTGCTTGTATCGCTTTCACTTTCACCTGTTTCAGTTGGAGAATTATTAGTCGTTAATAAAGTGCTTGTATCGCTTTCACTTTCACCTGTTTCAGTTGGAGAATTATTAGTCGTTAATAAAGTGCTTGTATCGCTTTCACTTTCACCTGTTTCAGTTGGAGAATTATTAGTCGTTAATAAAGTGCTTGTATCGCTTTCACTTTCACCTGTTTCAGTTGGAGAATTATTAGTCGTTAATAAAGTGCTTGTATCGCTTTCACTTTCACCTGTTTCAGTTGGAGAATTATTAGTCGTTAATAAAGTGCTTGTATCGCTTTCACTTTCACCTGTTTCAGTTGGAGAATTATTAGTCGTTAATAAAGTGCTTGTATCGCTTTCACTTTCACCTGTTTCAGTTGGAGAATTATTAGTCGTTAATAAAGTGCTTGTATCGCTTTCACTTTCACCTGTTTCAGTTGGAGAATTATTAGTCGTCAATAAAGTGCTTGTATCGCTTTCACTTTCACCTGTTTCAGTTGGAGAATTATTAGTCGTTAATAAAGTGCTTGTATCGCTTTCACTTTCACCTGTTTCAGTTGGAGAATTATTAGTCGTTAATAAAGTGCTTGTATCGCTTTCACTTTCACCTGTTTCAGTTGGAGAATTATTAGTCGTTAATAAAGTGCTTGTATCGCTTTCACTTTCACCTGTTTCAGTTGGAGAATTATTAGTCGTTAATAAAGTGCTTGTATCGCTTTCACTTTCACCTGTTTCAGTTGTCAGTTGGAGAATTATTAGTCGTTAATAAAGTGCTTGTATCGCTTTCACTTTCACCTGTTTCAGTTGGAGAATTATTAGTCGTTAATAAAGTGCTTGTATCGCTTTCACTTTCACCTGTTTCAGTTGGAGAATTATTAGTCGTTAATAAAGTGCTTGTATCGCTTTCACTTTCACCTGTTTCAGTTGGAGAATTATTAGTCGTTAATAAAGTGCTTGTATCGCTTTCACTTTCACCTGTTTCAGTTGGAGAATTATTAGTCGTTAATAAAGTGCTTGTATCGCTTTCACTTTCACCTGTTTCAGTTGGAGAATTATTAGTCGTTAATAAAGTGCTTGTATCGCTTTCACTTTCACCTGTTTCAGTTGGAGAATTATTAGTCGTTAATAAAGTGCTTGTATCGCTTTCACTTTCACCTGTTTCAGTTGGAGAATTATTAGTCGTTAATAAAGTGCTTGTATCGCTTTCACTTTCACCTGTTTCAGTTGGAGAATTATTAGTCGTTAATAAAGTGCTTGTATCGCTTTCACTTTCACCTGTTTCAGTTGGAGAATTATTAGTCGTTAATAAAGTGCTTGTATCGCTTTCACTTTCACCTGTTTCAGTTGGAGAATTATTAGTCGTTAATAAAGTGCTTGTATCGCTTTCACTTTCACCTGTTTCAGTTGGAGAATTATTAGTCGTTAATAAAGTGCTTGTATCGCTTTCACTTTCACCTGTTTCAGTTGGAGAATTATTAGTCGTTAATAAAGTGCTTGTATCGCTTTCACTTTCACCTGTTTCAGTTGGAGAATTATTAGTCGTTAATAAAGTGCTTGTATCGCTTTCACTTTCACCTGTTTCAGTTGGAGAATTATTAGTCGTCAATAAAGTGCTTGTATCGCTTTCACTTTCACCTGTTTCAGTTGGAGAATTATTAGTCGTTAATAAAGTGCTTGTATCGCTTTCACTTTCACCTGTTTCAGTTGGAGAATTATTAGTCGTTAATAAAGTGCTTGTATCGCTTTCACTTTCACCTGTTTCAGTTGGAGAATTATTAGTCGTTAATAAAGTGCTTGTATCGCTTTCACTTTCACCTGTTTCAGTTGGAGAATTATTAGTCGTTAATAAAGTGCTTGTATCGCTTTCACTTTCACCTGTTTCAGTTGGAGAATTATTAGTCGTTAATAAAGTGCTTGTATCGCTTTCACTTTCACCTGTTTCAGTTGGAGAATTATTAGTCGTTAATAAAGTGCTTGTATCGCTTTCACTTTCACCTGTTTCAGTTGGAGAATTATTAGTCGTTAATAAAGTGCTTGTATCGCTTTCACTTTCACCTGTTTCAGTTGGAGAATTATTAGTCGTTAATAAAGTGCTTGTATCGCTTTCACTTTCACCTGTTTCAGTTGGAGAATTATTAGTCGTTAATAAAGTGCTTGTATCGCTTTCACTTTCACCTGTTTCAGTTGGAGAATTATTAGTCGTTAATAAAGTGCTTGTATCGCTTTCACTTTCACCTGTTTCAGTTGGAGAATTATTAGTCGTTAATAAAGTGCTTGTATCGCTTTCACTTTCACCTGTTTCAGTTGGAGAATTATTAGTCGTTAATAAAGTGCTTGTATCGCTTTCACTTTCACCTGTTTCAGTTGGAGAATTATTAGTCGTTAATAAAGTGCTTGTATCGCTTTCACTTTCACCTGTTTCAGTTGGAGAATTATTAGTCGTTAATAAAGTGCTTGTATCGCTTTCACTTTCACCTGTTTCAGTTGGAGAATTATTAGTCGTTAATAAAGTGCTTGTATCGCTTTCACTTTCACCTGTTTCAGTTGGAGAATTATTAGTCGTTAATAAAGTGCTTGTATCGCTTTCACTTTCACCTGTTTCAGTTGGAGAATTATTAGTCGTTAATAAAGTGCTTGTATCGCTTTCACTTTCACCTGTTTCAGTTGGAGAATTATTAGTCGTTAATAAAGTGCTTGTATCGCTTTCACTTTCACCTGTTTCAGTTGGAGAATTATTAGTCGTTAATAAAGTGCTTGTATCGCTTTCACTTTCACCTGTTTCAGTTGGAGAATTATTAGTCGTTAATAAAGTGCTTGTATCGCTTTCACTTTCACCTGTTTCAGTTGGAGAATTATTAGTCGTTAATAAAGTGCTTGTATCGCTTTCACTTTCACCTGTTTCAGTTGGAGAATTATTAGTCGTTAATAAAGTGCTTGTATCGCTTTCACTTTCACCTGTTTCAGTTGGAGAATTATTAGTCGTTAATAAAGTGCTTTTATCGCTTTCACTTTCACCTGTTTCAGTTGGAGAATTATTAGTCGTTAATAAAGTGCTTGTATCGCTTTCACTTTCACCTGTTTCAGTTGGAGAATTATTAGTCGTTAATAAAGTGCTTGTATCGCTTTCACTTTCACCTGTTTCAGTTGGAGAATTATTAGTCGTTAATAAAGTGCTTGTATCGCTTTCACTTTCACCTGTTTCAGTTGGAGAATTATTAGTCGTTAATAAAGTGCTTGTATCGCTTTCACTTTCACCTGTTTCAGTTGGAGAATTATTAGTCGTTAATAAAGTGCTTGTATCGCTTTCACTTTCACCTGTTTCAGTTGGAGAATTATTAGTCGTTAATAAAGTGCTTGTATCGCTTTCACTTTCACCTGTTTCAGTTGGAGAATTATTAGTCGTTAATAAAGTGCTTGTATCGCTTTCACTTTCACCTGTTTCAGTTGGAGAATTATTAGTCGTTAATAAAGTGCTTGTATCGCTTTCACTTTCACCTGTTTCAGTTGGAGAATTATTAGTCGTTAATAAAGTGCTTGTATCGCTTTCACTTTCACCTGTTTCAGTTGGAGAATTATTAGTCGTTAATAAAGTGCTTTTATCGCTTTCACTTTCACCTGTTTCAGTTGGAGAATTATTAGTCGTTAATAAAGTGCTTGTATCGCTTTCACTTTCACCTGTTTCAGTTGGAGAATTATTAGTCGTTAATAAAGTGCTTGTATCGCTTTCACTTTCACCTGTTTCAGTTGGAGAATTATTAGTCGTTAATAAAGTGCTTGTATCGCTTTCACTTTCACCTGTTTCAGTTGGAGAATTATTAGTCGTTAATAAAGTGCTTGTATCGCTTTCACTTTCACCTGTTTCAGTTGGAGAATTATTAGTCGTTAATAAAGTGCTTGTATCGCTTTCACTTTCACCTGTTTCAGTTGGAGAATTATTTGTATAATTTTCAGTTTCATTAGTATCTGTTTTTAAAGAACTTTTTTTTTTGTTTTTTTCTAATCTTCTTTTAGCAAATTTTTTACATTCATACTCATTGTCCCGGCTAAAACTTGTTAATTTTATCTCATCAAAGGCAAAAAATATATTTTCATTCCATGGACAATAATTTCTTATTTTCATTTTTATCTTTATTTTTAAGATTTTATTTTTTAATATTATTTTTTTTTTTATTATTTTTACTTGGCTTTTTCCATTATCTGTCCTATAACAAAATTTTATTAAATTCCATTTTTCATTTTTGTCATTATCATTATCTTCATTTGACTCATAAATTACTTTTATATCTTTGTTTTCATTTTCAATTTCAATTTTTAAAGAAATATCGTTTTTACATTTATCTTTATTTTTTAAATATCTTATTTCAAAATCATAATCTTTTTTTTTTTCAAATACTATCCATTTTTTTATTTTTACTTCTTCCTCTGTAAAATTTTTTCTTTTATTAGATTTTAAATAAATGAAATATCCTTATTTATAAATTTTATAATTTTTATTAATTTTTTTATTTGCTTTTTATAAATACCTAAATTACAGCTACTAAATTTTTCCTCAATTTTATTTGTGATGCATTCTTTTTTTGTTTTATTTGTTTTATTTTCGATGCAAAAGAAATTTTCTTTTTCATCATCGACAAACGGTATTTTACAAATTTCCCCACTAATCGTCGGTTTACCTGATTTTATATTAAACATATTTAATTGTTTTTATATTTTCTTTTAATTTACTTATAGAACTATAATCTGTCATAAGTGTTTCCGAATTACTGTCATTCCATATTTTTTTGTATTTTAGACTTTCATTATAATCTAACAATCCTATGTTATCAAAATACTTCCCAATATCGATTTTTTTTTCGATAGAATCAAAATCGAAATTTAATATAATGTCTTTTAAATACATTGCTTCAGTTGAGGAATCATTAAAATTTTGTATTGCTCTTGGATTTTTATTACTATAAATTATTTCTTTTAAATATTTAAAATTTAAGTAATAAATAATTTAATTATTTTTTTTTATTTACCAAAAATGTAAAATAACAAACCAAAAATTATCGAATATTTGGCTTTTGACATTTTAAATCGATAATTTTCTTAATTTGAAAAAATTAAAAAAAAAAATTTTTTGTGGAGAAACTGATTACTAACAATCTAATTAAATCGTATGAATGAAAAAATAAATTTATATTAAAAAGTTATCAAAAATAAATATTTTTCGGTAATTTTAGATATTATATTTTTACAATATTTTAATTTTTAAATGATTTCAATAAAATGAGAAATTGTTAACTTTTTTAGTCTAAATAAAATAAATATAGTAAAAGTGTTTTTTAAATACATAACTATTATTTTTAAAAAAGATAAATACATTTTTAGAATTCTTAGAAGATTTGATAATACAAATTTACCATGAGTTTTATTAGTTCTTATCTTTTTTCAAAATATAATAATCAACTAAAATAAAAAAATTTAAATTTAAAGGCTTTAAAAAATTTTTAGTTTTCTTATATAAATTAATATCAACAAATTTAATTACTAATAGTTTTATCAAAAATTTTAAAACTATAAAAATATAACTTAATCAAAAAGCATTTTTATTATTTTTACTAATATATTGTTTTTGTATATTGTATTATAATTATAGATAGATAGATAACCTTCAAATTTTTAATATTTACAGAGATTATTGGTAAATAGATACATGAATAAAAATCAGATTAAGAAAAAAAGAATATTAAATAAATGATAAATAATAATATTTATTAGGCTTTACAAGTATAAAATTTAAAACATATACCTTTAGTCAAAAATGTTCAAAAAATTATATTTTAAAATTATTTTTTTCTAAACAAAGTAAAGATAAGTCATTTTAAAAAATTTTATTTGATATATTATTCAACCAAAAATAATTGTCGAAATGTAAATGATTTGTTTCAAAAAATAAAAAATATTATTTTGGAAAAAATTATAAATTAGAATTTTTTATTATAAATATTTAAAATTTTTTAAAATTTAAAAAAAATGAGTTTAATTCAAATAAATAGATCAAATGAAACATTTTATAATGAAACAGTTAATTATCAAATAAGTCATGCTGATACAGCTTGGATTCTAGTAAAAAGAATTTTTTAAATTAAAATGTATAATTGATTTTAAATAAGCAATTCAAAGATTAGTACTTCTTTAGTTTTTATTATGATACCAGGTCTTGGTTATTATTATGGAGGTATAGCTAGGAAAAAAAATCAATTAACTCTTTTAATTTCAAGTGTTTTTGCGCTGGGAATTGTATCTTTTGAGGTTATTTTTATTAACTTGAATATTTCTAAACGCTTAAATTAATAATAAAACTAAGTGGTTTTTTTGGGGATTTTCATTGTCTTTTTCTCATACTGGTTCATCTTTTATTGGAAATTTAAATCATTTTGCTTTAACTGATGTTGGCAATAAACCACATCCACTAGCTCCAACTGTTCCAGCAAATGCTTTCATGATATTTCAATGGTATTATATGGTTAAATTAATAAAAAAATATTTCTTTAAAAAAAATTTTAAAAAGCATGTTTGCATCTATTACTCCTTCCTTAGCGTTTGGAAGTGCAGCTGAAAGGACAACCGTAAAATTTAAATTTTTTTATTTATTGTATCTAAATTTTATAATGATATTCCAAATTTTATAAGCTCCCGATTTATTTAATATTTTTGTTCATTTGGTCAACTTTGGTATATAATTTTATAGCATATTGGACATGGGCTGAAAAAGGTTTTCTAAAAGTCCTAGGATCAATTGATTATGCTGGAGGAACTCCAGTACACATCACTTCTGGATTTTCTGCATTAGCGTAAAAATTTTTAAAGACAGTTTTATCATCTCTAAATTAAAATTTTTATTAAAGATATGCTTTATGTGTGGGTCCAAGACGTACTGTAGATTTTAAGAAACATAAGCCGTCAAATATCTCAGATGTTTATTTAGGTACAGCTTTATTATGGTTTGGCTGGTTTGGTTTTAATGGTAAAAAAATAAAATTTAAAGTTTTATGATATTTTAGACAAATTTTTTTTTCATAAAATAAAGGTGGAAGTGAATGTGCAATAAATTCAAGGTCAGCAAATGCTATGATTGTAACTAATTTATCTGCTTGTGTTGGAGGTTTTTCTTGGATGTTTTCTGAAATGATAAAACATAAAACTAAAAGAATGTCTTTAAATGGTTTTTGTGCTGGAGCTATAGCAGGCTTAGTTTGTATTACACCTGCTTCTGGTTTTGTAAAACCATATTTTGCTCCTATTTTTGGATTATTAGGTAATTCAAATAATTTGCTTTTTTTTTCTTTTATATATAATTAATTTTTTTTAAATTATTTAAATATAAATATAGCTGGTGTTGTTTGTATGTTAGCTGTAGATTTAAAAAGATTAACAAGATATAGATATGATGATGCTTGTGATGTTCTTGCAGTGCATGGTGTTGGTGGAATAGTAACTAGCATTTAATGTTATAATTTTTTTTCAAATAAAATCAAATATTTAAATAAAGATAGGTAATTTATTAACTGGTATATTTGCTCAAAATTCTGTGGCAACTATGAGTGGTGGTGCAGCAATTAAAGGTGGTTGGGTTGACGGACATGTAAGTTTTAATTATAAAATTATTCTTAGAAATTTAAATAAAAAAATTAATTATTTTAATTTTCTTTTAGTTTATGCAAATTTTGTATCAATTAGCTTCTATAGCTGCTTCGGTATTTTGGTCATTTTTTTTCACATTTTTAATTCTTCAGTTTATAGGTTTAATTCCATTCTTGAGATTAAAATTAACTCCATTAGAAGAAGAATTGTAAAACTTTTTATTTTACAAATTTTTTTCTTTTATTAAACTTTTTAATAAACAGAGGTGGTGATTGGATTGAACTTGGTGAATCAGCATGTGAGTGTAGTCGTAATTTTTGAGAAATAAATTTTTAAATGATTTTTCTTAAAAGATGGTCATGATATTTTAGAAATTGAAAAAGATCAATTAAGTCAATTAAAAAAAAATAAAGAATCAAATTTTGAAATATTAGAAAGTGTATTAAAAGAACGTCCAGTAGAAGAATACGAAAAGAAGAAAGATGAGATAAAAAACAATTTATATACAATTTTTGCAAACAATAATTTACAAAATAGAAACAATTCAATTAATCAAATGTGATATTACATTTTTCAACTGAAAATAGACAAAATAAAATCTTAAAAATTAAACTCAATTTTTTTTCATAATTTTTAAAATTTACGATTTTCAAAATTTTCAAAATTAAAAATCATTTTTTAAAAACATGATCAGTTGCATAACCATATTTTAAATTTTTTAAACTTAACATAATTATCAAAATTTTGAAACTAGGTTTAGAAAAACTATTTGACTCTTTTTTGTTATAAATTTTTGAATTACTCGTGTGGATAGTTCATGTGATTTTTAATAAATTAATTTCATATGTGCTTCCTTGAATGAGTTTCAATTTTTTATTATAACTCAATTAATCAAGCGTATCAATGAACTTTCCAAAGCCAGTTTTAAATAATTTTTAATAAATTTAATTAAAAATTTAAAAAAAATTCTTTCAAATTTATTTCCTAAACTTTTAAATCATCGATTGTTGTATCAAGAATGAAATTGATTAATACCAAAATTAACTTTGAAAAATTTAAATTTTATTTCAAAACTTAATCTCATCATAAATTTTGGTATTTTAATACAATCAGAAGAATTTGGTTAAAATTTTAATAATAAAATTAGAAAGATAATTTCAACATTCTGAAAGTAAATCATAAATTACAAAATCTATTTATATTCCATCAGAAATCAAGTATAACAATTGTTATCCAAGAAATGAATTATTAATTACAGCCTTTGCTTATATTTTACATTTTACATCTTTTCCCGACTAAAATTAGAAATTTCATTTATTTTATTATATTTGATTGAATCGGATGACTTAAAATAATTAAAATTATTCATTTTCAAAGTTTTTAAATTTCAATTTGAGTTTTATCAAAATCTTTCTTAAAAATAAAATTATATAATAATCAAATAAACAGTTTTAAAAGAATAAAAAAATTTATATCTTATCAAATTCAAATTCAAAAATAATATCTCTTGTCAAAACAAATATTCAACAACAAAAATTGTTTTTTATTTAAAATTAACAAATATTAGTATCATAATTTGTTTGAAAATAATTTAATAATGGTTATTTAAAATTTTCATTTTTGAATGAGATTATAAAACTAAGTGACGCTTGGTCTTTTATTTTGTTGACTTGTAAAGGCAAAGAAAAACCACCAATTAATATCGAAATATTGCTTTAATTATCTAAGTAATTTAAAATCTTAAAGAAAGTGAACTTTTGATAGATTATTTGAAATATCCGTTTGAAGTTTATTTTATTTATAGGTCCAAAATAGAAAATGGAATATTTGTTTAAACACATTTCTTTGGTTAAAAATAAAAATAGCAATTAAAAATTCTTTGGCTCCTGTTTTATGATTTGAATCAAAAATAAACCCAAGCCTTACTTTAAATACATTGGTTCTTTGACTAGTCTACCATTCTCTGAAAATGTTGTAAATTTTATGTTTCATCATTTCATGTATTTATATTCTAATCATTGAATATTTAATTTTTTCTAATTTGATAACTATCCCTATACTTAATGTTTTTCAATTATTCAAAATTCTTACAAATCAATCTATAGCTTGCTCAAGCATTTCATTCAAATTGGCCAGAGCATAATTTTGGTGAAATATAACAGATAAAAAAGAAAAAAATTTACAAAAATTTAGATTTATTTATGAATAAAGCTATACAAAATAAACTCTTGAATATTAAATTTTTGTTTAATTTTTATTTACTTTCTTTCTAAATTATATATCTTGATATTTAAATAAATAAATCTTAATAAAATTAATAAAATATTTATTAAAAAGTTCAGCAAAAATATATTTAATTTAGTAAAATTGTTACATTACTAAAGAATAATGTTTATTTAAATAAATTTTAAACACATTTTTATCAAAGGATTTTTATTGTAAAATTCCAATTTAAATGATATCATAAAAAACAAGACACTTAAGTTCTTGAAACATTAAGAAAACAGAATGTTATTTTTAAACATTATATAAGATGTATTTTTCAGGTTCGTCTAATCTAGATTTTAGCATCTTTATTCAAAAATATCAAGATTTGCATGAAATGCGTGAAAAAGAAAAATTTCCAAGCTTTCAAAAGATAATTCATACAAAAGGTATTTTGTTTAAAAAATAAAAATAATTCTTTTTGTCTAAATTAAAAAAATAAAACTGGTTAATTTTGAATACACGATGTTGAAAATAATTTAAAATAAATAATAAATTTTTTTTTTATTTAATTTAAAAAAATTTTGTTTAGAAATTAATAGAAAAGTTGATGAATTAAAAAAAAAAAATGAAATTTTACAAAATTTTGAATTCATTATTGTTAGTAAAATTAAGTTTGCTTTTATATAGTAAATCTTTTCATTTAAATTTTATACTTGTCGAGACTAGACCACGTGAAAAATTGACTTTTAAAAAAAGGAATTAGCTGCAGTGAATGGAATTACGAAGAAGAAGGTCCGGATGTTTGGGAACATGAATATGCTGCTTGCAGAGGGCGGTTACAATCTCCAATAAATATAGATACTTCTAAAGCTCTTTACAATAATACTTTGAAAGGATTTAATTTTATTGATTATGATAAAGACTTGTATTGGAATATTTCTAACAATGGTCATACTGGTACTCAAATAAATTAAACATATTTTTAGAAATCTTATTTTATATATTGATAAAAAAAATAAAAAGTAATATCTACACAGACATTAGAAAAAACTTATCTTCCTTATATAACTGGAAGTAATTTTGATCAAGATGAAAAATTTTATTTACAACAATTTCATTTTCACTGGGGATTTAACATTTATCAAGGTTTTATTAATTATTATTAATTATTAAGTTTAATTATTAAGTTTTCTAGCTTTTGATTAAATAGGTAGTGAACATCATGTTGACGAACAAAAATTTCCATTAGAAGTATTTTTTAATTAAATTATTCTACTTTTTTTTTAAATTAAAGTTTTTTAATTTCAAATAGCTTCATTTAGTTCATAAATCATTAAATAATAATTTAGCTGTTCTTAGCTTTATTTTTCAGGTAAATAAACAAATTTTGAAAGCCTAAAAATTTTTCTTAAAATTAATTAATAAACTTAAAAGATAAGTGAGCAAAATAACACTAATTTAGATAAATTGCTTTTTGTCGTCGGAGAAGACATTACAGAGAAAGGTTACTGAAAAAAATAATTTTAAAATAATTTTAAATATTTTGATAAAATGGAAATTAAAATTAGATTTTCATATTGATACATTCAATTTAAGTTCTTTTTTGCCGAGCCAAGATGAAATAAACTCCTTTGGATATTATAGATATTTTGGAAGTTTAACAACCCCACCATGTACTGAAGGAGTTGTTTGGTCACTTTTTAATTTAAAATTGAACATTTCTGAACATCAGGTAAATTTTAATAAGAAAAAATTTAGAAATATTTTTTGGTTATTTTTCTATTATTCAAAAGATGCAAAATTTTTATAGAAATAAAATTAAATTTAATTATCGCGATGTTCAGCATTTAAACAATCGTACCTTATACAAAAGCGTAAATGATTTGAGCCCATCTCCTGTTAATCCTGATATAAAAAACTCTTTATTGGCACAAATTTTAAACTTTTTAAAGCTTATTTTTAATTTTATTTTAAAATTATTCGGATTAAATTAAATTATCAAAAAAGTTTTTTTATAAATTTTATATTTTTTACATCAAATAATTTATAATTTATTTTTTTTTCAATAAATAAATTTTTCAGAATTATTTTATATTTGATAAAAAAATTTTAAGAATTCTTTAAACAAATAACATGAAGCTATACAAAATAAAAGCATACTTAAATAATAAGACTAAAAGTATCTAGACTTAATGGAAGTAGGCAAAACCTCGTGCTTTGACTTTGTTGTTTTTATATAACAAAAAAAAAATTAGTTTTCCATAGAGATATTTATTGTTTATAAATTAAAACATATTTTATTTAATAAATAGATTCCAAAAGTCTAGAGAGTATAAATATTAGAATTTTACAAAAGATTCTCAACAAAAATGTTTAAGAACATAAAAATTTATTGTTTTCTTTTGAATTTTATTCTAATAAGTAAGAAAATTTAATTGAATAAATATATTAAGTTTTATATTTATGTTAAAAAAAAGAAATCAAATGTGATCAGTGGAACTATGGCGAATATGGTCCAGATACATGGGCATATAACTTTGAAAATTGTAAAGGTACTTATCAATCACCGATTAATCTGGATACTTCAAAAGCAAAATATAACAAAGCTTTGGAAAAATTTAATTTTGTGAACTATGAAAAAGAATTTATTTGGAATTTTACCTTTATTCCTCATACAAGTATTGATCTAAGCATCAAAAAATAAATTCTAAATAATCTTTAAAAAAAAATTTATTAAAGTTGTGTCGACTCAAATTCCTAATCAAGAATATGTACCTTATATAACTGGAAGTAATTTTGATCAAGATGAAAAATTTTATTTACAACAATTTCATTTTCATTGGGGATTTAACATTTACCAAGGTTTTTAAGTTTATTTAAATAAATATTTTAAAATTTTAATTTCCAATACATTAAAGGCAGTGAACATTTAATAGATAAAAAAAAATTTCCACTTGAGCTTCATTTGGTTCATAAATCAAATTCTAACAAATTAGCTGTACTTGGCTTTTTATTTGAAATAAGTGAAACCAATAACACTGGTTTGAATAATGTTTTAGAACCATTAGGAGAAAATTTAATTAAAAAAAGTTATTTATGACTTTTAATTTTATTAAATTTTATAAAAATGTAACTTTTTAAATAAAGATTACAGTTTAAAGAGTTTAAAATTTAGTTCTTTTTTACCATCTGAAAATGATTTGAATTTAGAAGGTTATTTCAGGTATAATGGAAGTTTAACAACGCCACCATGTACAGAAGGCATCATATGGACAGTTTTTTTAAAAAAAATCAACATTTCTAAACAGCAGGTATTAATTATAAAAAATATTTTCAAATTTTATTAAAATAATATTGTAAATAATTTTAATAAAGATGGAAAATTTTTACAAAAGCAACATAAATTTCAATTTTCGTGAAGTGCAAGAATTGAAAAACCGAACATTGTTCATTAGTGTTAAAAATTTAAATAAAGATGAAAAACAAAACTATTTCGAATCATTAATTTATTATATAAGCTTAATGTTTTCTTTTTTTACAAAACATTTTTAAAATAATCTAGATGCTTAATAGTTTAAATAAATTGAAATTTTAAATTATATATTATTTTATTAAATTGCTTTTACCTTTTCTATCATCTTTTTAACTAGTGATTTTTATTTTTATGATTTAAATAAAATGTCAAATTTTTTGATGCTGTCGAAACTAAAGTATTTGTTTCTTCAGGGTTAAAAAAGTCTATAAAAAACAAAAAAACAAAAAACATTAAATGTAGATTATTTTTAAAAGTAAATATTTTTTAAAGAAGATTCTAAAAACTTAATTTAAACAAAATATTCTTTAACTGTAGGGATTCTATTTTAAATGAATTATAATATTTGAATTTTTTTGAATTTTATTTTTAAAAGTTTTTTTAAAATTTAAACATAAAACTAAACTAAAAAAAATGGCATCTAATTCATCTAATAATAGCATTGAAGTTAACACAGATATTGTTACAGCTGATACAGCATGGATTTTAGTAAATTTTAAAAAAGATTTTCAATTAAAGTTTTTGTCTTTATTAATTTTAAATTTGATTATTTAGATAAGCACAGCTTTGATATTTATAATGATACCAGGTCTTGGTTATTATTATGGCGGAATTACTAGAAAAAAAAATCAATTAACTCTATTAATTTCATGCGTGTTTGCACTAGGAATAGTTTCTTTTGAAGTAATAAAATAATTTTAAAATTTTTTAAAATGAAAATTTTATTATTTTAATATTGAAGTGGTTTTTATGGGGGTTTTCATTGTCTTTTTCTCATACTGGATCATCTTTTATTGGAAATTTAAATCATTTTGCTTTGATTGATGTTGGTAATAAACCACATCCACTAGCTCCAACTGTTCCAGCAAATGCTTTCATGATTTTTCAAGGGTATAAAAGAAAAACATTAAATTAAATATTTAAAAATAAATTTATAAATAAAAAGAATGTTTGCTGCTATAACTCCTGCTCTAGCTTTTGGAAGTGCCGCTGAAAGAACAACCGTAAAATAAGCATTTTTCTTTTGAATCTAAATTTTATAATAATATTCCAAATTTTATAAGCTCCCGGTTTATTTAATATTTTTGTTTATTTGGTCTACTTTAGTATATAATTTTGTAGCATATTGGACATGGGCTGAAAAAGGTTTTTTAAAAGTCCTAGGATCAATTGATTATGCTGGAGGAACTCCAGTACACATCACTTCTGGGTTTTCTGCATTAGCGTAAAAGCTTTTAAACAAAATTTTTAAAGACAGTTTTATCATCTATAAATTAAAATTTTGATTAAAGATATGCTTTATGTGTGGGTCCTAGACGTACTGTAGATTTTCAAAAATATAAGCCTACAAACATATCAGACATTTACTTAGGTACAGCTTTATTATGGTTTGGCTGGTTTGGCTTTAACGGTAAAAAATAGAGTTCTAAAGTTTTATGATATTTTAGATAACTTTTTTTTTTCATAAAATAAAGGTGGAAGTGAATGTGCAATAAATTCAAGATCAGCAAATGCTATGATTGTAACTAATTTATCTGCTTGTGTTGGAGGCTTTTCTTGGATGTTTTCTGAAATGATTAAACATAAAACTAAAAGAATGTCTTTAAATGGTTTTTGTGCTGGAGCTATAGCAGGCTTAGTTTGTATTACACCTGCTTCTGGTTTTGTAAAACCATATTTTGCTCCTATTTTTGGATTATTAGGTTATTCAAATAATATGCTTCTTTTTTCTTTTATATATAATTAATCTTTTTTAAATAGCTGGTGTTGTTTGTATGTTAGCTGTAGATTTAAAAAGATTAACAAGATATAGATATGATGATGCTTGTGATGTTCTTGCAGTGCATGGTGTTGGTGGGATAGTAATTAACATTTAATGTTATAAGTTTTTTTCAAATAAAATCAAATATTTAAATAAAGATAGGTAATTTATTAACTGGTATATTTGCTCAAAATTCTGTGGCAACTATGAGTGGTGGTGCAGCAATTAAAGGTGGTTGGGTTGACGGACATGTAAATAATATATGTTTTAAAAAAAATTTGAATAAAAAAATTAATTATTTCTAATTACTTTTAGTTTATGCAAATTTTATATCAATTGGCTTCAGTTGCAGTTCCTGGTGTCTGGTCTTTCGTATTTACATTTCTAATTCTTCAACTGATAGGTTTAATTCCATTTTTGAGATTAAAATTAACTCCATTAGAAGAAGAATTGTAAAAATTTTATTTTATAAATTTATTTATTTTAGTTTTAAATTTTATAATTAACAGAGGTGGTGATTGGGTTGAACTGGGAGAATCAGCATGTAAATTAAATTAAAAAATTATAAAATATTTTTTAAGTTTATTAATATTTTTTAAAGATGGTCATGACTTAATTGATATAGAAAAAGAGCATTTAAGTAAATTAAAAAGAAACAAAGAATCAAATTTAGAAATATTAGGAAACTATGTATTAGGTGATTGCCCTATAAATGAATATGGTCAAAGAATACATGAAATAAAAGGTAGTTTATATACTATATTAGGCAATAATTCTGATACAAGAAGCTCAATGGGTTCATCAAAATAAAAGCAGTTTTAAATATTATTTTAACAAATTCTTATAAATATTTTTTTGATAATAAAATATTTTTTTGTCTATTTTTAAATCATAATTCGCTCTTGATACAATAAATTTTTTGTTAATAAATTCATTTTTCATATTGTAATTATCATTCTTTCTTAATTGTTTAAATTTTTGAACCAAACTTTTAATCGGATTAATAATATTTTTTAATTTTATATCATTTTCTTTGACATATTTTGAAATATCCAAAAAAAATATTAATGCGTAAACACTAATTACTGACAATATGCCAATTATTGAAAAACTTCTTCCGATCTGTTCAGCTGAAAAAAATCTAATTCTAATTATATCTAAAACTGCAAGAGTTTTTTCTTTTATCTTTTCTTGTTCCTGTTTGGTTCTGTTTTTTATTTCGTAAATTACTTGAATCATTTCTTCAAAAGTGTCTTTTTACAAATTTAAAATAGATTTAAAATATTTAAATTATCAAGTTTTATTCTTATACAAACAAAAGAGCAGTCTATTTCAAAAAGACTAGTTTCATTAGTTGAATTTATTACTTCAAGCATACAATTTTTCCAACTTGACCATTCACCATACCAATATTCATTCTGAGTTTTATTCAAAACTACGTTATTATTTGTTGTTAAAGCTTCGCCAGATAAAATAGTTATATTAGATATTGTTGTTTTACTTATTTCATCAAAATTTAGTTCTACTGTTGAAATTTGATTTACTTCTGAAGAAACTAAGTTATCTATTGTAGGCATTTTAGTTTGTTCAGTTAGATTACTATATACTTTGGTGGATACTGTTTGTGTAATATTAGGAATGGAATTTGATGAACATATAGTTGGCAAATTTGTTACTATATCACAACATGATGTATTATAATTGTTATTTGATTTCATAGAAATATTTTTACACAGTTGATTTAATTTTTTATCTTTGGTATCAGCAACTAGTTTTAACTGAAAAGGCTTTTTATTTGTTACCAAAACATAAACTCCAATATTGAATAGAATTTTATATTGAATTAAACTCGTATCTATAGAGCTTGTATTACACGGGAATTGATTTATTTCTTGTAAAGTAGATGACCAATAGAACTTTTGATTAATATAAGTAACATTTAGCCAAAAAGCAAGCCCAGGATAAGAATAATTGTAAAAATTTGAGTTATACACAAAATTTAAATAATCTTGTTCAGCAATAATATAATTTCTAGTATTGAATAACACACAATTATTTATAGAACCAGAATAGTTCCCCATTAATAAAAGCCAATCTTTGTCTAGAATAAAATTAGCCGTAATACTTTTTAATAAAACTATAAAGCTTAAGTTAAAAATTTTTCTCAACATTTTTTTTTAATAAAAAAATTTTATTTAATAAAAAAATAAAAAAAATTTATATAATAAAATTAATATAATTTTTCAAGTGATTTCATTTTTAAATATCAATTGCTTTCTTTTAAATTTAGACTTACTTCTTCTGGTTTAATATTATTAAATTTTTCATTAATTGATTCATTTAAAGCTTTTTTTGATGAAAACTCATATTTTTCAATTTTTTTTATTAAATTTTTCTTCTCTTCGTTTCTATTATGAAAGTCTTCAAAATTTTTGGATATAATTGCTAATGGTAGAGCTATAGTGAGAATACCACATAAAGCACAAACAGAACCTAGCATTTTACCAATAGTTGTATTTGGATACATATCACCATAACCCACCGTTGTCATGGTAATTAAAGCCCACCAAAATGAAGATATTATTGATGTAAATTTGGTATCTTGGTCATCTTTTTCAGCATAATAAACTATACTGGAGAATAATAAAATATTGATTCCGACATGAATAAGCAATATTAGTAATTCTTTAGAACTTGTTTTAAATGTCTGCCCTAACGATTTTATACTAGTCGAGTGTCGGCCTAATTTTAAAACTCTTAATATTCGCAACATTTGTAATAGACGTTTCATTTTATTGTATAAAACGTATCTATCTAGAATGAACCCAAGATAGAATGGCACACATACAACTAAATCGATTATATTCATAAAGCCTCTGAAAAATTTTTTTTTACTTTTGCAAGTAAAAAATCTTATCAAAAATTCAACTGAAAACCATATTACACAAATCGTTTCTATAAAATCAAATATTTTTAAAATTAACAAAGATCCATTTTCCTTTTAAATAATTAATTAAATTTAAACTAAAAAATTTTATCTATAAAATATACTGTTCTTTTCAATAAAAAACTATTATTAAAATTGTTTAAATTATTTTGATCAAATTCGGTGCTTAAAACTAAACAAAAAGTTGATAATAATATAAAAAATATTGATAAAACATGAACTATCTATTTTAAAAAATATTTTAATATATTTTTTTCTTAAAGCAAAAAACCTACTTTCGCTTCAACAGAAGACTTTGGTTTATTGAAAAGTATCCATAGCTTTTCTTTAATAGTAAGATCAGTCTTATTAAGTCTTTTTATTGATAAATTAACTATTAAATCATGTTCTTTTTTCAAGTCAATATCGATTAGGTCTTTTTTTTTAATTAATCTAGATCGACAACAGTGATCTATTGAGTAATAATCCAAGCCCCAGTAATCTAGCTCGTTTTCGATATCATGAGGACATAGATCATCGTTTAAATGAATTTTATCATAACGATAATAGTTCAGGATTTGATTGAAAAAAATTGAACTATGATCAAAAAAATATTCATTTTTGTCTAAATCAAATTTATCGCATATTTTATCTAGTTTTTCTTTATTCTTTAATTTACCTAAGCGGGTATTAGGATACTTGTTTAAATATTTAGATGATATTTTATACAATAAGCCTCCGATGTTTAATGTAATGAGTTCTTCTTCAACCATATTTTTTAAAATAAATTTTTTTAATTATATTTTTTCTTAAAATTACTTGAGTTGTTTTAAACATTGTAGCAAAAAAAAAAATTTAAATGCATTTTTTTTTATAATTAAAAGAAAGTTTTTTGTTTTTTTAAAGTAATTTATTTTTTTCAATTAAAATTAAAACAACATCAAAAGAAAATTATATTTTTGTATAATATTATCCAATATAATTTTGATTTATTTTATTCAAAAGATATTTAGTAATAGTTGAATACTTTGGTTTTATTTGGTTTTGAATTTTGTTAGTTTTAATTTCATTGTTTTGGATTTTTTGAATCATTTTAACTATACTTGGAAATTGAATAATTTGAAAAACACAATTACCATATTCTAATTGGTTTATAAGAAAAAATACGAGTAAAATAGTATTAAAAATCATTTTTTAAATTTTAAAATTTTTTTTTTTTTTAATAAAATAAAGCATATAAAAATAAATTAAATAGACAGTTAATCTCAGCTGGGTATCATTTTTCTCAGCTGCTTTAAAAAGCGTGGTAGTGAAGAAGAATCAATAAAATTAGTTTTATTTTTAATTTTTTAATTAAATTTTATTATTTAACTAAATTAATAAATTTTAATTTATTTTTAAAAATGATCTATAGAAGAACTACGATATATCTCTTTACGAAAATATTTATTAAACTTATTCTGTGGGATGTAGCTTTGCTGATAAACTATTTGTTTGGTTTTAGAATGAGGCATGTAGTTCATTACTGAATAACAACCGGAAGCCGAACCTGAATTCGATCTAAGACCTGAGCCGAAACGACTATTAAAGCTAGAACAATATAAACTATTGTTATTGTTTTGGCATGAATAAACATGATTGTGTTGAAAATTTTGATAATGATTTTGATAACTACAGCCAGCAGTTCTATCAAACACAGGCGAGTAAAATCTTTGGTTAGAATAAACTGTACAACTAACTTGTTGAGATCTAGCTAAAGCCTTTTCAATATCATTCTTTGTTGTATTCGGACCTGGTATTATTTGACGTATAATACGATAACCAGCCAATTTTTGTTGATGATGATGCTGATGGTTATTATGGCTTATATATTGATTATAGTTATTATTTTTAGAATAACAACTTTCTATTTGAGGACTGGACAGATCAGAATAGATTTCTTTAGAGCTTGAACGTTTATGATTTAAATGTGAATTCTTTTTGTGACGAATAGCAGCTTGAGGAGGACTTTCCTCGGAGCAGTTAAGTACTTCATAAATATCTTTTCTAGCGTTTAAACTACTCGAATTGTCACATATCTCATAAATAGGTTTTTGATAAGCAGTTGTTTTAGTTCTTTGAATAAAAACAGAACGCTTAGCTGGCTCGCGAGGTGGTAGCCATTTCTCTAAAATAATATCACGTGGTTTAGCCGGAGGTGGTGGCAAATGTTCAATAATTATTTTGCGGTGCTTTTCTGGTATTTGAACTCTACGTTCTATAATTAGAGGCTCTTGAGGCACTTCTATTGGGCTTGGTGGTTTTTCTCTAATAATCAAAGGTGGTGGTGTTTCTGGTCTAGGTGCTTGTTTGTATATTATTATCGGAGGTAATTGTTCCGGTTCGGGCTCTTGTACTTCTCGAACTATTTAAAAAAAATAATTTAAAAAATATTTAACTTTAATTTTTAAATATAATTACTTATTATTGGAGCCGGTGGTGGAGGTGTTGGTGGTTGAAGCCATCTAATGAATACATTTTGTTTATAAACAACTTCTTCATTATTTTCTTTTTTTATGATGATAGGCTCATCGTCTTCATTTAATGGCACATCTGTGTATTTATCTAATTGGCCATTTTCTGCTTGTATTTTATACTCGGTTGAGTTTAAAGCTTCTTTAATTATATCTTTAGCTGATACTACAGTTTTATCTGTATTTGAATTTTCTTCATTCGTTTCGTTTGGCATTTTATCATACATGTTTAAATAATGTTCTAAATCATCATTGGTGTTATTTAATTCATTCTCATCTGATTCAAAATCTGATTCGCTTAGTTTTATCAAATTATAATAAATTTCCATGACTAATCTTACCAATTCCATCGCTTCTTCGTCTTTATTAATAATAAACGAATGACAATATAAAGTATTTTCGTTTTCTATACTTCGAAAAATAGTTACAAACAATGGTGGCTCTAAATCTTTATTAGAATAATTAAATAAAGATGCTTTATCTAATGTTTCGAATTCTCGATAATTGTTTAAATTTGAGTTTATAAGATTATTTTTGTTCACTTGTCTAAGAGCACCACAATAAGCGAGTAATTTAATTGGAAGTTTTAAATCATTATAAGACGAGTTTAAGAATTTAACTAGCAAAGAATCATTGGTAACTGATAAAAAACATTCTTTACCATTAGCATTAGTTCTTAGTATAGTTCTTTTTAATGGTATTTGTATAACATCTGATCCATTCTCGCCTTCTAACAATTCACCCATCGGCTCGCTGCCTAAATATAAAGATTTTACTGTGTACAAACACTCGTCAGCAATCGACATTTTATTTTACAAAAATAAAAATTTTATTTTTTTCAATTTTTGTTGTATGTTTTTAATTTTTATTATAAATATTTAATTATTAAAAGTTTATTTTATTATTACTATTATTATTATTATTATTATTATTAGAAGATAAAGCATCAATAACCCAAATATTTTTCAAATAATGACAAGGCTTCTAAATTAACTTCTAAAAAGTATGATAAAGATAATGACTAAAGAAAATAAAAGTGATAATATAATTTTTATTTTTAAAATTTACGCTTGAATAGTTTTGAATAATTATTTTTTTTCAAATGTTTAAAAAAAAAGGTATGCAATTTAAATTTTAAATTCATGTATCCATTTCTAAATTATAAATTTTAATTTCAAATTTTGTATAAATGTAAATATTTAATTTATTTTTTTTTTATTCAAACATAAATAAAAATGGTTAAGTAAAATATTTTTGGACACTTTTTTAATTAATTAATATTTAGATTATTGAGTGTAAATTGGTAAAGACAAATGGGCTAATTCTCATTTAAAGATACTCTTTCTTAATATATGAATACAGATTATGGGCTTTTAAAATAAGGATTAATAAAATGTATTTAAAATAATTTAATTTTGAAAATTTTTATTTAAATTTAAAATATAAATGAATTTTGATATAAAAAATTTTAATTAGTAAAATTAAAAAAAAAATTGTTGTAATATTTTCCGTAAAAGGCCACTATCTAAGAGAATGTGAAATTTAGATTTAAACCATCATTATTCTCATAAATAGAAGCTTATTACAGAACTCTTGAAACTTTCCTTTTTTTTGTTGAAATCGATGATTTTTTTCTTCTCTTTTTTTTTTTAATTTTGAATTTTAACAAAAATATTTGAAAAATCTTCTCATATTTAAACAAAAACAACACAAATAAATTATTGATCAAATCAAGCATGACGGTTGAAGCATTTAACCATTTTGTTAATGATTATTAAATTGTCATTTAAAATTTACTTAATAATAAAATATGTAAAAAAAAATTTCTTGTTTGAAATAAAAAAAATTTAATTTTTTTCTAATTTTCAAATTACTCATTTTTTTTAAATATAATAAAATTTATCAACCTCTTTCATAGTTTTTAATTTTTTTTTTTTTATTTTATAATTTTACCAATCATAAAAATATTGCTTCAAGATATACAAAAATGGATGCTAATTTAAATTTAAATAAAAATATAACTTAATGACCGATCTGAACTATAGATTAGCTAGGACTTTGGAAAAATATTGTTATTAAACTTTTCAATTTTTTAACTAAAAGCAATTTTATCTTTTTTTATTATCTATTTCAAAAAAAAAAAATTTATTGATCAATCAAGCATTAAATGAATTTTTTTTTTGTATTTTTTTTTTTTTACATAAGAAAGAAATATTAGTTTTAACCCTGAGGATTTTGTTAAGATTAAAAGATAAAATTGATGATTGATAATTTATATTTATAACAAAAATATAATCTGTCAATTAAATGCTCTCTTTTATTAATTTGACCAAGATTTTAATTTTAAGGTTTAATGAACACAAAATTTGAAAAATAAAAAATAAATTTCAAATAACCATTTAATAAATGAAAAAAAAATGCCCTCGTCTAATTTTTTGAAAGAAAAATTTCTTTTTATTTGAAAAATTTTGTTAAATATTTATAAAAAAAAATAGGCTAAAAATTTCATATCATAAAAATTTTATTTTATACAAATTTGAAAAAAAAAATGCAAATTGATGAACAAAGGTAAAATAAAACGCTTCTTTATACTTTTATGTAATTTTTCTTACTCAACCATTTTTGAAATTTGCTAGTAGCGTTCCAGGTGGTGTTTTATTTGTGGATGAGGAAGGTAATCCGATCGAGGCTGGACATGAAAATTTGCTTTATGTAGATGAAGCTGGTAATGAAATACCAGAAGAAATAGCTTATCAATTGATAGAATCTGGTAAGTATGTTGACTCGAGGTTTGAAGATATACAAAGTGGTTACCAATCACAGCGTTCTTATTCAGCTTCTGGTTTTGGTTCAATATCAAAAGCTAACCAACAAGAGTACCAGGCTGAATTGAGCAGACGTGCCTCGTCTCAAGCTTTATATCAAGCTGATAATGAATCTCTAATTGAAGCTCAAACAAGACTATTTGCAAAAACTCAGGCCGAACTAAAAAAAAGAGAAGAAGAGCTAGCTTCAATAGAGGCTGACGCAACACGCGAAACTGCTACACCGAAACCTTTGCCTAAACCAAATTCATCTAGCACTGAACTTCAAATTCAAAAATCTCAATCTGGTAGAAGGCTATTACAGCCACCACCAAAAAAAAATGAAAAGCCAGTAGAAAAATTGAGCTCAAAATTAGATTCGACTAAACCAAAAGAATCAAAAAGCAGCAAAAAATATGACGAGGCGACTAAAAAACAATTAGAAATAGAAAGAAAAATAAACGAACAAAGAGAACATCAATTACTTAAAGAAAAACTATTAAAAAAACAACAAGAGATATTAGAACAATCGTTTCAAGAACGTTTATCAAGAGCTGGTACAGATGGAGAAGAATATCAGCCATCAAGGCACACAGCAAACTCATTTGTGTCGCAAAATGAAGAATTAGAACTTTTAGAAAAAGTAGCTAGTAATTTAAATTTAAATAAAACTGTTGATGATAACAAATCAGTTGATTTGAATGCGTCGATTCGTACAGCAAGCAGAGCCGTGTCTAGACAAGAAAATGAAGAAAAAAAACTAAGTGAAGAAAATAAAGAAGAGAAGAAAGAAGGAGAAGCTAAAACAGATGTAGAAAAAAAAGAAGTTGAAGGAGAAGAAGAGAAAAAAGAAGGAGAAGAAGAAGTAAAAGACGAAGAAAAAGAAGAAGAGGAAAAAGAAGAAGAAGAGAAAGAAGAAGAAATAAAAGAAACCGAAGAAGAACGTAAAGAAAGAGAAGCTAGAGAAAAAATTGAGAAATTTTATGAAAATTATAAAGTTGGTTATACAAGATTTGCAGGGTATTTGAGCGGTGATAAAATAATTAAAGACATAACCGAAGTTGATTATGACGAAATAAACCAATTTTATCAAAGAGCCCATCAGCACGAGTATGTTTATTTAAGTGAGTTAAAAAATGGACCAGTTGATCCATTCGATCCGTGTTTATTCAACGACGAAATAGTTGATATAGACTTTGGTGCAATTGATGCATACACATCTATTCTAAATGCTCAAGTAAACGCTCAAGTTAGCTTATCTCAAGCTTATGATGATAAATTTCAATTTCCACCACATGTTTTAACATCTAATTATGCCATGTTCATCGATAATCAATTGATTCTCGGCGAACCTACATACAAAAGCAATGATCTAAGTAGCGCTGATGCCAAAAAGTTCATGTACAATTCGAACGATATTGATGTTCAGTTTTTTAAGCCTAATTACAGAACAGTTAACCAAGAGAAAGATAAAAATAAAAGTACAGATAAAGAAAATGATTTATCACGTTCAAACAGTTTTGGTTCAATAGTTGATGTTGAAAATCAGCAAACATTTTCAGTAGGTACTTTGACACAAGAGCATGAAAAACATATTCAAAAACTAAAAGAAAAACAAGAATCAAAGAAAAAAGAGAAAGAAGAAAAAGGAAAAAAAAATGATACTAAATTAGAAAAAAAAGAAGAAAAAGAAGAACAGCAATTTGAATACTTAGAAGAGCCGGAACATTCATATAATAATAGTTATAATTACAATTATAACTATTATAATAATCAACCGAACAATTATTCTTCTGCTTACAACAACACAAGTTATAATAATTATAGCGCTAATAATTATTCAAGTAACAATTACACAAGCAATAACTATTCGAGTAATAACTATACCAACAATAATAATACATATAATAGTACCAATGACTACAACTATTCAAATAATTACAATAATAACAATACAAACAACAATTATCAAGCCACAACAACTAGTTATAAAACTTCAAATTTAGACTTTTATCATGATGTAATGAGTAATCTAAACAAACAGTCAACAAATGACGATTATGCTCATTACAAATAAATAAAAATTTATAACTTAATCTATACATAATTTATATTAAAAAAAATTAAAAAATTTTTTTTTATAAGATTTTATAGTTTAAAGTTTCTTAGAAACTTGAATAATTTTACAAATAGAATTAATTTGTCAGTTTTTTTTGTATTTTGAAATTTTTTTTTAATAAAAAATTTGGTCAAACTTTATAAAAAAAAATATTCGCCCGATAAGGGAGTCGAACCCTTGACCTTAAGATTAAAAGTCTCACGCTCTACCGACTGAGCTAACCGGGCTTATATTATGTTATGAAATTCTTTATTAAATTATTATATAAACATGAAATTAAAAACAAAAATGAGTCTTTGAAATTTTCGATTTAAAAATTAAAATTAAGAATTAATTAAAATTTGAATTTTTGGAGAAGAAAAATTTTATTAATAAAATAAGATAATTATAAATAAAAATATCAAACGAATAAAAGAAAGTAAATGAAAATAAATAAAATGTTTAAATATCGTTTAAAAATGTTTAACTAAAAATCGGTTGAAAAATGCAGCAACTTTTGAAGCGTTTTCTTCTTCTAAGAATTGTCTTTGGTCACAATTTAAAAGCTTGACTTCTAATTTGCCATTAAATACTTGTCTTATATTTAAAATCATACCTTCAATAATGTCTTGTTCGTCATCACCAATTGATTGAACTGGTATCGATCTAACAACTAAAACTTCATTTAATCTTAATTGTTCTCTTGGTACATATTCCAAAGACATTCTAATTTTGTTTACAAATGAACGTAAAGCTTGTTCTAAATCAACTAAATCAAAATTAAATTTTGAATTTTGAATTAATTGTTCAACAACAAATCTAACACGTTGTTCAAATGTAAATAAATTAGCTAATTGTTGATAAAATTGTTCTTGACCAATTCTAACATTGGATTGTTTATTGACATATTGTTGATAGAATTTGTATAAAACATCAAATTCATTGAATTGTTCAACATTAGTAAATGCACCATTTAAAAATGTTCTTGTCAAACCAGAATCTAATAAAACTAATGAATTTATTTTATTTATTCTTTTTAAAGACATTTCAAATGCAACTGGTACACCAAATGAATGACCACATAAACTAACTTGTTCTAAATGTGGAAATAATAATTCAATTTGTTGCCAATAATAGTTAGCTAATTGTTCAATTGTTTTACAATTATTTAAAACATCAAAAGTAAATTGTAAACCAAAAACTGGTACATTTATTTGTCTAGCCCATGTTCTTAACATGTTTACATGTCCTTCAATTGGATGAATAACAAATAATGGAACAACTTGTTTTCCTTGTTCATCAAATTGAACTAATTCAACATTATTTAATTTTTCAATTATTCTTTTTGGCATTAAATAATCAACTGGTGTTGTTGTTGTTGTTGATTCAACATTTGATAAATTGTATTCATATTCAAATACATTTCTTTCGTTTAATAATTGTTCTTCTTTTTGTTGTTGTTGTTGTTGTTGTTGTTGACATAAAAATGTTACTTGAATTGATTTAATTAAGAATTGTCTTAATAATTCAAAATCAACAATTTTTCCATCTTTGCCTGATAATAATACATTTAAATCAACATTTAAACCATGTCTTGAATAAACATTACGTCTTGATTCAACTAATCTTTCAACTAATTGAACAAAAACATCATTTGATCTTCTTACTACTGATGATTGTACTTGAGTTGTTTGTTGATTAGTAAATACAACAAATAAACCATTTTCTGGCATAACATCAACCATTTCTCTTGTGCATTTATCCAAATTAACTAAAAATTTAAACAAGCTTGATCCTTCAATTGGAGTTGTTTCTGTTTGTTTTTGTTGTTGTTGTTGTTGTTGTTCATAGAATAAACCATTTAAATAGAAAATACCACCAATTCCCTGGCCGTTGTTCAAATTACTAATGACTTTGACAAATGACAAACATTTTTGTTCATCAATCAAATCACATGTAGAAGCAATATGAATATCGCACCAAAATTTATTTTCTATATCTCTTAATTTATTAAACTTTTCAACATTTATAACTTGAGCTATATTTTTTTCATGTGTTGTTAAAACCAAGCTACGAACACCGTTTTCACAACACCATTGAACCAAATCTAAGCAAAATTCACAATCTAAACCACCAACAATTAAATATGTTTGTTCTTGACTAAATAAATCATTTTTTTTCTCATTATTTATTAAATTTAATCTTAATGAGCCCCATTTTCCTGATTCAATGCAGTTCATATATAAATCAGCGTCTTCTATTTGAATAAATATTTTTTCTGAATTAATTTTTTCGTAATCATTGATAAACAAACATCTCAATTTTTCGCCACCAATTTCATGTCTCAAGCCATTTAAAACAGCTATTAAACCAATTTGAGTATATTTAGGAATTTTGATTTTCTCACAAATTATCCAAACTCTGTCTATTTTAGAATCATTCATTAATAATCTTATTTTTTCTAACCAATTAGTACAAGTTTCTTTTTCGTTCAAAATATCATCAATTAAAATTCTTGTATGATTTAAACATTTATTTTTTAATTTTCTGAACAAAAATTGACTGTTCAAACTTAAATCACTTCTAAAATAAATTGGGACTAGATCAAAAGCTTCCAACATACTGAACCATTCCGACTCGGATTTGTACAAAAATGTCTGTTTTAATGAAAAAAATGTTGTTTGCTTCAACGACTCAATCAAATCTTCATATTCTTGTTCTTTTAATTTTTCCAACTGAATCAATTGCTGTTGAATTTTTGTTTTAATTTCAATTGGTACAAAAGGTTTTGTATTCATTTCTTCTAACTGTTTTATTTGACTGCAAATCATTGATTTTGTTTGATTTGATTTTTTATTTAAGCAATTGAATAAAATTATTTGTTCTAATTTCTTTAACTGTTCGACAAAATCAAAATTTTTGGTAAACTCATTTACATGGATAAAACCATTTGAGCTTAATAGCTTTTCGATTGAATTTTCCAACCAATTTTTGATCTCAGTTTCATCTGTTGAATCTGTTATTAATCCAGAAAGAGCTCCGTTCAAAATTACCAAATCACAATTACCTTCCAAATCGTGCGGCAAAACAGAAGTTAAATGACCATTTAATATTTCCAATGGTAAACAAACTTTATTTATTGGAGTTTTCAATTCTTTGTTTAACTCAATCAAATATTCATCGACTAGCTCAGAATTTTTAACTCTTAATGGGGCAAGGTTGTACTCAATTTCTATTTCACTAAGCTCAGGAATTTTGTTTAAAAATTTTTGAATTTTAACCAAATTGAATTGAGTCAAAGATGGTGTTATTTCTAAAATTTTAAGACATTTTTTAGTTTTGCCACAGATTAAATTTTCACAAATTGTTTCTAAAATTGATCTAAAATGGATTTGATTTATTCCTAAAGTGTTTAAAACTAGATCTTGCTCAAATGATTTTAAAAAAGATAAATTATCATTTAATAATTCTTGAGCATCGGTCAATTCAGATTCTTTGACAATTCGCTTTAGATATTTTAAAAATGAACCGTGATGAAAAAATTCTAGGAGCTTAATATCCGAGTTGTTTTGTTTTATTGTTTGATGATAAATAGTTAAATGTTGTAAATTTTCAAGTAAATTTTTTGGAATTTGAGATTCTTGAATTGGAAGACTAGTAGTACCTTGGTATTCTATTTTATGAATTAAGTATTGAATGTATCTTTTGCATTCTTCTAAGTAAAAATTTAAAAATTCTGTGTATAGATCAGATTTATTTTTAGAATAATTATTTTCATTAGATGAAATCGATTTAAATAAGAATTGGTCTTCAGTTTGATCTTTGGAAGCTTTATCAACAAAAATATATTCTTCGTTGACAGTTTGAATGTCTAAGTCATCAAAAAATGGATTGAAAGAAACATTTGATTTAAAATTTTCTTGGATAGGAACAATTATATTTTGATGTTCTTGTAATAAAACAAACAAACCAGTTAATGGTTGAATATTTAATTTAACTAATTGTTGATACAATTGTTGAGTAATTGGTACTGGGTAAACAGTTTCAACAAATTGACATGGTACATATAATTTAACTAAATCTAAACCATAAACATATTCTACGCATAATCTACCTAATTGAACTAAAAAGTGTTCTAATTCACTTGTGTTGACTGATACATTTAATTGTCTTGGTTGTTGTTGTTGTTGTTGTTCTTGAACATAGTTTGGCATTAATGGTAAAACAACTACTCTTTGTTGTTGTTGTTGTTGTTGTGGTTGTGGTTGTAATGATTTTCTTAATAATGTTTGTAAACATGATCTTGGTGAAATTTCAATAACAACAGCATTATTTGGTACATATTTTAAAGCGTGATAGAAAAATACTGGATTTGATAAAGTGTTCAATAAATAATCAACTGAAAATTCCCATTTACCTAAACCATTAGTAACAGTGGTTGTAGTAGTAGTAGTTGTTGTTGTTGTGTTAAATGAAGTTGAAATCCATTTAGATGATGTTTGTTTTGGTACAATTTTTAATGTTTCTAAATATTTTCTATATACTGGTAATACAGTTGTTTGAATAAATGTTGAATGTAAATAATAACATGAATAATCAGAATATGATAATTCTCTGTAATGAATACCTTCCAATTTGAATTTTCTAATTAAATCATTCATTAAATTAACTGGTCCATTTAAAACAATTTGATCAACTGAATCAAAACATACTGGTACAATACCAGTTGGTAATTTAACTTTTAATTGTTCCCATGTTAAATCACATACTCTAACCATTTTATTATTATTTCTAATATTTTCTAATTGTTGATTATCTAATGTTTGTACAATTGATTTAGCCAAATAATATGAACATAATAATGTTTGTTCATGTGTTAAACAATTATCAGCATAAGCGCAAGCTAATTCACCATAAATTGAATGACCAATCATACCTTCAGCAGTAATACCAATTGTTCTTAAACAATCAATTAAAGCAATATGACATACAGTTAAACCAACAAATGATTTTATTATTGATTCTTGTTGTTGTTGTTGTTGTTGTTGTTGTTGTTGTTGTTGTTGTGGTTTAGCATAAATAACATCTAAAATATCAATACCAAATGGTCTCAATACTTCATTAGATTTTAATACTGATCTACGGAATAATTCTAATTTCATCATTTCTGATTTACCATTCATCATCATTTCCATTTTCCATTCATCTACATTCATACCACCAAATACAAACCATACTGGTCTTTGTTTTTCTTCAACACCTTGAACAGTTACTGGTTCTTCTATTTGTCTCATTCTTTGTTCACCATTTAATAATGTATAACCTCTAAATAAACCAGTTGTTTGATTTCTTGTTGTTGATTGTCTTAATTGACCATTTAATAAACAATATAATGATAAATCAGTTGGACATTGTTCAACAAAGTTCATTATATTTTCTAATTCTTGTCTTGATTTTGATACAAATGGTAATACACGTGGTAATCTTGTGATTTCACCAACTAATTCTTTTTGTGACCAAAATCCTGTTGGTTGTTGTTCATGATGTTTTTTTATGTTTGTTATATCAAAAGAATTAATTAAATCAGATTTATTTTTGTTTTCTGATTTTCCTTCTATATTAAATATATTAATTCCATACATTTTGTTGTTTTTAAAAATACGGTTTTTAAATTATTCTAATTTAAAATCTAAAATAAAGTTTAATTTCAAATTTTTTTATAAACATTCATAAGCTTTAAAATTTAAACATATCTAATATTACTGGCTTTTAGACAAAATCTATTGTTTTTTTTTTATTTTTTAAATGTGTTTTTCAGTTTATTTTTTTATAAGAGCAAAAAGTTTTATTAATTCTATTTTCAAGAGCTTATTTATACAATTTTTTTTATTATTTATAATAAGTGCAGTGTTTAATTTGATTCTTTTTTATTTTGCTTTCTTTTTCAAGTTTTTTTTACTAGCAGTCATTAAATTAAATCTTTTTTAATATTTATTATGTTTTTTAAGCTTCTAAAAATTAAGTAAAAATTATTGTCAAAAAAAAACTAAAATTTTTAATTAAAAATTTAATTTTTAAAATTTTATCTGATCTTACAAATTTTAAAAAATAATTCTTTAATCATTTTATACATATATTGTTAAAAAAAAATTTCAAAATTTAATAGTAAATAAAATTTTATAAATAATTTGCTTTTTAATGCTTTGTTTTTTTTATAATTTCTTTTGTTCAATACAAAATAAATTTGAATTAATACAAAGTTTAATTAAAAAACATTTATAAAGTGTGTTAAATGCAAAAGTTTCAAAAAAAAATCAAAAATATGCTTTTTTATATTCGTTGTTCTAAAACATGAATTTTCATGAATTTTAATTTTTTCATGAATTTCATGACTTTTTTTTTTAAATAAATTAAATGATTTTTAAATATTAAGCTTGATAAATTTTTTATATAAATAGAAATAACAGAAAAGTAAAAATTGAAGATAAATATCTTAAAATTAATATTTTTTATAATTCAAAAAAATTTATTAAGCTTAGAATAAATTGTAAAATTAAACTAAGCTTTATTTAATTAATAATTAAAATTAGATTAAAATTTAAATTATTTTAAAAAAAATTTTAGATTTTAAACCAACCATTGTTATTTATTTTTGTTGTTAATTTATTTATTTAAACTAAAAATGTACGTTAGAGAAACAAGAATGATAGAATTAGAAAACGGTATGCCAAGAAATATTCAAGTTGGCCAAACACAACAATCAGGTGAAATTTTAGGATCAACATTGGGCTATGGAATTGTTTCTGGTGAAGTTACTGGTACTGAAATGATTGGTTCTGGTAGACAAGTAACTGGTACTGAAATAATCGGTTCTGGTAGACAAGTAACTGGTATCTGTGGACAAGAAATTGTTGGTGAAGTTTTATCTGGTTTAAATGGTTCAGTCCAAAGATCAGAAAACTGGTCTGTTGAAAGATTAGTTGGTGGTGAACAACAACCAACAGGATTTTGGTCACAAAAAGAATTAGTTGGTGAAATCACAAGATTACCACGTGTATTACCATTTGTATCAAAATCAAGACAAGAATTAGAAAATATAATGAACTTTGTTGAACAATGTCCAACTGATTTATCATTATATTGTTTATTAAATGGTCAATTAAGACAATCAACAACAAGAAATCAAACAACTGGTTTATTTAGAGGTTATACATTATTAAATGGTGAACAAAGAATGAGACAAATAGAAGAACCAGTAACTGTTCAAGGTGTTGAAGAAAAACAAAGACCAGTATGGTTTGTATTTGGTGGTATGAATGTAGATGAATGGAAAATGGAAATGATGATGAATGGTAAATCAGAAATGATGAAATTAGAATTATTCCGTAGATCAGTATTAAAATCTAATGAAGTATTGAGACCATTTGGTATTGATATTTTAGATGTTATTTATGCTAAACCACAACAACAACAACAACAACAACAACAACAACAACAAGAATCAATAATAAAATCATTTGTTGGTTTAACTGTATGTCATATTGCTTTAATTGATTGTTTAAGAACAATTGGTATTACTGCTGAAGGTATGATTGGTCATTCAATTTATGGTGAATTAGCTTGCGCTTATGCTGATAATTGTTTAACACATGAACAAACATTATTATGTTCATATTATTTGGCTAAATCAATTGTACAAACATTAGATAATCAACAATTAGAAAATATTAGAAATAATAATAAAATGGTTAGAGTATGTGATTTAACATGGGAACAATTAAAAGTTAAATTACCAACTGGTATTGTACCAGTATGTTTTGATTCAGTTGATCAAATTGTTTTAAATGGACCAGTTAATTTAATGAATGATTTAATTAGAAAATTCAAATTGGAAGGTATTCATTACAGAGAATTATCATATTCTGATTATTCATGTTATTATTTACATTCAACATTTATTCAAACAACTGTATTACCAGTATATAGAAAATATTTAGAAACATTAAAAATTGTACCAAAACAAACATCATCTAAATGGATTTCAACTTCATTTAACACAACAACAACAACTACTACTACTACAACCACTGTTACTAATGGTTTAGGTAAATGGGAATTTTCAGTTGATTATTTATTGAACACTTTATCAAATCCAGTATTTTTCTATCACGCTTTAAAATATGTACCAAATAATGCTGTTGTTATTGAAATTTCACCAAGATCATGTTTACAAACATTATTAAGAAAATCATTACAACCACAACAACAACAAAGAGTAGTTGTTTTACCATTAATGCCAAACTATGTTCAAGAACAACAACAACAACAACAACCAAGACAATTAAATGTATCAGTCAACACAAGTGAATTAGAACACTTTTTAGTTCAATTAGGTAGATTATGCGTAGAATATGTTTATGGTTTAGATTTAGTTAAATTATATGTACCATGTCAATTTGTTGAAACTGTTTACCCAGTACCAATTACTCAACAATTGTATCAACAATTAGTTAAATTAAATATTCAACCATTAACTGGTTTGTTTGTTTTATCACACGAACAAGTTGATATTCAATCATTCAGATATACAATTGATGTTGATTCATTATTAGAAAAAGAATCATTTTTATTAGGACATCAATTAAATGGTCGTGTATTATATCCAACAACTGGTTATTTATATTTAGTATGGAAATCATTTGCTCAATTATGCGGATCACCAATGACTGGTAGAACAACAACAACTAGTGTTCCAGTTGAAAGACAAGTTCAACAATTATTAGAATCAAGATCATTTGGTGGTGTTGAAGTTGAAGAATTCTTACCATCAGTTGTATTTGAAAATGTTCAATTTTATCGTGCTACTGTTTTACGTGAACAACAATTTTATCAACAACAACAACAACAACAACATGTTGCTGGTAATGGTGTTAGACGAGTTTTATTTCAAGTTAATATTGAACCAAGAACTGGTTTATTTGAATTAGTTGAAGGTAAAAATTTAATTGTTAATGGTCGTATTTATGTACCAACTGTTGTTGATACAACAGTTTTAGGACAAAAAACATCATCAGTTTTAGTTGGTGGTGTTGAACAACAACAATTTATTGGTGGTGAATTTGTTCAAGTACAACCAGTTAGTTCAAGATTATTTGGTGGTGAATGGCAATTAGTAAACAATGTTGTTGATATGACAAGAGAAGAAATTTATTCAAGATTAAGATCATTTGGTTATGAATATAATGGTGAATTTCAATCAATTAAAAGAGTTAATTTACAATCATCACAAGGTGATTTAGTATGGACTGGTAAATGGATACCATTTTTAGATGCCATGTTACAAATGAACATTTTAGTTCAACAATTAGAACAACAAAGATCTACTTTAGTTCGTAGAGAAGGATTATTATTACCAACTAGAATTCGTTCAATTAGAATTCAATTACCACAACAAGAACAATTTAGATTAGTAAAATCAAATGTTTATCCATGTGTTTATGATCAAGTTAAAAATAGAACTAGTTGTGGTTTTGTTGAAATTGTTGGTTTAGAATTGACACCAGTTGTTTTACCAAGAGGACAATATTATCCATCTATTTTATCAGTTAAACCAAGAATTGAAGCTGGTATTGAATATGGTATTGAATCACCATTAAGAACATTTGAAGCATTAAAAATGTTTTAGAAACTTTGGTTGAACAAGAAACAAGATCGAGAATTGTATCATCAAGAGTTGGTCAAGTACCACAAGAATTAAGATTAAATTCAGAACAAACTTATTTAATTGTTGGTGGTTTAGATTGTGAATTTGGTTTAGATTTAGCTCAATGGTGTTGTGAAAATGGTGCTCGTTATTTAATTTTAACTACATCAAGATTAAACAATACTGTTGTTGATGAAAAACAAACAGCTAGATTAAACGTTTTACAAAGCAAATATAATGTTCAAATAAAATTAGTTTCATCAGTTGATTTGAAAGATCAAGTTTTATGTTCATTATTTTTAAGACAAGCAGCTAAAATGACATCACAATTAGATGCTAGAATTGGTGGTATTTTCTATTTAAATGGTTTATTCTATGAACAACAACAACAACAACAACAACAACAACAAAAACAAACAGAAACAACTCCAATTGAAGGATCAAGCTTGTTTAAATGTTTAGTTAATTTGGATAAATGCACAAGAGAAATGGTTGATGTTATGCCAGAAAATGGTTTATTTGTTGTATTTACTAATCAACAAACAACTCAAGTACAATCATCAGTAGTAAGAAGATCAAATGATGTTTTTGTTCAATTAGTTGAAAGATTAGTTGAATCAAGACGTAATGTTTATTCAAGACATGGTTTAAATGTTGATTTAAATGTATTATTATCAGGCAAAGATGGAAAAATTGTTGATTTTGAATTATTAAGACAATTCTTAATTAAATCAATTCAAGTAACATTTTTATGTCAACAACAACAACAACAACAACAACAAAAAGAAGAACAATTATTAAACGAAAGAAATGTATTTGAATATGAATACAATTTATCAAATGTTGAATCAACAACAACAACAACAACAACACCAGTTAATTATTTAATGCCAAAAAGAATAATTGAAAAATTAAATAATGTTGAATTAGTTCAATTTGATGAACAAGGAAAACAAGTTGTTCCATTATTTGTTATTCATCCAATTGAAGGACATGTAAACATGTTAAGAACATGGGCTAGACAAATAAATGTACCAGTTTTTGGTTTACAATTTACTTTTGATGTTTTAAATAATTGTAAAACAATTGAACAATTAGCTAACTATTATTGGCAACAAATTGAATTATTATTTCCACATTTAGAACAAGTTAGTTTATGTGGTCATTCATTTGGTGTACCAGTTGCATTTGAAATGTCTTTAAAAAGAATAAATAAAATAAATTCATTAGTTTTATTAGATTCTGGTTTGACAAGAACATTTTTAAATGGTGCATTTACTAATGTTGAACAATTCAATGAATTTGATGTTTTATACAAATTCTATCAACAATATGTCAATAAACAATCCAATGTTAGAATTGGTCAAGAACAATTTTATCAACAATTAGCTAATTTATTTACATTTGAACAACGTGTTAGATTTGTTGTTGAACAATTAATTCAAAATTCAAAATTTAATTTTGATTTAGTTGATTTAGAACAAGCTTTACGTTCATTTGTAAACAAAATTAGAATGTCTTTGGAATATGTACCAAGAGAACAATTAAGATTAAATGAAGTTTTAGTTGTTAAAACATTACCAATTGAACATTTTGACCAAGTATTTGCTTTTCAACAAACTCAAGATTTAGTTGATGAAGCTCTTTTTGGTTTAACAAATGTTTTTGGTGGTAAATTGCAAGTCAAAGTTGTAACTGTTGATCAAAGACAATTCTTAGAAGGTGAAAATGGTCAAAGAGTTGCTTCATTTTTAAACAGATTTTTAGTCAGATATTTCTAAAATATCAATTTATTTTAAAAAAAGCATTTTTAATTTTTGATTATGTTTTCATTTTTTAGTTTTTTTAACTTTTTATAACTTAGACTTACTTTTTCCACTTGATTTTTATTATTTTTTTATTTAATAAAAAATTTTATTAAAAATAATATCATTCTTTCATTTTTCTTAAACCAATTTAATTTGAAACAAGTACATTCAAAGCTTTTGAATTTATTTATCGTTGGCTTTGTTTTTTTTATAATTTATTATTAAAATTACACTTTTAGAACAAGACTACTACAATTTTCTCCCCGTCTTTGTCTCATTTTTTTTTTTAAATGAAAACTTTGACTTAAGCTTTTTTATTATTTTTATTTTACTTAATTAGACTATTTTTATTTAAATAAAAATTTATTTAAAATTGCAAAATTTTTACTTAATATACATCAACTTTAATTTTTTTGATTGATTTCAAATTTTTACTCAATTTATATTTTATAATATTTAATTAAAAATATCAAACAAAAAATTTATTGAACTAATTTCAAAAAAATTTCCTCAAATATAATTTTATTTTAATTATTTAAAATTATCAAGATTATTTTAAAAAAGTTTTTTAAACTGGTACCTTAACATTATTTTCAAATTTATCTAAATTTTTGGTCCAAATTATTAGATATTTACCTTTAAATCAAATCAATTATAAATTGAAAAAAAAGCTTAGACAATTTCCTCAAAAAATATCAAGCAAAATTTTTCTAATGAGTTAAATTAAAAAATTTGAAATTTAATTGAGATAAGCTTCTAATCTTAATCACAATTCTGAAATTTCTAAAAGAACAAAGTTAAAAAATTTAAAAAAAAGCTAAAGCTTTGTCACCACACACGTTTTTAATTTTTACAAATTATATGCTATATTTTTTTATAAAATAAATCTCGAGATTTTTAAAAAGCTTAATAAAAACAGACCGAGAGGATTTTTAAAATTTATAAAATAAAACACTGTGTATAGTTTATTATATAATTTAGTATCGAATAAAAATGAATAATAAGAAACATCAAAAATCGTGTTTTTTTTTTTTGATAATTCATGAATTTTTTTTTAATTTTTAGTCCTGAAAAAATTGACGTTTTAAAAAAAATTTACAGTATAAAATGAATGCAAATTAACAATTATTAATATCATATTTTAAAATTCTAAAATTTTAAATCTTTTTAAAACTTTTAAAAAACTTTTAAACTTTAAAAACCTTTATCCTAATCAAAAATGATGTCTCAACAACAACAACACTTAGAACAACAACAAGGTAGAATTGGTTTGATTCAAGAAAAAATCCACCAAATTGGTCAACAAGTCCCAAAAACCATGGAACAACAACACATTGGTCAACCAAAATGCCAAGTTGCTCAACCATGTGTTTCAGTTAAATCAGTTGAACAAGGTAAACAACAAGAACAAGAATTATGTTGGGAAAAAAAATCACCAAAATTCGAAACCATGAGACAAATTAGAGAATTATTAGCTCAAGTTCAAGGTATGGTTCCATTCACTCATGAAAAACCAGAAGAATGCAAACAACAACAACAACAATTACAAGGTGGTAAACAATGCCAAATGGAAAAACCAGTTCAACACGAACAAATGATGAAACAAATCAGAGAAATCCAAAGTCAAATCCAAGAAATCAGCATGTTTGGTTTACCAACCACTCAACACCAAATTAGACAATCACCAAGACCAGAAACCTTCGGTTGGGAAAAAAGATGTGAACAAGAAGAAACCATGAGACAAATCAGAGATTTGTTGACCCAAGTTCAAGATATGGTTTTATTCATCCAAGAACAACCAGAATTATTCAAACAACAACAACAACAACAACAACAACAACAAACTGTTAAACCAACCCAATGGGAAAGATTTGTTGACTTCGAGCAAGAACAATTAATGAGACAAATCAGAGACATCCAAACTCACATTCAAGAAATCACCAAAACCGAACAACCAAGATTAACCAAACCACAACAACAACAACAACAACAACCACAACAACCACAACAAATCAAAACAACAAAACCAGAAGAATTATGCTTAGAAAAAAGAGTTCAACAACAACAACAACAACACTTACCAACCCCAGTTGTTCAACAAAAATTACAACAACACTTAGAACAACCAAAACAACAACAACAAGTTTGCCAACAACAACAACAAGTTTGTCAACAACAACAACAACAACAAGTTTGCCAACAACAACAACAACAAGTTGGTCAACAACAAAAACAACAAATCTGCCAACACTTGAAAGAACAAAAACCACAATTCGAAATCATGCCAGTTGAACAATTTTTCGGTGGTGAATGGCAAACAATTAAACAACAACAACAACCATGCGAACAAACCTGGGGCAAACAAGTCTTTATCTATGAAAGAAGACAATTGATTGTTAAATTGATCCAACAAGTCAGAATCTTAGAAGATTTATTAGTTGAACAAGAATTAGAAACTGTTAGCACACCATTCAGAATTGGTCAATTCCAATTTCAATTAGTTAAACAATTAATTGAACAAATCAAAAAACAATTTGTTGAAATTGAATCATGCATTGGTAAATACGGATGGGAATTACCAACTGAACAACAACAACCAGTATTCGAATTTGTTCAAAAACAAAAAAAAATCTTCCAATTGTTGAAACAACAAGTTGAACAAATCGAAAAAATGTTTTTCCCAACTCAAACCTACGAAACCTTGATGCAATTACCAAGAGTTGAATTCTACTATAAACAACAAGTTCAAGAATTATTAGAAAAAGTCAGAGAATTCAAATTATTAGGACAAGAATTCGTCTACTACACTCAACAAGAAATCCAATTCAGAATTCAACCAGTTAAACAACAAACCAGAGATGAATTATTCACCACTGAACCAACTGGTCAATACAAATTATACAGCTTAATGAGCTTACCAATCTTCTATGCTGAAGAAGAAACCTTTGGCGGTAAACAAATGGAACAAGAAAAAGTTGCTCCATTGAGAAGACAATTAGAAGAATTACAATTAGCCAAAGACGAATTAGAAATGAGATTATACGAAACCGACAAAAAAGTTGAACAATACAGACGTCAAATTGAATTATTAGAACAATACCCAGTTGAACAACAATACAGATGTGAATTAACCTCACAATACACAAAACCAGAAGGTGAATTGATCAAAATTACCTTGAAACAACACCAACCAACCTTCGGTGGTCACCAAACACAAAAAACCTACTTTTAAATTTCTAAACTGATATTAATTTTATTAGTTTTTATTTTATTTAATTATTAGTTTTAGACTTTTATTTATTAATATTTGATTGTTTTAAATTTTAACTTTAGTTTAAACATTAAAGTTATTTTTAAAATAAAGTTTTAGATTTTAAAAAAATTTATTTTTTTAATTTATTTTTTGTTTAAAAACAAGTATTTAATAATCTCTTAAATTCAAAATTCCAATATTCTTTTCCAAAACAAAAATACAAAGCTTAATAAATTTTAATTTCAATTTAAAGAATAAATAATATTAATTATTTGCAGAAATCTTTAATCTTTTAATTTTTAAAACTTTAAAAACTTTCGATTTTATATAATATAATATTTCTTTTTATATTCAAGCAAAATTTTAAATTTATGGTTATAAGAAAGCAGAAAGTTTTAAATTTTATTTAATATGCTATTTGCTATTTCAAACAAAACATTATCAAAACATATATTATCTTTTCTTCCTCAATTTAATCAGTTAAGTTTTTTTCAAATATTTTCCACCAGTCCATTTCAATTCTAGAAAATTCTTTTCGATAAAAAGATAAAATAATTTTCAATTTTTGATTTATTAAAAATTTCTATTAAATATGATTAAATTAAATTTTTTCCTTATTAAATAATGGTAAAATTCAAAGAATTAAGGCATTTTGTAAAATTTTAAAGCCAATAAAATAAAGCTAAAGAGTTTAAATAATTTTATTAAAAAAACAAAAGCTTAAGTCCTTTTTTTTTTAATTTAGCTCTTTTAGTTAAAATTAAAATACAATAGCTTAGCAAAATAATTTGCAACTGAAATAAAGAAAAAATATGAATAATAGAGCATTTAAAAAAAAATTACAATAGAGAAATAAATGATGATCATGTTTTTTATTGTTTCTTCTATTCGAGCAAAAAGTTAGATGATTGAAAAAAATTTAAAAATAGTGATTATTTTTAACTGTTTTATTCAAATTTTATTTTTAATTCAATTTAATCATGTTTTTTTCATTAAAAACTTTTCTTTCAAATTTCATGAATATTTTTCATGTTTTTTTTTTTTTTATTTTATTTGCGTAAAATAAATGAAAAAAAATGTGAATTTTAAGATTGCTTTGATATAAAAAGAGTTAAAATTCAAAATTTTTTTTAATATCATTTACCAGGAAAAATTTTTAATTTCAAAATTTTTTAAATTCTAATTAATAAAGCTTATAATTTTATTTTATTTTAGATCTTTTTTAAAAAACCTTTGTTATTTATTTATTTTATTGTTAACTTATTTATTTATTAAAAATGTACGGAAAAAATTTAAGAAATGTTTCAAATGAAGTTCAAAACGTTTTACCAACAATGAACGTCTTGGAAGGTGTTGTCAGTGGTGTAAGACAAGGTTTATCTGGTGAAGTTGGAGAAAGAAAAGTCGGTAACCAATATGTTGTTAGAGGTGAACAAGTAAGTAATGTAGTTGGTCGTGAATACAATGGTCAATATTCTGAAAAAAACGAAAATTTTGTTGGAGTTGCTGGTGACATTACTGTTAAAAAAGTTGTTGAAACAGCTTTAAATGAAGTAAATAAAAAATGGGGTTTTGATTTCGAAAAAGTCCATGGTACTGAAATGGTTGGTTCTGGTAGACAAGTAACTGGTACTGAAATAATCGGTTCTGGTAGACAAGTAACTGGTATCTGTGGACAAGAAATTGTTGGTGAAGTTTTATCTGGTTTAAATGGTTCAGTCCAAAGATCAGAAAACTGGTCTGTTGAAAGATTAGTTGGTGGTGAACAACAACCAACAGGATTTTGGTCACAAAAAGAATTAGTTGGTGAAATCACAAGATTACCACGTGTATTACCATTTGTATCAAAATCAAGACAAGAATTAGAAAATATAATGAACTTTGTTGAACAATGTCCAACTGATTTATCATTATATTGTTTATTAAATGGTCAATTAAGACAATCAACAACAAGAAATCAAACAACTGGTTTATTTAGAGGTTATACATTATTAAATGGTGAACAAAGAATGAGACAAATAGAAGAACCAGTAACTGTTCAAGGTGTTGAAGAAAAACAAAGACCAGTATGGTTTGTATTTGGTGGTATGAATGTAGATGAATGGAAAATGGAAATGATGATGAATGGTAAATCAGAAATGATGAAATTAGAATTATTCCGTAGATCAGTATTAAAATCTAATGAAGTATTGAGACCATTTGGTATTGATATTTTAGATGTTATTTATGCTAAACCACAACAACAACAACAACAACAACAACAACAACAACAAGAATCAATAATAAAATCATTTGTTGGTTTAACTGTATGTCATATTGCTTTAATTGATTGTTTAAGAACAATTGGTATTACTGCTGAAGGTATGATTGGTCATTCAATTTATGGTGAATTAGCTTGCGCTTATGCTGATAATTGTTTAACACATGAACAAACATTATTATGTTCATATTATTTGGCTAAATCAATTGTACAAACATTAGATAATCAACAATTAGAAAATATTAGAAATAATAATAAAATGGTTAGAGTATGTGATTTAACATGGGAACAATTAAAAGTTAAATTACCAACTGGTATTGTACCAGTATGTTTTGATTCAGTTGATCAAATTGTTTTAAATGGACCAGTTAATTTAATGAATGATTTAATTAGAAAATTCAAATTGGAAGGTATTCATTACAGAGAATTATCATATTCTGATTATTCATGTTATTATTTACATTCAACATTTATTCAAACAACTGTATTACCAGTATATAGAAAATATTTAGAAACATTAAAAATTGTACCAAAACAAACATCATCTAAATGGATTTCAACTTCATTTAACACAACAACAACAACTACTACTACTACAACCACTGTTACTAATGGTTTAGGTAAATGGGAATTTTCAGTTGATTATTTATTGAACACTTTATCAAATCCAGTATTTTTCTATCACGCTTTAAAATATGTACCAAATAATGCTGTTGTTATTGAAATTTCACCAAGATCATGTTTACAAACATTATTAAGAAAATCATTACAACCACAACCACAACAACAACAACAACAACAAAGAGTAGTTGTTTTACCATTAATGCCAAACTATGTTCAAGAACAACAACAACAACAACAACCAAGACAATTAAATGTATCAGTCAACACAAGTGAATTAGAACACTTTTTAGTTCAATTAGGTAGATTATGCGTAGAATATGTTTATGGTTTAGATTTAGTTAAATTATATGTACCATGTCAATTTGTTGAAACTGTTTACCCAGTACCAATTACTCAACAATTGTATCAACAATTAGTTAAATTAAATATTCAACCATTAACTGGTTTGTTTGTTTTATCACACGAACAAGTTGATATTCAATCATTCAGATATACAATTGATGTTGATTCATTATTAGAAAAAGAATCATTTTTATTAGGACATCAATTAAATGGTCGTGTATTATATCCAACAACTGGTTATTTATATTTAGTATGGAAATCATTTGCTCAATTATGCGGATCACCAATGACTGGTAGAACAACAACAACTAGTGTTCCAGTTGAAAGACAAGTTCAACAATTATTAGAATCAAGATCATTTGGTGGTGTTGAAGTTGAAGAATTCTTACCATCAGTTGTATTTGAAAATGTTCAATTTTATCGTGCTACTGTTTTACGTGAACAACAATTTTATCAACAACAACAACAACAACAACATGTTGCTGGTAATGGTGTTAGACGAGTTTTATTTCAAGTTAATATTGAACCAAGAACTGGTTTATTTGAATTAGTTGAAGGTAAAAATTTAATTGTTAATGGTCGTATTTATGTACCAACTGTTGTTGATACAACAGTTTTAGGACAAAAAACATCATCAGTTTTAGTTGGTGGTGTTGAACAACAACAATTTATTGGTGGTGAATTTGTTCAAGTACAACCAGTTAGTTCAAGATTATTTGGTGGTGAATGGCAATTAGTAAACAATGTTGTTGATATGACAAGAGAAGAAATTTATTCAAGATTAAGATCATTTGGTTATGAATATAATGGTGAATTTCAATCAATTAAAAGAGTTAATTTACAATCATCACAAGGTGATTTAGTATGGACTGGTAAATGGATACCATTTTTAGATGCCATGTTACAAATGAACATTTTAGTTCAACAATTAGAACAACAAAGATCTACTTTAGTTCGTAGAGAAGGATTATTATTACCAACTAGAATTCGTTCAATTAGAATTCAATTACCACAACAAGAACAATTTAGATTAGTAAAATCAAATGTTTATCCATGTGTTTATGATCAAGTTAAAAATAGAACTAGTTGTGGTTTTGTTGAAATTGTTGGTTTAGAATTGACACCAGTTGTTTTACCAAGAGGACAATATTATCCATCTATTTTATCAGTTAAACCAAGAATTGAAGCTGGTATTGAATATGGTATTGAATCACCATTAAGAACATTTGAAGCATTAAAAAATGTTTTAGAAACTTTGGTTGAACAAGAAACAAGATCGAGAATTGTATCATCAAGAGTTGGTCAAGTACCACAAGAATTAAGATTAAATTCAGAACAAACTTATTTAATTGTTGGTGGTTTAGATTGTGAATTTGGTTTAGATTTAGCTCAATGGTGTTGTGAAAATGGTGCTCGTTATTTAATTTTAACTACATCAAGATTAAACAATACTGTTGTTGATGAAAAACAAACAGCTAGATTAAACGTTTTACAAAGCAAATATAATGTTCAAATAAAATTAGTTTCATCAGTTGATTTGAAAGATCAAGTTTTATGTTCATTATTTTTAAGACAAGCAGCTAAAATGACATCACAATTAGATGCTAGAATTGGTGGTATTTTCTATTTAAATGGTTTATTCTATGAACAACAACAACAACAACAACAACAACAACAAAAACAAACAGAAACAACTCCAATTGAAGGATCAAGCTTGTTTAAATGTTTAGTTAATTTGGATAAATGCACAAGAGAAATGGTTGATGTTATGCCAGAAAATGGTTTATTTGTTGTATTTACTAATCAACAAACAACTCAAGTACAATCATCAGTAGTAAGAAGATCAAATGATGTTTTTGTTCAATTAGTTGAAAGATTAGTTGAATCAAGACGTAATGTTTATTCAAGACATGGTTTAAATGTTGATTTAAATGTATTATTATCAGGCAAAGATGGAAAAATTGTTGATTTTGAATTATTAAGACAATTCTTAATTAAATCAATTCAAGTAACATTTTTATGTCAACAACAACAACAACAACAACAACAAAAAGAAGAACAATTATTAAACGAAAGAAATGTATTTGAATATGAATACAATTTATCAAATGTTGAATCAACAACAACAACAACAACAACACCAGTTAATTATTTAATGCCAAAAAGAATAATTGAAAAATTAAATAATGTTGAATTAGTTCAATTTGATGAACAAGGAAAACAAGTTGTTCCATTATTTGTTATTCATCCAATTGAAGGACATGTAAACATGTTAAGAACATGGGCTAGACAAATAAATGTACCAGTTTTTGGTTTACAATTTACTTTTGATGTTTTAAATAATTGTAAAACAATTGAACAATTAGCTAACTATTATTGGCAACAAATTGAATTATTATTTCCACATTTAGAACAAGTTAGTTTATGTGGTCATTCATTTGGTGTACCAGTTGCATTTGAAATGTCTTTAAAAAGAATAAATAAAATAAATTCATTAGTTTTATTAGATTCTGGTTTGACAAGAACATTTTTAAATGGTGCATTTACTAATGTTGAACAATTCAATGAATTTGATGTTTTATACAAATTCTATCAACAATATGTCAATAAACAATCCAATGTTAGAATTGGTCAAGAACAATTTTATCAACAATTAGCTAATTTATTTACATTTGAACAACGTGTTAGATTTGTTGTTGAACAATTAATTCAAAATTCAAAATTTAATTTTGATTTAGTTGATTTAGAACAAGCTTTACGTTCATTTGTAAACAAAATTAGAATGTCTTTGGAATATGTACCAAGAGAACAATTAAGATTAAATGAAGTTTTAGTTGTTAAAACATTACCAATTGAACATTTTGACCAAGTATTTGCTTTTCAACAAACTCAAGATTTAGTTGATGAAGCTCTTTTTGGTTTAACAAATGTTTTTGGTGGTAAATTGCAAGTCAAAGTTGTAACTGTTGATCAAAGACAATTCTTAGAAGGTGAAAATGGTCAAAGAGTTGCTTCATTTTTAAACAGATTTTTAGTCAGAAATTTTTAAATTTTTTATTAGTTTATTATTTACTTAAAACTGTTTTAACTTGAAAAATTTTTTTTAATATTAGATTTTAGTAAAATAAATTTATTTTAGTTTTAAATCTATTTCCTCAATTTTAGCACTTAATAATTTCCAAAAAATTACTTTTAATTTTTTCTTGTTTTGAACAGAAAATCGTTTTTTTTAACGTTTTTATAATTCAACCCTGAGCCATATTTATCAAAACATTTAAAAAATTAATCGTTGTTTTTAGATCTAAAAATTAAATTGTTTAAAAAAATTCTAAAACCCATAAATGAAAAAAAATTAATGCTCTTTTTAAAAACTATTGTATCAAAACTTTAAAAAAATGTATCAAAAAATTAAATAAATGGATTTTTTTTCTTTTTTAATTATAAAACTTTTTATTTGAATAAGCCACATAGTAATTGCATATACAATTTTACTTCTAGTTCACTCCTGAAACGCTACTTGCTTCTATAGGTGGTAATTTAGGACTTTTTGTGCTTTTTTGAAACAATAAAACTTATTTTTTTTATCATTTTTAACTTAATTACAGTTAAAAAAAAATATTTTTTATTTAGCTATCAAATAAATGATGAGCTCAAAAAGGATATAAACTTTATAAAAAAAAAGCTTAAAATTTAATCAATCAAGCTTATTTTGAATCAAATTAGATTAAATTTTTTGCCTACATTTAATAATTGTTTTTAAACTAAATCATCTAAAAATGTTTTAAAAATTTTAATAAAATATTTAAAAGCTATAAGAGCAATTTTAGAAAAATCTGTTAAGAAAATAAGCCATTATGGACATGAAAGACTGCCTCTTAAAAGTTTATCAAATTTGTCTATAAAGTTATTTGGTGATTTTGCTTCTATATCCTCGTTTGATAGTTTATTCCTAGTTATAAAAATATTAAATAAAATAATTCGCTCGAATTTTGATTAGATTGATAAAAGATTTTTTATGGGCCGTATTAAAATAATAATTTTTATTACTTAAAAAGAAAAATATTTTGATATCAAAAAATAATAAATGTTTGATTAAAATCGAAAAAAAAATAACTGTAACCAGGAATTGTAAACATAAACATTCTTTTAATTCACAGAACATTTTTTATTCAAAAAGAAAATGGAATTTAAATAAAATAAAATTTAAAAAAAAAACTTTTGAAAATTTAAATTATTAAAACTAAATAAAGAAAATTTTGATGCTTTTAGAGCCATTTAGCGTTTGTTAAATTCTAAATGTAATTATCAACCATAGTAACTAGATTTAAATAAAAACAAAAAACAACATTTAATTTAAGAATTAAAGATTTAATGCGAGTCTGTATTTTTTTAGTCCCCACTTACTGGATTTTAAACCAATAATTAGTCTATAAATAATTTAGAAAATGTATGTATATGTTTTTATTTAAATGTATTTATAATTAACAAATTAATTAACTATAAATAAGGCTTTAAGTAAAAGTATTTTCTTAAAAGAAAAATATTTTAAGTTGAAAGAAATGTTTTCTCTTTTTCAAAAAAAAAAAAATCCTAACGCAAGTAAAAAGCTTCTATTTTCTTCCTGGTATAAATGATCTTTTACTAAAATTTGATTTATAAAGCTTTTCCTTCAAATGGAAATCAATTTATAAATAAAGAAAATAAAAAAAGATACAAAGTAAAAAATATAATAAAAGAATGGGCTTTATCCAGCACAGCTCATGGAGTTGGGTATTAAATTAATTCAAAAAATTTCAAAATTTAAAAAGTATTAATTAAATAAATTAAAGAAATATTGCAAGATCAAATAATACTTTATTAAGAATTATTTGGACTATATTTCTTTTAGCCAGCATTGGATACTGTTCTTATCTTTTAATTGCAATCATAGTTGATTTTTGCAAATTTGAAGTAATCACATCAATAAGTATAATAAATGAACCACAACCAACTTTTCCGGCAGTTGTTATATGCAATTTAAATGCTTACGATGGAGCTGTCATAAAAGAAATTGTAGAAAATATACTTAAAAACGAAAGTATAAGAACAGAAGATTTCAATGAAGCAAGAGAATATGTTGATTTTTCATATGAAGCAGCTAAATCTAATATGGAATATTATAATGATCAAAAATCGTTGGTTGATAGTGGCTTTTTTTTGGAACAAATGTTAATTAGTTGTAGATATCAAGGTATTAAATGTACAACTAATGATTTTTATTCTTTCTATGATAGCAAATATGGGAATTGTTATAGATTCAACGGTGGTAAAGTTGGAGACTTTCTTGAAAACATAACTGAAAGACCTTTAAAAAAATCGCATAAATCAGGCTGGGAAAATGGTTTGCAATTAGAACTTTTTGTTGGAAATCCAGAGAATCAGCAAATTTTTACCTATAAAGCTGGTGTTCGTGTCATAGTGCATAATCAAAGTGTAGTATCATATCCTGAAGATGAAGGCATTGATGTAGCAACAGGCTTACAAACCAATATAGCTATTTTAAGAACATTCATAAATAAAATATCAGATCCTTACAGTGATTGTATAGATGAATTCACACCAAATATTTATATACAAAATAATATATTGAAAAAAATGTTTGAAATTTACAAAGTATCAATATACAATCAAAATACATGTTTCAAAATATGTGTTCAAGAGTATATTTTTCAAAATTGTAGTTGTTATGATACAAGTTTACCATTACCATTAAATATTATTAAAGATAAAAATTGTTTTTCTTATAAGCAAATAAAATGCAAACAAGAATCTGCTTTAAATTATTATAATAATGAAGAAGAAAGTCAAAAATGTTCTGAAAATTGTCCAATAGAGTGTACTAAGATTTTGTATGATTATAAACAATCAATAGCTTCGTATCCAATCAATTGGTATACAAATATATTAAAAAGTCATGACAGTTTTTATCATTTTTTTGGAATTTATAATAATAATGATAACATGACGAGAAGAGAAACAGCCAGGAGAAGAATATTACTTAGGCCAAGGAATAGGTTAAGGCTTTCGAATCAAAATAAAATCGCTAATAATAGTGATTTTAATTATGAAGATAATTATTCAAATAGTAGTGATATTAATTATGGAGATAATTCAAAAAATAACGATTATTATGATAACATTGATTCTTCAACAAAAGAAAATTTAAGCCTTGACATAATTAAACAAAGTATTTTAATGTTAAACGTATTTTACCAAGACACCAGTTATACTCTTATATCAGAATCTCCAAAAGTAACACCAGAATCTTTGTTGGCGAATATTGGTGGAAATTTAGGTCTGTTTGTTGGCATCAGTTTTTTAAGTTTTATTGAAACTATTGAAATTCTGTTTTATGTGTCATATTTGTTTATTAAAAATATTTAGATTTAGATAAATAAAATGATATAGATAATTAATCACTAGTCGTTTCAAAGGTGTTTTTAACAATATTGAATCTTAAAAGGAATAAAATAATAATACTATAATTAAAAAAAAAACAGAAATAAAAGAGATTTTATAGTAAAAATTTTTAGTCAGTTGTTTTAAGCTTTATTGAAATATGCTAACTCATTTTTATATCATCTGCTTATTTGTAAAAATAAAAATTTTCTAAAAACAATTAAATATTTTATTTAAATAAATAAAAAAAAAAATTAAATTTACAATTTCAAAACTTGATATCTTCGTTTATAACAAAACGAGTGTTAAATTCAGAATTATAATTTTGATAAGTGTACTTTTTAGAAAAGCTAGAATGTTTGCTAGTTAATCTAGCATTATCAGAATATAATGAATATTCACTGTTGTTGTTTGAGTTGTTTAATATTGCCTTAGTCCTTTTAAAAAACTGATTCTAAATCTTATTATTAATAAGATAATATTTAATTTTTTTAATTTTTAGTAATTTAATAATTAAAAAAAACTAATAATATTTTATAAAAGAAGGGAACGGAATTATACCGATAACATTTCGATAATGAAAAATTTTATAATAACTCAATTTTTTTTTATTATCATTTTATAAATATCCATAGAAACTACACAAAAATAAAAATTAAATTGTTGCATCTTTTCTAAAAAAATTTGGTCAGGTGGTAAAAATTGACATAAAAGATAAAAGACAATAAATATTTAATAGATAATAGATAATTTTATAAAAAATAAATTTGTTATTCAATTTAATCAAGCTTCACCACTGTAATTGATTCTTGTGAAGATTATAGCGATCACAAGCCAAATTTCAGCTGAACTTGTAATTGAGTCTAATACATCAGATCAAGAAAAAAAAGACCAAGAAAATCAGGCTATGGCTAAAATCATTCTTGGAAGAAAAAAAATTTCTAGTTCAAATTAAAATGATTTAAAAATTTGGAAAAATCACTCAAGGAACAGCCACATCAAAAAACAATTAAAGCTTGCAGCCAACAAAATAATATAAAATAGGTTTAAAAAAATTGAAAAAAAATGTCAACAATCTTATTTTATCTTGCAAAACGATAGAAACAAATTAATTGCAACAACCCAACTATACTCGCTATTGAATTTGATAAAAAATGTACATTCACTGAACACTTCAAAAAAATTCTTGGTAAGAATTCATCAACGTGAATTTTCAAGTATACGTAATTGTATATTAAAGCTATTATTTATAAAATAAAATTCTAATAAAAAAGTATTCTATTGTAAGCTAATTTCTAATAAAGATATTTAAAAATCGTTTAACTAATTTTTTCATTTCTTCAATCCTAAACATGGCTAAATGAATAGTTTCCACTAGATGTTCAGTGCAAACCACAACCCAACGTCAAGAGAAGTTTTATTTGTTAAAAAATTACCAATTGAACATTTTGACCAAGTATTTGCTTTTCAACAAACTCAAGATTTAGTTGATGAAGCTCTTTTTGGTTTAACAAATGTTTTTGGTGGTAAATTGCAAGTCAAAGTTGTAACTGTTGATCAAAGACAATTCTTAGAAGGTGAAAATGGTCAAAGAGTTGCTTCATTTTTAAACAGATTTTTAGTCAGAAATTTTTAAATTTTTTATTAGTTTATTATTTACTTAAAACTTGAACAAGTTTTAACTTGAAATTTTTTTTTTATATTAGAATTTAGTAAAATAAATTATTTTAGACAAATAATTTTTTTAAAGTATTTTTAGAATGCTCTTTTCATTTAATTATTTCTTCAATCATTAAATTTTTAATCATTTTTATAATATAAATATGTTGAAATATTGCAATCATTTTGTTCTCGTTTCGATCACTTTTTTTAATTATTTATATACAGAATTAACTATCTAAAGAAAATGAAATTAGTAACTGAGAATTTTTAAAGAGCTTTAAAAAAACTCAAATATAACTCTTTAGATTCAAATTATATTACAAATTTATCAAACTTAAAACTTCAAAGCTCAATTTAAGAAAATAAACAGGCTTTTGATTTTTATTAAAGCATATATATGTTATCGTATATTTTGATAATACGTAAATATCAAAAGTTACGTAGTTACCCGTAAATATTTACAAAAATAAAATTATCAAAATTTCCTAATTTATTTTTTTTTTTAGTTTTTTACTTAAAAAAGTTTAGGAAATTTCTAAATATACGTAAATATTTAAATAAAATATTATTTTAGATCATTTGTTAGTACACAACAAGTTTGATCCATGGCATCTTGAATTGCATAAAAGATTGGATTTTCGACATCCACAACGATTTGTCATACATTGACTTGTACAATTACATTTGACCATACCTTGACCACCACCAATTGACATTTCATTTACAGCTTGTCTAATACTTTTAATTGTTTTATCAGTTCTAATGCTGACTTCAACTTGGCAATTTTGTAATAAATCGAATGCATTTCGGGAAAATAAATCAGAAAAAACTCCCACTTCACATGCAAGCTCATACAAACTAAAATCATAATCGATATCAATTACTCTGCAAATTATGTTACTGGCTTCAGTTAAACCTCTATCAACGTCTGGAATAGGTAAACTAACAAAATTTCCAATATTTACCTCGGGTAAATAACTTTTACTTCTGGTTCTCATGACTTCAACTCATACTCTTTAGGATCAAATATATCTATGGGACCATATCCTTCATCTTCTTCGCATCCAATTTCATCAGGGCTATACTCATAACCAACAGCATCAAATAATTGCTTAGCAGTTTCAAGCTGTGACCATTCTTCAACTGGTATTGTAGTTGAAGTAAAACCAAGCGGAGTTTCAATACCAAACACTGCCTTGTAAGGTGAACATTTGTTTGCTGTATGATACGAATGGTTCTTTTTTAACTGGACAAATTTTATTCCGATCGACCATTTGGTTGATTTGTTTTCTCTCATCCAAGTATCCAACATTTTTTTTATGTCAGCATTTGCTCTTTCGACGCTTTCTTGTGATTGAGGATGTCTAGCCCTACCATTAATCAAAGATAATTCAGGCCACATTGATTTAAGAGCTAGAATTATTTGATTCCTAAATTCTTTACCATTATCAGATTGTAGAATCAAAGGAACACCAAGTATTGTAAATATATCAAAAAGAAGATCTATATAATAGACTTTTTTCAATTTCTCGATTTACAAATTAAATTGTTTATAAAGGTGTTAAAGTCCACAAATTAAGTAAGAAATTAATGTTTTTTTTTGTATACAAACAATTGTTTTATAAATAAAAAAACAATAGATCAAAATTTGAAATAAATTGAATTTTTATTTTTTTAATTAAATTTAAAAAAAAAAGAAAATAAAGGTGGTAAAATCTTTTTTTAAAGGTTTTGCCTTAAGTTATAATAAAATAACTTTTTTACAATTCTTTTTAATGAAATGATTTAGTTTTTTCAATTACTTAACTTTTAAATTTTAAATATAAATAAAATACTTTTTAACAATCAAGAAAATGAAATCTGTTAGCGTCCTTTCTTCAAATAAAATTGAGCCTACAACTATTTATGAATCTGAAAATTCTAATAAGGCTTCTCCTTTAAATAATCATATAATTCTTAATGGTATAAATGATACTAATAAGATAGGTATAATTTTTTTAAAAATGCAAAACTTAAAAAATAAAAAAATTCTTTTCAAATTGAATTTTTGATCATTTTATTTAATAAATAATTTTAAAAAAGCACAATTTAAAAAAATTTTTATTTAGTTTCAAAAAGATCCGAAAAATTTAAAAACTTTAAAGAAATAATAAAAGAATGGGCACTAACAAGCACAGCTCACGGAATCGGGTTAATATTATTAAATAAGAATTTAGAATAAAAATATAATTATACTATTTATAATAAAGAAATATTGCACGAGCAGATTATATAATATTGAGAATAATATGGTTGATAGTTTTCCTAGCAAGTATCGGTTATTGTTCTTTTTTAGTTATAAAGACGATAATCGCTTATACAAATTACGAAGTGATCACTTCTTCAAATATTATAAACGAAGCACCGTCTGTGTTCCCAGCGGTAGATATTTGTAATTTAAATCCTTACGATGGCACTTATATTCGTAGCCAACTAGAAACTATTTTAAATTTAAATAATATAAAAATGACTAATACAAAAGAACCTCGTGAGTTTGTTGATGAAGCGTTCGAGTTTATAAAATCTGATCTTGAGTCTAAAACTGCTAATCAAATTTATAAGGCTGGTTATTTTTTGGAACAAATGTTAGTCAGTTGTAGATACCAAGGTATCAAATGTACAACTGATGACTTTTATTACTTTTATAATAGTCAGTATGGAAATTGTTACAGATTTAATGGTGGTCTAGTTGGTAAATCAGGCATTTTTAAAGCATCTCCCTTAAAGAAAACAAGAAAATCTGGTTGGAAAAATGGTTTACAATTAGAAATATATGTTGGTGATCCAACTACACAACAACAATATACATTTAAATCTGGAATTAGAGTCACAGTTCATAATCAAAGTGTTATGTCTTTTCCAGAAGAAGAAGGTGTTGATTGTAGTACTGGACAAGTAACTAATATTGGAATTTCAAGATCTTTTATAAATCGATTACCAGAGCCACATAGTGATTGCATATACAATTTTACTTCAAGTGTATATAAGAAAAATAATGTTCTTCAATCAATGTTTGATGTTTACAATTTTAGCACTTACAGTCAAAAAATTTGCCTTAAAACGTGCTTACAAAATTATATAATATCTATGTGCTCTTGCCATGACACTAGTTTATTTATTCCAATAAAAACAACTACAAAAGGGTGCTTTTCTATTGATCAAGTAAAATGTAAACAAACGTTTGAATTAGATTTCTATAATGGTGAAGAAGTAGAAAAATGTTCTAAAAATTGTCCTTTAGAATGTAATCAATTTGTTTATGATTACAAGACATCAGTTTCAATGTATCCGATTGAATGGTATGCTAAAACAATCAATCAATCGACAAATGTTGTTAAATTATTAAATGATTACGGAACTTTTCCAAGTTATGAAAATATGAAACAAACATTATTGATGGTAAATATATATTATGAAGATATGAATTATTTAAATATTTATGAATCACCCGTGTTCACTCCTGAAACGCTACTTGCTTCTATAGGTGGTAATTTAGGACTTTTTGTTGGTATAAGCTTTTTGAGCTTTTTTGAAACAATAGAACTTATTATTTATATTATTTTTAACTTAATTACAGATAAAAAAAAATAATTTTTATCTAAATTTCAATTACTTTTTTTAAAAATTTTTTTGCATTACAAAATTAATAATTCTTAAACTGTTTTATTTTCAAACTTAATAAGCATTGTTTTTTTGCCCAAATAAAATTTTTAAAGTATATTTTTTAATTTTATAAAAACTTTTGATGAGCCTAAATTAAAAAGAATAATTAATTTTAAAAAAAAAAAATTTTTTTATTAATAAAATATTATAGAATTATTTATTTAATTTATTTTATTTAATTTTATTTAATTTATTATTTAAAATCTAAAAGCTAGCGCTTTGGAGCTACAAATAGCTCTTCATCAGGCAGAATTCGTTTATTAATAAAAATATTATTAGCTAAATCACATTTTTGCTATATTATTAAATAATTATCTTTTAACAATCTTTTAACAGTTTTTGCAATATTAATAAAAAATCTGAATTTCAAAGCCAAATAAACCATTACGGTCTGTATTTTGAAAGTTTGAAATCTTTTCTACAAAGCTATTATAAGTGCTTTCGGTTCTATATCGTAATGCGTAAAAAACGAATTTTTTCAAAATTTAAAAAAAAAAATCTTACCAGGAATTCAAAATACAATCAATCTTTTAATACACAAAACTGATTTGATTGATCGATTGATTTTTATTCAAAAGGAAAATAGAATTAAAACAAAACAAAATTAATAAAAAAAACTTTTAAAAATATTAATTTTTCAAAATTGAAATTATTAAAACTATATAAAAAAAAAAATTTGATGCTTTAAGAGCCATTTAGCCTTAATTGAATGCTATATTTAATTATTAACCATAGTAACTTGATTTAAATAAAAACAAAAAACAACATTTAATTTAAGAATTAAAACCTTAATACATGCCTGTTTTTTAGCACCGACTTATTGGATTTTATAACCAATTTAATAATTAGTCTATTAATAAAAATTTAATTTAGAAAATGTATATATAATTAACAAATTAATTAAGACTTTGAGTAAAAGTATTTTCTCAAAAGAAAAATATTTTAAGTTGAAAGAAATGTTTTCTCTTTTTCAAAAAAAAATAAATCCTAACGCAAGTAAAAAGCTTCTATTTTCTTCCTGGTATAAATGATCTTTTACTAAAATTTGATTTATAAAGCTTTTCCTTCAAATGGAAATCAATTTATAAATAAAGAAAATAAAAAAAGATACAAAATAAAAAATATAATTAAAGAATGGGCTTTATCCAGCACAGCTCATGGAGTCGGGTATTAAATAAATCCAAAAAATTTCAAAATTTAAATAGTACTAATTAATTAAATTAAAGAAATATTGCAAGATCAAATAATACTTTATTAAGAATTATTTGGACTATATTTCTTTTAGCCAGCATTGGATACTGTTCTTATCTTTTAATTGCAATCATAGTTGATTTTTGCAAATTTGAAGTAACTACATCAATAAGTATAATAAATGAACCACAACCAACTTTTCCGGCAGTTGTTATATGCAATTTAAATGCTTACGATGGAGCTTTCATTAGTGAATATGTAGAAAGTATACTTAAAAGCGAAAATATAACAATAAATGATTTCGATGAAGCTAGAGAATATGTAGATTTTTCATATGAAGCAGGCAAATCTATAATGGAAAGTGATAATGATCAAGAATTGTTGTATTATAGTGGTTTTTATTTGAGTCAAATGTTAATTAGTTGTAGATATCAAGGTATTAAATGTACAACTAATGACTTTTATTCTTTCTATGATAGCAAATATGGAAATTGTTATAGATTCAACGGTGGCAAAGTTGGAAATTTGTATACAAACATAACTGAAAAACCTTTAAAAAAATCGCATAAACCAGGCTGGGAAAATGGTTTGCAATTAGAACTTTTTGTTGGAAATCCAGTGAATCAGCAAATTTTTACCTATAAAGCTGGTGTTCGTGTCATAGTACATAATCAAAGTGTTATATCATATCCTGAAGATGAAGGCATTGATGTAGCAACAGGCTTACAAACCAATATAGCTATTTCAAGAACATTCATAAATAAAATATCAGATCCTTACAGCAATTGTATAGATGAATTCACACCAAATATTTATATGCAAAATAATATATTAAAAAAAATGTTTGAAATTTACAAAGTATTAATATACAATCAAAATACATGTTTCAAAATATGCGTTCAAGAGTATATATTTAAAAATTGTAGTTGTTATGATACAAGTTTACCATTACCATTAAACATTATTAAATATAAAAATTGTTCTTCTTTAGAGCAAATAAAATGCAAACAAGAATCTGATCTAAATTACTATAATGGAGAAGAAAGTAAAAAATGTTTTGAAAATTGTCCAATAGAGTGTACTAAGATTTTGTATGATTATAAACAATCAATAGCTTCGTATCCAATCAATTGGTATACAAATATATTAAAAAGTTATGACAGTTTTTATCATTTTTACGGAATTTATAATATTGATATTATAAGGAGAAGAGAAAGAGCGAGAAGAAGAATATTACTCAGGCTAAGGAATAGACTAAGGCTTTCGAATCAAAATAAAATCGCTAATAATAGTGATTTTAATTATGAAGATAATTATTCAAATAGTAGTGATATTAATTATGGAGATAATTCGAATAACACTGATTATTATGATTACCATGACAATTTTAACTATGGTCCCTTAACAAAAGAAAATTTAACACTTGACATAATTAAACAAAGTATTTTAATGTTAAACGTATTTTACCAAGACACCAGTTATACGCTTATATCAGAATCTCCAAAAGTAACACCAGAATCTTTGTTGGCAAATATTGGTGGAAATTTAGGTCTTTTTGTTGGCATCAGTTTTTTAAGTTTTATTGAAACTATTGAAATTTTATTTTATGTGTCATATTTGTTTATTAAAAATATTTAGATTTAGATAAATAAAATGATATAGATAAATAATCACTAGTCGTTTCAAAGGTGTTTTTAACAATATTGAATCTTAAAAGCAATAAAATAATAATACTATAATTAAAAAAAAACAGAAGAGATTTTACAGTAAAAATTTTTAGTCAGTTGTTTTAAGCTTTATTGAAATATGCTAACTCATTTTTATATCATCTGCTTATTTGTAAAAATAAAAATTTTCTAAAAACAATTAAATATTTTATTTAAATAAATAAAAAAAAAAATTAAATTTACAATTTCAAAACTTGATATCTTCGTTTATAACAAAACGAGTGTTAAATTCAGAATTATAATTTTGATAAGTGTACTTTTTAGAAAAGCTAGAATGTTTGCTAGTTAATCTAGCATTATCAGAATATAATGAATATTCACTGTTGTTGTTTGAGTTGTTTAATAAAAACAAAATATAATTAGAATACTTTAAGAGTATCTTATTTCTATTAAGCTGATTTATAGATAAGCCTAAAATATAAGAGTACAAATTAAAATCATTTTTAATAAACTCTCCAACTCGTTTGTCTGAGCATAATTTCCATATCAATTTTAAAACGTGTTCTTTTTCGGTTAAATTACCATTAAACAAAATCCTATTTAGAAAATATTTGCTCGAGTTTAACTCATAAATTTCGTATTTAAATTTTTCATTCAGATCTACTAAGCTTATTAGAAAATTAAGCAATTCGGTCAATCGCCAAATCACATCTTTAGAACATACAACTGAAACTTCGTACAAACCCTCGTTTTCTATTTTATAAACTTTTCTCATCGATTCATTTAAAGCAAGTTTACACGAACATTCATTTATTAGCTCTACAACATTAAAAAAAACCTGTTTTAAATCAATCAGCTTTGAATATTGATCTGTATTTTTGTCTATTAAATGAATCAGGGCAAAATAGGCTAGCAAACGTATTTCTAAATAATCTATATTGGAAAAATCTTGGCAAAGTCTTAAAAGAATACTAAAACAATTCAAGTCTTTCCATTGATCATTGTATACATGTTGGTATTTGCTCAAATTGTGTATCAAACCTACAAACGATTTGTAACAAAGCGAAAGCTTGAAATAAATTTGATCGTTCCGGTTTGATTTTAGTCTTTCAATTAGATGATTACTGATTGTAGTATCATTTAAAAATTTAAACAAAACCTTTATAAACTTTAATTCGTGCAGCTTAACATTAAATTCGGTTGATTTGTCTGCCCATGTCCACATGATCAAAGACAATTTGTGAAAAATTTCGAATTTTATTAAATTCAAGTTTGTTTTTGTATGATTTGAGCTTGTTTTGGAAAAATTTCCATGCTTTTGAAATGTTTCTAATAAATTTTCGTGCATATATTTCAAATAATCGATTAATATTTCTAGAAATTCAGACTTTTTTTCATCGTCCAAATAATCGAAAGTATTGGTGTTTTTAAAATTGATCTCATTTATTCGATTTAAGCATGTCAATGTCTCGGTTGGACAATTATTAATCAACTTCCAAGGGTTTTTTAAATATAGAATAAAATTAATCGATTCAATGAATATATTAAAATCGTCTTTATTTGAATCAGAATCAATTTGAATTTGAATTGGACTTTTAGTTTTTAAAAATTTATTCATTTTTGTAACAAAAAAAATTAACTAATTTTAGAAGCTTTTTAAATTTATATGGGTTTTTTTTTTTTCTTTTTTTGATATATTTGTTTAAAAGCTTTATTACCTAAATTAAAAATATAATAAAAAAGTATTATAATGACATTTAAAATAAAACAACTGGCTTTAATTTTTGTTTTGAAGTATTGTAAAATTTATTATTCATTAAATTTAAATTAAAAAAAATATTCTTTTTTTTTTTTTAGTTACTAGTTTTTTTTTGTTTTATTTAAAGCTTTTTAAATTTTAAATTAATTTTATCTTTTTTTTTTTTTTATTTAATATTAAATTTCAATTTTAAAGAAAAATAAACTCTTTCGATTTCAAAATTATAAACTTTTTAAAAATTTCTTTTGCTATTTTGAACTATATAATTAACAGCGTCCATTAGATTATCTACTGTTACATCAGGCATGTTTAATCTATTCTCGAAGTAGGTTAGAAATGAATTTTTACGAGACAAAGCATTTCTTAACTCAAGAGTTTCGACATCAAGTAAATTCGAGCAAGATTGTTTTTTACTCATTTTTCCATCTGGAACTATGATCTGAATACCATCAGGATCTGTTTGTTCTAAATTCTCATTCGGAAAAGGACTTACTCTTAAGGACTTTTCGAATAAATTTTTAAGATGGTATAGCATATCGTTGTGTGGATTATAAACACCAGTGCAAACTAGAATAGCTTCAACTGGTTTGTGACTAGTTGTATTTAATAAATCGCATTGTGATTGTCTTCTGGATGTTTTAGTAGATCTAACTAGCTCAGTACCTATTAGACTCTCTTTGAATAAATTTGCGCCTCGAATATCTACATCCGGGTTATCACCAATTATATAAAATTTATTTATTCTTTGGCCGTTTTTAGACAAATTTTGGATTTGTTCAGCTGCATATTCATAAGTAATTAGATAAGGTTTACCCATAAGATATTCATAAATCAACTCATTACGAGTTATTTTCTTAAAAGAATGAATACTAGTTTTATTTTTGGATTAAAAAAAAATAATAATCTAACCATATAAAGACTTTCTAAACATTCTAAAAAAGCTCCGTGACCAAATCTAGGCAAAGCTGCTGAACCTTTAAAAGTAAGATCTTTGTTGCATGCAATAATTGGTAAATGTGGACTTGGTACATATTTAAATTTAGCTCTTGGATCTCCATTTGTCATTATAACATCAATTATAACTTGTAAAGCACATTCCCAATTTACTGGTTCTCCAAGTAGTAATATTGCTTCAATCGGTCTAAATTCATCTTGAAGCTTTTTTTGCTCTTCTGTTAATGGATTTTTTAATAAAAATTTCCTTCTCTCATGATCCACATAATCAAGATCTGGAAATATATTAGCCAAGTCTTCAACAGTTAAATAATCATTAAAGCCAAGTCTTAAGAAATTGATTGTTTTGTTATAAAAAATCAAAAAATTATTTTTTTTTTTAAAAAAAAGCTTACTCGCTTATCAGTTCGATAGAATCGTTTTGACAACAGACAAGTACTCGTTTATAATGATATTCGAACAATGCTTTACATGGAGAAGGTGCTACAACACAGTGATCGTTAGTGAAAGGAAGCTCAAGAATACTAGTTAAATTATCTATCAAAATTCTTGAACTATAAGTTCCGTTTGTTACAAAAACAAATGGTATATCATTATCCCAAAGAGCCTAAAAAAAAAAAATTCAAAAATTTTTTTTTTTAAAAAAACTTAATTAAATTTTACATGTATTGCTTTTTTGGACCATTCAAATGGTTTACCACCTTTTAAAACAACTCCATCAATATCTATAAACACTCCTGCGTTTGCTTTTGATATCTCCTGAATTTAAGAAATCTTATTTTAAAATTAAGTTTAATGTTTTTTTAAAAAAAAAAATTTTACTTGATTTTCTACAGATAACATATCTTGTTTTTAGAAAAATATGTTTTAGATTTTTTAATAATTTAAATTAAAATAGATTTATTTATAAATATCTTTTAAAGAAAATTGCGTTATATAGAAATATTGAATAAAGAATAGAGAATAGATAAACCTGCGAAATAGCAAGCATGCATAGTAATAATGATAATAATATTATTAATTTGAATCAAACAAAATCAATTTGAACTATGATATTTAAAAAGAATAAAATTTTAAGAATCATAATTTTGAATTATATTTGAAACTCGTTTATAATTTATTTAGTCTGCCAGTTTAATTCGATAAAAAATAACTTTTTTTATTATTATTTATTTATTTATGGATCAATTTCAAATAAAAAATCAAAATACCTAGATTGTATTATATATATATATTTTATATTTTATATTATTTCTTACTAATCTATAATCATTCTATTTAGTTTTATTAAAAGTTAGTAAGCAAAAGGTTAATTAATTAAGTTCGCAAACAAATCTCTTTTGATCTTGTTGATTGAAATTGGCAAAACAAGTCTTATTCAAATGCTCTGAGTACATCATAGCTAAATAATTTTCGCTCGACTCAAATTCACCTTTATTGTGGTTTTCCAATTTTTTAAAATCACAAAACCTTTTATTAATTATATTTAATTATAATTTTTTGTTTTGTTAATTTAAGATTAATTACCATTCTTGATTTGAATTTAAATCCAAAAATTTTGAATATCCTGAATCAGGATGTACCCAGTCACCAAGAGATTTATCAAAGTAAGCATTTATCTATTATTTTTTTTTGATTTTAAATTAAAACCTTAAAATAAATAATCAAAGAAAAAAAATCAAAACCCAAAAATCTTGTTTTATTTGGTTTATAATTTTGGTAAAAACATATTCAAATTTAAAGCCACAATCTGGTATTATTAAACTTGAATTTAAAATAGAACATTTTTGAATCGAATCATTCCAACTAGTTTGTTCGCTAGATATATAAATACATCGATTTGATAATTTAATAAAATTTTCTGGACACAAAAGCTCATTTGAAATTTGGTTTATTGGTGTTGTACTCAAATTATTGATTGATGATGTTGATGATCCTATTGAAGTTGTTTTTTCATCTGTAGCACAAAAATTTAAGATTATATTTTTATAAATCAATTTTTTAGTTGTTTGAGTAGTTGTTAATATTTGAGCTGATGGTGAAATAATTCGAGTAAATTTTTCTAAATATTGATTATCATCCTTATCTTTTTCTTTTGTACACTTTGGACAAGCTTCGTCTGAACTTGCTTTTAGAACCAAATTTAACAAAGTGTTTTTTGATATTTGTATTTTAATATCTAATTTAACATTTTCTTCATTCTAATTATTTGGGTATTGGTAAATTAATAAAAGAAAGTATTTTTTATTAAAGTAAATTTACAGAGCTGCTTGTCTTTCCACCAATAATAATTAATAATAATAATACAAACAGAACTTTTAACATTTTTTAAATAAAGTTAAAAAAATAAAAAAAATATTTTTGTTTTAGGTTTTAAAAAAAATTAAAAAAATCTAATTTTTTTTTTTCTGATTAAAGTTTTGTAATTTAAGATTTTAAACAAAAAAAGCTGAGTTTTTAAAATTTTTATTTAAAAAAAAAATTTTTTAAAAAAAAGTTGTTGTTAATTATTATCCTTACAAGACATATTAACACATTTAGAATCATTTTGTTTAACATTCTCAAAACACTCATTATGATAAAAGCATTTGCATTTTGAATTTTTAAATTCACTTTCTTTTTTTGGATCTATATTTCCTTTACATACTACACATTCATAATTAGATGTTTCATTTTGCACTGGCTTTTGTTTAGAATTGAAATAATCTATCAAATCATTTGTTGTTTCTTTATCGATATTTGCCAAATTTATTTGTTTTATGTGTTGTTTACTTGAATCTTCTACAGTGGCAAGAAACTCTTGAATAGCATCATAAACGGCTTTACAACATAAATTTCTTGGTACACCAAATATACCTGAACTAATAAGTGGTATTGCGATCGACTCACAATTAGTCAATTTATTCTCAGCATAAACTAAAACGTTAAAAAATGTGTTTTTCAAATCTTCAAAACAACTATTTTTGTCTCTATTTGGATAATCATCCCATCTTGGACCACAAGCATGAATTATATATTTAGCTTTGGTATTTTTACTAGACGTATGCATCACCTCAGAAACATTCATAAATTTAGTGCCTCTTTTTCTTAAATACTTGTCACATTCATCTTGAACAATTGAACCACATCTTTCTCTAATAGCACCAGCGACACCTCCACCAAGAAGCAATCTAGTGTTTGCAGGATTCACAATTACATTTACATCTTGATCTAATAAATTGCCTCTCAATATTTGTACTTTGTTCTCAAAATAAAAATTTTCATTTATTATATCAGTTACTTTTTGTGGTGATTTTTCCTGATTAGAATTCGACATTTTTTTTTTAATTATGAAATTAAAACTAATAAAATTATAAAATTTTGAAATTAAATGAAAATTTTTCATAATAAATAGTTTTATTTTAAAATTAATAAAAAATATTTAAGTTAACAAAAATTTATTCAGTATCTGTATCGGTTTCAATATCTGTTAGAGTTACGATTTCTCGATTTATCTCTTCTTGAACAGATTCAGGTTGGTTATCGCCATTTATTTGAGATGAAGTCAAACGAGACAATTTTGGAACAACATTTTCTATTATTTTAAGCATTAAATCTTGTCTTAGTGAACAAAAATCTTCTGTTCTTGATACATGAGAAAAATTTATTGATATTACATCATAACACATTTGAATTACATTTTTCATTACTTCATAGCATTCACTAGCTTCTTTGTAAATAGATATAACATTATCTTGGTTTATAATCTCGCTTAAATGGAATAAACAAAGCTTATCCAATTGAGTCAAATTCATTTTATCAGCTGCTTTCATTACTCCAATCAACAAATTGAATGATATGTTATCACTATTTACATGTCCAGTGTACAAATAATTGAGAATTTCTAGAAACGTGTCATACTCGATATCTTTTATATAAATTGGATTTTTGGACGGATCTTGTGCTTTTAATGATTCTTTAAAATATCCATGCGAACTTAGCATAGCTCGAAAATATTCGCTTCGACAAACCAATATGTTTCGATGAGCAGCTATTATTTTTCCTTCTACTTCAAAATAAACATCGGCAAATAAATCGTTTTGAATTAAATTGCTCAAATTTTGAGATAATATTGACTTTTTTAGTTGTGTTTTTGTTTTCTCTGTCTCAACAGCTATTTTATTTCCGATTATTTCAATAGCATCAATTAAATACAAGCTACCAGTGATAGTGAATTTAATTGTGTCAGTTTTAAACGGAGTGCAAAGTATGTTTGGAGAAAATATTTTAGCTCTTCTATGTTCCTCTGATTCATTAGTATTTTCACTTTCCCATAACATAAACCAAAGTTCTGGATTAGCTTTTTCCAAAGCTTCAATTTTTAACAAACTTGAGCCAGGGCAAACTTTTTCGTATATATTTATTTTTTCTATATAAACATTTTCTTCTATTTTGAAAACAATTTGATGTGTAAAAGATCCTTCTAAGCTGTTTAATGTAGAATCTTGGTTCTCTCTAGTCTGACCAATCTCTACAATTTGAGTTGTTTGATTGTTATTTTCATTATTTGCGTTAGTATCTAAATAATTGCTTAAATCTGTTTTTAATGGTCCCAAAACTGAATTTAGATATTCTAAGTTTGTTTTGGATTTGGTTTCGATGTTAAGAACGCTTGAGACCCATTGAGCTAATTTATCAATGCTATTATTTGACATAATTTTACAAAAATTTTATAAAAAAATGGAGTTGTGTTTTTTTCAATAAAAAATAAAATTATTTAAAAAGGTAAAATGTTTTTTTTTTTAAATTTATTTAAAAAAAGAGTAATAATATAATTTTAAATTATTATTATAATTTAAAAATTAAAGTTTAAAAAAAATTAAATATTAAAATTTAAAAGAAAAAATTATAACTAAAACATTCGCCAAAAAAGCTTTACCTAAAAAAAATTAATTTTTATAATTTAACAAAGAAATTTGATATATTTTTTTTAGCTAAGAATTACTTCGTTTAATAAATTTTTAATTTTTCTCTATTTTGTAATTATACTGTATATTATAAAATGGAATTAAAATAAACATTTTGATTAATTTAAAATAATCTATGATTATTATTAAAGGTTTTACATAGATCTAATTAAAAAAAAACAAACAAATTGAATCATATTTCTCTGGTTATTGCAATGATTACCATCGATCTTGAAAAATATTTTTACAAGATCAATTTGATTATATTCTTGTAAAAAAATTATCAATGACAATTCCAAAAATGATCCTTATAAAAAAAATTTCAATAGTTATCCAACATACGTTCTTTTATTGATACTAGGGTTATATTATTTCCAAACAATAAAAATTTTTGAAATATGAAAAATATCATATTTTGGTAACTAAAATTTTCATAAATGCTTTTCCAAATTATTTAAAAAATTATTTGTATTTATAAAATATTTATTCAAATAAGTTTTTAAAAAAATATTTTTTTAAAATAACTTTTAAATATTTTTCTATAAAGTTTATTAGAATAATAAAATATAAATATTTTACATGAAACTAATAGAATAAGGCATATCCTAAACAAATAATATAGAAAAACAGGTTTTAAATCGAATATGTTTGATAATACAAAATAAAAAACTCTTGGTAAATTACCAATTGTAAACATAAAAGAAATTGATATAATCATTATAGTTACATGCCGAATCGCTTTTTCATTAGAACATGTTAATAAATTTGCTTTTAACATGAATTTTTTATTCATTTGTTTTTTGTATTTGTTTAAACATATTATATTTATTATTAATAGACAAACCGAGGATAAAAAAAGACGTATTAAAGATAAAATGTTAATCATATTTTTACCCAAGTATGTTTTACCAAATTCGGTTGATACCAATCGAAATTTTTCTATTCCAAAATGTTCAATTTTTCTCACAAAAATCATTGGTAAATAAATTAAAAATGACAACAGTGCCGCTAATAACATAACTATTTTATACGAAGTTTTTTGAAAAATTTTTTTATTGGATAGCATAAACATTCTTTGCAAAGAAACGAATATTTCTATGAGTATATTCATAAAAGCAAGACTACTAGTAAAATAAAACGGAGATACTAATTCATATAATTGTGTTGAATACAAGTCTTTAATGAATTTACAAGTTCTAGTGCCACACATATACACAATTTCAAATCCAATTATAGTTATATAACAAAAATCAATTACTGAAATTGACAACATGTATTTATACACAGGATCTTTTAGCTTTCTATTTAAGAATACACTTATGTTAATAAAATTTGTGATTGCTCCGAAAAAGCATAAAAAAGATAAAATTAACTCGATCCAATTTAAAGTAGAAGAAGAACCGATTAAATTTTCAATTGTATTGTTTTTACTATTATCAAAAAAACTAGAATTCATTTCTTTAATTGAATTTTAAAATGAAAAAAAAAAAAAAAAAAACTATTTATTCTATTTGAAAGAAAAAAAAAATATCGAATTTCTGATTAGAAATGTAATTTTTAAAAGCTTTTTATCGAAAATCTATTTTTAACAAAAAAAAAGAAAATTTTTTTAAATAAGTTTTCAATATTTTTCTATATAACTTATTAAAATGAAAAAATATAAATATTTTTCCTGAAACTAATAAGACTAGACATATTCTAAATATTTTAATTAATATAACTGGAGCTTGATCAAAAATGGTTGAAATTAAGTAATAAATAAACATTGGAAAATTTCCTAAAGCGAATAAAAACGTGACCAATATAATCATCAGTGTTAAGTTTATAATTGCCTTGGAATCTTTTGTCTTGAAGCTCTTTTTTCTAAGCACATTATTGTATCCAATGGTTTCATTTGCAATTTCTTCACCTAAAAATTTTTAAATATTTTTAATTTTTAAATTTTTGAATATGTTATCAAAATTACTCATTTTAGATTTTAAATAAATTTTCTTGGCTAAATTTTTCTTAAATTTTATCCAACATATTAAATTAATGACTGAAAGTAAGATTGTAGATATAAGCAAACGAATTATAGATAAAATATTAATTATTACAGTTCCTAATTTTGATTTTCCAAATTCAGTTTTGACTGTTTTATATTTATTTGAGTCGTTATCTATTTTAAATATAAATAAAATTGGTAAATAATAAAGAACTGAAATAAGCAATACAAATATCAAAACTTTTTTGTAAGAAAGATTTTGTAAATTTCTCTTATTGTATAATATGAATAGCCTTTGTAAAGAAACAAAAAATTCTGTTAAAATATTCATCAAAGCTAAACTACTGGTTATAAATTCAGGAAAAAGAATATTATATATTTGTGTTGAATATAAACTATTAATTTTATTACAAATATCTGTACCACAACCATAAATAATCTGGAATCCAATTGTTGTTATATAACAAAAATCTATTATAGAAATCGAAAGCATATATTTAAAAATCTGATCTTGTAAAGTTTTATTTAAAAAAACGCTTATATTAAACAAGCTTGTAATTGTACCCAAAAAGCACAAAGATGACAAAAATACTTCAAACCATCTCAAATTAGAAGAAGAAATTATTAAAATTTCAGTATTATTTAGACTTAAATTCATTATTTTTTTTTTTTTCTATTAAATTAAATTAATTTTTTTTTTGCTTTTGTTTTAATATAATTTTAATTAAATAATTGTATTAAATTTCTTTGTTTTTAATTTTGCAGATTTATTAATTTAAATTAAAACATGTTCTGTTGAAGTTAATAAACATTTTCAATTTTAAAAAACTTTGGATATTAATTTAAGTAACATATCTTCATTTTTCAAAAAGTTTTTTATCACTATTATTAAGCAATTATTTCTTATCAAACAACTAGGTCATTAATATAAATAAAATTTAAAAATCATAATTTTTTTATTTAAAAAAAAAAATCTAAATTTTAAAAAATTTGTTTATAAAATGAAAGACTTAATGATAAAAGATTTGGATTCAAGTTTTTTTAACTTTATAATTAATAAATATTTTTTATCTAATGTAAACCAAAATTTATTTTTAAAAAAAGGACCTTCTTTGTTATTCTCGGTTCGTTTTTTACTAGCCTTAATAATATTTTTTGGGGTAGCATTACAATATATGCAAAAAATTGATATGGGCATCGGTATAGTTGTAATGGTTAATTCAACAGCTGTCAAAGAACTTGAAGTATCGATACCAAAACCGATATATGTCGACCAAGCGATTGAAAATGATACTTGTAAATTTAAGCCAGAATCTAAAAATTCAACTGTTAGTTAAATCAGTTTATCATTATTTTTTCCAATAAGTACTTTTTTACTTTTAAATATTAAAGGATACCGGATCATTTGTTTGGTCAAAATCCGTTCAAGGCTTAATCTTGTCATCTTATTTTTATGGCTATATTTTAACACAAATTCCAGGTGGTTGGCTTTCGATCAAGTATGGTGCTAAAATAATATTGGGTCTATCAATGCTTGGCGGTTCTGTGTTCACTGTTTTATTAGTTCCAAGTGCTAACTTTGGATATGGAGCCTTAATGACATGCAGATTTTTAATTGGAGTTTCACATGTTTGAGATTTTCATTTAGTTTTAGAACAAATATTATCCAGATAATAAATTAATTTTATAAGGGTATGATGTGGCCTGCTATAAGTGCGATGTTTGTTAAATGGGCACCGCCATTTGAAAAATCCAGAATAATTGGTTTTTCGTCATCAGGCGCAAACATCGGAAATGTTGTAGCTTTGCCATTAGGTGGTTTTTTGTGCGGTCTAGATGAAGGCTGGAAATACATGTTTTATATTTTCGGCTTTTCTGGTGTTATTTGGTTTTTTATATTCATAATGCTAACAGCAGACTCGCCTCATAAACATAAATTTATCAGCAATAAAGAAAAAAGTTTCGTTTTGGTTCACACTGATGAGACTTTTAGTGATATAAATAGTGAGTTGATAAAAAGTTCCACAAATTCCTCAGCTAATCAAAATATACCATGGAAATTTATATTCACTTCAAAACCATGTATAGCTATATTCGTAGCTCATTTGTGTAATAATTGGGGTAATTATTTGTTCCTTACACAATTGCCTAGTTTTATGAAAGACATTTTAAGATTTGATATAAAATCTGTAATTTTTAGACCATTTGAAATTTCCTAAGTAATATGAAAACTTTAAAAATTTTTTAAAGAATGGCCTATTTTCTTCAATACCTTATATCAGTTGTTGGTCATGTGTTGTAATATCTAGTTATATCAGTGATCGTTTAATAATAAAAAACATTTGCTCTAAAACAAGAATTAGGCAATTTTTCAATGGTATTGGCATGTTTGTTCCTATGGTAGCAGTTATTTGTTTATCATTCGTAACTTGTAGTAATCCTTATATGGGTGTTGTTTTACTTGCAATTGGGGTCGGTTTTTTGGGTTGTAATTCAGGTGCTGGATTTCAAGTTAATATAAACGAGATTGGTGGAGTATATTCGGGTATTTTGTTCGGTATTTCCAACACATTTGCAACCATTTCAGGTATTGTAGCACCTTATATAGTCGGCGTTTTAACACCTAAAGTACTTTGAATATTTTGAATAAAAAATAAAATCTTTTAACAAAGGAATAAAGATTAATTTTAAAATCAAAAGGGAACTCATGAAGAATGGAGAATTGTTTTTTATCTAACTGCTATTATTTATTTTATTGGAGGAAGCGTTTATTTATGCTTATGTAAAACAAAGCCTGAAAAATGGGCTTCACCAAGCAACAGTAGTTAAAATAATTTTCTCTCAAAAATTTCAAATTATCGATTTTAGAAAAAAAAACATTTCTTTAAACTGTTTTTCTTGAAATAAAAAAAAAATATATAATAAAAAGTTTAATGATGCAATTTATTTTATTTACCTAAAATAAAAAAAGGAAATTATTTAAGTTTTATAAAAATTAAAAATTTTATTTAAATAATTTATTGATAAAATGGAAATTGAATTACAAGAAGGTGATTTTAATCAAATTGAAAAAGATGAGCCCATAAATCAAATTGAAAAAAATCAAACTGATAATAAAAATGGCTTTTTTTCAAACAAAAATTTAAAAAAAAATGTATTAATTGTTGTCTCGCTTGTTTTGATTATTTTATTTGGAATTGTTTTGGGTTTAATTCCAATTTTTTTACCCAAAACAAAAACTGTTGGTAAAAAATATTCAAAATTTTTTATAAACAATAGAATTATTAAAATTTTGTATATTAAGTATCAAGTTTAAATAACTACACCACTCAAATAACGACAGAAGAAATCAAACTAACTAGTACAAGCTTGATTTTTACTAGTCAAAAAACAACTGAAACAACTTCAACCAGTACAACTCAATCTACTGTGATTGTAACTTCTACTGAATCGACTTTAATTACAACTTCAATAACAACAATTTCAACGACAGCTGCTTTAGAAACAACTACAAAAAAAATAGAAATAACAACAATTGCTGAAACAACAACTCAAACAACTGAAAATATACAAACAACAACTAAATTAGAAACCACGACAACACTCAAGCCAACCACTGTAGCGCCAATTATAACAACTACTTTGGAAATAACTACAAAGCAAACTTGCATTATAAATCAAAAAATTAAATCAATTGTGCCATCATCATACAATTATAATTCGTGTCCAAACAACTCTTTTTATGAGTCATCTAATTTGACTTTGCAAACTATATACAATTTTAATTATCCAATTCAACAATTAGTTTTTTGCGAAGGTGCAAAGTTTACGATTTCATGTCCGAGTTATCAAACGATTCACATATATTCTACTTATTATGGAATACAACAAGATACTAGTACAAATTATTGTATAGCTGGTAGTGTTGTTCATAAAGTATGTTATAATATGCCGACTACTTTAATCAACCAATGTGAAAATAAAACTTCATGTTCATTTAATGTAGATGTTGGTCCTCTTAATGATCCTTGTATTGGCTCTTCGAATAAACAGCTATTAATACAATATCAATGTTTAGACATAGATAAATTTTCTTTAATTAAAACTTGCTTTATAAATTCTCAAAAGAGTATTTGTTCTGCTGTATCAAGTCCTATATTGGAAGTAACATATTGTAATACTGATGTATCCTTTAAACTTGATTGTGAGGTAGGAAGAGTCATTAAAATTTATTGCTCATTTTATGGTATAGATCCAAATAAAAGATGTGCTGGTATGTCTTATACTGGAGCACCATCTAGTTGCTTTAAAACAAGAACTCCATCAATTATTGAATCAATTTGTAATAATAGAAGAACATGCAGTATTGATTTACAAACTACTTTTATAGATGCAAATCTAGATTGCAAAGGATTTAAAAACATGCTTTTGATTCAATATGAATGTGCGAGCACAAATACTTTAACAACAACCGCTCAACCAATACCAACCACAGTTACAACTCTTCCATTTTGTTCAATTAATCAAAAATTAAACGGTACCTGCCAAACAGATTCCAAATATGAACCAAAATTTTTATCTAATTCTACAAACACTCATTTTCAATATCCGATAAATCAAATCTTAATGTGTGAAAACACAAGAATGATAATCACATGTCCTAATGACTTGTATATTTATATTTATGCTGCCTATTTTGGTATTCAAAAGAACACTATGTCATCTATATGTGAAACAACCGCTGACGAAACTCCAGCAATGTGCTATATTGCAAATGCTTTTAATATAATAAAAACAAGCTGCGATTTAAAGAATACGTGTTCAGTAAGAGCAGCTATTGGGACCCTAGGAGGAGCTGATTTGTGTCCAGATTTTAAAAAACAATTACTTGTTCAATATCAATGTGTAGACAAAACTACTTATTCAAATAGTCTGAGTAAATGTGATTCTAACAATTATATACCATTTGTCTGCCCAATGGTTAATTCAAGTTTTGTTAAAGAAGAAACTTGGTGTCAAGATTCAATAATGAGTATTCAATGTAGACCGAATGAAAGAATCGAAATTTTGTGCGCTTTTTATGGACTACATCCTTCAATTACAAAATGTTCTGGTATTCAATTATTAACCTATAAGCCAGTATGTTATTTCGAAAGCTCCTTTCAAGTGGTCAATTCTACATGTGCTTATAAAAGCAATTGTGAAATAAGAAATTTTTCAGATAATTTCAAAGATCCTTGTCTAGATGTGGACAAAGCTTTATATGTTCAGTGGAAATGTGTTTAGAAAACAAAAAAAAACTAATTCAAAATTTATTTCATATTTTAAAATAAATATTTTTTTTAAAATAATTTTATTTTTAATTAATCATAAAAATAACATCTGCTTAGTTTCAGGACCATAATTTAGCTAATAATTTAGAAAATTCGAAAAGGAAATAAAAAACTAAAAACTTGACGTAAATTTGTTATTTTAAAATTGTTATTTTTATTTTATTATTAATAAAAATAATAATATTGTTAATAATTCCTTTTATAATTGTTATTTTTATTAATTTTAGATTTCAAATTTTTAATGCTTTTTGCTTTAAAGAATAAGAAAATTCATATTTTTTTTTTACTCAAGTTATAATTTAGTCAAAATAGAATGTTATTTTTTCTAAACAAACATTTTTAAATTTCTATGGTAAATCAGGGAAAAATAAAAAAAAAAAAAAAAAAAAAATTAAAAAAAAATTATTTTTTTTTATAGGATTATAAACCTCAAGAAATTTAACTAATATATTGATTTTATTTTTATATAAAACTTAAACTAGGCTAATGACTTTAAATGGGTAAAAATCGATTGGACGATATATTAAAAGTTAATTTTTTAATTTTTTAATTTAATAAAACATGTCAAAAATTTCAAATATAAAGATTAAAAACAATAGTTCTGATTTGGAGCAAGGTAGATTTTATAAAATCAACAAAGATGGCACATTAGTAAAAAACAAAGACGATATTGAGCCTAAGCCATCTAAAGAGTTGACTGATGAAGATCTAAAGCAGCAATTCACTACATCAAAATTAAACAAATTGTAAAAATTAATTTAAAAAAAAAAACTTATTAATTTTTTTTATATAATTGAATTTTTAAATAACAAGTTTAAATTTTATGTTTTCTACCCCTGGTTTAGTAATTATTCTTGTATCTATTGTTACGATTGGTGTTTTTTTAGGCTTAATTCCTTTATTGCTATCAAAAAAAAATTCTGAAATAAAATTAGGTATTATTTAGCTTTTGGACAAAATAAATTTATTTATTTATTTTTTTTTTTTCAATTAATATTTAAATTATAGTTTTAAATTCTACAAACCAAACTACAGAATTAAAAATAAGCTCAAATTCGATTTACACTACTCTAGCAACAGAAACAAATAAAATTTTAACTACTGATTTTAAAACAATATTTTCAAGCTCAACTGAATCAATAGCAAGTGAGTCAAAAACAAGTGTAACTACAAGTAGTACAACAACTATATCAACCACAATAACTAGTATTATAACTACGACATTAATAACAACAACAACTGAGCAATTGACCAGTACTGAATTAGTTACTACTACAGTTCAAACTACTTTAGTTACCACAACAGTATTAGTAACTACCGAAAAACAAACTAGCTTAGAAACAACTCTGATAACAACGGTGCCAACCACAACTATTACAACTGAGCCTACAACTGTTAAATTGTGTATTGAAAATAATAATCCGATTTCCTTAATTCCATATTCATACAATTCAAATTTGTGCGCAAATTCATCTATTTATACTCCCTCATTTTTGAGTTTGAAATCTTCGTATAGCTTTGAATATCCGATTCAACAAATAATTGTTTGTACTGGATCTAAAATAGATTTAAAATGTCCAGAAAATCAGCTATTACATATTTATTCAGCTTATTATGGTATTCAGCCAAACACAAACACTTTTTTATGCTCATCAAGCTCGTCTAATCATCAAGTATGCTATTTCGATTTAACATATAGTAATTTGACTAGTTTATGTGAGAAAAATAATAATTGTCAAATGACTGTTAATGTTGGAAGCTTTGGAGATCCGTGTATCGGATCACTGAACAAACAATTAATGATACAGTATCAATGTGTTGATTCAAACTTGTTTCAAGATAAAATTGATACTTGTACAATAAACATGAATAAAACTTCAATATGTCCAACAATTAAAGAAAGTCAATATGAAAAATATTGGTGCAATTCGGAAAATATAAATATAACATGCTCAAACGCAAACAGGATCAAAATACTATGTGCTTTTTATGGAATAGATCCAAATGTGAGGTGCTCAGGATCGTTTTATTACGGATCGCCAAGTACATGTTATTCTAAACAATCGTTTAATAAAGTATATGATAATTGTAATGGCAAACAAAATTGTACATTTGAAGGCGATTTTGAACTAGATGTTGGCTTCGAAAATGTTTGTCCAGGATTTCAAAATATGTTGTTTATTCAATGGGAATGTGAACCTGCATACCAAACAACTCAATCAGTTCAAACAACTCAGTCTAGTCTAAATGTCTGTGAAAAATACATTAAACCAAATGGCACATGTTCTACAGTCTCAAAATATGAGCCAAAATTATTATTGAATTCGACTCAAACTTATTTTGATTATCCAATTTACCAACAAATTGTATGCCAAGGATCTAAATTAATATTGGCATGTTCAAATGAGTTCGTGATTCATATTTATTCAGCTTATTTTGGAATACAATCTTACACTACAAGTTCTTGTACCTATGATGGAAGTGAATATCCGGAAAAATGTTACATTCCAAACGCTTTTGAAACTATAAATTCAACATGTGAATACAAAAATAGTTGTATTTTAAGAGCTACTTCAAATAGCTTAGGTGGTGGTGATTTATGTCCATCATACCAAAAACAATTAGTAATACAATATCAATGTGTAGATTTGAATGTTCTTAATATGACCATAAACAAATGTGAATTGAGTAAAAGTGTACCATTAATATGTCCATTTGTTAATTCAACTTTGACACCAGAAATAAAAGAAAATACTTGGTGTGAAGGATCAAGTATGAGCATATCATGTCAAAGTGGAAAAACCATCCAAATAATATGTGCATACTTTGGCATACATCCGTCTCTATCTTCTTGTAATATTCCATCACTTGAAAATAAACCAGTCTGTTATTTTAAAAGCTCAGAGACTTATGTAAAAGATTCATGTGACGGTAGATCATCCTGTTTAATAGATGTTTTTCTAAGAACATTTGTAGATGATCCATGCAATGGCTTAGACAAAGCATTGTACGTACAATGGAAATGTATTTAAAACAGTTTTTTTTTTTGTTTCATATAATAACAACGATTTTAAATTAAAAATTTTTTTTTTTCGATTTAAAAATAAATAATTCAAAACTTAAAAGACTTCTTTTATTTTTTTGTTTTTGTTTCGTTTCAATTTCATTTATTAATTAAGAAAGTAATTTACTCTTTTCAAATATTGACCCAAGTTTATTTGTTTTATAAGTAATTTTAGTAGTTGAATTATTCTTATAAATTTCAAATTTCTTATTATTATTATTATTGTTATTAATAATTTAAGAAAGAATATCACTCGTTTTATATTATACAAAAATTTTTCTTAAGTATATATTCTTATTGAAATAAGTTAATTATTTGTACTCAAAATATAATTTCAAAAGAAGAAAAATTTTATTTTAATTTTATTGTTGTTGTTGTAGTTGTTGTAGTAGTAGTTGTTTTTGTTGTTATTAGAAAATAAAAAAAAAAAGCGAATGAATTAAATATTAATAGTTTTATTTATATACTTAAGCTTAAAAATTAAAATTCTTACTCGAAAAATAAAAGAAAAAAATTTATTTAAAACAGAATTTTAACTTATATGAAAAATGTCATCGTTTCAATTGGTATTAAATTTTATTAAATTTGATTGTATAATAATATAAAGTTTATAAAATAATTTTATTTTCAAAGAGTTTTAGAAGTAATTCAATTATAGATTCATCTCTAATTAATTCTCAGTCAAATTATAAAAAACATGAATCTTTATCGAAAAAAATGTAAAACTTTTAAGCTTAGTTTTAAAATTTTAATAAATTTTTAATATTTAAACAAAAAAGATTAAAAAGAGTATTTTCTACAACTGGTATTGTGATTATTTTAATTGTTATATTCATTTTAGGAATAGTATTAGGATTATTACCAGTATATTCAAGTTCTAACTCAGATACAAGTTTATATTTTACTTCTTTTTTTTTTTAAATTTAAATTCAAATTTAAATTTAATTTTTAATAAAGAACAAAAAAACATTAATTTGACTAAAATTTTAATAAATAAATACTATAATAGTTCTTTTGAAGAGAATTGTATAGAAGATAAATTTGGATTGAATTATGAATGTCCATTAAACAATATATACGAACCTTCTGAATTGAATAAAGCAAATTCTTATTCGTTCGGCTTACCTATACAACAAACAGTTGTTTGCTTTGGTTCTAAATTTCAAATAAAATGTCCTTTAAATCATTCTATTCATTTGTATTCAGCTTATTATGGTTTACAAAAAAAATCTAATTTTTGCAGTTCAAATACCGATTTAACATGCTTCAGAAATTTGAGTTTTAATTATTTGAAAAATTTATGTGAGACTAAAAACAGTTGTAATATAATTGCAACTGATACTTATCTGGGCAATCCATGTCCAAGTTCAAGTTTGAACGATAACCATTTGCTTGTGCAATATCAATGTTTGGAAAACTTGAATTCAAATTTAACTCAAACAATAGCTAAATGTGATATAAACAAAAATATGAGTTCTATATGTCCTAATTTAAAATCTAATAACCAATTTGAAAAATATTGGTGTGAACCATCTTCGATGAAAATCACATGTCCACAAGGACAAGTAATTAGAATAATATGTGGTTTTTACGGTATTGATCCGAATATTAGATGTCCGAATATAAATTACGCCGGATCGCCAAATAAATGTTATTCGGAAAGTTCTTTTAAAAAAATTTATAACCAATGCAACAATAGAACTAGTTGCTTGTTTTCTGGCGATACCTCATTTGAGCAAGATTCTGGCTTTACTAACGCATGCCCGGGTTACCAAAATATGCTCTTTGTTCAATGGGAATGTTTATTTAAAATCAGTTCTGAAAATAATAGCATATTAATATCAAAACAAGATTTAAAATTATGTAAAAAAAATGATTATATAAATGAAACTTGTTTATTTGATGAAAATAATTCAATTTATGAGCCAAAGTTACTAAGTTACAATTTGAGCGAGATTACAAATTTTCCTATTTACCAGCAAACTATTTGCCAAAGTTCGAAAATGATTTTAAAATGTCCTTTAGATTTGAAAATTCATATATATTCAGCTTATTATGGAATTCAATCAAATACATTAAGCTCTTTGTGTACATCTAGTCCTAATGAAATACCAGAAAAATGTTATATATCAAACGCTTTTGAAACTATAAATTCAACATGTGAATACAAAAATAGTTGTATTTTAAGAGCTACTTCAAATAGCTTAGGTGGTGGTGATTTATGTCCATCATACCAAAAACAATTAGTAATACAATATCAATGTGTAGATTTGAATGTTCTTAATATGACCATAAACAAATGTGAATTGAGTAAAAGTGTACCATTAATATGTCCATTTGTGAATTCAACTTTGACACCAGAAATAAAAGAAAATACTTGGTGTGAAGGCTCAAGTATGAATATAAAATGCGAAAAAAATAAAAAACTAAAAATTTTATGTGCTTTTTACGGCATTCACCCATCAATACAAGAATGTGAAATTCAATCTCTTCCTTTCAAACCAGTTTGTTATTTTAAGAGCTCACTTATATTTTTGAATTCTACATGCTCAAACCAAGAACAGTGTGAAATCAACAATTTTTCTAAGAAATTTCTTGACCCTTGTACAGGCTTGCAAAAAGCTTTGTATGTTCAATGGACGTGTTTTTAGTTTTAAAATAAATAAATAAAAACAGATGAATTGTAAATTTTAAGCACAAATTTATTTTTATTTTTTAAATAAAAAATTTTTTTAAAAAATTAAAATTAAATCAAAAATTATTTGAATTACATTTCCATTGAATATATAACACTTTCTGTAATCCAAAGCATGGATCTAAAAACTTAGAGGTAAAAGAATTTATTGTGCATTTTGATTGATTATTACAAACTGATTTAACATAATTGAAGGAACTTTTATAATAACATATCGGTTTATAAGAAAGATTTGGTATACCACAATTTTGTATAGCTGGATGTATTCCATAAAATGAGCATAATATTTCTATTCTTTGATCATTCAAACATACAATATTCATAGTTTCACCATCACACCAACTTGCTTGATTAACTAGAATCGAATCAATTTTAGGACAAACGAAAGGAATATTTTTATTCGCATTACATTTACTTATAGTTTTATTTAATAAATTATAATCAACACATTGATATTGTATTAAAAGTTGTTTTTGGAAAGTTGGACATAAATCAGCACCTCCTAATGAGTTTACATTAGCTCTTAAGCTACATTTATTTTTATATGCACAAGTAGAATTAATCGTATAAAATGCGTTAGATACATAGCACTTTTCAGGTACTTCATTAGAATTACTTGTGCATAAAGAACTTAAAGTTAGCGATTGTATACCAAAATAGGCAGAATAAATGTGAATAACAGAATCAGTTGGACACAAAATTACCAATTTAGATCCTTGACATACAGTGTGTTGATAAATTGGATAATCAAAATAAGTTTGAGTCGAATTTAATAATAATTTTGGCTCATATATTGAATCAGTAGTACAAGTATCATTTACTATGTCATAAGTTTTTTCACATTTCGGTAAACCATAATAAGCTGTAGTAGGATTATCAATTAAAGTTGTTTGAATAATTTCAATACATTCATATTGTATCAATAGCATATTTTTAAAGCCAGGACAAACATTAACAAATCCAGAATCTAGTTCAAAACTACTCGAGCCTTCAATAAAACACGACTCTTTTCCATCACATAAATTAAAAACTAATTGAAAAGAGTCTTTAGAATAACAAGCACTTGGTGATCCGTAATAATAACCACCAGGACATCTAATATTCGGATCTATGCCGTAAAAAGCACATATTATTCTTATTACTTGTCCTTGTGGACATGTAATCAAAATAGTTTCTGGATTACACCAATATCTTTCTATTTGATTATTCAAAATCAATGGACATATGGAAGGCATATCTTTGTTTATTTGACAATTGTTTATTTGCGCTATATTGTTCATATCAATACATTGATATTGTATGAATAATTGTTTGTTATTCGATCCGACACAAGGATCACCTAACAAACCAACATTAACTGCTATTTGACACAAATTTTTGTTTTCACACAATACTTGAGTTATATTGAAACCATAACTCTGGTAGCATGTAGTTTGTATATTCGAATTTGAATCACATATAAAAGTATTTGTTTGCTCTTGAATACCATAATAAGCAGAATATATATGAATTAATTGATTTTGAGCGCATTTTATTTCTATTTTTGAGCCGAAACAAGCCACTAATTGATTAATTGGATAATTAAAATAATATGAATTGCTTAAATTTAAATAAGAAGGTACTAAAACTGAGTTCAATGAACAATTATTAGTATTATAATAAGAAGGAATCCTTATTTTATCTTCTTCCTGTATACAACTAACTATTGTTGTTTGTATTTGTGACCAATTTGTGATTAACTCAGTAGTTATCAAATCACTGGTAATTTTTTCGGTTGTAGTTTTTTCAGAAGTAAATAATTGGATTGTGGAAGTCTCAGATATTTGTTCAGTAGCAAATAATTCGATGGTAGAGATATCATTTTTAGTTGCTTGTAATTGTGTTGTTGGTATGATTAACTCAGTAGTTATCAAATCACTGGTGGTTTTTTCAGCTGTTGTTTTTTCAGATGTAAATAATTGGATTGTGGAAGTCTCAGATATTTGTTCAGTAGTTAATAATTCGATGGTAGAGATATCATGTGTAGTTGCTTGTAATTGTGTTGTTGGTATAGATGATAAACTAGATAACTCGTTTGTTTGAATAGTGCTTAAAATAATATCCAAGAAGGTAACAATTGTACTTGTTTGAAATTTTTTACTAGATGTTAAATCAGTTGTTTGTGCAGCTTGAAATTTAGGTGTAATTGAAGACAATGTCGAATAAATGGTCGATTGGTTCGATACTTTTTGATTTATATCTTATATTTTAATTTAAACTTGAAATATATATTTTTTTAACGAACCGCTAAACATTTATTTAAAAAAAAAATTATAAAGTAAAAGAGTTTTTTACCTTTATTAAAGTTTTTCGAAAACAAGGGTATAAGACCTAATAAAATTCCTAGTATGAATATAATTACAATCATTATTATTAAGCCTTTGGAAGAAAACACTTCGTTCATACTTTAAATTAAAAAAAAATTAAGAATTTTATTGTATTAACTATGCTTTATATAATAATTAATTAATGTGGTTCAATAGCTTACAAAAATATCAAAATTATTAACAATAGAAACTATTAGCTATTCAAACAAATTTCAAGAGCATAATTACAAAATTTTGTTTCAATTTCAAGCTAATATTAGAAAATATTAGTTTAGAACATTTTTTCTCATAAAATTTAAAAAACTTTGATTGTAAGCAAAAAAAAAATTCCAAGCTCATTTTTGAAATCTATCTATTTAATAGTAATCTTATCCTTGAGTTATTTGATACTTATGCAAACTAAAAACCAAAAATAAAACATATAAAATTAAATGTTCATAATTTATACTAATTTTTGATTAAAATCCAATTATTAATTATTTATTTGTTGATTTAAAATAGATTTTTTTTTAAGAAGAATTTAAATTGATAAAATCAATTTATCTTACATATCATTAATCTTGGTTAAATGAGGTTTGCTTTTATTTGTGTCAATGTTAGATTTACTAGTTGAAGCTGTCGGTTCCTCCATTTCGTTCTGTGGTTGAATTTTTTCTTTAACATTAATTATTTTTGGTAAATTTTTAGACTAGTGAAAATCTACATTTAACTGAAAGCTGGTTTAAAATATTTTTTTTTTAATAAAAATACCTTTGTATTGATATTCATTTTTGGGATTTAATTTTATTTAGGATTTATTTTTTTTTTTTTTTGCTGCTTTTTTCTTAATGTCAAAGAATTTCAATATTTTTTAAAATAAATTACACAAATTTAATAGGATTATAATTAGGTGTAAATTAAGATTTTATTTTTTAATTTGAATTTATTTTGTAAAAAGCTTCAAGTTTCAAGTAATTTCCTGAAAATGAAAATTAGTTTTTAATATTGTTTACGCAATAGCTTGTAACCATGCTACCAATATTTACTAATTTTATTTTTTTATATTTTTAATTTAAAATCGAAATTTCGCTAAATAAATATTCAATCGGATAAAATTGCAAATTTGTTGTTGTTGTTGTTGTTTTTTTTATATGATTATTATTTTTGCCTATTTTATTTATCACCTAACAAAAATATTTGTAATTTTCTAATGATTCTTTTATTTCAATAACTAGACATCATTTTGAATAAAAAAAAATTAAAAAAATAAAACAAAAAAGGCTTTTAAAACAATTTTGAAAAATTTAATTTAAATTCTAATGCTTCTTTTTCTTCTTCTTCTTCTTCTTCAAATTACTACTAATTTAATGAAAATTGAAATTAGAATTTGTTTTTGAGTTTCGAATTTTTTTTATTTTGAATAAATTTGATATTTGTAAAATAAACAAAACTTGAATCGAATTCAAAAACTAAAAATTATAAATTTGAATTGTATTTGAACTACTATTTTATTTTTATAGAAATAATAAAAACGAAAAAAACCCAAAATTTTATTTTATTTTTTCCATTTTTATTAAAAAAAAAAAAATTATTTTTTGAATTGAAACAAAAAATCGGATTTTCCGGATACAAATATCGTCTGTTTCATTCTTTTTCCTATTTAGACTTAAACACTATTCTTAAATGGAACTAAAAAGTTGAAGATTTAAAACTGAATTTTTTTTTTTTTTGTTGAAAAATGGATAAAGTTTTCTTTATTAGAACTAAAAATAAAATCGATCCTGGTTTTGATACAAAACAAAATAAAAAAGTAAGTTTGCATCTTGAAAAAAAATATATATTTTTTTTTCTAAATTTTTTTAATTTTCAAAGACTGATTCAATTCCAAATTCAAAATTAGTAATTAAAATTAGAATAATCATTTTAATAATTGTTTTTTTGATAATTGGAATAACACTGGGAATTGTTTTAATTTTAGTTAAATTTATAAAAACAAATAGAATAGAAAATACAGAATTGTATCTTATTCCTTTACCTATACAGAAAAAACCTTTAAAATTATTAACCGAGCCAGTCAACGAAACTTATTGTATACCTATTAGATACAATGCTCAACCAGACACGAACAATAATCGATTCAAAAATTCCTTCAAATGCTTAAATATAAATGCTTATGAACCGAAATTTTTAACTGTCGAGACTTCTGTTTTATATGGCTATCCGATTAAACAGGAGATTATCTGTAACAATGCAAACATCGAGCTAGTTTGTCCTACTGGCCAAATAATTCATTTAATATCTGGTTATTATGGTATACAATCTAAAACAATAACTGAATGTATTAAACCAAGCTTAGAACTTACTAATCCATCTGTATGCTATAATAAAAATACTTTTGATAAACTAGTAAGTCTATGTGAATTGAAGCATGCTTGTTCAATATCAGTAACGACGGGTTTTTTTGGCGAACCATGCCCAGGTTCTTCTAAACAAATGCTGATACAATATATATGTGCTGAAAATAGTTCTCTTTTTAACATTAATAAATGCGCTTTGGACAAAACACTTCCACCTTTATGTGATTTGAATACAAATTCGGCCTTAATACAACAAAAAACTTGGTGTGAACCGGACATTATGAGTATTGAATGTCCTAAAGGTAAACTAATTCGAATTGTTTGCGGATTTTACGGCATAGATCCAAACTACGAATGCCAAGGTACATTCAAATCGGGCTCGGAACCTACTTATTGTTATTCGGATAATTCTAGTAAAAAAATAAAAACAATTTGTGATGGCAAACGAGCATGTAGTTTAAACGGAGATCCAAATTTTGTAATTGGTGCTGATTTTGACAATGTATGTGCTGGCTTTGCCAAGGTTTTACACATTCAATGGGAATGTTACGATCAAAACAATAAAACAAACTCGAGTTTTGAAGATTCAAAACCATATTTAGAAAATAAAATATGCGATTTGAGAAAACCACAAGAAGTTAAATGTTCAAATTTAAGTTCGATTTATGAACCTAAATTTTTGTTAAACTCAACAGATAGTTTAAATAATTATCCGATTTACCAACAAATCTCTTGTAATAATGCTAAAATAGTTCTTAATTGTGCATCGGGATTAGTTTTATTTATTAATTCAGTATATTATGGAGTACAATCAGAAACAAGCACTAAATCATGTATTTTATCAAAGATAGATAATAAAGAAAATTTACCATCAAAATGTTTCTCTTTAAACACTCTTGGCAAAGTTAAATCCAAATGCGAGAATAAAACCGAATGTTTAATCGAAGCTAATATTGCAAGTTTTGGAGATTCATGTCCAAATTTTCCCAAGCAATTTTTCGTTCAATATCAATGTGTACACGAAAAAGAGCTAGAACTTTTCAACACAAAATGTGGTATAGAAAATTTTAAATTTAAAAATTTTATATGTGATGAGCAAAGTTTTGATCAAAAATATTTTCTTATTGAAAAATCATTTGAAAATGGGTCTTTAATAAATGTTACTTGTCAAATTGGTAAAAAAATAGATATTTTGTGTACTTATTATGAATTAAATAAGCAAATATGCTTTTACAATAAAATAGTTGATTATTTAAAAAGTGTTTGCAATAATCAAAATAATTGTTTGATTCAAAGAAAATTTAAAAATCCGTGTGAAGGAATAAATTTGAATTTTAATTTTACTGTTAAATGGAAATGTATGAATTAATAACTTTTTTAAATAAAAGTTTTCAAAAGTATTTTTTTTTTTTTTCTTTTCAAAGTCAAGTGTTTAATTCTGTACATTTAAATCAATAAGTAATTTATTTTTAATAGCTTTAAGAGCTTATAATTATTGTTATTTTTAAACAATAAATAAAATTACCTTGAGCAAAAACTCTCCGACTCAAAAATTTTCAAATAATCTAGGGTTGTTTTTTTCGACATTATAAAGAGTTGTCTGGGCCTATAAAAATTATTTTGTAATTAGAAACTTTAAAATTAAAATTAAATTCTTCTTATTAAACTTTTATTTTTTTAATTATTATTCAGGGACTCTAACTTTAATGAATTAAATATTTGTATGTCTGAATAACATAAAAAGAAAAGAATTAAATTAATGTTCCAAAACTTAATTACAGTTTTGAAAAAAAATCATTCAAAACAAAACTTCAAACTATAAATTATAAAGTTTAAAAAGGTATATAATTATGTTTTTTTTTTTTAAATTAAAATACATTCATTTGTTTAATTTTTTGCTATTTGATCTTTTACCATTACAAGCAAAGACTCTTCCTACAAAGCGATTTTTTTGGATCCTTCTTAATCTTATTTTAATTTAAAATATTTAAAATTTTAATAAAAAGAGAAATATTTTTGATTTAATTGATCCTAGTTGATTTTTTTCTACTGGTAATATTATAATTACTTTTATTGACTTAAATTTCATGCAAAAATTGCGCACCAATAAACACCGCTTGGAAATTTTAAGTATTAAGTGGTCAAAAAAAAAAAAATTTCAATGAGAAATACGAATTTATTTAGAAATCAATTTTTGCTTAAATGTTGAAGCTTATTTTTGTTACTTTTTGATAACATTTAAGTTAAATTAAACAATCTATTGTTTAAAAAAGAGACAATACTTTGATTATTTTTAAAAACTCTAATAAAAATTATTTAAATTTTTGCATAACTAAAAAACAAAAGGTACATAAGAATAATTGACTTTAAAATATAAACACACTTTTATGACTAATTGCAAATTGCAATATAAAATTAAGCTGAAATAAAAATTCTAACATTTAAATGAATAAAAATTTTTACCTAATAACTTTTGATTATGAATATGTTTATTATATAAGGCTCCAGTCAACATAAAAATATTTGTTCATTATTAAAAAAACAAAATTAGAACGCATTCAAAATTTCTAGAAATAAAAATATTTCAAAATTTTTATTGAAAAGCAAGTTTATTTTTTTATGTTAAACAAAATTAAAAAATTTTTCATAAAGTAATAATGAAAATTTACCTTTGTTTAAATTTTTTTATTTTTATGATTTATTCTATTAATGACATAAAATGTTTTATACCAGCAAAAATAATAGGCTTTGTTTTGAGACAATTGGACAAAAAAACAGCTTTGGAATTTGGTGAAGCATCGGAAACATTTACTCATGAACAAATAATCCGTCGCGGAGTCATTCAGTCAGTAGTTAAATATTTTTATGATCAACCGAATGGTACTTCAAGAATTAAACTATCTAAAATTGAAGAATACTATGATTTAAGAAAGCTCTATTACGACTATTATGGAAAATGGGTTTGTAACCCAGGACTTGAAAAGTCGATATCAAATGATTTGGAACTTGGTGTTGCGTGGGTTGATCTAAGTCCAAAAACTAAAGATTTACCATTTGCACATTTTGATGCTGAAAAATTTTTAGAATCAAATCAAAGAGTTATTAATATGACTAAAAATATTATAGACAATATTAAATTAAAAAAATATAGTGATGCAAGATTTTCATCAGGAGAGGTTATGCATACAATACAAGATTTTTATTCGCATTCAAATTGGATCGAAATGGGCAATAAAAATATTATAAATGAATTGATTGGAACTGATAAGTTTTTTAATTTAACTTTTGTGACTCCAAATGAAAATAAAACTTGCTTAAGCAATTGTAAATACAGAGAAACAAATTGCACTAAATTAGTTGAGTTGTTTTTAAGTTTTTTAAAATCTCTTGGAATTAAATCAACACCGTTTACATGTCCATTAAAGTTTTATGAATGTGAACAAAATTTAATTGTTAATGATAAATTAATAAGCGGATTTTACAGTGGACAAAAACTAGATGATGGTTCATCTATAGCTAAACCAGATAACATCACTAAATGTAGTCATGGTGGTATATTAGATTTCGATGCTTATAAAAATCCTACCGGTGGCATAAATAAAGATTCTGGTTATTATGTATTTTCACCAAGAGCAGATCTACATTTGATTGCTGCAAATCTTGCTATAAATCATACTAAATATTATTTTGATGAATTAAGAAAAGTTATTGGTGATACTGAATATGCTAATTTTTTAAATTTAACCATTAGTCAAAATGATTTAGATTTGATCACAATTACCGATGCAACTGAATGCTTCGCGTTAATTAATAAGCCATTATCAATTTTTTATATATTAACTATTAATTTGTTTGTTATTAACTTTTTTTAAAGCTTTTAATAATTAAAATTTTTTAAATAAAACTTTATGAAATTTTTAAAAATTTAAATATATTCATATATCTTTAATATAATTTTTACATTTGATGTCTCAAATTTTTTTTGTTACTATCTAATTTTCATCCATTTTTTTAGCTTTAAGTAAATACGTGATTTAGAGATTATTTTTACACACATGATTATTTCGCAAAGAATAAAAAAATGTTATCAAATTATTGGTTACTGAAGATTTGATAAACAAAACTTTGGTTCAAAAGTCTTTGTAGTTGAAATATAAAAGCACTGAAAATAAAATTTAATTTATATTTAGTATTATATTTTATATGAAACTAACTCATTTATACAGTATAAATTAAGACATAAAAATTTTTTAAATTATTATCTTATACAAAGTATTTTATTGTAGTGTTCTTGAATTAATGTCACGTTATACTTCCAGTTTTTTATTTTTAGTTGCTGTAAATTATAAGAAAATTTTTAAATTTTAAAAGAGAATATTTGATTTTTTGTGATAAATCAATTGAAAATTTCATACTAAATTAAAATAATAGTCTTTAAAAATTTTTATCTTTATAAAAAAAAATTTATTAGTACGTCAAAAAAAAAAAAAAAATAGATAAATTTATTATCATTTTTATAAAAAGATAACTATTATATAATTTTATAAATAGAATCAAATTTAAACAAATTTAAAGCAAACTTTTCGAAACTTTTTAATTTATAGATATTTATATGCATTTTTTTTTAAATTCAAAATTTTAAAAATACTAAGTATGAACCAAAAAAATTCAAACTCAAAATTTCTAAATAAGTTCAAAAAACTAATTTTAATACTTATAATACCTTTGTTATTTTCTCCAATTCCAATTGTGATAAAAAACAATGTAAGACTAAAAATAACGAAAATCAAAAAATGCTCATCTCATTATTAGGTTTTTTTTTTTTAATTTAGGCAGCTTATTGTGGTTATGTCTTAATAATTATGTCTTTATTTTGGATAACTGACTGTATTCCAGCTGGTATAACTAGCATTTTGCCAGTTTTGTTATTTCCACTCTTTGGCATATTAAAATCCGAAGAAGTAGCTCCTATATATTTTAAAGTTTGTACTTTATTTAACACTAAAAATTTAATACTAAAATAATAAGAGTTTTTTCCCAAATTAAAGGAAGTATTAATGTTTATATTTGGAAGTAATCAACTTTATTAAAAAGCAAAAAAAAATATTTTCTAAATTTTTTAATTATTTTTCAATAAAGGCATAGTTATATCAATTGGTATTGAAACCAGTGGTTTACATCAAAAGCTGGCTTTGAAAATATGCATGTTAATAGGCTCTGATCCCAAATGGTAGATTAAAATAGCAATTTTTTTTACCAATTAATTTTTATAATTAAATTATTTAAGGCTAATGTTGGGAATATTAATAATAACCGGATTTTTATCATTGGGGATAAGTAATGCAGCAGTAACATCAATGATATTGCCTATTGTTATTCAAATTGTAGAAGAATTGGTCAAGCTAAATATTTATAAAATACATCATAAACCAAAAAATAAAATTATGAAAAAATTCAATATTAAAAAAAAATCAAATGCAGTTCAAGATGTAAATGCAATTGAATTAGCCGATGTAGAAAAAAATAAAGAAATGTAAGATTTAAATGAGCTTAAGTAAAAGAATTATTTTACAAAAAAAAATTTATCAATTCAATTAGGGAAAATAATAGCGAAGATATAAATGATGAAATTGAAGAAATTGAGCATCTTGATGAAAAAAAATTACTTAAAAGTCCAGAAGCCAAAAAGTTATTAACTGGATTTTGTTTAGCAATAACTTATTCAGCATGTATTGGAGGTACTGGCTCTTTGATAGGTACTGTTCCGAATATATTATTTAAAGATTACTTTGAGGAACATCATCCAGATGATGGCATTAGCTTTTTAACTTTTATGTTTTTCTCATTACCAATTTCAATTTTGATGACTCTAATTGCTTGGATTGTTTTATGTATTATGTGGTTGCCACAAGGAAATTTTTTCAGTTTAAAAAATTTATTCAAAAAAAAAAGTGAAAAAAATACTATCAAAAAAGAAGATCCATTAAAAGCTTTGATGAAAATTCAATATGAAAAGCTGGGTCCTTTGACGTAATAATACATGTTTTTTTTTTATATACAATTTTAATTTTAAATTTAACGTTTTTTATCCAAGTTGGGAACAAGGAAGCATAGCAGTAATATTTGTTGTTTTGATTCTGCTATGGATAACTAGAGATTTGTACTATATCAAAGGATGGAATATTTTATTTTTGGACCAGTTATACCAATTTTACAATTTATTAGAAAGTATATGAAAAAAAATGAATATTTTATTTTAAGTTATGTAACTGATACCACAGCAACTATGTTATTGCTATTTTTTGGTGTTGCTTGGCCTAAAAAGAATATCTTTAAAGGTACTATTTATTTGATTTATCGAAATATTATACAATTAAAAAATGTTCATAAAAAAATAGGAGAAGATTATGAATCATTAATTTCCTGGGATGTTATACAATCTATTTTTCCATGGAGCATCATATTTTTGATAGGTATTATTTTTTTTAAATTGTTTTGAATAATTGTCCTAATCATCTAGATAAACCATTCTGTACTAGAGTTTATAAACATCTTTAAAATTGCTCGATGATAAAGCAAGTTTTAAAAAATAAAAATTTTCAAATATCTTTAACTTTGTCTTGATTAAGTTATCTAATAAAAACTCGAATAAAACAATTTCATTTTATCTAAAAATTTAAATTTTAAAAATGTTAAAAATAGAAATACATTTCAAAAAAAAATGTTTAATTGCAATTTTTTTATTTCTTTATAGGTGGAAGCTTGGCTATAGCAGAAGGAACATTAGTAATTTTGAAAAATATATCATTAAAAAAAAAATTTATTAATCTGTACACTTCTAGAAATCAGGTCTAAGTGATTGGTTTGGAGAAATTTTGCATCACATGATTACTGGATCTAAAAAAGTTGATTTAATAATCATTTTATTAATATCCATAACAGGAACAGAAGTAAATTTTTTCATTTAAATTCGGAAAAATAAAATAAATTCAGATTTTTTTAAGTTTTTGAGCAATATTTCTGTAATAACTATTTTGATGCCTATCTTAGATAAACTTTCAGAAGAATATTCAGACATTTCTAGAATTTATTTTCTATTACCATTAGCAATTGCAGTTGGTTATGGAGTTATTTTACCAATTGCTTCTCCAAGTAATGCTGTTCTTTATGCATCTGGTCATTTAAAATTAAAAGACATGGTAATAAGTGGTATTATTATAAAAACCATAGCATTTGGTATAATGTATGGAGCAAGCAATACAATTTTATTTCTAATTTTTCCAAATGTTAAAGAAGGTTTTTTGAATAAAAATTCAACTTTGATCTCAAATTATTCAAACAAAACGATATTTTAATTTTTCTTGTTACTTTTTTTTAATAAATCAATGTTGAGTTTTATTTTTTGAAAAATATTAATATATTAGATAATTATTTTTATTTATTATTTATAATTGAATCTTAATACCAAATTATCTAAAATTTGCATCAGATTGATTTATATAGTATTTTTTAAATCATTAAGCTATTCAATTCAAAATTAGAATAATTTCTATAAATATAAATACATATTGAAGAATAAAATTTGATGAAATTAATGAAAAAAAAAATTAGCATCAATTAAAACTGCTATTATGTTATAAAATAAAAAAATACGACGAGGAAGGGATTCGAACCCTCGCGTGCAAAACACAATGGATTAGCAGTCCATCGCCTTAACCACTCGGCCACCTCGTCTTATATTATTTTTAACTCTAATTGACAAAACGTTGACTTGAAAAAAAATTCTTAATATTCAATTTTATAAAATTACAAACAAAAAATAAAATTTGTAATGAATTGTAAATAATTTTTTAAAAGTTTTTAATTAATTTAGTTTTAATTGTTGTTGTTGTTAACTTTTTTTAATAAAAACCATTCATACTTATAAGCTTTTTAAATTAATTTAGTAACAGAGACGAGGTGGCCGAGTGGTTAAGGCGATGGACTGCTAATCCATTGTGTTTTGCACGCGAGGGTTCGAATCCCTTCCTCGTCGTATTTTTTTTAAATCAACAAGTCATTTTTTCATTTAAACTTGTATTTTATTTATTTATGTTTTATAACATAATAGCAATTTCAATCCCAGCAAATATTTAAAATCCATCCTTTTAAAAAATTTTCAATAATGAATAATGAACAATTTTATTTTATTAAAAATTTTTATTAAATTAAAAGCATGTCGTGTCTAGAAGAAGAATTAAATCATGAATTAGAATTTCAATCATGTTTGGTCAAAAAAATTGATTTTTATTCAATAATTGAAAACTCTAGTTTCGATAAATTAAGAATTGATCTAATCAAACAGTTTATTCGATCTTTAAACAAAATTAAAAATAATCAGATTTTTATTCTCAATTTCAGAAACAATCAGGTATATTTTAAAATTTAAGTTTTAAAAAAAATAAATAAATTTTCAATTTTATTTTATCTAAAAATAATCTAGATAATTTGTCAATTCATGTTTTTCAGCCTTAAAACAATCATAAATGCTGATACAGAATTACTAGTAATAAATTAAAAATAAATTTTAAAATATTTTTCAATTTTATAAAAAAAATATGTTATTTAAGTTTATTAAAGAAAATATTAAATTTTTATTATCAATAATGAAGCATGTGTTTAATGAAGATTGTCATTTCTATGATTTAAATATAAAAAACAATTGGACAAGTTCAATTTATAAAGAATTTTTAAGCTCAGTTTTGGCACAAATATCAAATTATTTAATGAATGAGGCGAGCTTAGAAGATGATATTTCTTTTCTAAGAATAGAATTTGACTTGAGCATTCATCTTTTTAAATTTGTATCGCATAAAGAGCTCATAAAAAAGGATATTTTGTATCAACAATTAGTAAAATTAAAACCTTATGCCAATGAATATCCAAAAAAATTTTTTCTATTAGTAGAATTGAGTATAAAAGATTTAAACATAGCTAATTTTATAATGTATTCTTCGGAGCAAACTAAAAATAAATTAAACAACTTTTTGATTATTTTATATCGCAGTCTTGAGTTTATATGTAAACATTTTCGATCTGATGAATGCTTTAAAATGTTCGGAGTTATCAATTTATCCAAATACTCGAATAAATTGCAAATATTTAGAGATTTATTAAGCTTAAAAGATTTGAATATTTTGAATTTAAATTTATTTGATTTGATATTAGAACTATTAGTTGACGAATTGAATTTAGATCAAAGATCAGCTAAACGTGTATTAGACTTTATAGATATATGTTTAGAATCTATGAGTGATTTTGTATCAGGCAATGTTTTAAGCTTAGAAGATGAGTATTTGATAAGATATGAAAAATTGATAACAATTTTGATTGATATTATAAAAGAAACATATTCTTTACAATTAATCCATGACAAATCAAATGTTTATTACTTTGCCAACAAGTCATATTTGATTATGGCTAATTTGATCGAATCTGAAAGTATATTATATATTTTTTTTTTTTTTTAATCTCAATTCAAGATATTTCTCTTTTAAATTTTTATATTAAATTAGAAATCGATAGTGATTATTTTTTTTCAAGATTTTGGCCTCAAATAGCTGATGTTCATTATTTAAGTGAAAAGCCAATTACAGAAATAAATACAATTATTGAATGCTATTTCAAAAATTTTCATTCATCTACAAAAAAAGATAAACTAGAAGCTTTTAGATTGTTTCTAAAAGGCTTATTAGAAGCAGATGTAAATAGACTTTTATTTTTTTATTCTTTTAGTCTTTTCTAAAAATGATTCTATAAAATTATTAGGCTTGTCATTATAAATAGAATGGCAAGTCTAAATTGGTAACAATTCAGTAAATTCTCTACAAAAAAAAATTGTCTTTTAGTTGCTATTTTCGGGTTTAAAGAAATACCATTCTATTTATAGTGACATGTCTCTAAAATCGGGCTTGTAAGTTAATTCAAAAATTTTAGAATTTCTTTTTAATTAGTTGTAGCTGAGTAAAAGATGGAATCTTTATTAAAAATATTTTTTGGTAAATTTAGATTAAGATGAATCAATATAAACTCTGTATAAAGAATATTTTTTTTTATTTCTTTTTGTTTGATGTTTTAATACTTTTGGAATATTCAAAATCTTTAATCTTGAAATATTTTCAAGGTTTTTTAAAAATAATGAAAATCAAGAATTTTATTATTATTAGAAGATAGTTCCTGTTTGAATTTATTTTATTTAATTATAGCAAAAAAAATAAAAGCAAGATTTAATATTATTTTCGAGGTAATTAGTTTAATTAAAAAAAAAACATTTTCGAACTAGTGGCGCCTTAAAAAATATTTATAAATATATGATTTTAATTAACAAGTTACCAAGTCGATGTGTCTTTACATTAAGTTAAAATTGCGCTAGTTTTTAAGTTTATCGAATAAAAAAGCTTGATAACCTAAATATATTAAAATAATTTATTTTATTTTTTTAAATAAATTCAAGATGACTAGAAATGAACCTGAAATGAGCATCAAACTAGAAAAATCAGTCTATTTTCTATTGAAAATCTACGAATCATTCAAAAATGAAAAAAAATTTCTTAAAGAATGTGTTCCTGTATTGGAAATTTTTATGTATAATTTAAAAAAATTTGAAATGATTGAATTTATAAGCAAATGTAAATTTTTCGAATACATTTTTGAAATAAAATCAATAGAAAAATTTTATTTTTATCTTGGTAAACAAAATATGAATTTTAATTAAAAATTTATTCAAAATTGAATTAAATTTTTATTTTTCATAAATGATAGAAAATGTCTGGTTCATATATTTTAATCAAATCCTATTCAAATTTGATCCAAATGCTTTAGATAATTGCTCGGAAAAGGAAATAAATATAATAAGAAAAAATCTTCAATCAATCATAAACATAATTGAATCAATCTTTTGGTACAAGGAATCACCAATACTATTTGAATACCAATTAATCAACAATTTAATTAAATTTTTAGAAAAACTAAAACAACAAGTTAATGACGAGAAAAACAATTTCAAATTAAAATCAATAATTGATAAATTTTATTTTAATTTTAAACTATAAATTTAAAACACTTAGACACAATATATACTAAATTTTGAACTAGTTTAAAAACTTTTTTAGAATGTCTTTTTCTGAACAAAGGTCCATTTATAAAATACAATAAAAAATTAATTGTATAATTAAATAAAAATAAAATTTCAAATAAATTTAAAAATGATCTTAGTAAATACTTTTTGTCCAAGTCATTCAAATTTTTGAATATAGAATAATTATTGCTTAAAAAGAATAAAAGCCAGCTAATGAAATAAGGCAAATGCAACAATATGAACCATTTGCTTACAAGAACAAGCATATAAGTAGTTCTAATCGATTGATGAAGACTTTTTTTTATTTTTGAAGTTTGTAAATTAGACTCTTCTTTGCTCAATTCAAGCTTAGTCTCAATACTTGTAATATCTTTCAATTCGATTGTTTCAATATTTTCCAAATTTGGCATTTGTGGATATCTTGTGTTCAAATAATTAAAATAATTTTTATATTTAAAGCCTTCTTTTAAAATTTCTTTATTATTAGCGTCAATTGAATTTTTAGCCACTCGTCTTGTTTTTATTTTTTTACGACTCTTCTTTACATTAATAAAAAGCACTATGCACAAGATCAAAATAAAAATACTTGGTATTAAAATAGTAATTAACACAAATGATATATCTATTTTAAATTGCAAATCTATAAAATTTTTTTTGATGGAACAATAATACTCGTTATTGTAAGGATGCTGAACCAAATCGTTTATTATAAGAGTAGTTGAGTTTAAAACTAATGATACAACTAAAAGAGTTATAATTAAATTTGTGTTAAATTTAACTGAAGACCATTTGTTTTTGAGTGAAGAAAAATGTAATAGTATTAAACGTTGAAGAGTCATTAATAAAAGAGTATAGACCGAGACCATTTTGAATACATTTCTAAGATATGGTACTAGTTTACAAAATAGAGCTATTTTGTCGACAAAATTGAATTTAGATGAATACGAACCAGTTAGATTTACCCATGATCTGAATGTAAAATCCACATAATGAAATATTATTACACATAAATCGCTAATTGAAAGTATTATTAAATAAGACCTGAGTGATTTTATTGAATTTTTATTGTATGTTTTGCTAGAAAAGATTGAAATTGACATTAAATTGCCATATGTGCCGATTAGAGCTATTACAGTCATTAGAATAACATTGGTCCATTTTGAGAATGTATAAAATTGCTCAATGTAATAGTTTGCTTGGTTCATATTATCGTAATAATACGAATCAGTTAAACTAAGATTTGAATTATTATTATTATTATTGTTTAAAGTATTATTTGACATTTTAATTACATAAATAAAAATATTTTTCAATTTTAGTAATTTTGTTCTTGTTCATTTTGTTTTTTTTTTATATAATTCCACATCATACCTTGACATTATTTTCTTTCTTTCTTGTCTCGAATGAGTTGGTGTTGCTTTTCTTTTTTAATTTAAGCTAATTTAATATTTAATCATGAATTTTTGGAATAGAAAATTAAATAAAAAAAAAAAAACCGAATTTCAAAAACTAAAATATAATTTTAGATTTCTAATCAAATTTAAAATTTAAATTTAAAAAAGAAAATGTCATGAATAAGTGTTTTTTGTTTCGTGATATGATTTTTTAATATCATAAAAAATAAAAAATTAATTTTTTTTTTTTTTTATTTCCGATTTAAAATCAATTCAAAGATAAAAAGACTATAATTTAAATTAAATTATTTAACTCTATTGAAATTGAAATATTTTCTTAAAATTAGAGAATTATGAAACATGTAGTATTACAAAACATAATAAGAGATTAAATTAGAGATTTAGAAAATTTAAATCAAACAAGCGAAAAAATTTTCCAGATTATAATTAAAAATAAAACTAAAATTTAAATTTTTATTTTATTTTTTCAATCAAAAGAAATTAAAGGATAAAATTAAATTCTTTTTAAAATTAAATTAAATTTATTAGACTAAAGCACTTTAATACTTAATAATAAATCAAACAATGAATTTTCTGAATTATTTCGTTTCTCTAGTTTATTTTTGAGAAAAGCAGACTTTTTTGAGGTGATCAAACTAAAATCGAAACTTTAATAAAATTGATCTAATTAAAAATGTGTTTAGCATATAATTAGTAGTAGTAGTAGTAGTAGTAGAGATATCTGCATGGCAAAGCCATATAAACTATTTATGGTCAAAGCAGACTGCGACTAATAAGTTGATCAAATTTTTTATCAATTTTATTTTTGAAGTTATTAATTAGATGATTTGGAAATAAAAACTGGTCAGCAGTGGTCAGTATATAAATTTTATTAAAATATGTTTATTTCAAATATTCAAATATATAAATAATCTTTCGCTTTTCTCTTCAAATATATTAAAATTAGCTTTAAATATCAAATAATAAAACTTGGTGATTTTTTCCCATTTTTTGTTTTTATATTTATATTTTGATTAATCAGTAAAAAATATGCTTAACTCTTTTTGCAAAAAATTCTATCAATATTTCTCTTAAAGTCTTTCCAATCAAAGGTAAAATACTTTGCCATTAATTAAAAAATTTCTAATTAAAATGATTTAAGATTAGCTTATTTTTCTTAAGAATTAAATTTTGAATTAAATACTTTAAATTATTTAAATAAAAAAATCACTTCGATTTATTTTTTAGTAAGTCCTGAAACATCTAAACAAACATTTAAAAATAAATAATATATATTATTTTTTATGAGAATTTATTTACATGTGCCTAAATTAAAAACTAGAAATAAATTTGGTTTTGATAAGAAAAAAGCGGGAAAAACCGTATAAAAAAATATTAAGGAAAAAAACATATGAAATAATTTTTACTATAATAAAGGCTAAAAATAATTTATAGTAATAAAACAAAATGTTAGCTATAACAATATTTTTTGGTTTGCTGAGTTTTACTTATTCTTTTGATTATACACACGATTTTGAAACTAATTTCTCATATGAAACAGAAATATCTAGTAGAGCAACAACAAGAGAAATAACAACTACTGAAAATAATTTTCCTCAAAAACATGGTATCTATTATACTTCAAATGTAGTTATTGTTTGGGAAAAATGTGGTATTGATGCAAAAACCAAAATAACTAAAATATTTAGTTCAAATTTAATAGATGGAAATACACTTAGTCTTTATTACAATCCATCTTTGAATATTTTATTACTTGAATTAACCAATTTACAATCAAACTTTACACATACACCAATCAATTTACATGTAGATGAAATAAATACATTATTCTTTGTATTTGGTGAAAATGGTAAATTACATATTTATTCAGATTGTCCAAGTACTAGTAGAATGAGACTACCATTTCAAAACAATGATTTTTCTAATATGACTTTTATCGAATTATTTAAAAATGCAGATGGTTTTAAAAATTTGGAACTAGCATCTCAAAAATACTTGTGCAAGTCTTTAATAACAGTTTTACCTGGTTCAATAATGCATATTAGTTCACAAAATACACTTGCCAATATATCATTAATATTTTCATTTTATTATGAGAAAGTAATGTATTCGATAAATCTGTTTAATCAAAATTTACAAATATACACATCAAATGGTACTGAAATATTAATTAATTTAAGCAAACCAATAAATAAAAATGGATTTTATTTTTTATATTCTTCTAATGGTCTTTATGTTTATTTAAATTGTCCTTATAAACAACAGCACATAGCATTTTGGTCAACTAATTTGTTTAGTTCTAAATTTCAAATTGAAACATCTCTAGTATTTCAATTAGGATATGCAGGAACTAATTCTCATTTAAAAACTTATTGTTTATCAAATACATTTTTAAATTCTAATCAAACATGTATGAACATAAATGAACTGGCAAATGATGTAATTGAATATGATAATGTTATTAATTATTCAAGCATGTATTTGCCAACTAAAGAGCAAAATGATAAAATAGATGAATTTAAAAATATAGTTGGTTTTAATTTAGCTTATTTATTAAGTCCCATATATCGTATATTATTCGCATCTAGATATAATGCACCTTCGAGGTTTTTTGACAGACCAATTGTTGAATACATAGAAGGTTTTTCAGATTGGCAAAATAACTTTTGGCTCGGTTTAGATCTTTTGAATAGAGTTACTAATAAATATAATTATAAGCTTAGAATCGAAATTGTTAGTGGCTTAAATATTTATGCAGAAGAATATTCAACATTCAAAGTTGGTAATAAAACAGATAAGTTCAAATTAAATGTACAAAATCCCATTACAACACAAGGTAATTATTTTAATAATTTAAATGGCAATCATTTTTCAACCCGTGATTTTGGATCTAATTCAATTACAGCTATAAATCAAAAAGGTGGTTTTTGGTTTTCCCAAAATAATTTTAATCAACAATATACAAACAATTACTGCTTCACATGTGAAACAAATAGTGATGATACTGGTTCTTATAACAATAACCATCTGCAAGCTACATCAATAACTACAAGAATAACATATATGTATTTAATTCCATAATTTTAATCAAAAAATGTTGAAGTTAATAAATCGTTACATTTTTTTATTTTGATTAATTTCTAGTTATTTTAATTCAAAAACCTTAAAATAGGATAAAATTGAATAAATTAATATTAATGTTTATGTTGCTTAGAAATAATTTTAAAGTTTTATAAGAAAGAAATAAGAAAAAACCTATAACTGAAGTATTTATATTATATACCATTATAAAGGACTGTTTAAAAAAATATATTAAATAATATGTATAAATCTAACATTTAATTAAAAACATACAATAGAAATTATTTTCAATCATATATATTTAAAAAAAAAAAACAATAGAATAATTTGAAATATTTTATTTTTTAAAAGATGATTAATTATAGTTGATAACTGCAATAAAATCATTATAAAAAGATCCTAGATATAATTTATTATCTAAGATTAAGCCAGAAGTTACACATTCAACAATCTTTCCGCTTGGATCTGACCATGATTTAAGGATATTTCCATTCAAATCATACTCAGCTATCAAACCATATTTTGGAAATAAAGTGAAAAAATATCTTAAATTCAAAAATAAACCAAAAAAATTTCTAATTGATGGATATTTGCCTAACAAATCCAATAAGGATCTTACTTTTGATACACGAACACTAGCAAATGGCACCAATAAAGTTCCATGATCTGTTAAACGAATAGTATCGCCATAACCTGGCAAATTAACAAACAACTCTGTTTGGCCTTTTTTTTCTCCATTTAAATAAAATCTTTGGAAAAAATATTTAAAATTAGTTTTTTAAATAATTTTTTAATTAATTTTTAAACTTTATGATTCTAGATTTAGAATTTTCGTTTATTAAAAGTACATCTTTTTCTGGACTCAATTGAAGTCCGTTTGGAAAATATAAATTTTGTGCTAGAAGTTTTAATTCATCTGTTTTTTCATTATAGCTAAATAGTCTACCTTTTGGTGAAGCTTCGACGTGTTCTTCAATAGCTTCATTTATGCCTCTTTCATAACTAGAATCAATAAAATAAATCACATCCCCATCCAAATCTAGGTCATTTGTAAACTTAAGTGGCAAATTTCCTAGTCGCTTATCATGTGATTTAAAAACATAAGTTTTAAAACCTTAAAAAACATATAATAAATTCAGTTTTTATTTTAATTAGACCATTTAAACCTGTTACAACATCAACTTTAACTATTCCATAATATGCATCGGCTATGTATAGTTGCGAAGTATTTTTTTTAAACCTAAGACCTAATGGTCTACCACATTCTAAATGACTATGCAAGTAAATTCCATAATGGTTGCAAATTGTTTCATTTGTTTCCGAGCCAATTTGAGTTATTTTAACAAATGAACCATCTGGATTAACTCTAACTACTTGACCGTTCAATAAACCTGTGTAAATAGAGCCATCAGTATTAATTTCGAAATTTTCTGGACCTACGAGTTGTTTATGCCCCAAATATTTAGCTTGTTCTAGTTTATTGTTTGGAGCTAATTTACCTTCTAGTGGTATCAAATCTGGAAGTCTTTTTTATTTTATAATTAAAATTAAATAGTTTTTTGGACAGTAAAATTTTCAGATAATTACTCAATAAATACGGCTTTTAAAGGTCTATTGAAATTGAGTTTAAACAATGGGGAATTATAAGCATAAATTGATATTAATATAATTATTAAACTAACTATATAAAACAAATATTTAAAGAAATTGTTCTCTTTAGCCATTTTGTTATTCTTTTTGATCAAATTTACTTTTTTCATATTTTTATGTAATTTATTTTTTAATTTTGCATTCATTTTTAATGCTTTAAATAAGAAAATGGCAACCCTTAAATATTTGATTTAATTTAAAAATAGAAAAAAAATCGCTTTTCAAATAAAATTTATTTCAAAATAATTTTAAATTTTTGCAAATTGTTTAAACATAATTTACATAGTTTATTTATATTCATTTATAATCAACTACAGCAATAAGATGTTCTGAATAAGACCCCAAATAAAGCTTGTTATTGTGTAAAACAGCGTTTGTAACTAAACCAACTTTTTTAGCTGTTTTGTCGTGCCAAGTTTTTAATATATTTCCGTTTAAATCATACTCAGCTACCAGACCATATCTTGGCCAAATGTTCATTATGTTATTAGGATTTAAAAACTAAAAAAAAATTTCATAAAAAATTATCCAAATTTTTTAAATTTATAATATAATTACATATCCGACTAAAGATCTAAAAAAAGGCCATTTGCCCATAAAACCAGTCAAAGAAATGCCAGTTGGAAAAACAGCTACAAAAGGCACTAGTAAAGTATTATGATGAGTTAAACGAATCGCATCACTAAGGCCAGGAATTTCTGTAAATAATTCAGTTTGTCCTTTCTTAGGACCTTTCAAATAAAACCTAAAAATCAAAATTTTATTTTGGTGAAAATTTCATAAAATATTTAAATTAAAAAAATATTCTACTTCATAATTCTTGCCATTGAGAATTCATTTATTAACAAAGCATCCTTTGTTGGTGTTAATTGTACTCCATTTGGATAATAAAGTCTATCAACTACTAGTTCTAATTCATCATTTTTTTCATTATAACGAAATAATCTTCCACCTGGAAAAGCATAAATTACGTCTTGAATCATCTCATTCAAATCATGTTTATAAGAACTATCTACAAAATAAATATCATCCCCATCAATATCTAAATCTTCAGTTGATCTTAATGGTTTATCACCAAAACGAGTATCGTTTGAATGCAAAATAATTTGTTTTGTTTCTTTTAAATATATATATTTATATATTATAATATAATTTAAATAAACAAAACAAGCTATTACTATTTATAACATCTATTTTAATTATTCCATAAAAAGAATCTGCTACATATAAATAATTGGTGTTTGGTTTCATTCTCAAACCGAAAGGTCTACCGCATGGTGGTTCAGCGATGTGACCACGTTTGACATTATCACAAACTCGTTCATCCATTTCATCACCAATTTGAACAATTTTTTCTACACGGCCTTTTGTATCAACTCTAATAATAACACCATTGCTCAAACCTGTGTACAAAGAGCCATCTGGTCCAAATGTAATTGCTTCAGGTCCTCTCATTTTAATGTCTATGAATTCTGCTTTAGCCAATAAATCATTCTGTTTCCAAGCTTTTCCTAAAGGATGACCATATCTAGATTAAAAAAAATAAGCTATTTTTGTATTTAATAGAAATAATATTAGATGAATACAATACTTGAAAAATATTTTATTAATAGAATACATAGACAGGTAAGAATAAACAAATAATATTGAGATTATAAAGCATCCAATTAAAAAATAGTTTCTAAGCAAAAAAGTTTTTAGCTTTAAGCTCATATTTTCTTGTCTTTGTAAATGAACACTGGGCAATTTTTGATCCGGTGCCGGCGCACCATTTTCAGACTTAACTTTACGCTCACGTAAATTTTCCATTTTTGCAAAATGCTTTTTATTTTATTTCAAACAAACAATTTTTAAATTTTTTTATTAATATTATAATATTAAACAAGAATAAATTGTGTTACGTTCTATTTTATAAATAGCTATGGGATTTTATATTTATAATTAATTAAGGAAATATTTTAATTAAAATCTAATTTTAGCAATTTCAAAAAAGGATTAATTTTAGTTCCTTTATTTAAACAAAATATACAAACATACCATTTTATGAACATTTATATTATAAAAACATATTTAAAAAATAGCAAAAAAAATGGTTTAAGAATAACTAAATATCTTTTTAACTGATGATATTTTTTCAAAATATTTTTTTCTAAATAAAGGTCCTACAAGTAAATATAGTATGAAATTAATTGAATAATTTAATAAAAATAAAGCTTCAAATAAATTTAATAAAGATTTAAGAAAATATTTTCGATTTAAATCGAACAATACTGATAAAATATTCTCTTGTTGTTGCTTAATGCTGTTTAATTTAGACGTAAGCTTATTTACGTGCAAATAAAAAATACACCAACATATAAAATATGGAATGTGAAGTATTATATACCATTTGGAAATAATCACCAGCATGTAAGTAGTTCTCACCGAGTTGTTTGAATATTTTTTATTAGTCATGTTTGAAAATGTTGCTTTTAGATTATACAAGTCTCTAGTATAACTCAAGTCCGAGTCAGACTTGGACAACTTTGACAATATAGTAGTTTTTGTTCTATTTAATCCAAGTTCGTATATTTCGCTATTCTTCTTGTTCAAAGTTATTTTAGTTGTTGTGTTAAGACTGTGTCTAATTTTTGTGTATAAAATAATACTAATTACCAAAATCATAATTGTCGGAATCAAAACTGTCAAAACAACAAAATTGATGTCCATAAAAAATTGAAAATAAATATATTTTTTTTTTATTGAGCAATAATATTCCAAATTGATTTCATGTTTGACCAAATCGTTAGAAAATATATTATTAAGATTAAAAGCAAGTGATAGAATAAACAACCATTTTAGAAGAGAACGATTAAAGCTAAAAGAAGACCATTTTTTACGAGCCATCGGAAAATACAAGACTATCAGCCTTTGCAGAGTCATAAACATTAGCGTATATACTGAGACCGATCTGGACACGTTTCTAAGATATGGTACTAGCTTACAAAAAACAGATAGTTTGTCGACAAAATTAAATTTAGAAGAATACGAACCAGTTAAATTTACCCATGATCTAAACGTAAAATCTATATAATGGAAAATTATTACACATAAATCGCTTATTGACAGTATAAACAAATAGGTTCTTAGCGATTTACTTGAACTTTTGTTGTATGATTTGGAAGAGAATATAAAAGCAGACATCATGTTACCATACAAGCCGATTAAAGCTATTAAACTCATAAAGATCACATTTAACCATTTCGATATTTGATAGAAACTTATTAGTGATTTATTCAAGTCATTAAAGCTTATGTTTTCGTAGACTGTATCGATTTCGATCAATGTTTTATTTTCTATTTTATATATTTCCTCAATAGCTTTTATTTGCTCAATATTGGAAAATTTTTTCATATTAACATAAAAGAAATTCATTTCTATTCTTGTTTTTGTATAATTCAGACGAAATTTATTTTTCTCTGTAAAAAAAAAAAGAATAAATAAAAATCTATTCAAAAATATTTCAATTAGATTTTTGATTTTTGAAAAATGACAAAATTAATGATTTATTTAATAATAATAAGAATTTTTCTATTTAGATTAATAAATAATTCATCACGATTATGTTTGTTGTTTTAATAATGATAATAATTAGATAAAATTAATCCATGCTATAGAATATGCAAGGATGTAATTATTTTTTTTTTGTGATTAAAAAGATAATATGCTTATTAATTAAATCTTAAGCAGTTTTAATATTTAATTAAAAAAATTACATTTTTGGCTAAGATTCTAATCTGGCAAATAAGTATTCGATGTAATGCTTAAAGAAATGTTTAAGTGGCAAAATAAAAATCAATTATTGATTTTCAAATCAAGAAAAAAATTATTGTGTAGGATAATTTTAAATTAAAATCAAAAAAAAAATTCAAATATTATTAATGCAGTATATAAAAAAATGAAATTTTAAAAAAATAATCTTTCAAAATTTATAAAATTTAATTTTAATTAATTTGAGAAAAAATTAATTAAAATTATTTTCCAAAAATGTCTTGATTTGTTTTTAAATTGATCTCAAAATGGTCTTATTATTAATAATTATAATTCTTATAAATATTTTTTGGAAAATCATTTTTGACAAATTTCACAAGTTCTTTTTTAAATGTTCAATTATTTATTATTTGCTCTTGCTTCAATCTATATGGTCACTTAATTAGATAATAGAATGGCTTATTCAATTAATAATATATCTTTTTACCAATGTATAATTGTGAAGTTTAGGTAGAATACGAGAAGTTCCTTATTTACAAGATTCAGTATGGTTCAATAAGGATTTTATATAGTTTATTAAGCAAAAACTTATTTGCTCTTTTGAAATTTTGCTTCATCTTTGGAAATTATTCTATTTTCAATAAATTACTAAAAGGTAAATAAAAAACCATGAAAGAGAAGCTTAATTATTTTAACCTTCGATTAAATTTTAATTTTAAAATATATGAAAAATTTTGTAGCTATAATTAATTCAGCTTTTAAATTTAACCTTTGGAAAATAAATTTTAAATATTAATATAGTTTTCCAATTGTCTTATTTATCATACCATATAAAAAACTAAAATAAAAAATATCGCTTTGATTTTTCTTGATCAAAGTACAAAATATAGTATTTTTTCAGAATTTTGAATTTTTAATTTAAATTAAAAAAATTTTTTTTTAAATTATTTTTTAAAGCTTATTAATCATGATTAACAGCAACATACAATTGTTCCAATAAAAAAATATTTATCTTAAACTTAGATATAGAATTAAATAAAAGATAATTAAATCAATTCTGAATGAATGATAAATTAGTCTTTTAAAGAGAGTATTTATTTTATGGTCGGAGTGTTTTTTTGTTTAATGCAAACGGATATTGTTTATTTCAAGATGTTTAATTCAAAATAATGATAATTTACATTATTAATAAATATTTCGAATTATTGAAAAATGGTAATTAATGGTTCGGAAAAAATAAATTTTTTTTTTGCAATAAAATAGTTAATTTAATTAAACAGAAAAATGTTTATTTTTTCATATTCTAATAATTTTGTTTAGAACATATTTAGCTTATTTTGTTCTTCTTGTTTTTTTTGTTTATAATTTATCTTTGTAAATTAAAAATTAAGAAAAAAAAGTAAAAACATTAAAACCTTTTTTTTATAAACAAATTCAAAGTTAGTCTAACAGTTTTTTAAAATATTCGAACAGTCAATATTCTTAGAAGAAGCATAGAAATTTAAGTACTTGGTAATGTTTAAAAGCTCAAATTTAGACTTGAACAATTTTGAAATTAACTCGAAATTTTTTATTGAAATAAAAGTAAAACATTTTGTTGAAATCAAACACTAATTGTTGCAAATGGCAAATGGTACTATATGTTAAAATAGAATAATTGCTGTATTCATTTAAAAAATTTACAATAAAATTTGGAAAATTTAAGAACCTTATGTAATATTAAATTTCTGTAAAAAATAAAATGCTTATTTAATTTATTTAGAAAATGATATATATATATAGTTATATTATCATCATCTGTACATATTTGTTGTGAATCTAATTTAGTTGAATATTTTATAATAAATACAGTATTTTTTTTTTTATTAAAATAAGTGAAAAATTTTTCTGAGAAAAAGGATATTCAATATTAAGATTGAGAATTTTTATTATTATTTAAATAAAATTAATTTTTTAAGAGCTAGATGATTAGATCATAACCTAAATATCAAAAATATAAGGTTAACAACAGTTGCTTCATAATATCAAAATATGGAACCAACTATTTAAGTAATTTTTTTGTTAACAAAAAAAAAATTTATTTTTGAATTAAATAAATAAAAATTAATAATAATAATAAAACACTTAAAAAGACATTTTAGCTATTAATAATAATAATAATAATAATAAGAATAATAAAATAAAACAAGATTTATTTAGTTTTATATTTTCAAATTCAGAATTCAAATGAATTCTGATTTTGTTGTTGTTTAATTGAAAGAAAATATTATTTTTATTAATTTTAAAAGGTAAAATAAATAATTTGAAGCAAACATTTATCGAATAGAACAACACATTAGAATTTTAATTTCAATTTTGGTTATATTATATATATATATATATATATGTTCTTTTTTTTTATCTAATTACCAAATTTTTTATGTTCGACTTAAATAAAATAAAATGATTTATTTTAATATTTGTTTCAAGATTTTAATTTAGAGATAAATTTTATGTTACAGATTAATTATATATTTATACTGTATATTTCATATTAAAATTAAAAAGAAAATATGATAAATTCATTTACAGCTTGTTTTTGTTGTCTAAGAATTGTGTTCACAATTCTTGTTTTCTTTTTGTTAAATATATATATTTATTTTAAATACCGAAAAGATTAAAATAACAGATTAGATTAGAAATTCGATGGTAATCTTAATAGTAAATTGAATAATTTTTTTGGCTTAAAAATAATAATAATAAATAGCACCAGTTCAGAACAATAAAAACTATAAAAAAACTAAACCAAACATTTAGAAAAAAAAAAAAAAATACATGGGCTAGTTCAAGTTAATAATTGGCCTCAAAAAGAGATAATTCAAATTTACAAGGTCATTACTAATTTTCAAAAAATAAATAAATAAAAAATTCTATTATCTCTTTTTTTTTTTTTATTTTTTTTTTTAAATATAAAACATAAGCAAAGTTAAAAAAAAAAACACTTGAGTAAAATATTTTTTCATTATTGTTATTTTATTTTTTAAAAAAAATTCAAAATTTGATCCATTTTCAAATATTTACTTTTTAAATACAAGCTGGTTTTTGTTTTTGTTGTTGTTGTTGTTATTGTTGTTGCTTTTAATTATATTTTCTTGAGTTATTATTATTATTTTTTTTTTTAAATTAACAAAATAAGTATTTTTTGTTAATTAAAAGAATTTAAATTATTTTTTAGTTTTGGTTTTAACCGAGAGCTTTTGTTTTTGTTTAATCATAGACTATGAAGAGGATGATTCAAATAGTTAGTTTAAAATGATAAGACATTAGCGTTAATTGAGTAAATTAACTAGATCATGCTAAGCCTATTTGGTTAAGTAGTTTAAAATTTGTAAAATCAGATTGCATAACTTTTAGAATAAAAATTACAAATCAAAAAATATACCAAATCAAGCATGAAAAATAAATTAAATAAAACTATTAATTTTAACTTAGAATTTTAAGCATGGCAAATAAAAATAGTAAACAAGTTATTTTATTTTTTTTTAAATTTAATTTTAAAAAATTTATTTTTTTTTATTATTATTGATAAGCAACAGCTCTTGAGTATTTTAATATTAAAATTTAGCAAATATAACGCTAAAATTTATAATTTTAGTATTATTGAAAATTAAGTATTTATTGTTCTATATGAAATGCTGATAATATTATCTGAATTGTTTTTAAGATTATTAATATTAATATATATTCGTTTCTTTATTAAATTTAATTCTATTTTATTATTAGAAAAAAAAAAGAAGAAAATTCTTGAAAATTTATTTCCTAATTTTTATATTCAATTAATTTATTTCTAAATATCACTTTGGCAAATACATCTCAAATTACTATGTTAATTTTATAAAAAATTTGCATGTGGAAATTATAAACTAATTATTTAATTCTAATATTAAATAATTTCTTTTTTTTATTGAAATAAACATGAATTTATCAATTTTTTTAAAAAGATTTAATTTTTAATTTAAAAGTAAAGTTTAAAATTGGTTTTATTCAGAGATAGATCTTATCTTTAGTTAAGTTTAGTTGTTTTTCTAGGCTCTGTAAATGACACTTTTCTTTTGAATATTATAAGATAAGATGTTTTAATTTTTAGGTTTTAAAAAAGAAAACAAAAGAAAATAAAAAGATATTACAACCACTTAAGCTATTCGGTAAGTTAAAAATAGATTACATATAAATATATAAAAAAAAAATGATGATATGAATCATATTCTATGTTACTAATTAATATAATATATAATATAATATAATAGTTAACTTTTTATTTATTTTCTAAACAATAAAAATACTATTTTTTTTTTTTTATTTACTATTACTAATAACAATATTCTAGTTTATAATATTTAAGTAATTTTTTAAAACATTTGATTTCAAGTAAATATTATATATTTTTTTTTATATTATTTAAAGGAAAGCCTTGAAATAAATAAAATTTTTTATTTTACTTTTATTATATAATAAGTTTTAAATTTAAATTTAAATTAATTTAATTTAATTCAAATCAGCATTTTAATATATATATTTTTATATTCACATTTAGTTTCGGTATAAAATTAAATTCAAATAAAAACTTATGAAATTATTCAAAAATGTTCATTTAGCTATATTTTACACCATTTACATATATATATATAAATATATATACAAGTTTAATAAATAATAATTAATGTTGTTTCAATAATTATTAATGAATAATAATTAAATAATATATTTTAATAAAAAAAGTATAAAAAAAATAAAATAAAATAGAAATATAGATTTAAATGATTATTAAAAGTTTATGTTTAAATTTATATTGTAAATTTGGAAAAAAGATTATAATATAAAAAAAAAATACAAAATAGTTTATTATATAATATTTAAAATAAAAATAAAAAAAATTATCAAGGAAAAAAGTCAAACGTCAAAATAGTTTTTTTTTTTTTTTTTATAAAAGCTTTTTATTTTTCTATTTCGATAGTATTATTATATTTAGAAAAAAACATAAAGTATTTTAATAAAATGTTTATTTGTATAAAGCAATATTTATCTGCAAGTTTAATAATCACCAATAGCATTGAAAAGTAAAATTTCAATCTCTATCTATCATACTCCCATAGCCTGTAGTTAATATCACTTTTATTTGAAAATATTTTAATTAACTTTTTTTATTTTTTTGTAATAAGTATTTTAGAATTTCTCTTATTTGTCTATATAATTTTTTTTTTAAATTAATTTAAGTTTATTAAAATCAATTTATTTATTACAAAATCTGATCAATATTTTCCTAACTTATAAAGTATTTTCTATTAGAAAACATGTTATGACATTTTTTAAAATTTGAATTTAACATATTTTCAAAAAAAAAATATCTAAATTATCTAATATACTTAGAGTTAATTTCGAAATGATTAAAGTATATATATATATGAGGTTTTTCTAATTTTTAAATTAACTGTAAAAATTTGTATAAATTTTTTGCTAGAAAAAGTTTAAAATTAATCATTACTAATAGAAAATATATTAAATTCAAACTTTAATTTTAAAAAATGTTTAATCATGTTTTCTAATAGAAACAAAACTTGAGTTCAAATTAATTGTGTTAGGGTATCAGGCAATACTTTAAGACAAACAACTCTATTAAATTTAAATTCATCAAAAATAAAAATAGAAATAAATATAAGAAATTTAAGTTTGGGAAGTATATATTAATTAAAGCAATTTACAAGTTTATATCAGCATAGTAAAAAAAATTAGAAATTTTTATTTATCTTATTTGTCATATTTTTAAATAAGAATCTATTTAGGGTTTTTTGGATATGTTCTGTATGTTGCATTTGTTTCAAATATTTTATCTACTCTGTCTTTAAATGAGGTAAATGAGGTGTTTTAACCTCCACTACATCATTTGGTGACACATTCAAACTCATTTACAACTCTATTATTATAATTATTAAACAAGTTAGATCTTTTTGCTTAGTTTTAGTTTTAGTTTATTTATTTGGGGTTTTAAAAGGCTTGAGCTTTCGCTCTTTTGCCTTTCTTTGTAAAAAATTACGAGTTTGATTAATAGTCATTTTTGAAATATGCTTTAAGTTATTTGCTTTAAGTTTATTGCTTATCTTTGGTAGTTTTTTTTTTATACATTCGATTTCTACTTGATAGTATTTTTTTTTTTATTTTTTTAAACACTAGGTTGTAAAATTAGAATATTTTAAGAATTAACTAATTAGCTTTATTCAATGAAAATATTTTAGTACTTTAAGATTACCAGTTTTTATTTTTATTAAAATTAAAACAACATGTGCCTGATAGCAATTTATGATATCACATTTCACGCACTTGATTGATTCAAAAATATAAACATATTTTTTAAATTAAATTTTTTGAATTTTATTTTTAAAACCCTAATTGACAAAAACCAGCAATTTTCTTTTGTTTCATTGACAAGTTTAAAAGGTTTAAATTTAGGTTAAACAAAAAATATACAAAAAAAAGTAAAAAAAGTAAAAAAAAAAAAAAGAATCAAAAAATTAATTTTTGATAAAAATAATAATAAAAAATAATAATAAAAAAAGCTATCGATTTAATTAATAACATAAAACAGAAAAATCTTGATTAAATTCCAATTTCAAATTTATTTCCCAAGGCAAATTCATTCATTGTTTCATTTTATTTTCAACACTTACAAATAAGGTCAATTAAAATCAATTATAGAATTCGGTGCAAAGCCTTAAAAAATAAAAAAACTCGTCCTCTCTCTCTCTCTCTCTCGATTATAATAATAAATAAATCATATTAAAATGTTTAGAATATTTGAATTTAATTATAATATTTAATTTAATACAACAAAACGGTCTAGAGAAGACTATAGTCTTTTTATTTTGTTGTTAATTTATTGTAATAACTCATATATATATATATATATATAGTGTGTTTGTGTGTTTTTGTGTGTAATTATAAGAGAGAATAAAATACAGAAAATAAAATAGTGAGCGAGTGTGTGTGTGCGTGTGTGTCTATGTGAGTATATTTGTAAAATTTTAATAAAAAATTTTTCAGCTATGTATGAACTTAGAAAGAAAAAAAAAATATGAAAAATGATGATGATGATGATGAACGAAGAAGAGATTTGAAAAATAAAATAAAAATATAATCATAATTATAATCATAATAAAAAAAACAAACAAACAAATCAATTTTTTATATTATTCTTAAAATAAAAAAAAAAAAAAAAAAGAAAAAAAAAAAGTTGAATTACTAATTAGTTAATTATTCTCATAAATTTTATATATTTTTTCTTTTTTATATATGATGATATAGATGAGAAGAAATTAAATTAGAAAAAATGAAATGAGTTTTATATCATAAAAATAAAAATAAAATTTTAAATTTTAAAACAAAGAATAACAACAACAACAAAAAGAATAAATAAATAAAAAAAAGATTTCTATAAATGAATCAATTAATCGAAGTGAATAATCAGTCTTGTTTTAGCCACAAATTAATGCCTAATATAACACTAATGTCTTTGAATAATAATAATAATAATAATAACAATAACAACAATAATAACAATAATAACAACAACAATTCAAACTTGAACGATTTAAACGAACAACAAATACAACATCCTCAACTAAGCTATCATTTAAACTCGTTAACCGGTTGTACTTATTTGAACGATGCTGATAAAGCGTTTGACGATGTTGTATTCGATATTCTTAAAGTTGATCCTGACCATATTGCTGTATGATCAAATAAATTCTTAATAGATTTATTATAATTTAATTTAAAATAACATTTTGTTTTTGTCTTAAAGGGACAACTTACTTTAATCGATTTGCCTTTGTTTAAATCAATTGAACCTGACGAGCTTATTAGCTGTAAATGGATATCACGTGAGAAATTAATTAAAGCTCCCAATATAGTCCAATTTACTCGAAAATTTAACCAGGTTTTTAACTTTATTTTTTATTATTATTATTATAGAAATATCTCTTACATAATTTAATTTCAAGACTTTTTACTTATATTTTTTAAATTTAAACTATTTATATTCGATGAACGATTGTGTGTCTTTAAGTTTTAATAATAATTGATTTTTTATAAGATTAGCATAAAATGTTACAACTCATCAGGAACACAAAGATATTTTTAGACTAACATGTTCTTATAAACATGTTTTCTTTTCTTTTTCTTTTTCTTTTCTGCTTTTTTTTATGAATAAATTATTTTTAAAAATAAAAAAATATCTAAATTTTAATTTAAAATTATCACGTCAAATTTGTCAATATAACAAACTTTAACAAAAAATTATATTTAAAATGATTTATTTTTAATTTTAACTCTTTTTAAACTCTTATTTTTTGCTAAAAACTTTGAAACTTGGCTTTGTTTTAAAAAACATTCAACCTCCTTTTTTAAATTTCACAAATTTACAATAAATTTAAATTTGGTCTTTTTTTTAAATATGAAACTTATTTCCATTTTCCAAGTGTTAATATTGATAAAAATATTATTGAAATTATCTTAAGTAATTAACATGTTTTTTTTTGTTTTCATTATAGACAACATTTTGGTGTCAGAAAGAAATATTGAATTGTAAAAGAATAGAAAAACGTGCCAAGATGCTTACTCATTTTATTAAAATATGCAAACGATTGAATGAACTACATTCTTTTAATTCTCTTATGGCGATTATAGTTGGCTTAAAATCAGCGCCAATATATCGTTTAAAAAAAACATGGTCACATGTGTCCAAAAGAGATATGGCCACATTTGAACGCTTGGCCGATCTAATGTTTGACACTAGTGATAACAAACGCAAAATACGCGACATGCACATGAATTGTAAACTTCCATGTATACCATTTCTAGGCTTATTTCTCACCGATTTGATACACATTGATATAGCTCATCCACACAACTCATTCGACAATCCACAACGCCGCAATCAAATGAATAATATTTGCCGTCTAATAAGCGAATACCAGCAATCAAATTATCAAGATTTAACATCAATCACATGCTTATGCGAATTTGATAATTCAAAGTGTATAGATTCAAATTTAAATGCAAATTTAGACTCTTCTATTTGTCTTGTAAATAATTGTACATGTGCTTTGCATCATGGTAATAATAATTATGCTGGTGGTGGTATTATAAACACAGACGGCACTATTTACATAACTGAGATCAAATATGTAAAAAATTATTTAAACTCGTTTTTGTATATAGAAGAATTGCAAAAGTTTAAAGAAGACGAGAATTATAGAGATTCGTTGGAGCTTGAACCAGAGCCAGACACAAATCTATTAAGTGCACAAACAACAACAACAACACAATCGCCTTTGTCTTGTTTGCATTTTTCCACTTCGTCTCCATCTAAACTAGTTCTATCTCAAACCGACTCGTTCAATCCTCAACAACAACAACAACACCAACAACAACATCGTAAAACACATTCAATCACTTCTAACCAAATAAACAACAATAATTTGAACATTGACAATTCAGCTCAACACACCAACAACAACATTAACAATAACAACAACACCACCAGTAACAATAACAATATCAAAGAATTCAAACCGCATCCATTGGACGACAGTCTAGTATTGATAGACACAAATAATTCATCTCAAACAAATCATATTCAGTCATTACCTCAAATTAATTTTGAAAAAAATATTTCAAATCACAATTACGATCTATTTACTTTAAATAACCTCGCTACGGACTTTTTAAATCTCAATTTAACCAAAGAAGAACAAAAAAAATTGCTCAATTCAGTTAAACTTACCGATCCGCCATCTACATTGCTTAAAGAATTGCTCAAACATCGTCATTCTAATCATGTTAATCATACTTCTACTCATCACAAACAACATCATAAACTTCACAAATTTAATTGTTATTCTTCTTCAACTGCCGATTTAGATGAACAAAACGACTCGGACTCGATCATAGACGATCTTAATTTAAGCTTAAAAGATATTAATAATAAATCAACTCCGATCAAGAACAATCAAAAAGAAGCTAAATGTTTGACCCGATCCGAATCACCGGCAAGTTCTACTTCGACTTCTAATTCTTCTTCGGTGTCTAAAAATCGTCGACTTAGTGGTAGAAATTTGGCCAAATGTCTAAATGAAGATCAAGAGAATAATAATAATTTAAAAGCGGATCAATTCGATCAATTAGATTCTTCGGAGACCAGTAATTCGAATATATGTTTAAATTTAATGATTCAATTAAAACATGAACAAGTTATACAATTCGAGTCACCAATAAAACGAAAATGTATTATAAAAAATTATCGTAAACCGCACTTTTCTCAATGGAAATCATACTGGTTGCAGTTAATAGGCGGCAATTTGTTAATCTATTATCCAGCTAAATCTACAATTATATTCTCTGGTCGACGATCAAGTATAGATCTAATAAATAGTAATACAATCGAGTTAAGCTCAGAAGAGAACAGTTCGAATCATACCGAAGAATTAAAGAACAAACAACAGTATCGAAAAATATTCTATCACAAAAATCCGTGTAAAATGCATCCCATATCGAATTGGATGGTTGTAAATTTGTTTCAAGATAAAGAAAACGACATTAAATCGGGTAAATATCAGATGAATAACAGTGAAGTGAGTCTCAAGTTTGACATACAATTGAATGATTTGAATAATGGTAACATGTACAAATATCGTTTTGATAGTTTAGAGTTAGCCAAAGAATGGTTAGAACAGTTTAATTTAGCATCGACGTTTCACGAAAGACAAAAACCAGATAATTTGATTAGATTTGATTAGCGATTAGTGATTATGTTATTTTTTTTTTTTATTTCAAAAATTTTTGTTTTAAATTTTTTTTTATTTTGTTTTTAAATCCAAAATTATGGATTAAAAAAAAAAAATTTAGTTTAAATAAAAATAACAAGACCGTGTAAGTTATTCGTTTTATTATTATTAATTTTTAATAGTTGGTTAATTTGTGAGTGTGTTTAAATATGTTTAGGAACTTAAACGAGTTTATTCTTATTTTTATTCTTATTTTATTTTTTTTTTTTTCATTTGAAATTTCAATTTTTGGTGCAATACTTTTATTTTGGTTTAGAAGACAGTCGATTGACTTTAAAATTTATATTTATAAATATATTATATATTTAAAATTAAGCTTAAACAAAAATATGAATCAAATTTATAATCAAAAAAATTTTTTTTAAATTATTATTTAAAAATTTATAAAAAAAAAATTTTATTTGAATTTTATTATTATTAAAATTAAAAAAAATTTTTCAAAAATAAAAAAAATTATATTCAGAATTTATTTATTTTTTTTTTAATAAAAATGAGTAAAATTTAAAATTTAATTTAATAAAATGTATATGACTTTCTCAAGATTTCATAATACAATTTTAAAAATAAGTTAAATAAGTTAATAAGCTCGTCTGTTTTAAAAATTATTTCATTCTCTAGCTCTTCATATTGATTATAAGATGTTTGTTGGTATACTCCATCTTTGAATTTAAAAATATCAGAGCCTTCTCTACACCAATCGTAAATAGAATATCCGTTTTTTAGTTTACCGTATTTCCTTGCTCAAACCGGCGTGCATTAATACCCAAAGAAACAATTAAAGTGCATGCAATTACATAGACCTCGTAATGTTAAAAAAAAAATATCATAAGTGCGAGGCACGATACATCAAACCTTGGGTATTAACAACACATTTAAAACTAAGTTTCAAATTTTAACGCCTTGTTAATAGTCAAAAAACTTAATTAAAAGCCGCTTTATTATCTAAAAAAATAAATAATATTAAAATTATATATTTAAAAAAAATAAAAATATTGAAATTTTATTTCAAAAAAATGGATAAATTTTCGATTATAGGTGCAGCTCTAAAAAATATTAAATTAAATTAAAAAAAGTTAAAAAAAGCTCTTGTTTAGATATAAATGCAGTGATAAAATCCAAGGCTTAGCTAAAATTACAAAAAAAGGTAATTATTTTTTGGCTTATTTTTAGGTCCTCGATTTTTGATCCTTTTTTTCTTCCTAATGGTTTTCTAATGCCACCATTACTTTTTATTGAATTTATTTTAGCACCGTATTCTAAATAAAGTTTTATTTTATCCAACAAATACTCATGATTGTAATTCCATATAGTACCAACATCATCGAAATATTTAGCGTTGACATCGGCTCCTCTTTTTAAAAATTCTCGATTTAAATCAATATCAGAAGATCGTGATACCAAATGAAATAGGGTTGATTTTGGTTCAATATCTTTCAAATAAAATAAATCAGCTCCATTTTCAAAAAATTTAACTGCTTTTTCTACAGTTAAAGATTTAAAATCAAAGCAAGCATCATAAAATAATTCATTTATTTGATATTTATCTAATTTATCAAAATCAATTTCTTTGTCATAATATTTAATATATTTTTCGAGTAGAATTAAAGCTTGTTTATAATTATTAATGTTGTTGTCTGAACAAATCAAAGGAAAAATGCGTCTTAAATCAGAAATTTCTTTTATAATATTGTTTTTTTTAAGGATTCGATCACAAGCATTATATCTAATATAATAGTTATCTGATAAAACTCCTTGGCGATCTTCATCAGTTATAATCACTTCTTTTTCTATTTTGTCTTTTTCCATTTAACTTTAAATAAAATTTAAGGTATAATTGGTTCTAGTTTTTTTAATTTCTCTTATTATTAAACTTAAAAATTATTTCTAAGCAACATAAACAATAATATTAATTTATTAAATTTTATCCTATTTTTAAGTTTTTGAATTAAAAGAATTAGAAATTAATCAAAATAAAAAAAAATATAAAAATTAAAAAAATGTAACGATTTATTAAGTAAAAAATTTTTTTGATTAAATTTATGGAATTAAATACATATATGTTATTCTAGAAGTTTTTAGTGAATCGTACAGGTAGTTATTATGATCTGAATCACTATCAAATACTACTGTTATCACTATAAAATACTACTGTTTCACATGAGAAACAATAGTAGTTGTAATTTGTAGAGAACCAGAAACCTCCTTTTTGATTTATAGCTGCATTTGAAAAAGATCCAAAATCACTGGTTGAAAAAATATTACCATTTTAGTTATTAAAGTAATTGCCTTGTGTTGTAGTTGGATTTTCAACATTTAATACGAATTTATCAGTTTTATTACCAACTTTGAATGTTGTATATTCTTCTGCATAGATATTTAAGCCACTTACAATTCATATGAGAAATTAGTTTCAAAATCTTGTGTATAATCAAAAGAATAAGTAAAACTCAGCAAACCAAAAAATATTGTTATAGCTAACATTTTGTTTTTTTTTGACTATATAAATTGTTTTCAACCCTTTTTATAGTAAAAAATGTTTAAAATGTTTTTATGATAAATAATTTTCATTAATTCCCATTTGTTTTCTTATCATTTTATCAAAACAAAATTTATTTCTAGTTATTAAGACACATGTAAATAAATTCTCATCAAAAATAATTTACAGAAATTTTTTTGGAGTGTTTACAAATCATTTTTGAGAATTAACAATGATGTTTCAAGTAAGTAAAAAATAAAAAAAATTCGTCCTGTTCGAAATTTTCATATTTCATAAATTTCAAATCGGATAATTTCGAATAATTGAATAACTTATATTGATATATTTGATAATTACAATTTAAGATACTTCAATTAATATGATTAATTTTCGCTAATATTTCTAGACTTGGAGAATTTTTAAAAAGCTTAGTTTTATTAGTAACCATCCATAGTATTTTAAAAAAGTTAAAAAACGATACTTATTTTTTTTCTAAATTTTTATTTAAACTTTAAAAGTTACAATTTTTTAATTTTTCTCAATACTGTAATTAAACACTAGAATATATCCATTACCTTTAATTCATTAGACTTAAAACTCGAGTAGAGTTAAATATTGTAATATTTAACCGAATTAAGAAAGTCTTGATAATTTTGTATTTAGCACAAAAATTCTAAGAAGATAATTATAGAATTCTGAACTATGTCAAAATGAAAACTTTTCAAAATTTGTTGCTGAGTTTTTGCGAAAGAATAAATAATGAATGATAATTCTTAATTGCAATAGTTTAAACCAAAATAGAAAGAAATACTAAAAAATTCTGTACAAAAGACAAATTCAAATACTATTTCTATCAACTATTTTTAATTCCGTTTCTTCTATATATATAATTTGAAACTAAAATTGCAACTATTCATAGTATTATTGTAATTAGAATAAAATATTAACAAAAAAAAAAAGAATTTAAATGTTTCAAATTATAATATTTAAAATAAAATTGGCTCATCTTATTGTATTCATAATTATTATTAATTTAATAAAAAAATTCCTTTTACAAAATTTTTAGAATCAAATATTTCTATTTTAAGTTTATTTTTTTTTTATAATTTTAAAATATCATAAATGATAAATATCTGAACAAAACAAAGCAAAGCTAAAAAATGTCGTATGTTTTTTTTTTTATTTATTATTTTTAAACCATTTATTGGAAATTATAAAATAAATTTATTTTGAAGAAGAAATTTAATAAACTATGGTCATTATGACAAACATTTGGAGCACTTAGATCAAACTCCATTGGGAAAATTACAGCAACAATATTGGACAACAAAGCAACAAATGATTCAAAAATTAGGCAAAAAAGAAGATGAATATGTAGTAATGTCTGATGCTGAATTAGACGCAAAATTAGATGTAATATAAAGCTTTATTTCTTTATTTTATTTAACTCATTAAAAAAATAATTATTTTGTAGCTCTTTGAAGCGATAGAACAAAGCTCACTTGAATTGTTAAAAATAATCGAAATGTATCAAGAAAAGCTGATTAATCTTTCAATTGAAGAAGCCGAAATGAGCCGATTCTTAAAAAGTCAATCCACATATGACACAAAAACAAAGGCAGGTAAAATGATGGCTGCTGTTGCCAAAGCGCAAAACTTTTCCTCACAACAAAGAACTGCATTAAGACTTCCGTTGGTGCGTTTGTATAATGAAGTAGAAACATTCCTGCATCAAGCAATCAGGGATACATTTATAACTATTCGTAAGATGGAAAATTGCCGTACCGAATATCGTGGAGCGTTGTTATGGATGAAAAATGTATCCACCGAATTAGATCCTGATACAACTAAAAAATTGGAGAAATTTCGACGTGTACAAGCTCAAGTCAAAAAAACAAAAACTAAATTTGACAGGTTCAAGAATGATGTTATACAAAAAATAGATCTTTTGTCTGCAAGTCGATGCAACATGTTTTCGCATGTTTTGGTTAATTACCAACAAACTTTGATTCTTTTTTGGCAAAAAACAGCCAAAACCATGAATGCTGTCGCTGATGCTTTCAAAGGTTATCAATATTATGAGTTTAATATTATCAAAGTAATTTGAAATTTCAATAATTTTATCAAATTTAAATTTTACAAAGCCTTAAGAAACATTTATTTAATCTTAACTATAATTTATTTTATTGAGAACTAGTTTACTAGTTGAAATATTCATTCTATTCTAGATTAGATATAGATATAAAAAAATTTTACTTACTAGAAATTAGAATATTTTAAAAATGTTTTATAAAGCATTTGATATGATTTATATTGATTTCATTTTTAGATCTGATAAGAAAATTTTGAAAATGATAATTTTAAGCTTATCTTTGTTTGATTTTTTAGTCTTAAATTTATCAAATAGAATACTTAATAAGATTTTACTTAAAATTCTTAAAATCCAAAATATTTCAATATTTAAAAAAAAAAGGATTTGAATGAGCCGAGTAAAAAATTGGCTCAAATGGCAAAAGAAGAAGAAAAAAAAGGAGAAATAATTGAAAATAAAGAAGAAAACCAAAATGAAAATTCAAATATACAAGAGAATGATCTAATAAATATCAATGATGAAGACACTTCGAAACAAACTGAATCTAAGTAAAATATTAAAAAAATTATTTGAAAAATAAAATTTTTAAAAATATCTAAACAGCTTGGTAGATATTGATGAGTCAAGTAATCATAATGAAAATATTAATAAAAAACCAGTTGAAGTAGATGAAGTGAACGAGTTAATAGATTTAATGACATTAACTGAAGCGAATATTTTAAGCGAACAATTAAAAGAACTTGAACAATTAGAACAAGAGAAAAAGCAACGTCATAACCAACAACAACAAACAGTCAACAAATCTCCATCTAGTCTATTATTCAATTTTGTTTCCAATTCGAACAGCAATAAACAATCTGAATCAATATTTTCCAATTTAACAAGCTCAAACACTCAAGACTTGATAGGGCTAGATATTTTGGCTCCAAACTTGACCAATAATTTAAATTTAAAATCTTTTAATGAACTAATAAATAAAACCAGTGATGAGTTTGAGCGTGAATGGCAATCAGCATTTTTGAGCCCTAACAATCAGACATTATCTCCAACTAAACAATTGGAAGATAATGAATTTGGTTCATTTATTACAGCTGAAAGCATATCAGCTTCAACACAGCAAAATCAATTAAATTTAGATTCACTTTTACCATCTAAATTAATGAGCGAGCCGATAACATCAAATAACGAACAAGATAAAAAGACTCATAAACCTAAAACTAATTGGTATGATCTTTTTGCTGAACTTGATCCACTCAAGAATCCTGATTCAATTGGCAAAAAAGATGGTACTGAAGACGAAAGAAATTGTTAATTAAGACAAATTTATTTTTAGTTTTTTTTTTCCATTTTTTATATGTTAATCGTGCGTTTTTTAATACCATAAAAAGATTATTCTTTCTTTTATTCTTCTATTAATTTAGGTTTATTTTACATGTTTTTGTTATTTGAATATTTTATGAAATAAATAAATTATTTAACAAAAATTTTAAAGCTTATTTCAAATCTTTAAACAGAATTTAGCATCTGTTTTTCTTTTTTTCCTTTTTTTTTAAGTTTATAATATGCTAATTTTTATATAATAATGTCTTATTAAGAGATGCTTAAAAGCAGATTAAATTTATTAATTCAAATTATAAGACATAATTCGACTTTAAAAGGCATTTATCCAACTTTAACTACTCCTTTTGAAAGAACACAAGACGAAAACATTTCATTTAAAGATCTTGAAAAAAATTTGATCCATTGGTCTACTTTTCCATTTTCTGGTAAAAAAAAAATATAATGGTAAATATTAAAAATAGTTATTTGGACTGTTAAAAAAGGATATGTTCTTCATGGTTTTTATGGAGAGTATCCATATCTTACTAGCGATGAAAAAGTTTCTATGGTTAAATTTGTACGTAACTTTGTAGGCTCTGATAAACCAATTTTAGTCGGTTCGAGTTCAGAATGTTTGTTGGAATTTTAAAATTGTTGTAGATTTTAATTAATTTAAAATTAAATTTTTTTTTTGAAAAGCTGTTAAAAAAACTCTTAATTTGCTCTAAATAATGAAAAAAAACGGAGCTAATTACTCTTTACTATTTACACCACATTATTATAAGAAACAAATGACATATTCTGCTTTATGCGAGTATTTCATTAAAGTAAAATTTTAAAAATTTCTTAAGTTGTACCATTAGTAAAATGAATAGTTTTTCAGGTAGCTGATAAAAGCCCTTTACCAATTTTACTTCACAACATGCCATCGATTACATTCATCGATTTACCGGCTGAATTAATAATTGATTTAAGTGATCATCCGAATATAATAGGCCTGAAAGAATGTTCACATAATGTGTGTTGAAATTTAAAAAAAAAAAAACAAAATCTTTGTATTAAAATTATTTTTAATAAAAGATTGCCAAAATTTCATGTATTAATGAAAAAATAAGTGAAAAATCTAAAAATTTTTCAATATTGACCGGATCAGCTGTGTTTTTATTAGATGCTTTAAGAGTAGGTGCTACTGGTTCCATATGTGCACTTGCAAATGTTCTAGGACTTAAACTAATAGAATTGTATGAACTATTCGAAATGGAAAAAATATATTTAAATAGTTTAAAGAGTAAAAATGAAAATGGATTTGACAAAAAGACTTTTGAAAAATCACAATTAATTCAGAATAATCTGATTGAGCCTGATTTAGCTGTAAAATTTGAATTTAAGTAATTATATAAGTCATTTTTATTCTTTGAGTAAATAATAAAAGATTAGTGAAAAATATGGAGTTCCAGGACTTAAGGCACTATTGGACTTGTATGGTTATTATGGTGGACCTTGTAGATTACCTCTTTTAAATCTAACCGAGGCTGAAACTCAAGATCTTAAAAACATATTTGAAAGAAATGGATTTAAAACTGCATTAAATTAAACTTAAAAAATTAATTTTTTTACAAAAACTTTTTTTTTAAAAATGTAAATAAATTTACAAGCAAAGCTAAAAATTTTTGTTTAAAACTTCGTCTCGAATTCATCAACATTAATTTTAGATTGAATTTCGATTTCAGTTTTAGACTCTTCTTTAGATGAGTTGATGGCTTTTTGTCTTCTATAATCTGCTCTTACAAAAGCTGTTATTATTGTACCAATTAACAAAGCACCAGTAACAAACAAATTTCCAGCTAATGGTCCATGCTTGATAATTATTCGACCCTGAACATAAGTAAAAAAAATACCAAATATTTGAGCAGAAGTGTTTAAAAGACCCGATGAAGTTCCTTCTGATATTGGATATGTCACTTCAGCAGCAAATTCAAAGCCAACTGGTAAATAACCGGTCATGAAAAAGCCTAACAAAAAACTTGTACCAAATATAATCCATATGTTTACTTTTAAAGTAAATGTAAATAAAATCATAGCACCAAAAGAACATATATAAAGCAGAAATGTTATTAGTCTAAAAAATAAAATAATTAAAAAAGAACTTTTTATTTAATATATTTTTCAACATATTTATACTTGAAAGCTTTGGTTCGATCCAAAATAATACCACTCAAAATAGCGCCTATCAAACCAGATAGAACTAAAATAAGACCAATTAAGCCTATATTTTCATTTTCATTCTTAAAAGTTTTTATTTTAAATATTAATTTAATGAAAAAAATACTTAATTATACTTACTGAGTAATATTTAGAAATAATTAAATTTAATAAAGTGCTTATTGAATAATAAACACCAACGTTGATTCCGTACGAGATCAGAATTAAACAAAAATTTAAATTTTTAAATAAACTAATTATAGATGCTTTAAATATTTTAAAATCATTTTCTTGTTCTTTTGAATTTTGTTTTAAATTATTTCTTATCTCTAATTGAGCTTGACTTGGTGGCAATTCTGGTTGATCCTTTACAACTAATTACTATTTTTTAATAAAATGTTTATTTTTTTGAATTAAGAAAAAAATTGTTACTTAAAATTGAAAGAACAAAAAAAATACCACAAATGGCAGAAACTGGAGCTAGTAAATAATAAAATCTTCTTTGCATCAACTCGACTGATTCATCTTTAACTACTATTTTCGGAGGTACTAAAAACCCAATAGCTGTTCCCAATTGATTGCCAAATACTCCTATCTATTTTTAAATTTGAAATTATATCAAAGCATTTTTCTTTTTAATATTAAATTACAGATGTAGCAAGTGCTATTTGATTCGGTCCAAACCAAAGAGCTGAGAGTCTAGCAGGTATACCAAGAGTAAAAGCTTGTGCTATGGCACATATTGTTTGAGCTGCCATAGCAACTGCGAAAAGATCTGGTCTAACTGCTGCACATTTGATAGCTGAGCCAATACAAGTTAGCAAAGCGCCTATAGCACAAGATAGTCTTAGACCTTTTCGTTCTAGTAAAAACATGGCTGGAAAAACAAGTGGTATATAGCAAAGCATGTAAACCATAGATAACCAATTGACAGCATCTATTTGTTGAGCTTCTCCTCTTGGTAGGCTCTGATTGTAAAAATAAATAACAACATCTTGGACTATGCTGTATTCGATCCAGTTAAACGCATTTAACAATGAAACTGTAGCAAATACAATCAAAACAAACCACCTTTTAAAGTACACTTTTATTTGTTCTTCTACATGTTCATTTTTAATAATTTTTTTATCATTCAAACTAAAATCATTTGACATTTTATCTCAATTTAAATAAAAATAAAAAAAAAATTAAAAAAAACTAAAATTAATCTAGAAAATGTTTGATTAGAAGTATTCAAATCACGATCAGATAAAATGAATTTAAAAATTTTATTATTGTTGTCAGTTTTATTTAAATAAAATTAAAACTTTTTTTATCTATTTTTTAAAATAAATAGTTTAAAAATTTATTTAATATCACTAAAAAGAAAGGTTGATATTTGCTTTAAATTTTTTTTTATTTTTTTGGTTAAAATTTATTTTCAAAACTTTTTATTACTTAAAAATAAATAAATTAATATCAAATAAAATATATAGATCTAAAATAATTTTAGATATATCTTGTGGTTATTTTTTTCAATGAGATGAAAAAACAAAACTAAAAAATAATAATAAAAATAATAGGCTTCTAATTATCTAATAATTAAAAGGTTAAAAAAATTCAATTCTATTTTGTTTAGGTTTAATTAAAACAAAGCTTAAAAAAACATGATTTTTTTTTTTTTAAAAAAAATTTTTATTAAATTTGAATTATAAAAAAAGTTAGATAAAAAAAAAACAATAAAAAAATTGTCAAAAAAATGTGTTATCTTATTTTTGTTTTCTTCTAAAATAAAACCATCTTTCTACATCGATATTTTTAAGATTAAGTTTTGAACATAAATTTTTTTTCTCAGTCAAAGTCAAATATTTGCTTTTTTGGAACGAATTCTCAAGTTCCTGATTAGCTGCTTTGGAAAAGTTATTCATAAACAAATTTTCTGTTAGATCACTGTTCAAATCAGAGCTTAAATCCGAGTTTGGTATTAGGTCAATCTCGGCCTCATCTTCGTTTGATTCTTCGTCCTCTTCTGATTCTTTTTCTTCAATTATCGATTTCGATTTTCGAACTCTTGGTCCTTTTTTCTCTATTTTCAATTTATGTCTCTTGGCTTTGAACCATGATTTTATTTGCTTCTCGTTTAGACCAGTCTGTTTAATTAACTCGTCCACTTGTTTATCATCTAGGAAATTATGTTTATTGAAAAAATCTTCTAGTTTTGTTAGAATTTCTTGTGAAAAAGATTTACGAGTTGTATTGCAGACTCGTTTAGCCGGTGGAGACTTAACATCAGGCTCTTTTTTATTAGTTTCTTGGTCTTGTTTTTCTAACAACGAATGTCTACGCGAATTAACACGACGAGTTTGAGTCGTTGTTTGTTGTTGATCTACATCTCCAACAACAGCTTCTTCTAAACTATCAACCAACTTTCTACGATTGTTTCTGGTGCGTGTTTTAATCGGGCTCGGTTGTTCATTTGTTGGTTTTAAACTTTCAGTTTGTTTATTTTCTTTGTTTTGTTCAGATGATACTGAATCAGTTTCGTCTTTGTTTTGTTTGTTTGGTTTTTTTGTATCTACTTTTTTTTGCTTTGTATCTGAAACTCGTCTTTGTTTTTCACGTCTGTGAACAAACCATTTTTGAACTTGACGTTCAGTTAAATTTAATTTCTTAGCCAAAGTTTTTCGTTCATTTCCAGATATGAAATTATTTAGCGCAAATTTACGCTCAAGTTCGTTGCTTATTGATTGATTAAATTTTTTTATTCTTGTTTTTTGGTTCTTTTTATTCTCGGCGTCTTCTTGGTCTTCCAAATCTTCGTATTCTTCGTCATCTCCGTCTTCGAATGAACTTGAATTAGAATTAGACTCTAATTTGTTATGATAATAATTATAATCATTTTCTAAATTAGAATCATCCAAAGATTCGTTTTCATCCGAAACAACAAACGATTTGATTAAATCGCTTTTGTTTAGTAAATCGTTTTCGTCGATTTGGAATGATTCGTCATTCGGCTCGTTTAAATTGCTCACAGATTCGGCTTTTAGTATTTTTGGAAGCTTGGAACATTTAGCATTTGGTTCTTTTTCTTTTGATGCTAACAATATATTGAATATTTTATTTGGTTCTTTGTTAAATTTGTTCAACAAATATCTCAAATATTTTACCAAGAGATTATATTCTTGTGTGTCAAACTGTCTGAGAAAAATCAAAAACAATTTTTTAATTCTTTTCAAGCTTATTTTGATTGATTCTAAATTTTTTTTGTCATTTATTGTATGCATAAAAGAGCTACATGAAGAGTTTGATACCAAAGAATCATTTCGATCAAGAATCATTTTTTTTTCATGGGTTTTAATTAAAAACTAAAAGCTTTAAAGTTTTTTTTTTTTAAGTTATATAGATTAAATATAATATTAATTTTTTTCTGTTTTTTTGCAAATTTATTTAATTTAATTTAAAAAAAAAAAATTTTTATTTATTTTTGAAAATTTTTATTTAATTTTGATTAAAATTTTTTTTAATTAAAAAATCAAGTTTATTAAACTTACACTTTGAGCATTTTTTTAAATACTCTGAGTTTGTATGACATTTATTGTTGCCTACAAAGCATACTAAATTAGTTGACTCTTTACATTTAACCCTACTGTAAAATTTAGAACAATTCAAACAAGCGGTTATACCGTAATGACTGCCAAGTTTATAACTTGATCTACATAATTCACATTTTGATTTTAAAACTTTAGGCTTTGGAAATGAGACTACTTCTCTAGGTAGCATACCAAGCCTTACACATTTATCATATCTACACTTGATACAATCTTTAAACGTAAAATAATTTACTGAACATTTAGAAGAATATTCGCATTTTAATATTTTGTTTTGCCATCTTCTAAAAAATGTATCGCATGCGACACACACTGTGAGACCGAAGCAGCTTAAAGATTTTTCATAATGTTCACATACAGGACATAAAGAATTTTTTTTAACAAAGTTCGAATCAAGTCGTTTAGATTTTTTTCTAGTTCTGCGTTCTATGAACGAATCTGAACTATCTTCTTCTGACTCAGAACTACTAGCCACCATGGCTTTACTCTCAGATTCATCAGTTTTGAAGTTTAAAAATTTTGGAGTTTTGGATAATAATAATTGAGTATTTTTTAAATCTATAGATTTTCTAGTTGCAGGTTGAGTTTCTTTTCTCTCTTCTAATAAACCTAAACTTTTTTTAAAATTTTTTATTTAAAATTTTTTTAAAAGACTACTTTCAATATTTGATGGATCATTTTTAAGATCTTTTATGAAAAGATCTATTACTTTAATTACTATGTCAAGATCATGGCTCTTTTGACAGTTTTGCAAAAATATTGAAAAACTTTTTTTTATGTCTTGAATGCTCATTTAATGAGCTACAAAATTTGGTTAAGAATTAATTAAGTAAGTTTAAACTTAAACTATTCTATTTACCAAATAAAAGGTAAATTAAAGTTAGATAAAAAAAATAAATTTTAAATTAAAATATTTATATAATTCCAAAATTTTATTCGAATCTTTAATTTATCAGAAAAAAAGGTAAAAAAAAAATACAATATTTATTTTTAAAAAAAAAAAAGCGAGCAAAACATTTTTCTAAGAGCCTAGTTTGTCATCATTTATACACACATATTTTCCGTAATGATCTTCTTTCCATATGGTGACTTTATTATCACCGGTTGATACAGCTAACATGTTACTAGTCAACGACCAACTGACGTGCCACGCAACTGAGTTAAATTCATGCAATAAACTTGATTTCCACATAGATAAAGCTCCTGCTCCAGAGTCACTTAAATCACATGTCCAAATTATAACCTTTCCTGATTGGGAACAACTAGCGATGTTTGTTTTGTTGTGGATTACGTTTTGAGACCATGCTACATCTCGGACCCAGTCATTGTGGCCGTTCAAAGTCTGGTCTAGAACCCATTGACCATTTTGATCTTCTCGCCATATTTTGACTATATTATCACAACCTCCTGAAACGATTCGTTTGGCGCTCAAAGTTGAACCAAGTTGATTTTCATCTACTGGGAAACATGGCGCCCAACTGACTGAAGTGCAACCAGTCGGATGTGCGCCATCTATTTTTCTAGCTTGCCAATTTCCATCACCACTTAATGATACAACACTAATTGAACCATCTGAACTACCACATGCAAATACTAGACCAAATTCAGACGGAGCCCATTGAACAGTATTTACTGACGATTCATGACCACAATATTCATAAAATGGTGCCCATTTGTTATTGTTCATTTCTTTCCAAACAATCACTTTTTTGTCATACGAACACGAAGCTAAATAATTGCCAAACATTGGATGCGACCATGATACTTGCCATACTGGTCCTTCGTGCCTTCGTAAATCTTCTATTAAAATTTGCTTTGTTGCATCAAATATTTTAACTGATCTATCTGATGAACAAGTTGCCAATTTTAAACCATAGTAATCAAGAGCTGCATCATGCTTAAAAGAATATTAATTAAAATTAATATATTTTTATTATTAAATTTTTGTGTTAATTAATTACTATTAAATCTTCGTGACTAGTATCGACTGTGTTTATAATAGAAGTCTTGAAAATAAAAAAATAAACATATAAAGTATTTTCTTATTTAAATATTTATTATTATTAAAATTAAATAAAATTTACCATTTTTTTTCTTTTGAAATTTGAAAGATACTTTCAATTGAATTTAGATTTAAAAAAAAATATATATGATGTGTTAAATGAATTTATTTTAAATTATATACGAGTGTAAGAATTTTGAATTTTTTTTAAATATATATTTATATACGTTGCAATAAAGTTTTATATGTTTAATTAAATATTTGAAATATTTGGTTTTTGTCTTATTTTCTTGAAATAAAAAAATTTCCAGAAAGTCTAAGAAAAGAATAAAAGTATTAAATTTTTAAGACTTGATGATAAGAAATTTCAATAATTTCAAAATATTTTAATACTTTTTAATTGAGAAATTAAATTACTATTTAAAATCATGTTTTTTATTATTTCTTTTTTATTATGTTTTTTTTTTATTAAAATGGAAAAAAAAATTGATAGACAAATTAGCAATGAAATTAAATTAGAAAACTATTGGAACAAAACAGCATCTAAATCATTCAATAGAATGAAAAAATTGAACAAAAAGAAACAAAACTTGAATAAAAATATTCCTGAAAATGAGCAACAAATAAAACAAGCTGATAAATTGAAATGAGATTATAATTAAAATTGTATTTAGTATCAAATTATATAACATCAATTATACAGTCTGATTAGGTTTATTTAATAAAACAAAAATAAAAACAAAAAAAAAATTAGTCAAAACATTGAGTTGTACTTCACACATCGAACAGTTATAGATAAGATAAAAAACAAATTATGAGCTAAAAGTTTTTAATATTTTTATTATTAAAAAAAAAAAAGATTAAGTAATAAATGTAATTAATAAATTGACTGTTTTATATGTACTTTTTTTTTTATCTAATTATCCAATTAAAATAGCACTCAGTTTTTAATATTTATGTGTCTTAAAATTTATTTTAATAAAAATTTAAACAAAAAAAAAATGTTTAAAAAAAAATTAATCTGTGCTTGTAACAGTTGTAATAAGTTAAAATATTGTACTACAAATTTTACTTGTTACAAATCTGTAAATTTGATAAGCTCAACTCCTTCGTATGGTTGTTTTAATAATAATTTCCAAATTCTTCAAGTAATTTTATTTTATTATCTTGGAATGAATTGAATTTTAATTTTATTTTTAAATGATTTGTTAAAGTGTAATTTGACTTCTAGTGACTTGAAAATTGATTGTTGCAAGAATTCAAATTTTTGTAATTATATTAATAAAACAAAATTGTTTGAAAGCGAAATTTCAACGCAAGAAAACAATTACAATTTAGTCTATATTTCAATTATATCTTCTATTTTAGTATTCTTAATTTTGATGCTAACTTCATATTTATATCATTGGTAAAATTAATTTATAAAAAAAAAATTTATAAAATAATTATTTAATTTTTATTTTTTTATCAAAGTAAAAAACAACAAAATTTAAAAAAAAGAATAAAACAAGAGCTTAAAAATAAGACTATATTTCAAAATTTAAAAAACAATAATTTAATTTTAACTGCTGAAGAGTTGTTTTGTGAAACTACCACTGGTTGCGGCCCGGGAGAGTTGATTCAAAGAACTATCGCTAGGGATATACATATAGATTATGATAGTGGATCTATTGGTAAAGGACGATATGGTATTGTTTGGAAAGCTAAATGGAACGACGACACGATAGCTGTCAAAGTATTTTTTTCAATGTATGAACAATCATGGTCCAGAGAAACTAGTATGTACCAAACATGCATGCTTAGACATGAAAATATACTAGGTTATATAGCATCTGATATAATTGGAATGGGATGTTCGATAAATATGCTTTTATTAACCGAGTATCACCAACTAGGATCTTTATATGATTATTTGCAGTCAAATATAATTAATAAACAATTACTATTCAAATTTTTGTATTCAATTTCAAATGGTCTGAATCATTTACATCAAGAAATATTTAGCACAAAATACAAACCATCAATAGTACATAGAGATTTGAAAACAAAAAATATTTTAGTAAAAAACAATTTAGAATGTTGTATAGCTGATTTCGGCTTAGCAATAAGATATAATAGTTTAGAAAGTAAATTTGACTATGATGATTTGAATGGCTTCAATGTTAGACAAGGTAGTATTCGTTATATGGCACCCGAATGCTTAAATGATAGTCTAAATACAAGCTCGATTCAAGATTTGAAAATGACTGATATTTACGCTTTTAGTTTAGTTATATGGGAAGTTTTGAGCCGCACGAAAATTGATGAATGTGAACAAAATATGCCTGAGCACAAACCACCGTTCTACGAATATGTACCTGGTGATCCAAAAGTAGATATTATGAGAGAAATTGTTTGTGTTAAAATGATTCGACCAGAAACAAGATTTAAAAATACCAATGATGTTGAAATAGAACAACTGATGAGTATAATGAGCGAATGTTGGCGGCATAATCCTAATGAGCGATTAACATCATTATATTTGAAAAAGAAATTAAAAAAATTGTTTTTAAATTTATAAATATTTATTTATTCTAAATTATCAATAAAATCATTATTAAATTATTTTTTAAAATTCTTAAAATCTTTAATTTAAATTATTTGCTTTATTAAAACTCAACAAATCCATTCAACAATAAATAATCATTTTTTGAAATGTTTATTAGAAATTTAAATGAAAAATCAAACATTTAAGCTTATTTAAGCTGTGTTATCTTAAAATTGTTTTAAAAGACAAATAAAATAAAATGAAAAAAAAAAAAAAGGTCTATTTGCAACAATATTTTATTTCTATCTTGCAAATGCAGCTTTGAATAACCAAAAAGAACAAAAAATTAATATAAAAGGATTTTGAATATTTTGGCTTTAAATTTGCAGTTTGCAGTTTTATTAAAATTTTTTTTTTTTATACTTCTTCGATTTCATTTATTTTAATGAAGGAAAATTTTATGTTTTTTTTTTTTTTATTTTTACAAAAATAATAATAATAATAATAATATTAATATTAATATTAAAAAAAAAAAGCTTGCTAAAATTCAAATAATAAAAAATAATAGTTAATAAATAAATAATACTAAACAAGATTTTTAATTTCTTATATTTTTTTATTTCAAATGTGGTTTTGTTTTTAAGCTAAATATAAATAAAAGAATTTCATTAAAAATATTAATTCTCTTTAAAATAATATAACATGTAGAATATATATATAATATTTTTACAATCATTTTTAAAATAAATCCAAAAACTACGCATATAAATATTTCTTAAATTTAATTTTTCAATTTAATTTCTTTTAAAAAAGATTTAAATTATATTTAAACATATAAGAAAATAAAACTGAAAATGAGTAATCAATCATCATTCAAATTGAACCCATCAGCTACTGAATTTGTGCCAAGCTTTGCCCTGACTCAGCCAACAACCACTACTAGTTATAATACAACAAATTCTAATAGTAATTCTAATAATTATTACAATAATCAAGGACGTCAAAATAACTATCACAATCAACGTAACAACAACAACAACAACAATTATTATAACAACAATAATAATTACAATAATAACAGAAATAACCAATACAACAACAACAACCATTACCAAACCTATTCCAACAGTGATGTAGACCCTTTTGAAATGGAAGCTAGATGTGAAGCTGTAGTAGAAATATTACAGGACGACAGGGTTAGAGAACATTTAAATCCAACCGTAAACGAAACTAGTCCACCACAAGCTGTTCAAGCAAATTTTGAAGAAAGCCCAGAGCAATGTGACGATGAAGAAGAAATGCTTGAAATGATGCAAATGCAAGAAGAATGTAGACTAGAAATGATGAAGTTTTATATTCAATCGCAAAATCCGAAACTTTTCGAAGAAATTTACCATGATGTAAGCTATCCAGATGGTTATAAACCACCTCAAACAACAGCAAACAATAATGAAAATACCGAAAAACATCAAACATCTGATAAAACAAGCTCATTAAAAGAATCTATTAAAGATGGTTTAAACAACAATTCTACTGAATTTATGCCAAAGCAGCTAGCTGAATTAAGCTTAAAAGACAAAGAACAGAAAAATTAAATTTTTTTTTTTTTTTATTTATTATTATTATTATTATTTTCAAAAATTTTTTTTAAATCAAAAAAAAAAAATTTATAAAATAGTTAAAAATAATTTTAAAAAAAATGATTTACAGTATATTTATATATATATATTTTTTTTTTTTAAATTTGTTACATTTTTGAATTATTTAATTTTTTCTCAAATTAGTTTTAATTCAAAAATTGATGAATTTTATATGTTTTTTTTTTTTCTCTTTTTTTTTTTCTGTTTGGGTCGGTGGTTTATTGATATTTTGAATATAGCTAAATTAATTTTTAATTTTTCAAAATTAAAAAAATCGTTCACTTATTTATATACAGTGTTTTTACAAAAGGTCCAGAAACAGTAAATTTACTTAATTTTACGTAATTTTACGTAATTTTAAGTTAGTTTACGTTAGATTACGTAAGCTTACGTTAGATTTTGTTTGTAAGATAATGTAAGCTTACATTAACTGATGTAATTTTACATTATTTTATGTAAATTTTAGTAAAGTAAGCAAAAATGCTTACTTCCAATACAAAAAGCTAATTTTTCGGTAAATGTATAATTCTAATTTATAATAGCCTTACTTTTTTGAGTTTGGTGATAAAAAGTAAGCAAAACTTTTTTATTTTCATTTGAATTTTTTAAAAAAAAAATAAAGAAAATCTTTAAAAATTAGTTTTTTTAGCAAAAAAATTGATTTTTTTTGGAAGTAAGCATTTTTGAAAGGTTTTACTAAAATTTACTTAAAATAATGTAAAATTACATCAGTTAATGTAAGCTTACATTATCTTACAAACAAAATCTAACGTAAGCTTACGTAATCTAACGTAAACTAACTTAAAATTACGTAAAATTACGTAAAATTAAGTAAATTTACTGTTTCTGGACCTTTTGTAAAAACACTGTATATATATTTTAGTTTTTTGTTTATTTCGATTTTTGGAAGACACCTTTAAATTTTTTTTTATATTTTATTGTAAAATAAAAAAATTTAATTAAATGAATCGACAATAAAATTTATATATGTTTTTTTCTTTAAAACCTTAATTGATTAATTAATTCAAGAAGCAATTCAGTAATTTCTATTTTTAATGTTTATCTTTTGGACCAAAAATTTGCCGGAGCTTCTGGTGTTAAAATAGAAAATACAATTCGATTTGTTATCGAATCAGATTTGTAAATTGAAAATAAACTTATTGTGCTTTATTAATTAGCTTTTTGTGAATGCTTACTTTAATAAAAACTATAACATTGGTTAAATTTATAATTGATCTATTTTTTTTTTTAAATAAAAAAGCATTTTAGATGCTTGTTTGATTAAGTAAAGTCTTAACCATCAATAAGAATTAATTAATCTTAAAAAATTTTTAGTTTTAATAAAAGATTCATCTAAAAATTGATAAGGATATTAATGTTTATTAATAAATACATGATTGATGATCTGTAAAAGTCAATTAGTAGTAGTAGTAGTAGTAGTAGTAGTAGTAGTAGTAGTAGTAGAAGTATAAGTAATTCTATGGAATAGACATTTAATACCAGAGCACTTAGCCCTTATTCGGGGCATTGCAGCCGCTACTTTTTTTCTATCAATTCTTGATTTAAAACTATTTAAAGATTTAGCTGATGCCACATACTCAGACAATTAATCAATCTAATAACTTTGTTTCAAAATCTGTTTTCCAACTAAAAATGTCTCTTTATTTTGGTAGTAATAATAGTAAAGATAGTAAAGATAGCAAAGATATCTGCATGACAAATTCATGAACCATTATGGTCAAAGAAATTTTTTGCAATTGTTCACTGTTCTTCATTTCTGTATATCTTCATTTGACAGTTAATTACAAGAGTCCAAAAATTCTATTTGTTTAAGTAGTATAAATAATTTTAAATATTTTTAAAAATATCAAAAACTTTTTTATTCTTTTTTAGTCTTGAATATATTTTAATATTCAAATTAAATTATTCTTTCATCTCGCAAATATATTATTTCAAAATAAAAATGAATTAATTATTGTTGCAATCAAAAAAAAATTTTTCCATTAATCCAAATATATTTTTGACGATTTACCTTGTCAATAAAAAAATCTATGTTTTATAGAAAAAACATAATTTGAAATAGTTATTTTTTTTTAATTTAGCAAATAATTTATTTCATAATTAAAAAATTGTTTTCTTTGTGTAAAAAATGAATATAAACAAAATATCTTAAAAACAAAATTTTATTTAAATGATCTTTAAAGTTAAGAAGAAGATCAAGTTTTAATAAAGTTAATTTAAGCATAAAGAATGTTTATCATAAAAACTTTTCTATAAAATAATTTTAAAAATTAACTTTGACAAATTTTTCTTTTAGTAGTAGTAGTAGTATTTCTCTGCTTGAAAAGGTTATTAAAAATAGATCACCATGTGCTTTAGCACAAAACCTTATGATGCTTTAGCAGAGCTTTGCCATTTACCATACCAAAAATCTTAAAGGCGATTAAATTTTTAAATTTATTTAATGACGTAGTTTTAATTTAGAATCATTTTTAAAATTTATTTTAAAATCAGACAAAAGTTAAAATAAAAAAATAATTCATTTAATTTTTTTCTAAAACAGTCTGCATTATAAACTGATTTAAACAAATATCTTTGAACTAAATTTTATTGCAATTATAAAAAAAAAACTATAAATAAAAACTAAAATTAATTATTAAAACTACATTTGCACGAGTTTTTAATATACTAAGAAAAAAAAAAAACTTAAGTAAAAAGCAATTTTTGAACAAAAATGAGGTAAAAAAATGCTCTTACTTAATCAATAATAATTATATTTTTAAAAATTGTATTTTTTTGAAAATGAAGCAAAATTTCAAGAGAAGCATTAAACGAATCAGTAGCTGCCCTATTGAAATATTCTACTGAAGAAAAAAAGAGAAAATTTTTAGAAACAGTCGAATTACAAATTGCTTTGAAAAACTACGATCCAAGCAGAGATAAACGTTTCGCTGGTACTGTTAGGTGAGTTTTTTAACCTGTTTTTTTTATCCGAAAAAAAAGAAAAAAAAACAGGAAGTTGTGCCTAGAGCATAACGGACTCAAACCCAATTGAGTCTTAAAAAAATAATGGGTAGGCCTTTGATCAATTTTCATCAAGGCCGATTTTAAAAGAACTTAAATTTAATTGAAAATATGGATTTAAGGCTAAAATACGTACCAAGACCAAAATTCAAGGTATGTGTTCTCGGTGATGAAAGACACTGTGACGAAGCTAAAGCCAACAACATCCCATGTATGACTTTGGATGATTTGAAAAAATTAAACAAAGAGAAAAAGAAAGTGGCCAAATTAGCTAACGCTTATGATGCTTTCTTGGCTTCTGATTCAGTAATCAAACAATTGCAAAAAGTCCTTGGTAGAGGTTTAAACAAAGCTGGTAAATTTCCATCTCCATTGAATCATGGTGATAACATTGTTGCTAAAGTAGAAGAATTAAGAAGCACCATCAAATTTCAAATGAAAAAAGTATGTTTACTCTTAGCAATTTAAAAAAAAAAAAAACAAAACAAAATTAGAAAATTTTTAAAGTCTATGATGATTTCCGAAAGGAAATAAATTTTATTGATTAAGATGATTTTTAAATATTAGCTCTAGAACTGAGACTTAAAAATATTTTTCTAAAATTTCCTTCTAAAACTCTATGATGTTTAAAAAAATCTTTGAGATTTGAAACATAATATGTAACCATTTTTACAAGCAAATTACTGAGAGTTAAATAAAATGAATATTTAAAACATATTTTTTCTAAATAAATTATTTTTTAAATAGGTATTGTGCTTAGCTGTTGCTGTCGGTAATGTTGGCATGCAAGTCGACGAATTGTCATCAAACGTTAACTTGTCAATCAACTTTTTGGTTTCATTGTTGAAAAAGAACTGGCAAAACGTTAGATCTTTATACATTAAAAGTTCTATGGGTCCATCCCATCGTATTTATTAAATATTTTATTCAAATTTTAAATTTTTATAATTTAAAATAAAAATAAATTGTTTAAAAAAAAGATGTTATAGTAAATTTTTTTTTCCTTATGCTCATATTAGCTATTCTTAAAATTAAGACTTAATTCAAGTTTATTTTATTATGAAAAACTTTTGATTGAAATCATGTTGTAATTTTGAATTCTCTATATTTACCATACTTAAGTTGATTTATTACAAGCTAATCGAATAAAAACAAATTAACCATTTTGGTTTAACTTGTGAATGAAATCGATAATGTTTAGTAAACTATAGACAATGGAACCATTACTATGTTTTAAATTCTATTCTAAATTATTCAATTGTTTTGTTGAAGGACAGTAATGATAAAATTTATATATTAACTATTTATTATAGACAAAGTTAGAAAAAATTTTTTACAGAATCTTTTTTTTTGTTATTAAAAAATTTATTTATATTAAAATATTGATTAAATTATTTATTTAAATTTGATAAAAATCTGTTGTATAAAAAATTTTTTATAAAAACATTTAATCATTTAAAATTCTAATTAAATTATTCACAATCGATAATATTCTAACACCATTTGAGTTATCTTGTTTTTTTTTGTTTAATCTAGTATAAGTATCATGCAAGTCTACCAAATGTTTAAGAGCATTTGCATTTTTTAATATAACTTTAGCCTTTACAAAAAATAAGAATTTAGCTTCAAATATAAATAATTTTTTAGAAAAAAAATTGTTACTTTTTGGTAATCATATAACAAAGAATCTAAAGCTGACAAAGACAATATTTGAAATTTTTCGTTTTTGCTTTTTAAATTTTGAATTAAAGTGTTAATATAATCAGCTTTAATTTAAAAAAAAATAAATTAATTTTTAAAACTTGATTTAAAATAATTAAAACAAAAAAACTAAAAATTTTACAATTAGAAATTAATTTTGATTTGTTTGATTGATTAAAGGTCAAATTACGCAATATAAGCAAACACAAATATTGAATTTGATCTTGTTGTTGTTGTTGAAATTGAATTAAAGTTTGATTAAAAAACAATGGATCTAAAAACTTAATTATAATTGATAGCAAAGAGTCAATTTTCATGAAAAACTGTTGTCCATCTTGACTAAACGATAAGCTTACTAAAAAGTTTAGCCATAGTTTTTCCAATTTGAATTGAAACTTAGAAGAGTTTAATTTTAAAGTTTGAAAATCGATTTGAGTAAAGTCTTGTATCAAGTTTAGCTTCCAAATTAAATTCTTACACTCATTCGATTGAGCACAATTTGTCAATATTGAAAACGAATATTTTTGAATTAAAAAATTAGTTTTATTGTTACTACTGTTGGTATTAACAAGACTTTTTTGTAAAGTTTTTATGATTGAGTGTAGCAAAGACAAGCCTGCAATCAAATTGGAAGAAGATGATGAATTACTCAATAATCTTGGCTCATTGACAGCGTTTGTAGTTTGAGCATTTATGTTTGCTTGAATTATTTGGTTTATTGCTAGTTTATTATTAGCAGTTAAAGTACAAAGAGTAGATAGAGTTGATTTTAATAAATTAAAATCTTGAAGAGCCCAACACCAAAACGAATGTACAATTGCATGCAAGCCAGACTTTGTTACTGTTTCTTTAATTTCTAAATTATTACACATCAAATATTTCAATATTAATAAGCATTGTTGTAAATCAAAAATTAAGTAATTGTCTTTTAGTTGAATTTTGGTTAAACTTAAAGATTTTAAATTCAACCTTGAATTGGTGTACTTCAAATGTTCAATTAAGCTTTCAATTAAACCAGACTCATATGCTACTTTTTTAGATTTATTGCTCAAAACAAATAAACATTTCATCATATTTGATATGTTTAATTTTAAACTTTGATTTGTATCTACCAAAAAATATTTATCAAATTGTTTTATTATTTTTTTAGCTAATAAAGCACCATATGTTAAATCTTGTTCACAGTTGTCTTCATTTGTATTATTATCCAATAAATATAAAATATTATCAAATAATATCTTTAAATTATTTGAGCTATTTGAATTGACGTATTGAGTTAATTTAGACAAATAAATAGAATAAAATCTAAGCGAATTTTCATACAACAAATCATTTTCAGCTTCAATATCATTTGACAATATATCATTTAGAATAAAATTAGTCAATATTTGCCAACATTTTGAAATTAAAATTAGACATATTTCAATAGTTTCTTTGTCTTCATAATAATTTAAAAATGTTATTAACAGCTCGAATAGAACTATGTAAAAAGGTTTTAGTTTAGTTCTATTCGATTTGTTGGATATATTCAAACATTCGATCAGATCATAGATAATATTCTGGTTTTTTAAATTTAACAACATGAGGATACAATTTTGATCCATTTGACAACATAAATTCAAATATTTACAAATCATTATTAACATTTCTATTAAATCAGTGTTTAAATTGTTAGTTTCCGATTTTTTATTGTCAAATATATTTGAAGTTGGTAGACCAGTTGAATTTAGTAGATTAATAGGTTTTACATAGCTTACCAATAGACTAAATATACTATTGTTGTTGATCATCATTATGGCTTCTTTGTTTAGTATTATGTTTAAATTGTAAAGTAATAAGCATATGCTAGTGACCAAATTAGCACTGCAAATACTAATTATTTCGCTTTTGTCGTTGTTTTGTTCTAACAATTCATTGAAACTATACGTTTCGAAAGGATAAAATGTACTCAAAACGAAAGCTATTTGTTTATAAAAATTAAATTCTTCTAATAACAATTTTAATGTTTCAACTGTAATTGAAGATTCGTCATTATTTTCTGATTGATAGTTGTTGTAATTTATTGATTGAGTTAAATTAATTAAAAATGAACAAGCCTGGGTTCTAACTATACTAGACTCGTATGGATTTAATAACACATTCAAGCCTATAGACCATATATTTGTTTGGTTTACCATTAGTTTTAGCCTAGCATAAGGAACACTTGCTAATAAAGAAATTAAACAAAAACTTATCGAGCGTATTTGAGGCTCTCGATGCAACATTAATGGTATCAACCATGATGAACCATTTAAATTATTTTTTTCATCTTTTAAACATAAAACAGCTCGTATTATTTCATTTTTTTGTATTTGATTCATGTTAGGACTATTCAATAAATTTTTAATTATTTGCAATAGCGACACGTGTGCTGATTTGGTTATATAATTGCCCATAAATGACAACGATAGACCACCTCTGCCTATGTTAAATATGTTAATTATTTGAACTAAACTTTTTATTAATTGAACATAAATTTTGTGATTGTTCAAGTTTGCTGATGCATATTCAAATGAAGCACGTAGTAGTGATCCGATTAAGTTTATTAAAACTGCTAGTTTATTTAAATTTCTAAATTTTTCTATTTCACATTCTTGCATTTGACTAATGCATATTTTGAGAAGTTCAAATGATGGCAGCTTGAATTGATCAGTTATTAGACATGTTTTATTAGAAGGTTTTGATGATAAACGATTGAAAAAGACTTTGACAAATTCACATAAAGGCATTAAACACGAGTTAATACGAGTTTCATCTTGTTCATAATTGATTAATAAGTTTTTAATCATAATTAACAAACAACTTGAAGGATCATAAATAGTATTAAACAGCCATTTATCCAGTGTTAATAAACTAGTATCATCATTATTTAGCAGAGCTAAACTTTTTGAGTCCAAATAAGGCTCATCGAATAGTCTAGTTTGTAAATCCAACATCTTGTGTATGGTGCGAAATGAAGAAGAGTACAACAATTGATCCATTTTGGATTTATTTGAAGGTAGAACAGATGTAAATCGATTCAAAGATAAATGCCAATCACATTTTTGTTGATTAAAATAATATGCAAGACTTGTTTTAGTATAAAATTCTAAATCATATTCGTCTTCATTTCGGTTTGCTTCATTCATGTCTAAATCTTTTGAATCATTAACAATTGAAATTAAAATTTCTATTAAATCAAGTATATTTAATGCTTCTTGATGTGATGAACAACTATTCAAGCTGTTGCTCAATTGTTTAAATAAATAGATTGGGCTTGTATATTTTACCAAAAATTTGTCATTCTCGTTTAATATTAATTTATCACTGAATAATTTGTTAGTTTGCTCATTCTCATTCGAAGAAAATTTTGTCACAAATTGTTCATTGTTTATTAAATCATTGCACAGTTTCAATAAGCTCCCGCCATGCCATTTAAAGTTCCAATACAATCGAAACTTTTTGTCCAATAAATAAACTATATTAGATTCTAAATTGAAATAAAATTGATCATTTAATTTGCTTAAATTTAGTGTTCTTTCTTGACTATAATTTTGTAATTTTAGTTTTATCATAGAGTTTAGCTTATAGTTTAATTCATAAGTTTTATTTTGTTCTTTTTCTAATTGTTTTATTTCAAATTGTTGGTTTTTGCTATTCAAGTTATTATTATTATTATTATGATGGATGCTAATATTAAAAGGTATTATTAGAAATTCTTTCAAGTTTAAGCTTAGATCAAATTTATTAGTTTTGTTGTTTTCATTTTCTTGATAATAATAGTCTAAACAAGAAACTTGATGGTACAATAATATGAACAAAACAATAGATAAATCCTCCTGAGGATTAAAATACAAATTAGATTCGTTTTCAAATTGTTTAAAACATATAATCAAGCATTTTATTATCAGCCGATATATTTCAATATCGAACAAATACAATTGGCGTATATCTTTGTTCCAGTAGAAGATATTCGAAAGACAATTAATACAAATCGAATCTAATTTATTCAAACTATCTTTTTCTATGTTTGACAAGAATTTATTTGAATTGTTTAATTTCAAGAAATTATTCTTTAGATGTCTTAAGCAGTAATTAACACCATCTAAATTAATAAACGCTTTATGCAAACGCAAATCTCCAGTTGATAACATAATACATAGTTGTTCACCTGCATTTTGTTTTACATCTAAATCAACTTGCTCTGATGTAAAAATGTTATAAATTCTCAATAAATTATCAGTCTTAAATAAATTTAAACAATAAATTTTTATTTTTTCTAAATTTTAAAATTTTAAAGCTAAAATTACTTGAAATATGGAAACAGTATATTGGTTATTAGAAGTTTCGTAATTATTTTGTATAAAGGTTCTATTTCTTTTTTTCAATTTAGTCACTAGATCGCAAAATTTATCTGGTAAAAATTTCAAATAGAAATCATTTATGTTGAATTGGTGATTAGAGGTTGATGTCAAGTCATCGTCTTGTCGATCCAGTTTATTGTTATTCATTCGATGATAGCGAGTCAAAAAACCAATTGTTTGTTGATATCCTTTTTTGCGCAATGATTTATCTTTTGAATACAAATATCGCATGGAACATCGCAGTCTCTCAATTGCAGGACTAAGAAATAATTTTAAAGCTTCTTCAGTTAATTTACTATTCGAACTGTTTATTGTCGGTGTGAGTAAATCATCCGACATTTTAATTATACATTGTCCAAGCGTCTCTATCTGACTGGCAAAACACTGTTTAAAAAAATATTTATTTCTTAGAACAATATAAGTATAAAAATGAGCCTTAAATATTACCTGAATAAAAGGCATATAAATGACAATTAATTGAGTTAATTTAAGTCTAAAATATTCTGGTACAAGTAGCTCACATTGTAACAAATGAAAAAGTATTTTTTCACATAGTTTTTTTACTTGAGCTGATTTATCAAACAAGCCAAATGTAATATATTGATAAAAAACTTTGTTTAAAAGCAAAAAGTTAATTCCTTTATATCGCTTTGAGTTTACTTCGGTTGCTACTTGAACATTTAAAGATTCCTTTTTAATTTTGATTGATTTATTTTTTTTTTTTTTAATTTAAAAATAAAAAAAAACATAATTTACATGGACTAGTCTGTAAATAGTTGAATAAGTCTCAACTTTGATCTCTTCACATTTACTAATCATGCAACTTGTTATTAAATATTCAATATCAGATTTTATACTATCTGGCAACTCTTTATCAGAACTCATGCTTTTTAATTAAAATAAAAGTATATAAATTGATTTAAAGTATATAAAATAAGAAAGTCTACATTTTTGAAGAAAATTCGACAATATTTTTAGCAAGTTCAATGCAAGCATGATAGTCCATGTAATTGAGAGATTTTTTAGCCATTTGAATCAATTCCTCTTTGAAATTCTTTAAATGAATACAAATTTTAAAATTAATAATTCAAAAGTGTAAATTAAAATAAATCAAAAACCGTTTGATTATATTTGGTCATGAATTCACAAGCAGATTTCATAGATTCACATATTTCATTCGAAAGAGAATAAATATCATATAAATTTTTGTCTAAATTGATCAGAATAGTCGAAAAGACCATACTAAAAGATTTGAAAGATTCTAACAAACAAATATCATTTAAAATTATAAACAATGTTTCGGCCAACTCGGCTGGCATTAGTACACTGGTTTCTTCAGTTGAATATATCAGTTTGATTATTTTAAAAAACAAATTTACCAAATAAATATAAATAAGTCTATTCGAAATGTTAAGTAATAATAAGCTTTTTTCGTTCTGATTCAAGTTTAAATTTAATGCATATTTTATATTCAAATTGATTTTATTAAATAAGCTCATGAAAAATTCATTTAAGCATGACACATTCCATTCAGATCTTGTTTCATACAAAATATCTATTAAATTATTTATTGTTTCGTTTATAAGTGGCAACAAACTTGTGTTCAATTGATTGTTTTGATTTGGTTTATTATTTTTAATTAAAATTAAATTTAAATTATCAATTAAACAATTCAAAAGCTTAAAACAAAACATGTAAACAGGCCATTCTTGGACCCTTCTAATATCATTCATTTGATCCAGATCAGTTTCATAATTTTCAACCTGAGTTTCAGATAAGCATATTTCAATCGAATTTTTCAAATCTTCAAACTCTTCTGAAATTTCATTATTTTCCAAATGAATTCTATTCTCATCTAAACTGAATCTCGGTGTAGTGTTTTCATTTTTATTAGTTTTATTAGCTAATGGCTTTGAATTGTTGTTTGAAAAGCTGCCTTGAGATTGAGAAGTTTTTAACTTCGGGTTGCCAGGCTTGGATTGTACTGTGTTAGTTTTTTTATTCTTATTTGAAATCAAAGTTGTTGCCGAATTTGAACCGAGTGTTTTAGAAGATGCTGTGCTCGATTTTATAGATGAAATATTTGAAACAGAATTGTTGTCACAAGCTAATGAATACAAACTTGTATTTAAGTTACAGTCTTTGTTTATAGACGCTGGTTTTGAATTAATAGATGATAAATTAGCGCTTGTTCGAGACGAATCAATTTTGGTCAATTTTTTAAAATAAATTGATTTTGAAAAATAATCATGACCATTTGAATAAAAATCCTTATAACAAAATGTACCTGGATCTTTAACATATAAAATCCTTTTTTTCAATTTACAACAATAATAATGAAAACATTCTAATAATGATTTTAATAAACCAGAATTATCCTCTTCTATTTTAGAATTATCATTCAAACTTTCTTGATTTAAAATAGTCGATTTGGTAACCAAATCAATTAATATCTTTTTTTATTTTGAAAATTCAGTTAAAATTTAAAAATTAAAAAAAAAAAAAATCTAATTTAACTACTTTTAAAATTGAAGATCTTTGTAGAAAAATTTCAGCTGGAAAATCATTGAATACAATAGCTTGTAAAAATGTACAATAACTTTTTATTTTTTTAGCATCATTACTTTTTAATGAGCTTAAAATACAAAAACTTAGATGTATTTTTAAAATATTTTATTTTTCTAAAATTTTTTATTTTTACTTTTCAGCAGTAGTTAGAAATTGTTTGTCCATTTGAGTCAGTGGTAGCCAATAAAAAGTGCTTTTGTTCACATCAGGTAAATCATTGTATGAATTGAGCATTATTTTATTTTCTTCTTATTAATTTTCAATTAAAATAAGCTTAATTAGAAATAAAATAAATAATTTTCAAAACCATTGTTTATAAAAGCGTTTCTTGTATTATAACTCAAGTCATTTGAGTTGATGCTTATACTCTGTTGATATTTAGAATTATACGAAGATGTAGTTAAATTATTTATTGAGTTTCTTTCAATTGAGTTTTTAGACTTTTTTAATTAAAAAATAAAAAAATTTTAAGCTTAAATTTTTATTTAATTTTAAATTCAAATAAATAAACTTGTTTATTAAAGTTTTCAAAAGTAAATGTAGATGCTGTGGTTGAAATTGGAATGCTAGAATCGGATGTTAAATGATTCGAGATTTGATCATTTGGAATAAACAAATTATCTTGTTGATTATTGAAATGATTTATATGGTTCGAATTTGATCTTGCTGAAGATGCATGTGAGTTTTGATCAAATTCATTATTTTCTCCATTATTAATAAATAATTCTGATTGAATTTGTTTCAAGTCGTTTGAGTTGTTGCTTTTATTAGAGCTACCATTTGTAGCAGTTTTAATTGATAATTTAGACAAATCTGGATTATTTTGTTCAAGTAAATTTTCTATCAATTTATCTATCTTCTCAATTAAATGTGCTAAATTTTCACTTTTACTTAAATCGCTTTTTAATGAAGTTAAAAAATGAATTCCATTTATATCAATTATATTTTTACAAGCCGATTTGTTAATAGAAAGCGACAATAACAAGCTTAAAACTTTTTCATGTTGATTGAAATTTTCAAAATTGAACAAATCTAACAATTTGATGAATAATTGTTTGTTGTGACATAAATCATTCTCGCCTATTATTTTACTTTCTAATTTAGATATTAAACTATCTAACGATCTCAAACGTATCTCTTCTAAATCATGTCCAAGTTTTTTTATGATCAAATCAATACTTGCCAATTGATCTGATTGATTTAGAGTCAAAGTTGTAGTTGAAGAGTTAAAGCTGTTATTGTTTGAAAGTTCTATATTTTCTATTTGCATTTTTGGTTTGTAAATTTGTAAATAAAATTCGATTTTTTTTATAAAATAGTTAAAAAAAAATTTTAAAAATTAATAAATGTCCTCAAACTGAATATTTTAATTGCTATAGCATTAAATAAAATATAGAATATATTAATGTTTGATGGTTTAAATTTTATCAAATTTTAAAATGTCCTTTTTAAAGTCTTAATTTATTTTTATTTTAATGTTTTAAATAAATTATAAAAAAATATTTTTTAATTAAAAAATTTAATTATTTAGAGTTTTTTTAATTATAATTGATTATTAAAAATTTTAAAAATTCAATTATTAATTTATTAATAATATTTAAAAATACTAAAAGCTCTTAATTTAAGTTTAAACTATTGCTAAAAAATTGATCTGTTTTAATATTTTCTCATAAAAAATAATAATTATATTTATGTATTCTTTAATATTCTTTCTGATTCTCTCAAACCAGATAAATAAGCTCCATGAACAGTTGAAAAATACTTTGGATGGGTAGCTTCTCCTGCAAATTGGATAAAAGGCCTCTGTTTTAATTCTTAATTTGAAAATTTAAATTTAAAAACAAATTTTTATTGATTTTACTTGATTAAACACTATTGGTTCACTTAAAGAAATACCATCTGATCTTTCTGAGCCAAAAGCATAAAATGAATAAGAACCATTAAATAAAGGATTTGAATTCCATTTGGTTCTAATAATTTCTTTAGGCTCTGGTATATCCTCTTTGTTCAAAAATTTTTTCAAAATTAAATTACATTCTTGGGTTACTTGTTTATCATCTAAATCTTCATGATAAACATTGCCTCCAATCCATCCTATAAGAATATTATTGTGTATCGAGCTTGGAACAAAAATACTTATGTCTTCCATCCATCTTGTCTTATAATCGAAATTCAAATGATCCAAATCATTGAATAATTGTTTATTTTTATCAGACCAAATCATATTTATGCCTTCAAAATTTTCATCCCAAAATGGCTTTTCATAGATCAAAAATATCTTTTCAAAAAGCAAAATATTTAATTCATAATAAATTTAATTATAAACCAATTTTAAATTAACTTTATTGACTGTGCCATAGCCTAGTCGAGATATAACTTTTAATTTCTCGTCTGGTAAAAATCTGGACGGTTTAATAAGTTTACTGATATTTTCTTTTAAATATCCTAAGCTCATAGTACATATTACTTGATCACATAAAACAACTGTTTCATTGTTAATTTTCAAAACAATTTTATTTGTATCATCCGTAAACAAACAATGCTGACAGTCTTCTTTAGAACCATCTAATTTTTCACATAACAATATCTGATTTAAATGGTGATTTAATTTTAAATTTTTTAAAAAGCTTTCTTTGTAATCTTTAATCAATACATTAATAAAGCTTCTATATCCATTTAAAAGCTCTATTTCATAATATCCTTGTAAATTTTCAAATTTCGAAAAATTACTTAAAGACATTTCATTAACACTTGAAAAAGAATTTTGTAAATTTTCTATTTTACATCGCCATTTGAATATTGAGTCGATTAGATTTTGGTCAAATTTATCATCTAAATTGTTTTCTTTGATTAAATTAATATAATTTTTATAAAGAAAATCTCCTAATCTACAAAATGTTTCTTTTTCATATTTGGCCTCTTTGGCTATTTCAATAGATTTTTCCAACAAGTTAAATAAAACAAAAACTGATTGTTTATTAAGTTCTTGTCCATCTTCATTTGAATATGAAAATTCTTATAGATACGAAATTTATTTTTTTAGCTTATATGAAAAATTTGACAAAGGTTTACTTTCTAAATCCTTTGCTAGTTCTAACTCAGTTATTTTTTTATATTCTTCACTAATAAGCTTATTATTAATTGCTATTTCATAAATAGGATTACCTAATTGACCATGTATATATTGAGCGCCAAGCTCAAGAAATTTTCCGTCTTTAAATTAATATTTTAGATATTTTGATGATTATTAAAAAAAAATATAATACTATAATCAATAGTGAATGCTCGGCCTCCAATTCTGTCATTAGCTTCTAGAATTAAGAAGTTATCATATCCATTTTTTAGAAAGTTGATTCCTGCTGAAATTCCTGATATTCCAGCTCCAATTATCACAGTTTTGGTATGTAGCATATTCATATTTTAAAGATAAAAAAGTACTTGATTTTTTCATAAATATTCAAATATTTCTAAACATTTTTGAAATGTTATAAATTTAGAAAAAAAAATTTGATTACTTAACAGAATAGTAAAATATGTAAAAAAAAATAATAAAATTTTTGTTGTTTTCTAAATTAAGTAATAGTTTATAAGCCAAAAAGACGAAATTTTAACTTTATAAAAAAAATCTTAATATATTGGATATGTTTTTCTGCTGATTATATGGACCATATTTGAATCTAAGCCTGAAAAAGTTTCATAATTATAATCATATAAATGCAAAATAAATATCCGTATTTGTAACTTCTTTTATTGATATTTAAGTAATTTTCACGAGCTAGAAAGAAATAAAAAATTTTTTTTGGATTATCTTTCATTTTATAAGTATGCTAAAATTGGTTTTCTTAATTTACTTTTGTTAATTACATTTTAGATGTCAATTTTACCTCTCAGATGTCAATTTTTATTCCGTTTTCGTTCATATATAGTAATACATGCAAATTTCATTACATCACTGAGCTAAAATTAAAATTTTTACAATTAATATATCTAAAACCAGCTCTTATTTTTAGAATTTATTGAAAACAAGGATAGAAATAAAAGGCTTAAATAATTAATTAAAAACCAAACTTTAATTTAAAATTATTTTGCTTTGAAATATAAATTTTAAATCAAGTATATAAATATGACTTTATTTAAACAAATTGAAAAATAAATTTTGTAAATTCAAAAATGGATCTTCTTAAAAACGAAATTGCCAAAAAAAGAAAAGAACTGGAAGAAACAAATATATTGGTTTGTTAATATTATATAATTAATATTTAATGTTTGATTTAAAAATAAAACCAAATTTTATCTATTTAAGAATAATCAAAAAAAATACTTTAAACGAGGTGAACTAGAACAAATACAAACAAAAATATTTTTAGAAAAAAATTTTTCAAAAGATAAACAAGACAATCAATCAAATAATGACAAAGAAATTAATAAAAATGATAAATTAAGACATTTAAAAGAAGATGAACAACATGAAAAGAAAATATTACCAAGACACGAAGTAATACGACGTTTAAGAGAGCGCGGAGAGCCGATAAGGCTTTTTGGAGAAAGTGATTTAGACGTTTTTAAACGTTTAAATCTAATTGAAACGAGTGAACCAAAAGAGAATGGTATGAGAAATGATTTTAAAGTAGCCATGGAAAAATCAGAACAGGATTCTTTAAATGAAATAATGAACCTAGTTGATTCAGAAAGAAGCGATAAAGATAAAACAGATGTTGAAGTTAAAGACGATGATGGTGTTAACTTTCAAGAAATACTTGATCTAAGTAAAAATCCTAGAGAAAAAAATAACGATTCGTTGCTAGTATTGAGATATATTAAATACATTGTTAAACAATGGGGAAAAAACTTAAATAGTAGAAACATTGATGAAAAATTAACTGTTAAGGGTAAAATTGAAACTGCGTTGCATTCTCAAACTGTACTATATTTGAAACCTTTATGTCGAAAATTAAAAACAAAAACACTACCAGATGACATTTTAGATTCTTTAGTAAAAATATTTTTGCAATTGATTGACAGAAACTATATAAAAGCAAATGAATATTTCTTAGAAATGGCTATAGGCAATTCACCATGGCCTATTGGTGCTACTATGGTTGGTATTCATGCTAGACCTGGTAGAGAACGTATAGCATCTAAACACGTTGCTCGTAAGTATTATTTTTTTATATTTAACTGATAAAATAAGTTTTTGAGTAGTTAAATGATTTTATTTTTATTAGATGTGTTGAATGATGAAACTCAAAGAAAATATATTCAAGCAGTAAAAAGATTGATAAGTAAATGTCAACAATATTTTCAAACTGATCCATCAAGATGCGTAGAATATGGAATACAAAATGATAATATTACAATTATGCCCAAATAAAGTTTTAAAAAATTTGAAATTTAAATTATTTTTAAATTGTTATAAGAATAAAATAAATGTAAATTTTATTAAAATAAATTTAATAATAAAATGTTTGATAAAAACATTTTCATTAAAATTTTGTAAACACTGTGGGTTAGGAGTTTCAATATATTAAAACATAAGATAAAATTGATTTTTCGCTCATTTCTTTTGTATCAAAATCATTGGTTTCAATTTATTTTAATATTTCTTTTTTCATATCAAAAGGATAAAATATTCGTTAAATTTATTTTCATTAGTGTATTTTGGATTTTTTCTATTGTTTTCTGGAGATATGTTGTTCATGACTTTTCCTTTAAGTTAAGCATTCTTTTTATTATAAATTTTCTTCAGACTTATTAAGCATTCTTATTTAATTTTACTCAGAACATAGTTATAAAAACCAAATGTAACTACACGATGTTTTACTATGTGACTTGATTTCCAGTATGTATTTGTAGTAAAAAATAAAAAGAAGATTCAACTAGAAATTACCATTTATATTGTGTTATTTGTAAATAGAGATGTAGTTCATTACCACAAGTTTGTATATGTTAAAATTAAAAAGCAAATGTTGTGTTCATTTGAAAGCTCTAAAAAGAGAAAAAAATTCAAAAGGAAATCCATATTAAAAGTTAAAAATTTTATTCAAAATAAAAATCATTTAAAAATATAATTAAAAGAAAACGAAAAAACGATATTAATAATGGAAATTAATAGCATTTGAAATTAAATCTCTTTTTCCAGCACCTTGTATTAAATGGTTTAATTGCGAAACTGCTTGAGCGACTAATGGAAGAGCATCACCAGCGTGGTTTTTTTCCACTTTTACCACTGTTGTTAATTCAGCATTAACTGTTGCTATCAAAAATATTATCAAAATTCCAAATACTGTTTTCATTTTTTTTTAAAGTTTTTAAATTTTTTTAATAAACCTTTTTTTTACGCTTATTTATAAGTTAATTTTTTTTAAATTTTTTTCATGTGAATTTAATTATCTGTAATATTCTTTTGTTAATAATTTAACTATAGTTTTAATTTTTAAATAACATAGATTTATTCATGATTTTGAAAAATTACATAATATTCAAAAAACCTTGTGTAGGTGATATTTTTTTCCTTTTATTTTTTCTATTCACATTAGATTTCATATGTTTTTTTGCAAAGCTTTTTTTAAAATTTTTTATTTAAAAAACTTACTTTTAAAAAACTGTAAATGAGATACAAATTTTTATTTAAATTTTTTTTTTGCCTTTAATAATAAATTTAAGTTAAATAAGATTATTATTCCCAAATAGATTTTCTTCTAATTGATTTCTTTCTCGCATATATTTTTTACCATTATTTCTAATTTTTTCATATTTTGCAATGTTTTTTCTAATTCATTCTTTAAAATATTGTGCCTTTTATCTTGTATATCGTTTGTAAATTTATTTTTTTCGAATTTTAATTTTATCAATACTTTTTCTTCTAAGTTATTTAATTTACATTCATACAATCCATCATTGTTTTCATTAAAATTTATTAAAATTAAATTATTTTCTAAATTAAAATTAATTTTTTTTCCATTCTCTTTCCAGTTTTGTTCGTTACCAGAATATTCACATTCCAAAAATAACGTCTCGTTTAAACCTTTAGTATAATTTTTAAAATCAATTTTTTTTTCACATTTCGTATTTTTTTTTTCATCAATTTTAAAGATGCATTTATTTTCTATCCATGAACAATAAGGTTTTATTACACAACTAAAACAATCGTTTATTGTATAGCAACTCTTTTCAAATAAAACTTCAGTATGTATTTGATATATATTATTATTTGTTGTTAAATATAAAAAGTTGCTTTCTCCATCTATTATTATTTCATTTATTTTTTCTGTATCAATTTTAAAAATATTTAAATGATCGTTTTCTATTGTTCTTAAGATTAGACCATTTGAAGTACCAAAATAGAAAATATTTTTGTTGAATTTAATATCAAAATTAAATGAAAAAGAGGTAATTTCAAACTTAAGATCAAATAGATAATTACTTGTATATTTCTTATTCAATATTGTATTTTCAAGTAAAAATTTATTTAAATATTCTAAATCTTTACCATACGTGTCATTTTTAAGATACGTACTTTGGTTTTCGTTCATAAGTTCATTTTCGTCAGCAAAATTGTCTAAATTGTTCATTTTTTGATTTGTTTTATCTTTATAAGGCAGTTTGAGACAATCAAAATCATTCTCCAATAGATCAAAATACTCAATTTTATTATTTAAATATCTTAGGTCGATATTCCTGTTTAGCCAAAATTTTTTTTCACTTATATCCATTCCGAGTTTTTTTAAATCAAATTCACATAAAGCACTTGAAAATTGTTTTTTTTCTTGAAATATTCCAATTAATTTATTGGAATCCAATTGTTTGATAAAAGATAAATTTTCATAAATGATATATGATTGATTTATGCTTTGTTTACATTCTAAATTAATTTTACGAAAACTAGACCATATGTCGTTTAAAGAAGGATCATTCTCACTTTTTAAACCATAGTCATTTTTACATACTCTAGCGACTCGCGACACTCTTTTCAAACTATTGATATTTATTTTAGACATATTTTTAAGTAAGTTCAAATCATAAAATGGATTTTGCTCAATAAAATCTTCAATAGAATATTCTGTAAAAAAGTAAATTATATAATCCTGATAATCAATTATTGATATGAATTCTGGCTCCCATAACCAATATGGATTCGGATAACTTTTCAAAATTTTATTAGCTGAATCGATTTCTTGTCTATAAATACCATATCTTGAAAAAATTCCATATTGGCTTGAGAGTTTATTTGTTTTCCAAATGGCTGAGTACATTAACCCTTTGTTTGTTGATTTAGAAGTAAGATGAACGCTTTCATATGAAATTATGCCTAAATTTTTTGAATTTTCAACTCCTGGACACAAATAAAATCCGTCTAATTCAACAATACTAGAGAAATCGTTTTCTTTTAAATCTTTAATATGCGGTTTACCATTATTTGTACCACAGATGATTAATTCTTTTTCTTTTCTGTCATTTTTTTCTCTAAATAATAATAATTTTATATAATTCTTAATCATGTTTGTATTCTTATCCAGCTTAGAAGGATTGATGAATCCTTCTTTATACACATTTTTATCTGTTTTATTCGATATATTTAAATAATTTAATTTAAATATATAATTAGTTCCTGTAGCATATAAATTTTTGTTTAAAATTATTAAATTTGAGTAATTAGCACTAATATTATGTTGAAATTTTATATAGTCATTTTGATAAAGTGTTATATAATTTGATTCAACTTTAAAAATTGCTAATAAAATTAATAAAAATTTCATTTTCATTAAAATTCAAATTTTAATGAAAGTAAATTCATAAATAAATTGAAAATTCTTTTTAAGTCTAGAATTAAAATACATTTATTTTATAATATGTAAATGATTTATTGCTTTATCAAATTTTATACCTATTAAATATCTGGAACAGAAAAAATCTAATAGTTTAGCTAATAGTTTATTTGTAGAAAAAAAACAATTTAAGAATACATTATAATATAAATTTTAGCTATCTTTATTATGCTTTATCTCTGGCTTATTAAAATTTTTTTTAAAGCATTAATAAGAAAGCTATTAAGAAAATAATTTTATTGATTTTTAAAAAAATAGGAAAAAAAACTCTGGCCAAAGTAATTTAAAAATTAAATAAAACAAATTATAAATAGAAAAAAAAATTTTAGTATAAAGCATCGCTAATCTCTTGGAAACTTAAAGCACTATCTCTGCTGGAATCAACTGAGTTGAAATAAGCCCTTAATTCAGATTCAGAAATTGGTTTATCAGAGCCATCGGTATAATTGTTGGCTATTGATTGAGCTTGTTGCATTGAAATTAAACCAGAAGTTTCGGTTGAAGTAATAAATCCGTATTGACTAGCTGATGCGCTAAATCTAGCTGAATCATAGCTAATACCTAATCCATTTAAATATGATCTGTATTCAGCTAAACCAGATCTGTCTAAATCAACTAGTTTTAAAGCTTGTAAGTCACCTTCGAATTCTGGTAAGCCAAATTGTTTGTGTGAATCAGCAGCTAATGAATCTGGAGCACCGAATCTTTTCACTGTTGAAACAAATTCTTCGTGTCTTAATAAACTACTTCCATGTTGTCTTAAATATTCAGCTGGATCAGCTTGTTGAGTACCTAAATTTTTGTATTGACGATTGACTTCAACTTCTGGGTTTTCCCATTGAATTAATACATTTTTTGGATTTGGCAAAACACAATCTTGTTCAGCAGGTTGAAAAACAACTCTTCTTTTTTGTTGTTTATAACCTAACCATTTTTCTAAAAACACTTGTTGTGGTTTAACAGGAATACCAGGTAATCTTTCAACAACTACTTTTCTGTCTGGTGGTGGTAAAACCTTACCTGGTACTAATACTAATTTATCAGCAATTCTTGGTGGTGGTTGTGGTGGAGCTTCACGTAAAATTACTGGAGCTGGATTAGCTGGTTTTGGTGGAGCTTGTCTTACGACCAATGGTGGAGCTGGAGCAATTTGTCTGTTGGGCAATTGTTTAATTAGTAAATCACCTGGCTTTGGGGCAGCTGGTGGCTCCAAAAATTTATATTGAACTTCTTGTACATATCTTATTTTATCACTTGGTCTTTTTTTAATTATTTCTGGATTTGGGTCATTGTTTAATTTGTATTGATCTAATGACAATGGAGGTAAAAAACCGCAACTATTTGATGATGAAGCTTGTTGCACTTCGCCGGAATATATACCAACTGTCCTATAAGATAATGTTGGTGAGGCTGAAGAATAACTGTATGTTGGACTGTTTTCATAAAAATCCATTTTAAAGTCAATTTAATTGCAAATGAATAATATAATTATTTTAAGTTTTTTTTTTACAAATGTAAAATTTTTTTTTATAATAAAAAAAAAAACTCAATTTGTATTTATACATTGTAAAAATTTAATTTTATTAGGAAAGATTTTAACTGAAGCATGTAAAACATACTCGATTCGATCAGATTTGTTAAAAAATATATAAAAAAATGTCTTTTACAAAAGAAGTATGGAATTTTAATATATTATTTTACAAAAAGCAAAAATTTTTCAATTTTAAATTAATATTTTTTTGTTGTTGTTGTAATTTTCAACAACTAATTAAAATTTTAATTTTAAAATATTTTTCAATAGAAAAAATATTACAAAAGAATTCATATTTTTACAATTTTTAATTAATTTTTTGTTTAATTAAATTGCTAATAAATACTAAACTACCAAGAATTCATTTAGTCAAAATGTATACCAAAATTTACTTTTAAATTTTTTTTGAAAAAATAACATGATATTTATTCAAATTACTCATTTTAATTAATTCATCAAGTATATTTGTTAAATTTTATTCAATTTAATGTTAGGCATGAACAGTTTCCTTAAAAAAAAATTCAAAAATTTCTTACAATTTGATTAATCAAGGTTTCATTGTCATTTTTAATTATCAAACAATGCAAAATAAACACAAAATATAGAAACATAGCTCTTTTTTTAATTATAATATATATTTTTTAATCTTTTAATTAGTATTTTTTAAATTTAAATTAAAAAGAATACTTATCAAATAATAATGAAAATTGTATTTATTTCAAACTTAAAAATAGTATAAATCTTTTATTTGATAGTGTTGGTGTGATAGTGCACACAAGTTTATTTTTTCTGTTAATTTTAAAATTATTAAAAATAATTATTAACTAAAATGAATATAAAAATAAAATATATAAATAAAACTTGATTTATGTAAAGATAAAGCAGATTTGAATAAGTTTTGGAAACTATTTAATTAACTCAATTCTTGATAAAAAAAAAACTTGATTTATGATTTTGCTGTTTGATAGTTTAATTTGAAAAAAAGGCTAAATTAATTCTGATTTTTTAAATAATTCATAGTTCAGTTTTTGGTTATTAAAATTAATTTTCTAGCCAAAATATTTTCCCTAAAAAAAATTAAATGTAAAATAAACCATTTTCAAAAAATAAAAACTAAGCAAATTAAAACAAAGTAGACTTCAAAGTTTATATTAAATCGAAATTTAATATTTTTCATACAAATCTAAAAATTTCGATTAAATAAACATAATCCTTATTTCACTTGAATTTGAGTTTAAAATGTAATCTTTGAATTTCCAAAAAAAAAACTATTGAATAAAGAAAAATACCTAATCTAAAAGATCTGATCAAATTGATTGATTTTAAATTTAGGAAAAATATAAACAACTTGCACTTAATTTGCTAAGAAATAAAAATATTTTATTTGTCATCAATTTACTCGTTGAAAATATGATGATAAAATGATGATGATAAAAAGTATAAAAAAAAAAAAGAAAATGCAAAACGCCTTCGATTTTTACAAACAAAATCATTTAATTTGATTAATAGGCATAAAGATAAAAAATGATAAATATTAAAGCTTAAAATGTAAACTAAGAATCCGACAAAAATTTTGATTCTCATCAATTTTGGTTTTATTAGTTTTATCACTTATAAAAATAAGAAAACTTTGAGTTTAAAATAACAAATTAAATAAAACAAAAAGAAAAAAATGAGATCAATAGCAGGAATATTAGAACAATTATTAATTTGTTTGGCGTCATCAGTTTTAGCTAGTGTAAATTCAAATTTAAAAGGAAGACAACTAACTAATAATAGTAGTTCTAAAGATTTTATACTAAACGCTATTAATGCTTTAGGTTTAGGTCAAGTGTGGGGAACAATTCAACAACTAGGATCACAAACAGTGTTACAATTTACACAAATCATTACACAATTATTATTTGCTGGTCAACAAGCATGGCAACAAGCTCAACAAATCTTTGCTCAATTAGTTCAAGATTTACAAAACCACGCTGGTGATGCTCTTCCATTAGTCGCTAAAGCAGTTTCGCAATTAAACCAATTAATACAAGGTGCTGGAAAAAGAGATTTAATTTCACCAGCAATTCATTTGTTTGGACTATCACAAGTATGGAATCAAATTCAAGAATTAGATACTTTAGTTGTTCTTCAATTCAATCAATTATTACTGCAAATTTTACTTTCTGGACAACAAACATGGATTCAAGCTCAATCAATATATTCTCAATTAGTGTCTCATATTACATCTAATAATGTCGGTGATAATTTAACTATTGTTTGCCAAGCTATTTCTCAATTAAATCAAATTTTGGCTGGATAATAAAATTCTTTTGAATAAATTTCTTTCCTGAACTAAATAAAATCTAATTAGCTTTTTTAAAATTATCAAGAGAATTCTTATTTTTATTGATTTTAGGAATTTTAATATAGAATTTGTTTTAACTAAAAATAATATTTACAATCCAGATGGCTTTTTAATATCTTAAATTCTCAGGAGGTAAAAAAATAAGCTTAATCTTTTTTAAAAGCTTTATAATTGTTTTTTCTCTCCGAGAATTAAAATAAATTTTAGTCTTCAACAAATCGTTAAAATAAAAACAATAAAATAAATTAATTAGTTTTTATAAAATTTTATTTTTTTAATTAAAGTTATACTTTAAATTTTTTTTTTTGAAAATTATTTATAAAATATAAAAAAAAAAAATTATTATGAAAAATTTGATCCTATATCAAAAATTGAATTGTTCTAATATTACAAACATTTAGAAGTTTTTAACCAATGGAACTAATTTTTAATACAATTTTTGATTTCATAGTTTTTCTTTTTTTTAATAACAAATTACAAATTTGAGAGTAAAATTTAAAAAAAAAAATGAATTGATTCTACAAATAATCTTTTTTTAAAAAAAAAAAAAAACTAACAAACAAATATTTTTATAATTGAAAGAATGAAAATTTTTATCATTTTTTATTTAAATCTAATCTAATCTAATTTCCTATTCGTTGTTCAATGGTTGCTTTTCAGGATCCACTGTATTTATGTTTGTGGTTGATTTACCATTTGCTAATTTAGAAGCAACCGATTCGCTTAATTCGTTTAAAACATTTACAATTAATGATGAAGATGAAGCTTGTTCGTTTAAATTAGTATCAACTTTTTGTTCTTGTTTTTGCTCTTGCTCTGATTTGTCTTCGTTGGAATTAACATTGGCGTTTAACTCTGTTTTATTTATTTCAGCAGCTTCGTTAGCATGACCATTTTCAGTTACTTTTTCACATTCGTTTTTCTCTTCTACTTTGCATTCTACATTTTTCTCTTCTTTCTCATTCAAAATGCCCTCTTGTTTATTCAAAGAACCGTTTTCACTTGAGCTAGCATTTGTCAAAACACCATTAGCACCATCATTGCATTCGTTTGAATTTGATTTAGAACCATTCAATCTCCAAATTGTAAATCTACGTCTCATAACAAATAAAGCAGTTAAAACAATAGCTATAATACATGTGACCACTACAAGTGATACTAATATTAGAATAAGTGTGCTAGAGCTAGATGAAGTGTTTAATTTTTGAGATGAAATAGTTCTAGATACTCCGGACAATATGTTTGCTGAATTATTCACTACTATATTGCCATGGTGTTGAACAAAATTTGTGAAATTGTGATTTGCTAAATCGGTATTTATGAATGCTTGATTCGATTCGTGTGTTAGATTTGTTTGATTTGTATTTAGACCAGCTGCTGAATGAGCTGAATCCGATTTTAATGTTGTTGTTGTTGTTGTTGATGTATTTTGAGTTGATAAGTGTTCAACTGTTTCAAGTGTGTTTATTTTATATACAATTAATAATAAAACAAATGATGGTAAATATTTATTAAACATTTTTGTTATTTTTAAATTAATTAAAATATTTGATAAGTTTTAATGTTTCTAAAAAAATATATTTAAAAAAAAAAGAGTTAAAAACTTGAATGAATGAGCCCATGAATATCGAAAGAGTTATATATATATATATCTATTAAATAGCTCTTTCAACTATATTATAAATGTACATCAATTATTTGATTCATGATTTTTCTCTTCTATTGTTTAAATTTAAATTTTTAAAAAAAATTTTCTTAAAACCTTAACTTTATTTAATTTTTAAAATAAATTTATAAATAAAAAGGACTAATGAAATACTTTTAAAAAATTCAATTTGTCTTAATAATATTAAAAAAAAAACACTATTAAGCTTTTACTATTACTATTAAAAAGCTAAAAAATTGTTGTTATTATAAAAAAATTTACATATTATCACGTTTAATAGAATTAAATTTAACTAAACGAAAACGTTTTATTTTAATTAAAAAATAAATATCCAACTCCAAAGTTTTGAACAATTAAATTCTTAAAAATTGCACATTGAATATTGATCTCTTAGTTTAGTTATTAGTAAAATAATTCCAAAATACATAAAATTTATACTTTAGCTTTTTTATTAAACTATTGACTATTGACTATTTATTTATTCTAACAAAATTAAAAATACTTCATTTCAAGACATTAATTACTAGAAAAAAAAAAAATTATCTATATCTCAGAATTTTAGGATGTTTAGCTCTTGAAACATTATGACTCTTGAAATTATATAGGTTAGATAAACTAAAACCAAAATTAATCAGGTTTTGTCGAATAAAATAAGCGACATCCTATTGATATTTCTTATCTCTTAAACTTCTAGTCCACTTTTTGGAAATAAGTATCAAATATATTTAAATAAAAATTTTGTTATTTTTTGTTATTTTTTGTTATTTTTGTTGAAGAATAAATATTAATTTTATTCTATTAAATTGTTAGTCTTAAATACTGTTAAAAAAAAAAAATAAAAATAAAATTCATATGTTGATTTTACCAAAGATTAAAAAAAAAAAAAAAAAAGAATAAAAGATTTGTATCGAAATTTTTATTAAAAAAAAAATCGATTCAATCTGTATTTTAAATTAATTGATTTATTTATTAAAAAATTTTTTCTAAATATATATTTTTATTTTTATTTTTTATATTCCGGGATTAAAAATATCTTGACTTGGTAATTTAATATAAATAAATAAATAAATAGAAAATAAAATAAATTCTATTGATAAATTGATGAATGTTTTTATTTATTATTGGTTCAATTGATTGATTTTTTAATTTATAATATATATATATATATTAATATATTTAAAAATAAAAATCGATAAACATAACGATTTTTTTTTTATTACACTTTTAATTCATTATTATTATTATTATTATTATTAAAAAAGAGCATATCGATTTTTTGTTGATAAGATAAATTTTTATTGATAAAAACTTTAAAAAATCAATCAATCAATCGATAAAATAAATAAAAAAAAAAAAAAATAAAATTAAGATTAAAAACAGTTTTATTTTTAATTTAGGAAAAATATGAAAAAAAAAAAAATAAAATAAAAGAATAAAAAACTGATAACTGAAATTTAAAATTTTCATATTTTTTTAATTCAAATAAAATTAAAAAGCCTTAACAAAAAAAAAAAAATGGATTAAAAACTAAATATATAAAATCGTCTATGTCACGATTTAATCCTAAAATATATTAAACCAAAGGTCAAAAATTAAACTCTTACTTTTAAAAAAAATAAAATAAAATTCTAAATATTGAAATTTAATATTTTAAATTTAAAATTTAAAATAAAATAAAAAAGAAGAAGAAAAAGTATATATATATATATACATATATACATATATCATAAACAAGCTAATACAAATATAAATATTTAATGTTTATCCGACCTTTTTTTTTAGAATGAAAGAAAGAAAAAAAGAAAAAAAAAAACGTTAATTTCTAAACGCTTGAATGATTTAAATAATAATTTCTTATTTTATTTTGTTTTGTTTTGTTTGAAAATAGATTCAAGTTTATTAAATTTCATGCCTTAAATAGAAAAATTTTAATAGATTCAAGATACGAATTGAACAAAAACAGTGAGTGACAAAAAGAATAGATAAAACAATTTGTCAAAATGCACTCTTAACTGAAACCAGATGATTTATCTATTTTTATTAATAGTAATAGAAAAGAACATGTTTTATCACTCAAAAGCTATATTGTTTATGGATAGTTTTGGCTTTAATGAACTTAGATTACAAAGATAATTGATTCTATTCCGCTTATCTTAATAATACATTTATAAATTTCTGGAATTTGCTAAAATGTATAAATATAAAAATAAAATAAAAAATGTAAAAAAAAAAAAAAAGGTCATTTATTTTATTTAATTTTATTAATTTAAATATTCACTTCAGGCAATTTGTTTTTTAGCTTTATTTTTATTTTTTTTTATAGACTCAACACAAAATGGTATCGAATTTAATTCTTTTTCTCAAATAGAACAACAAATTTACTGTTATTTATTTATTTTTTTTTTCAGAGATTAAATTACTAGTGAACAAAATTAGTCATTCTGGTTTGTTTATAAATAAAAAAAAATTTTTTTTTTTTTTTTTTTATTTTATTGATTTTTTCATTTAAATGGACACATAATTTGAATAAGAACAAATTGTTACTACTGATAACTGGACATTTGTCTAGGAATCGAACAAAAAAAAATAAATTGAATTTGAATTTAATACTTGTTTATAGTTTAATATGCTCATTTATAAACGGAAATAATTAACTTTTTTATTTATTTTTTTTTTTTTTTTTAGGAAAATTTAAATTTTAAATTATTAAGAATCTACTTGAAAATATAAAAATTAATTTTCTCAGACATTTAAACATTTAATTAACTTTGAAATACTAAATAATTAAAAATACTGTATATATATTTTTTTTATTAACAATTTATTCTTAAAACTGTTTGTGAATCTTTTTTATATAAAATTGTAAAACATTTTCAAATACCATGATGATGGACTATGTATGACAATAAATGAATGCTCAAATAACTTTAAAATAATAATTTTTAAATACACTAACTAATGTAGATTTTTGTATTATTGACTCTTAAATTCTATTTTATACTTTACTTAATATTTATTTTTATTTTTACTGTTCCTAAAATTGATGGTGAAGCTTTTAAATAAATAAATAACTAAAATACATTTACCAATGATGTAATTGTGAGAGAATATTTTATTAGCTAATTTTTCTTGTTAGATAAATGTTTTATCTTAAAAATTAAAACCATAAAAATAGTAATAAAAATTGATTGAAAAGTTTCAAACAATTGTGAAACAAATGGTATTTATTTTAAAACCAATTCTCCAAAAAAAAAAAAAAGAAAAAAAGAATTTTATAATATCTTTCCGAAATAAAAAAGTAATTTTCTCATCAAAATCATTTTTAAACCTGTTTATGATTTGAAAATTGAATTAAAATCTTCTAATGAAATAAAGCTTTGTAATATACTATAAAATAATTTTAAATAACTTAGATAAAATAGACTATAATTTTTTATTTTATTTTATAATAATAGATTTAAATTTTATAACATAGATATATCAAACTTTTAAAGAGCAGTAATCTTAGTCTAAGCCTCAAAAAAGTTTAACTAAATTAATAGAAAAAAAAAAAAAATAAAAGTGAAATAAAATTTAAGTACAGTTTGACGCAGATTTTTAATGCTTTTTTAATTATTAGTATTATTAATTATCAATTAATTGAGATACTTTATAAGAATATTTAAAACTTAATTTTAAATTCTTATTAAAATAAATTAAATTGAAATAAAATTCATTAAATAAATAAAATGATAGAATTTCTTGTTTGACTATAAAACTTATCTTATCTGATAACTTTTATATGCATATATTTTTTGATAAACAACAGAGATTATTTGCTCAATGCTAATCCGATTGAAATTAGTAATATTATTGTACTGCATGCTCTTCGGAAATGACTTTATTTAAAACAAAAATCACTTTAAAAAATATGCTTTTGTTAGATTATCAATTTTTTTTTAATAATTTCTAATAATTTCATATAAACATATTATAAATACTAATAATATTTTATAAGTAATCAAGAGTAATTTTTTACATATTAATATCACTGAAACTAGAGAATATTCATTTTATTCACTAAAAAACAAAATGATATGAAGAAAAACTTTATAAAAATTAAAAACTTGGTATTCATTTCTTGCTTTTAATTAAACAATTATACATACAAGACTTGAGCAGTAGTTTTTTTTTTTTACTAAATCATGTGGAATAAATATACCAATAGCTCTCTTGTTTATATTAATTTCTAGATGAATCTTTACTCAAAAATACAATCTTACTAATTATTTAGAAACATATTAATATATTCAACAATTATAATCTTTATATGGAAAAAATTTGAGTAAAATTTTTGTTTTTTAATTAAAATCTGGCGATTTTATCTACTTTTTAATAAAAAAAAAATCTAAAATCTAAAATATTCAATTAATGAATTTATTGCCCTTTAGTTATTTTAGAGATGTTTTTTTAAAAACAAATAATCTGATAAGCAACTCGGATTTTAGTATCTTTAGATTGACATTATTAAAATAAAACTAAAAAACAAAACAAAAAAAAATTTTTGCTAATCTCTTAATATTTAGTTTATAATATTTGTTGAATAGAAGACTTGATTCAAGTCGCTTTAATTTAGAAATGCATTCCCTGTACAGTATTTCTACTATGTATATATATTACAACTTAAATGTACAATTTACAAAAAAAAAATTAAATTTCATAATTTTTTAATATATTTTTCAATTTGATTTTTATTCTTAAAAATATAAATATATTATAAATATATAGTTTTGTTTGAATTGATCGAAATAATTATTAATTCAAAAATGGATATTGATTCTGAATCGACACTTCAAGAATACCAAATTCAGCTTGAACAAGTTGAGATTGCTCTTAAAAGTGAGCCAAATAATGAAGAATTGTTAAAACTAAAACAAGATCTAATAGTAATCTAATATTTTCATTATTAATCTAATATCTTCTTTTTGTTTAAAATAAACAATTTTTATCAATCAAAAGGAAATAATAAATTTGACAAAAGAATTCATAGAAGAAGATAGCAAAGAAGTGAAAAATAAAATAGGTTCTACAAATTGGAAACAAGGCGACAAATGTATGGCTATTTGGAGAGTCGATGGTAAATACTATTCAGCTACTGTTAAACAAATCCTCGAGGACGGCACTTGTACAGTTATTTTTGATGGCTATTCAAACATCGAATTAACACAGGTAAATTAAGCTCAAAAAATAATCAAATAAATTTGTATTCTTTCATTTCATTTATTTAAAAAAAAAAAAAGGTAAATCAATTAATGCATAGAAATAAAAATTCTAATACATTAACTAATGATTCTTTGATTCAATCTAAATCTAGTACAACTTCAAAACCTGTTAGTCAAAAAAAAGCCTTTACCAAGTAAATTTTTCAACAAAGAAAAAACATATTATTAAGATATTTTGAATTTTTTCTCTTTTGAAATTAGAAAAGAGTTGGAGATCAAACTGAGAGAAGCAAAGAAACGCAAGAAAGAAAAATTTGTTGCAAAAATAAAACTCATGGATGAATTGAGTGAAAAAGAAAAAAACAAATGGAAAAATTTTAATACAAAAGTAAAAAAAATAAAATAAAATAAAAATATTTAAAAAAAAAATGATTAAAATAAAATAATTTATTATTTTAATTTTAGTTAGCGTCCAAAACATGGAAAGGAGTTGTTAAAAAGAACAAGTTTGAATTGCCTGCAGATCATGAAAATAAAATAGGAGTTGGAACAAATAGTTCATTGAATAGGGCCATAAGTGCTACAGGTATTATCTTACCAACAAATGCCACGAATTCGTCGGCTTCGGCAGCCGCTTCGGCTCTATCAAGTGTTTCTAAATCAAGACATTCCGCTCAAAGTTATAAAACTACAACTTTCTGAATTGTTGTTTTTAATTTCTTCTTTGTTTGTTTTATTTAAAATAATAAATTCATACATTTAATTACAAATATTTTTTATATTATTATTATTATTATTATTTTTGTTTTCAAATAAGTAAATAGAATGTATAAAGAAAAAAAAGAGAATTAATCTCAAAAATTAATAAAAATTTTGTTTAAATTTTAAAAATTTTTTATTTATTTTTTTTAATTAGTTTTATTAAAGTAAGCTTTAAACAAAGTGAAATTTTGAATTTATTTTTTTTTTTGAAATATAATCTTAAAGTATTGCTTGACTTGATATTTTATTAACTAAACTTATTAGCACTTTAATATTTTAGAATTCAAATAATAAAACTTCAAATGGTTTTAAATTTTTAATTTGAATTAGGTTTAATTAGCTTTAAAGGTTAGCTTGGGTTGATCATCAAAAAAAACTGTAAAATATTTGAAATTGATTGAAGATAAATTTTAAGAAAATACAAAAAAATCAAATAATCGCAAGTGGAATTTTGCCATTTATTTAAAACTAAGCTAAAGCTTGAATAAATTTTTTTTCTTAAATAGGCCCAAGTGCATTTAAGATTTTACAATAATACAATTAACAATTTGAAAAAAATAAAGAATTATGATCAAAAAAAGCTTTAAGGCAAAATTAACAAGTTAAAATAAACTATTTTATTTAAAAACCTTTTATTTAAAAAAAAAAAAAATTCAATCTTGAAATCTTCAAAAATAAAACACATTTCAATGGAAAATTATTTCAATTAAACTTTTAATACCGCTTCGCAAGTTATTAAGACCTAAAAATTAAATTAATTAAATTTTTACAATTCTTAATTTCTTAACCAAATGTAAAATCATGAAAGTATGTTATAAAAATTAACTATAATATATATGTTTAAAATAATGTTTAATATTAGAAAATATAATTTAAAAAAAATAAATAAAATAATTATGTAATACTTTATAATTTCTTTATGTACCGATTCTAACAATTTCTAAATTTGGTAAAAAAAAGTAATTAAGACTAGTTGATAACTTGATTTCAAATTAAATGTTATCGTATTCTCTTGTCTGCTACTTTTAGAAAATAAAGTTTGAATTCAAATTTTTTTCTATTGGAAAACTTCCCATCTAAAACATGCTATGTTTTTTATAGAAAAAAGTTTGAATCATTAACATATTTTCTATATGACATAATATCTAAAATGTCTTAAGTTAATTTTAATATGATTAAAATATAAAATTTAGGTTTTATCCAGTTTTTAAATTAACTTTAAAAATTTGAATTTTTGCTAGAAAAAAGCCCAAAATTAATCATTATTAATAGAAAATATGTTAAATCCAATTTTTTTCTATAAAAAATATAGCATGTTTTCGATGGGAAGTTTTCCAAAAGAAAAAAACTTGAATTCAAACTTTATTAACTAAGAATAACAGAAAAGAGATATTTATTGCAGCATTTTTTAAAATTTAAGTATTTTAACAAGTAAATTAAGAAAAGTCTGCAACAAGAAAATATAAAAATACATTTTAAAAAATTTTTATTACTCAACTAATAATTAGTGTTTAAATGAATAGTTTTTGCTTTTAAGCGTAATTTTTATGTTTTAAAATATTTAAAAAAAAGGTCTATAACCTAAGCGCAAACCTATGCATTTATTCTCTTGTTATAAAAAAAACACAAGAGCTCGACAAACAAAAAAATCAAGATATTCTTCTTCTTGAAAAGAAAATTATATTGGTTCATAAAAAAGGCTAAAGGCTATGCACAAAAATAATATAAAATTTGAATGAATTTTTAAATTGACTTTTTATTTAATTTGCTGGTTTTCTATTTTTTTTTATTAAATATTATTTTTAGAATTGTGAACCGTAAAAATTTTAAACTAGTTTATTAAATTAAAATTATTTTTAAAAATTTGTTTTATCTTGAAATAAAAATTTTAAAATTCAAGGATAAATGTATTTTAGAAAGTAATATTTACCAAAATTAACTTAGATAAATAAAGATTAGAGAATTTTTTACAACTATTCAGTTTTTTTTTGTTGAATTTTTTTTTTTTTTCAAAAGCTGAATGTAAAATTAGTTTAATCAAATTAACAAAAGAAATTATTTAATTAGATAATAAAAGATTTTTTAATTTAAATTTTTTCTAAATGTCATATTATAATTTAATTTAAATTCAAGTAAATAATTTTTTTTTTAATTAATTTCAAGTTAATAGTTCTTTTAAAAGATAAAAATATTATTCAGAATTGAAAGAAAACTAATACAAATTCTTTTAATGCAAATGTTTATTGTAGGAATATATAATGACATGTGCAGATGTATAGAATTAATTTAATTCTTTTTTCTTCAAATTCAACTTCAAATTTCATAAATGTTTATTAAAAAAATTTAATATAGTAAAATGAACGTGTAAATTAAATCTAAAATATATATTAAAAAGCAACAATTAACTTTAGGAAAAAATTTTCTTACATAGAAGTAGTAGTATTATTATTATTATTATTAGTAGTAGTAGTAGTAGTAGTAGTAGTAAAGATATCTGCATGACAAAGCCAAAGTATATAGGTTTTTTTATTTCTTTTGGTAAAAAAATGTATTATTAAGAATTTATTTCTTTTGTTTTTGTTATATTAGTTTGTTTGATTGAATAATGCTTATGCAATCTATCAATAATAAATAAAGCATATATAAAGTCTGAACATATTTTGTCTCTGGAGATAAATCGGAGTCTTTAAATCCTTGCAAGTGAAGAGAGCTAATTTATTTCAAATAATTAATTGAATTCCTAAGTTAAATAAAATTTCTTGTTTGTTTTTTTTTTTATTTTTTAATAAGCAATTTTATTAATTAGTCAAATTCACATTGTTGCAGCATTTAAACTAAAAAATACTATTTAAATTAAGCATTTTTATTATTAAAATTTTGTCATTAAACCGTTCAAGCTTTCAGTTTTAAATTATTTTGCTCTTTTTAATTTAACTAAATATTCCTTATAAAATAAATTATAAAATGTAAATTAAATTACAAAATTAAAAAATATAAAGATTTTTAAAATTCTAAACTAAAATTTATTAATCAAAACAAAAACAAAAATAAATCACATGTTTAAAAATTTTATTATGATATCTAAAATTAAGCTTGTTTTAGAATAATTTAAAAAATTTAAACCTTTTAATTAACTAGTTTATATAACAATAAATATAAAGTGTTAATTGCATTTCCTGGTTTAGCAATACAATCAAGATTGTAAATAATTTATTTACAATTGTAATTTTTTTCTAAAAGTTTTGTTTATTTTAAAAAGAGCTTATTTACTTGAAACAATTTTTTTTATTTTATTTTATCTAAATAATTATCAAATTATTATTTAAAGCATTTTGAAAAACTAATCTAATTTGAATGTAAAAAACCTTGTTAAATTATCAAAATTATTTAGGTTTTTAAATATATTTAAAAACCCTTAGATTTAAGGTTAGTACAGTGACAATTTGATTGAAGAAAAAAAAGCAAATCTTCAAAGACCAAAATCAAACTCGGTTAAATCAAAATTCCTAGATTTGAAAACTCGATTAAAAGAGGTTTAGTTCGAGGGCGAAATTCAATAGACTATAGTGTATATGAGAAAATAGAAAAAAAGAAATAATAAAGATTTCATCAATAATTAACAAAATATAATTTAAAATTTTTACAATTTAGAAGACTTAAAAAAAAAACAAAATTAAATCCTGTCTCAATATAAATAAGTAAGTAAATAAAATTGTAACTAAGGATACTTGAAATTTATAAATAAAAACTAATTTGAATTCAAATTAATTTAAGTACTATTAATTTATATTAAGGTTTAAGAGTGTTTTTTCTTTTAAAAATAAATAATTCAAAGGAAGTATAATATAAAGTATATAAAGTATATATAAAGAGTATTAAAAGCAAGTGAGATAAATTTTATTAGGTCAGTTTAGATAAGTAATTTTATTATTATTTATTAATCGATTGTAAAAATTGAAACAAATTTAAAAATCGGATTTAAAAGTCATAAATATTAATGATTTATGAAATTACGGAAATTAAATTTCTCACTCGATTAAATTGCAACTAGTTTTTCTAGTTTTTCTAGTTTTTTAAGATTTATTACTTTTTTTTTTTTTTTATGTTTCAATTGTTTATTAAAAATAAATATAAAATCAATTAGTTTAATTTCTATTTATTTAAGAGTAAAATTCATAAATAAATTTTTTATTTTTTATTTTTTTAATAAAAATTAAACATTTTTGATGAAATTTAATAAATCCATATCCAAATCCAATAATAAATTAAACACAATAAAAATGAAAAAAAAAAAAAAGAGAAAAGATTTGTTTATCATGCTAAATATATCATGTTTCAGGCGTTTTTAATAAAACATTAGGTTTTTGTTTTTGTTTTTGTTATATTTATATTCTTCTTATTGTTGTTGTTGTTGAAATCCAAAATTTGAAATTAATACCTGGGCTTTTTTTAATTTGTGTGTGTGTGTTGTGTGAGCAAGTTTAATTGTTAAAAACAATAAGAATATTTAATTTTAGAAAAAAATTAAGCTTTGTTTTTTTTTTTTAATTTTTTAATTCACAAGACAAAAAAGATATTTAGTTATATTTTTATAAAAAAAATAGAAAATAGAAAAAAAAAATTTGATTAAGTAATCATTTTATTATTTTATAAAAAAATTAAAATACTAAACACCTGCTCTTGATTTTAAATTTTTTTTAAAAATTTCAAATATTTTATGTTTTAATTAATAGAGATAAAAAAAAAAAAAGAAAAATTTTTTTTTTATTATTTATTTTAACTCTAAAACTTAACATATATGTATTATTTTTTTTTTTTAATTTTAATTTTAAACAATTAATCATACATTTACCAAAATTAAAGCAATTTAAAAAAGCCTGGATTTAATGCTAAGTATTTTAATAATAAATTAATAAATTTTAGTTTAGTTTATAATTATATAAGCTTCTTAACTTTATTTGCTTTTTGTAAAATTTTGTAAAAATTTTTCTATTTATGTATATCCTTGTTAATTATTTTTGTGTTATATCTTAGTTGATTTTCTTTTCTTTTCTAATAAAAAAAAATAATCATGTCTTTTTGTTGATTTTAAGTATAATAATAATAGAATATTTGCTCTAATAGATTTGTATTTTGGTTATTTTAGTTATTTTAGTTATTTAGAGAAAGGAAAAAATATCAAAAACTAAGATGTTTTGAGTTGATTTATTTTACTAGTTAGTGTCCATAAATTAATAAGCTTATCTGTGACGGATTCAAGAAAAGATGCTATTTGTGTCAAACCACTCATTTATAGCTAAAAAATCTAGTTTTTTTTTTTTTCTTTTTTTATACATTTCTATAATATAGTTTAATGATTTATACTATATATATGATTAATTTATACAATTTTTCATGCTTGCCAAATAATAATAGTAAGAAATTGTAAAAATAAATTTTATTGAGTATTTTTTAATACTTTCGAGTTGTGTTAAATTGTATACTTGCTAAGCTTAGCTTAAAAAATTTAGAATAAATGATAACAAATTATAACTATTAAAATCAATAGAGAAGAATTTCATAAATATTAATAAATATTTATATTATCAAACAATTCAAAATTTTTTTTTTAAATAAATAAAAATGTTCAAGAAGAAGCTTTAGGTTATTTGAATTATTTAGATATCATACTATTTATTAAATGAAATAATAAACAAATAACATTTATATTTCAATTTTGCTTTTTTAAGAAAAATTTTTTCTTTTTTTATTAATTTGATAGAATTATTATTTATTTATTATCATTTGTCAATTAAGTTTTAAATTAAGATTTAAACTTTAAATACTAAAAAACTAGAAGCAATTTCGATTCAGACTTTGTTTAAATTTTAATTCAAAACTAAACAATATGTTTTGTTTATTTCTAATTTAAGTTATAATTAATATTAAACTTTAAATAATTGATGAATTTTTCTATACTTGATTTCCATATTGTTATAAGCAGAGAGGTAGGCATCAATCGACTACCAACAGAATCCATCAATTATTAACAAATAATAATAATAATAATAATATTAAAATTTATTTCTATTATTCTTTATAGAATTAAGAAACAAATTTAGAAGAAGAATTTTGGCAAAATTTGTTAAATCATTTGAAATATATTTCTAATAAATTTTTTTTATTTTGCTTATAGTTCAGACTAGTTTTTATTTCTTAAATAAAAAATTAATAATTAAATAATATTAAAAAAGCCTCATAGTCATAGTCATAGCCATAGTCATAGTCATAGGCCTAAGAAAAATAAAAATAAATTTTAAAAATAAAAAATTAATAGTTATAAAAAATAAAAGAATATTAAATTTGTAATTTGAGTTTATTTTATTTATTAATTAAGTAGTCTCTTTTATTATTAAAATGAATAAAATAAAATTTAGTCTTTTAAAATTTTAAAGTTTGTTTTTGTTATTATTATTATTATTATTATTATTAGCTTAAACATAATATCTTGTGACTAAATCTATTATATTTCAGTTTTAATATTATATAATACAATTTCAGCTAATTAATAAATAAAAAACAACAAAAAAAATTTTTGTCATCAACAATAATTCTTTGTTTTTCTTGATATTCAAAGAGACGGTCTATAAATAATATGATATCATTTTTAAAATGCTTGATTACATATGAGATATTATTATTATTATTATTATAAACATATGAAAAGGAAAATATAATCATTAAAATTTGGTTTAAAGAATTTTGTTCAACAATATTTAAAAAAACAAGAAAATTATTAGAATATCGAGTTGTATGTCTTTAATCCCATAGATTAGAAATTATTAAAACACTTAATATAATAATCCTCGAATACTAATTATATAATAATAATAATAATAATCTAAAAATATACTAAGTTTCAAGTTAATAAACATACAGTATAGTTTAGATTTAATTTATTGATTTAAAAAACTAAAATTTTCATGCACGAATAAGTAAAGAGCAGATTTGAAATTCAATCAAGACCGATTAATGTTTTTTTATTTTAAATTTTTAATTTTAGAATTCAATTCAGCTGTATCAAAGTATATTTTGAAAAAAAAATGTTCATATTATCTTGTTTAACAAAAAAAAGAAAAAAAGAAATTTAAAATAAAATAGGCCAAAATTAATTGAAAATGTCAAAAAATAAAAATAAAAAATTAAATTTCAATTTAAAATAATTGAAATTGAAAAAAAAAAGAGCCAGCCAGCACCATAAGATTTATTTAAATCTAAGAATAGTATCATATGAAAATATAAATAAGATTAAGAACCTCTTGCTTACTTGAAGCAATTCTAATTCTTATTATTAATATTAATATTATTTTTATTTAAAGATTATAAAACATATAGCTAGTCTTAAGTACAAAAAATTAGAGTCTAATCAAGCTTGTTTATAAGTTTCTACTTTTTCAAATAAATAAATAAATAAATTTTGAATAAATCAATTTTAAATGTTAAATCTTAATATGAAATTTTAAACTTTAAAAAATTGTTTTTTTTTGTTATATAAAATCTCAAATTGCGTTCGTTTCTACATATAGCTTCTAAATTAAATGGTCCATAATTTTTATTTAGTCCATTTCTATTTTGCATTAGTATAACTATAAAGTATTATTCATAATTAAAATCCTTACCGGTATACAGAAAATAGAAAATAGTAAATAGTAAATAAATAAATAAATAAAATACTAAATTTCCTGGTATTTAGCTGAACAACTCAAGTCAGAAATTTAATATTAAATAAAATAAGAAATTATTTATTTTATGAATTTGTCAGACGTTTTTCGAACGAAATATGTAAACAAAATTCCAATATATTACAACTACAACTACAAATACAACTACAACAACTACAACTAGAAAAATTGTTTATTTAAATACTAGGTATATTAAAATAAAAAAAAAAATTTCTATTTTTTTTACAAAATCAATATTAGAACGTGATTTAGATATACTGTATATTGATAAGAAAAAAAAAGAGAAAAAATTTATTAATTTACCTTTCACGTCGATTGAAAAACAAGAAAATTGTACCTAAGAGCAAAAGAGCTTTTAATTAAAAATAAAATAAAAATTTTTATTTTTTTTTTTTAATAACTAATAATTAAGATATGAATGAAATATTAGATTTATATACTATATTTTGAAAAGACGGTATTTTATTTATTTATTTATTTAATTTTTTTTCCAAAATTTTATCTAAAAATTAAAACATCAAAAATTTGGAAAACCTTTAGGCTTAGTAAGTTTATAAAAATTTGAATCTTTTTTTTTAATTTTTTTTTTTTTTTTAATTTTTGACTAAAATATGTCACGTATTTTATTAATTTCTCAGATTGTAACTTTTTCTTATTAGCATATTTATTTTATGTGGTCTAAAAGAATTTATTTGAAATTTCATGATAAATATATAATTTTTTTTGATTTTGATTTTTTCGTGATTTCAATTTGCATGAAAATTACGAAAAATTAAAAGAATTGAATTTTAATTTTTTAATAATAATAATAAAAATTGATTTTTTTTAGGCTTCTTAAAAAATTAACAAAATTAATCAAGTCTTGTTCCTTGACCTGGTTATATTCATATTATCTCTTTCTCTCTCAAAGGATTTAAAAATTTAATTATCCTCAAGTGTTTCTTTTATTTTTGAAATTAAAAATAAAAATTCTTAAATTTGTAACATATTTATTTATTTTTTTGTTATAGATTTAAAATCAAAAATGAGTCAAATTGATAAAAAATCTAAAATAGAATCTATAGAAGAATACGAAAAACGTTTTTTTAATTCTTTAAATAATTTAAACTCAACTTGTTTGCTAAAACCAAATTTAAAACAAGAATTAAATAAAATTAATTTTCTAAAGTATAATTGTAAATCGAATTGTTGTCCAAATAAACCACCAACTATTGTGATTACAAGTAGCGCTAATAACTATTCTAATAAACAAAACACAAACACAAATAAATCGAAATATGATCGGATTCGTTTCAAATACAAGTCCAATAACCACTTGGGCTCAAAATCTTTAAACAATTCAATGAACAAATTAAAATATAACTGTGAAAACGAAGATCAAGTAGATGAAGATCAATTCAAATCAAGAATAAAAAACTCAAAATCATTAATTTTATTCAACAATTGTTCAAATAATTATCTAAAGCCAAACTATACAAGCAGTTTAAGCTTGAAACCCTTATCAACATCGAGTACTTCATTAAGCTCACATTGGTATAAGCCTAAAGAATTAAAAATACCTTTTTCAGGTAAATTTGTTTTAAATAAATTTAAAATAGCTGATCTAAAAAATAAAACAAAATTCAAATTTTATTTTTATAGCTTATATATATAGTACATATATATAAATATATATTTGCATTTTAAATATTTATTTATAAAAAAAAAAAATTATATATTTTTTTTAAAATGTTAATTTAATGAATAAATATTTGAAAAAAAAAAAAAAAAAACTTTAAATAACATAAAATCGATTCAAAAAAAAAATTTAAAAAAAGAGTTTAATTAAAAAATTTTTTTTTTTTATAGAAGAAAACTTTAAAACTTTATGTTTTTCAGACAAGTGTTTTTTATTGTATATAAATTAAAATTTGTGATTCTTTTTAAAGCTTTTTTTTTTTTTTTAATTAAAAAATTACAATTATGCAATTTTACCTTTATTTTTATATTTTTGTGAATTAAGATTAATTTTATCGATATATACAGGTAAAATTTTAAATTTTATTTCAAAAAAAAAAAAAGAAAGAAAAATAGAAAAATATTAAATTTTATTATAAAGTCAGCTTTATTTAATGTCAAATCGAAAGAAAAATGAAGAAATATAAATTCATTTTATTTTTTTATTTTTTATTTTTTCTATATTATAATTTTACTATTTTTGTTCTAACATAAAAAAATCAATAATTTGAAATTTAATTCTTTTTTTTTTTTTAATTTTATTTTACCTTTCCTAGGTTCAAATATAGAATTTAAAAAAAATTCATCATGATTCATTCATTTTACAATTTTGGTCATTATTATTATTATTATTATTATTATTATTATTTAGCAAAGCCTAATTTAATTTTTTCATATATTAATCATTTTTTTTTGTTATTTTATCTTCTTTTAATTATTAATTTTGAGCAGAAACAGAACAATATTATTATTTCAAATCTATAAAACGATAAGCAAAATATGTCAAACACATGATATATATATTTTTTTTCTTTCTATGTTTTGTATTTTTAAATATTTTAGGTTTTGTTTATGATTTTTTAGTAAAACAAAAAATAAAAAATGAAAAAAAAAAATTAGTTCTAAATGTGGCACCATAATGTTTTTTTAAAACAACAAAATTTGATCCAAATTTTCATTCTTTATTGTTTAATTGAACAAGGTTTATTTATTCTCTTTTATTAAAATACAATTAGAATTAAGTTTTTAATGTTATTTACAGTATAAAGATCAAATTTCTAAATTATTTGATTGTGATTATTTGTGATTCAATGCCGAACAAAAAAAAAATTATTTTCAGTTTTATTTTATCAAAGTTTCAGTTTTCTAATTTAATAAAAAACAACAACAACAAAAAAAAGAAGTAATTTTAAAAGCTAGGCTTTACTTTAGCTTACTAAATACTAAATAGATTCCATTTAAAAGAATATTAGACAATATTTGAATACTAATATTTTATGTTTAATAATATGTTTAAAATCTATTTGAAAGTCGGGTATTACTTTATAAGTTTTTGTTATTGTTTTTTTAAAGGCTTTAGTAGAAATATATATAAATATATAAATATAATTAAAATTTAGTTATTAAGGATTTAATAATCTTATAAAATAATACTCAAAAAAAGTGTTCTTTTTTGAGAACTTAATTGTGTATTTTTATTTAATAAATTTTTTTTTTTTTTTTTTAAATCCATATAAGAAAAATTTTTTTAACAATATGATAAAATAATCCTTTTAAAAAGTAATAGATTTTTAAGCCAAGTTTTTTACTTAAGTTTTCGCGAATATACGCTAGACAGATAACAAAACAGATAAATTGTAATACAAAATTTATTCTTCTGCTTTAGCATACTATTGCTAAAAATAAATATTTATTCTCTATTTTCTAAGCCTTATTTATCAAATAAGAACTTTGTTGAAACATTTTTCTATTAATTTTATTATCTAAAAACAAAAAACAAACCAAAAAAAAAAACCTAAATTTTGTTCAAGTTTAATAATATTTTATTATATTTAAAACTTGCAAAAAGTGCGATAAAGCTTATTAAGCCTAAAAGTATTTTATCAACAAACTTTTGAAATAATTTACGTTTATTATTTTTTTAAAATAAATTTAATAAATTTATTAAAAAAAAAAAAGTAATGTTAAATGTAAAATTAAAAAAATAGTTTAAAGGTTGGAAATTGTTTCATTTAATTTATAAAATTAAACAAAATTATATGGAAAAATTATTAAATTATATTTTAGATTATATTTATCATAAAATAAGCTAGTAGACAAGGAGCTCATGCTTGAGTTCAAAAAATATCAACTCTCTCAATTCCAAAGCTTTAAAACCTATAATTAAAACATTTGATTTTGTTTTTGTTTTTGTTTTTGTTTTTGTTGCTTTTTTAAAGCAGTTTGGCTTTCAAGCAACTCAATCTTAAAGCTATAGACATTTTATTTTTTTCTTTTTTTCTATTTTTATTTTTATTTAAACAAAAACCAATAAAAAAACAATTAATTAAATTTCAAAAGAAATCGATTAATTTATTATTATTATTAAATATAGGTAAGATATCCTTAGAAAACATTTAAAATTTTTTGCTATTTTTCTATTTTAATTGTCGTGAATTCAAATATTTTATATATTAAAAAAAAATTATAGGTTAAAAAAACATTAATTATAAATAGAAAAAAAAAAAAATATTCATTCATATTTTTTATTTTTTATTAATTTCAATATATAAATTCTTTCATATATTTTCAAGTCAGGGTTCAATACAATATTAATCAGGTATGTTTATGTTTATGTTAAGCTTAAGATTCAAATCGATTCAAATAGTAGAATGCATATTCGAAAAAAAAAAAAAATTTAATTATTTTTATTTTTTTTTTCTCGAATTAATGGCCCGGAAATTCGATTTCTATATTAGTTTCAAAATCAAGATTAATCTCATTTAATAAAAGGTCAGCTATGCTTAAATTTCAATCAATATTTTTGTTGTTGAAACATAAAAAATAAAACTAAACCTTAATTTGAAAAAAAAAAAAAAAAAACTGTATAAAAATATTTTTGTTACAATTTTATATATTTTTTTTTTTTTAAAAAATTTAGATATTAAAAACAAATTAATGGATAATTCAAGTAATGAAAACAATTTAAAAAGAACTTCCGATTCGGAATTGATTGGAAACAGTCGCGAAAAGTACTTGAAATCGCGACTCGGAAGTAGAGATAATGTGACGAGTCCTAGGCTTCAACAAGACGAGTCCTACGATAATTTGAATCAATCAACACTCGATTATATCACAGATGCAGAAGCAGAATTGATTAGTGAAACAAAAAATGAATCAGCACCAGATTACCAAAGTCAAATAAATTCTCAATCTTTTATAATTTCAAAATGTGTTTTAAACGACTCGATCAAGTCTGATCAAATCGAGGAACAATTAAGCGAAGAAATAGAAGACGAAGACGAAGATGAAGATCAAAACGAGTTGAGAAATTATGATGATGATGAGTTGATAAATCAACAAAATCATTTGAATGAAGATGAATTTTTCTTGATTAGCACTCCGTCACCGTATAACCAAAGCCTTCAAGAAGATGCTGATTATTCGAATCGAAGATACGAACTAAACCGTTTAAGTAATATAATCGAAGAAGACGAAGAAACGCAAAAAATAGATCCAGAATGTGTCGAAAACTATAAAGAAATGTTAAAGCTTGGCGAAGAAGTAAAGAATATATATAAAAATATAGAAAATGAATTGAGCAAGCCTCAAGTCCAAACTAGTTATGTTCCTGTTATGAAGAAACGTGTTTATAATTTGAACAGAAGCTATTTACCAAATTCGAATTGTGTCTCGATTCAAGCGCACAATAAAGAGCCCGAATATCAATTAGAAGAAGAAGAACCAGATTCTATTTTGAACTATTTAATCAATCGATTAAGTGAACAGCATAAAACCAAATTAGAACCACTATTAAACACAAATATTTCAGCTTCGAAAATAAGCGCTGAATTCGATGAATTTGAGAAACATTTATTTGACAAATATAGCTTAAACGATAGCTCGAAAAAAACAGATCCAATTTTGGATTCAAAATTACCTCTTAACGACACTGGCTATTTACTAACACGATCTTTATATGCCGAACATAAAAAAATAAATATTGAAGAAAATTTACCCGAAAAGCAAGTAGTTTTAAGAAATTCGAATTTAATTAATAATAATAATAAAGTAATTACTGCTTTGAGTATTAACGAGATTGAAACTCGAAAATCGGTTCGTCTTAGTGACGATTCTACCGGTTTGAATAGCAACCCGGATGAATCTTTTTCTGACTCGGAATCAAATGAAAAAAAAATCAAAGAAGAAATTGTTTTAATTGGAGAAAAAAGTGATATTGATTGCTTACTTGACAATCAAAATAATCAATTGTTTAATTTAATAATTGCAAATTCAACTAAAGCTAATCGTTTGTCCGAAATCGAGAGTGATTTAAGTGAGAAACGCTTGTCAAAAATACAAGACGAGAAATTGTTTGGTTTGATTTCTGAGCCTAATTCGGCTCCAGAGAGTTATGATATCGAAATACAAGTTGAAAATGATAAAACAATAGAAAAAAAAGAGCCTGAAGTAATCGAAACTGATTTGAAAGAAGTAGCTAAATATTTAGTTGATGAAATAACAAAAATAAGCTTAAATAAAGTTAAAATTGATGATTTGAACGAAAAATATTCAACATCATCTCCAACTAGTAACAAACTAATAAACAATCTGGTTCATTCTGATCATGCGAATAAATCTAAAACTGATATCAATAATTTTAAAAATAAAGAAGAATTATTCAATTATTATGAGAATTTGGAAAAAAATTTACAACAAGTGAGAGAAGAAATAGACAAATTAAAGCAAGAAGCAGTTGAGGATTTGCAATATTTGAATCAAATTTTAAATGATCAAAATGAATTGATCGATTATGATCAAGTTTATTTAAAACCTGAAGAAGAAGTAGAAGATATGGATGAAGATGATAATGATGATGATGATGATGATGAAGAGACTCAATACTTGTCGCAACCAGGCTCTCAAGCAACTACAATAAATCAACAAAACGATGTTTCTAGTCAAATTTATTTGACACCTGCTGAAAGTTTTCAAGCAATTGAGAAAAATGATGAAGATTTGGATCGAACTTTGAGAAACAACAATTCTTTTAGAGTTGAAAAAAGAGAAGATATAGAATATACTAATGGAAATCAAACTGATCAGGATGAAGTCGATAATTTAGATGACCAAGAAGATTCAGTAAGTGAGGAAATAACTTTAAAAAACGAATTTGATCCAAACTCAATCAAAACTCAAGAAATAACCGAAATTGTAAAAAATATTCTATCAAGACCAAATGTGCCAGCACCTGTGGTACCTTCAAAATCGATAGAAACCGAATTGGATACTAAAGTGAATTTAATCGAAAAAGAAAAGCCACCAATTCTAAAATCAAAAACCGAGCATGATCTATTCACTCGTAGTCGAAGTCAGGGTCCAGATGAGCTGAAAAGTTCTAGAAGAAATATAAACTCGACTACTCCAGTCTTAGTAAATAAAAATACAATGGATAAATTTATAAAATTAGCTTCAAATTCAGCTAGTTTATTAGATTTAAATCAAATTCAGCCTTCTTTATCGAATAATTCTATAAACACTATAAAACAAAACAGTTCTCAGAATATAACACAACCGGCACCTGTACCATCACGTCCTAGCTATAAGCCAAGAAAAAATTTTGACAACCAAGTGGAAAATTTGATAAAACAGAAACAAGATAATTTAATTACAAAATCAACAAAATCATTGATAAATTCGAATTGTTCTACCACGTTCCGTGTGCCTAGTTCACGACACTTTTGCGGTAGATTGTTAAGCATAAGTACAAATTCACAGTGTCAATCAGAGTCGGAGTCTTCATCAACTGATCAGCAACAAATCAAACGGTTCTTGTCATCCGAAGAAGAAATAAGCATTGAAACCGACGACGAAGACGAACAATTAAACAACAATTTATCTACATCATCTCCATCTCCGTCTTCCTCTTCTTCTCCAAATTCTAATTCTCCTCCATATAGACCAGCCATAAACCAACGAAAATCAGTCTTAAACGAACCAACTCATCACCATCACAAAAAGCTAGATTCTGTAGAACTCAAAAAGCAACAAAGTTTAGCCAAATCAGTCGATTTTTTGATCGACGATAATATAAATAATGAAAATAATGATAGAAAAATAGAAAACAAATCTAAAAATTTTGAGGCTAATTTGTCCAAATCGATAAAAGATTTGAGATCTTATGTGTCGAATTCTTTTTCACCATCGCAAATAGTTAGACCGCCGAGTATTAATAATTCTGTTGAGCACAAACCAATTATAATGTCTAGAGAAAACCGAGAATTAAAAACCATGGCTATAAGTAATTCAAGCAAAAATTTATTAACAATGCAACTAAAAACTGAAAAGTCAGATCAAATTAGATTAGAATACTTGCAACAAGAGCAAATGATTGCCAGAATAGAAAAACAACATTTAAAAGAAAATATTATTCATAAAAATATGGGTAACTATAAAAATAAAGATGATCAATTGATAAATTGTATCTTGGAAATGAAGCCATTGCCTTCAAAACAAGTTCAGCAAAGCCAGCCCAAACCTCAACCTCGCAGTTTAAATAACACTAACACAAACTTGAAACCTGTACTTAGTTCTAAAAAGGTTTGGAAAAAATTATTTTCTTAAAATTTATAACTTTTTTTTTATGCTTAATCTTTAATCTTAAATAAAAAAAAGGATGCTGTTTTAAACATTTCTATACCTAATAACCCACCCTTAAATTCAACATCTAATCAAATAAAACAAATTTATCTTCAAAAAACTCAAATACCTTCAACAAACACTAACCAATCTGATAATCGAAGGCGAATTAAAAAAGAAACTAATTTATAATAAAAAAGAAGCTTAGCTTTTTTTTACTTTTAAAATAATACCTCAGAAATTCTGATAATTTTTTTTTTTAAATTAGCTTCATTTATTGTTTGTCTTGTTTTTAATATTTATAAAAAATTTATAGAAAAAAAAAATTCAAAATAAAAAAACACATTCCAATTGTCCAAATTTATTTAACTAACCTCTTTTCTTGACTTTAAATTGAATTCTTCTTTTTTATTTAAAAAAAAAAAGAACGAAAAACTTTTTTTTTTTATTAATTATTAATTAAAAGAAGAAAAAATTTAAAATTCAAATTTGTAACCTAAAGGCTTATTAAAAATCAATAAAAAATATTTTTTTTGTAAATCGGGTTATTTGTTTTTTTTTTTAAGTATATTTATTTGAAACTCAAAATTGTAATTTATTTTTTTTTTTTATTTTTTTAAACTAAATAAAAATTTTAAAACAATAACTTTTAATTTTTTTCTGTTAAAATAAATGGAATGTTTAAATAGTACCTGTTCTAAAAAAACTAAAGACCCAAAATTATTTAAATCATGTCATTACTGTGTTAGCTTATATTGTTCGATAGAGTGTCGTCAATCAGATTGGATACAACACAAACAGATTTGCTATTTTGGTCGTTTAGCTAGCTTGTGTAAAAAGATTTTGATCAAAATTGGTAGAAATTTGGATCTGAGACATGAATTGAGCAAAATAGCATACACTGGTTATCAAAGCTTTGATTCTGTTATCAAAAAACGAGGATTTGTTTGGCTCGATTTTGTCAATGAGAAGCTTGCCGAAGAGTTTACAGAAAAACAACTACAAAATTTAAAAGATGATTCTAATTTTTTGACTTTTTTTGGAAACAATTTGTTGCCAAAATATGTTTTTATAGCGCCCGAAATTTCTGCTGATAAGCTTAGCCAAAACGACATGGTATTGTCACAGTTATTTTCTGATTGCGTTCAAGATAATCAAATAAGAGATGAAGAGTTATCCTATTTTATAGATCTTTTATCTGGTTATATACCAAATAAAGAATTTTTATTGTTAACAAGCATAAAAATTGACAAAAATGAAATCAAATCTGGTTATAAACCGAAAAAATGTATTCATAATAGCAAAAATGTGATGTATATCTTTAAATTTATGAAAATGGATCTTAAATTAGAATTAAATAAGAATTTGGAACAAACAAAAACCGAAGATCAACCATTAACTTTGGTATTAACATCTTTAAACAATTGTAATTCTGTGAATGATCAAGAAAACCGTGAATTGTTTTTAGCTAATTTATTAAACGAATTCCAAATAAGAGGAATAAATTTGAGACTTAAGTATCCAAGTATTTATCGAGATTTGTGTTTATATGTAGAAGAAAACAAACCATTTACACCTGTATGTCTGTTTCCAAGAGATTTAAACAAGAATAATTTATTCATGTGCTTAATAATGCCAAACTCGGAACCTATTAATTACCAAACTTTTTTCAATCATGATGAGAATTATTTTGAAATTAAATAATTTTTTTTGTTTTAAATTATTTAAATAAAGTCTTTAAAAAAAATTTAGATCACATTTTTGTTTCACGAGTACCAAGCTACGAACTTTCACCATAAACAAAATTATTATATAATTTATTTAATTTTGTAATTTAATTAATTAAACTCATGTTGAGACTAAAAATTATATTATTTAAGACTCGAAAAGTTATTAAAAAATTTATTAGAAAATTTAATTTGTAAAAAATGGAAAAAAATTTCAAAAAAGTTCTATTAAGAAATCCTTTTTTAGTTTATATTCTGACATTATTTGGTCTAATTCTAGTTGGTGGTATAATAGCTCTTATAATTACAGCTACAAGACCATGTTTATATATAAAATGTCATAAGAATGCTGAATGTATAAATACACCTTTTTATGGTAAATGTGTTTGTAAAGATAGATATCATGGAAATGGAAAAGATTACTGTGATGGTAACAAAATTTAATTTTAATTATAAATTAGTAGATTTTTTATATTTGAATTTGTATTTAGAATGTGGTATAACACATTATAAAAATAATGCAAACGAAACTGGTCCAAAAGCAATACCATATAGTTGGCCGGCTACCGTAATCCTAGAATACACATTCACTTCTTTAGAACGTTTAGATGCTGAAAGAGTTCTAATTTATGACAATGGAAATTGTGGTGGTATTTTAATAGATCGCCAAACAGGTTTAGATTTATAAAATAAACACAAAATATAAATTAAAAGTGTTTATATTTGTTACAATAATAAGTGCTAACTACTGCCAGCTGCATTAAAACAGAAATTATCTATTATGATTATTGGTACCGTAAAAATTTTAAAATTCCAATTAAATTCAACAATTTTCATCCAACTCTTGAATCCATTTTTTCCGTTTATGTTGGTACTGAATATTTTATTTATTACTATCAAGATATGCCGCATGTTGAACTCGGAGATATTGAAGATATAATAATTGTAATTAAACTTTTTAATTTTGTTTTATTTAAGTCATAATTAAAAATATTTTTTTTTATAGCATAAAAATTATGATCCAAATACATTAGAAAATGATATTGCAATCATAAAATTATCTAATGCTATTCGTTTGAATCGTTATATTCAGGTAGCATGTCTTCCAAACCAAACATCGAATAATTTACCTGACTTATCACAAAAATTTGGTTATATTGCTGGCTATGGGACTTCAGGAGACGGTTATCAAACATGGACTTTACATAATTCTATTCTTGATTTATATAATAACTCAATGTGTGATGTAGTTGATAATGATAAACCAAAAAATTGGAATTCTCAATTTTGTGCAGGTATTATTTTTAATTAATCAAATATTTTAAAAATAACAAAATAATTTAAAAAAAAAAATAAAGGAGAATATCAGGAAAGTTTATCAATAGGTGGAAAATGTCATGGTAAATTTTAATATAATAAGTTTTAACTTTAAAAATTTTATAAAAAATTAAAGGTGATTATGGCTCGGCTTTATATACAACTGAAATGATTGATGGTAAATTAAAATATGTTGCTACAGGTTTACTATCACATGATGAGCCATGTTCAACTCGGCACTCACCAGCGTAATTTTATTTTTTTTTTTACATATTAATAAAGAAATTTAATCAAATTATTTTTTTTTCAAAAGAGTATTTACTCGAATTAGTTATTATTTAGATTGGATAAAAGAGAATACAAATGATTGAGTTTTTTATTAAATAAATAAAAACAATAGGACTTTTCAATTAATCAAAAGTATTATTAAAAAATTAAAACCTTTATTAATTAAATTTAAAACATTTTTTTTTAGATAAAAAATTACCTGAGAAATTATTTTTAATTAACTGAATAAGTGCCTATTTAATTATAAAAATGTTAAATAAATTTTTATATAAATAAAATTTCATTTAATTCAATGAGTTTTATTAAAAAATTTTTATTATAAAAATATTTTTGGTTTTTTTAATTTAATTAAAATATTAATTTGTAAAAAATGGAAAAAAATTTCAAAAAAGTTCTATTAAGAAATCCTTTTTTAGTTTATATTCTTACATTACTTGGTCTAATTCTAATTGGTGGTATAATAGCTCTTATAATTACAGCTACAAGACCATGTTTATATATAAAATGTCATAAGAATGCTGAATGTATAAATACACCTTTTTATGGTAAATGTGTTTGTAAAGAACGATATCATGGAAATGGAAAAGATTACTGTGATGGTAACAAAATTTAATTTTAATTATAAATTAGTAGATTTTTTATATTTAAATTTGTATTTAGAATGTGGTATAACACATTATAAAAATAATGCAGATGAAAATGGAGGCCCAGCCATTCCTTATAGCTGGCCTGCAACAGCTCTTTTTGAATATCAATATACTGCTCTTGTAAGCTTAGACACTGAAAAAGTTCTTATTTATGATACAAATTATTGTGCAGCCGTTTTAATTAGTAGAAATACAAGTTAGTTAGAAATATAATTTTGTTGCTATTATATCATTCTTTAGTAAAATATGTATTATTAAGTTTTAACTTCAGCAAATTGTATCAAAACCAAAATCAACTATTATGATTGGTGGTTTGAAAAAACTTATGAAATACCATTGGTTTTGAATAATTTTCATCCTACTTTAGAATCTATTTATACTGTGTATTTAGGAACTGATAATTATGTTTATTATAGTTATGATTTACCTCATGTTGAACTCGGCGATATTAATGAAATAATAATTGTATAGATGATTAAAATAAATTAATATTTTAAGCAAAAAATTTAAAAATAATTATTTTAGCATGAAAAATATAACCCCATCACATTAGAAAATAATATAGCAATAATAAAATTGGCATATCCTATAAATTTAAACCATTATATTCAGATAGCTTGTCTTCCGAATCAAACTTCGAATAATATTCCAGATTTATCAGAAAATTATGCAATAATAGCAGGATATGGATCTTCTGGAAGTAATTATGGAGAATGGAGGCTTCATAATACTCGAATTGACTTATTCAATAATTCTATGTGTGACGATGTTGAAAAAGATAGGCCAAAAAATTGGAATTCCCAATTTTGTGCTGGTTTTTATTTAATTAAATTAAAAATACATTATTGTTTTAAATATATTATACTGTATATTATAAAAGGTGAATATCAAGACGACATTTTCGATAATACTAATTGCCATGGTACCATTAAATTTTAAATTGTTAAAAAACTTTTGGATTGTTTATTTTTTTCAAAAAGGTGACTATGGATCAGCTATTTACAGCTTGGAAACGATTGATGGCAAAAAAAAATATGTTGCAACAGGTCTACTGTCTTATGATGTGCCTTGTTCGACACCTCATGCACCTGGGTAAGTTTTTTAATCCTTTTTCTGTTATTTTATTTATTTTTTAATTAAATTATTTTAATTTAGAATATATACAAGATTAAGCCATTATTTAAAATGGATTAAAAAGCATACTGAATATTAAAAAATTAATTTAAATCTGAAATGAATTTAAAAAATTAAAATAAACATATTTTAAATAAAATTTTATATTTTAAAATGAATAATTTAATAATCATATGACTTAATTAGTTGACAGTTTGTTAAGTGTATATTTAAAAAAACGTTAGCAAATTGTCTACAACACTGTTCACATTAACTAAGCGAACTAATTAAGAAAGATTTACACTTTAGAATTAACTTAAGCAAAGATTATATTTATATTTTGCCTTTTCAATCCTATTTTTCCTAATTAAAATTCTTTTTCCTATTTCAATAACAAAACCAATTCTGGATGAATTTGCTTCAATACAATTAAGCGACTGAAAAATATTTGGTTCATTTTATTGAACCTGGAAAGAGCTTTTCTGATCGTATGACTTAATATTAATCAAAAAAATTTCCTAAAATCTGCTTTAATTTTTATTAAATAAAAAGATTTAAAAATTTATTTTTTCTTGATATTGGACCATGGTTACCTACTTAATGACTTGTTAATAACCTCCTACTTAATTAGGATATCGTAACTTAAACTTTGAGTTAATAAAATTTAATGAATTCTTTGTAATAATAATATTATATATTATTTGAACTGGACAACGAGTTAAAAATAATATATCATTTTATCTAACATTAAAATCTGCTATTAATATTATTTTATACTTTTGAATTTTAGTTAAAATTTGGATTCATATTTTAAAAGTTTTGATTTAGAAATAGAAATTAGTAAGATTTTATTATTTATATTTTAAATTTTAAAATAATTAGTATGATTATTGATTTAGAATAATTTAAATTATTAAGCTAAATTATAAAAAATGTATCATATTAAATTATTCTGATTTATATTAAAAAATTCAATTATTAAAACTTATATGAATAAATAAAAACCGGTTTTTTAAATTATAAAATTATTTCTCTCTGATAATTTTAAATTTTAAATTTTAAAATTTTAAATTTAAATTAAAATATATAGAAATAAACATTGTATTATTTTTGTTGGAATAAAAATTATTTTATTTAAAAAATTTAAAATGTTGAAAAGTCTTAAAAAATTTTTAAAAAAGTATAAAATAGTTTCTATCTATTATGGTTGTCTTGTAACAATAATTATAGTTGGTGGCATAATTGCTTTGGTCATAACTGCTTTTAGTAAGTTATATCAAATAAATAAACATTTAAAGCAAAATAATTAATAAAAAAATGAAATAAAAGGACCATGCCTGTATACAAAATGTCATGAAAAAGCCAAATGCTTTAATAGACGTTTTTATGGTGAATGTATTTGTGAATATGGTTATAATGGAAATGGAAAAGATCACTGTGATGGTATTAAAAAAAAATAATTATAAAAAAATAAAATTTTTACAATTTTTCTTATAAAATAGAATGTGGTATTACTCATTATAGAAATAATGCAAATGAAGCTGGCATAAGAGCTATTCCTTATAGTTGGCCTGCAACTGCAGTTTTGGAATATGAATATTCTTCATTAGAAAGTTTGGATAGTGAAAGAAACCTTTTACACGATTCAGGTTTTTGTGGTGCTGTATTAATTAATAGAAAAACAAGTATAAAAAAACTAAACATAAATAAATTAATTTTCAATTTCGAATAATTAATATAATTCTTTTAGTTTTAACTACAGCTAGCTGCATAAAAACAAATATTTCTTATTATGATTGGTGGACAGGGAAACAATGGACATTTAACATTGTACCAAATAATTTTCATCCAACTCTAGAATCAATTTATAATATTTATATTGGAACTGATGCATATGTTTCTTATTATACTGATTTACCACATGTTGAATTAGCTGATTTTGATGAAATTATATTAGTAAATAAAATCAAATTATTATTTTATTTTAATTAAATTCCTTTAACAAATAAATATATTAAAGCATGAAAATTATAATCCTGAAACAATGGAAAATGATATAGCTATAATAAAACTAACTAATCCCGTAGAGTTAAATCGGTATATTCAGGTTACATGTTTACCTAATAGAACATCAAATGAAATTCCCGATTTATCCCAAAAATATGGATATATTGCTGGTTTTAGTACCTCTGGAAGCACTTATCAAGCTTGGTATTTAATGAATACTAGAATTGATCTTTTTAATAATTCAATGTGTGATGGAGTTGATAAAGATAAACCTAAAAACTGGAATTCTCAATTTTGTGCTGGTAAGTTTCAAAAATACAAAAGAAAGAAATTTTTTTTTTTTAACATTACAAAATTTTTATGTAGGTGAATACAATGATTTTGGAAATACAACAAGTTCTTGTAATGGTGACTATGGATCTTCAGTATATACTCTGGAAATTATTAATGGAAAACCAAAATATGTTACCACTGGTCTTTTATCATATGATAGCGTTTGCAGAACAATACATTCACCTGGTGTTTATACTCGAATAAGCTATCATTTAAATTGGATAAAAAAACATTCAAAATATTAGAAATATTAAAAAATTTAACATAAGATGATTATTACTTCAAAAACTTAATTATAACTTAATAATATATAATTATTAAATCTAAAATTATTTTTAATTAATAAATATATTAATTTTTTATTTAACTCTTTTAAAACGATAAAAAATCTGAAATAACTACTGTTACTACAAAAAGTTACTGACCAACACATTTTATTAAAAATATTTTTAACGTTTAGTCAAATCTTGTAATGGTATATTTTATTGATGTAGACCTCGCTTAACTTTATTAGATTTATACCAACTTTTTATATAGTTTTCATTTTAATCAGACATTTTTTGAGCTGTCAAAGAAAAGTTTTACAAACATTTTAGATACTTAAAAATATTAATAAACGGATAATTTTTTGAAAGTAGACTTATTTAATATTTCTGAAAACTTAAAAAATATACCACAAAAGTATAAATCCTAATTTATTTTTTCTAAGAATTCTGAACAAATGAATACTAAAAAAGTTAAAACAGGGATTTTGGATGAAAAAATACTATAAATAAGAACCTTGAAAACATTAAATTAAAAATTATTATCCATGTTTTGACTTTTTTAGTATTCATTTTATCAGAATTCTTCAAAATTTAATAAAAAGTACCAAGTACCACGTAACCAGTTATCTTGAATCTAAAATCAATAAAAATATTTATTTACAACTTTTCAAAAAAAAAAACAAAATTTGAAATAAATAAATATACCATTACTAGATTTGACTAAAGTTGCCAAAGTTAAAATTTATTACACAATTACCATGAAATTTCACAATAGATTGGTATTTATTTATATGAAAATAAGATAAGGAAATTTTAGAAACAAAAAAGGCTCAAAAAAATATTTGGAATATAATGTTCCTGTAAAATTTACATCATTAATTTAAAATTTTATTCGTATTCGATTTTTATAATAAACCGATTTTGTTTATAATTCTTATTCTTCAAAAGTTTCAGTAAAGCATTAATTTTTGTTTATTAAATTTAAAAATAATGTAGAAAATTTTTTTAATTTAAACTTGAATTTTTCACAAAAAAAAGCAGAGGTGTATTTTAAAAAATTGAATACTCTTTTAAATCAGTTAGAAAAATTAATAAAGCTAAAATTAAAAAGCGAGAAAATCTCATTAAAATATATAAGATTTCAAGAAAAAAATCATTCATTCAATTATTCAAGTAAAATCATGATTTTATATGGAAAAAATTAAATTAAACTTTTCAAATAAATTCTGAATACTTTGAATATCCATTTATTCAAAAAAAAATTATTTAAAAAAAAGCTAACAAATTTGAAATATTATAAACAAAATGGAAACAAAAATTAAAAAAAAACAAAATATTTTTCAAAAATATAAAATAGCATCTATCTATTATGGTTGTCTTGTAACAATAATTATAGTTGGTGGCATAATTGCTTTGGTCATAACTGCTTTTAGTAAATTATATCAAATAAATAAACAATTAAAACCAGAATAAATAATTAAAAATAAAATAAAAGGACCATGTATATATACAAAGTGTCATGAAAAAGCTAAATGTTTTAATAGACGTTTTTATGGTGAATGTATTTGTGAATATGGTTATAATGGAAATGGTAAAGATCACTGTGATGGTATTTAAAAAAAAAATTTTTAAAAAAATTATATTTTTACAATTTTTCTTATAAAATAGAATGTGGTATTACTCATTATCCAAATAATGCAAATGAAGCTGGTATTAGAGCTATTCCTTATAGTTGGCCTGCAACTGCAGTTTTGGAATATGAATATACTTCATTAGAAAGTTTGGATACTGAAAGAAATCTTTTACACGATTCAGGTTTTTGTGGTGCTGTATTAATTAATAGAAAAACAAGTATAAAAAAACAAAACCATAAAATACCGTAGACAAATTCTTATTAATCCATAATTAAAGGTTAGATTTTCGATATTTTTCTTTTAAATAATTCTCATCAGTACCAATTTTCAATTAATTTTTGTTTATATTTATTTTATTTTTATTTTATTGTTTAAAAGATCGAGTTTAATTTGAAAAAATAAAAAAAAACTCCTTCAGTATAAATTTATAAAATAAAACAAAAAATACAAAAAATTAATTAGAATAATTTATTTCTCACGATAACAAATGTCTCTAGAGAAATAAATTTAGTCTTATGTTGTAAAGAAACCTGGTAAGAAAGTTTGGAAGACTGTATAGTTATCACTTAAGGGAGTTGAATATTTTTCACTCCTAGACGAAAAACCAACCAGATATTCATTGACAATCTTAATTACTAAGTTGTTAGACTTTTCCAAGCTATTTCTTAAGTATTTTTCATTTAAGTAGTTCAGTCTATCCTTAACAGTTTTTAAATTCGATTTTCAATTAATTTTTGTTTATATTCAATAATATATATAATTTATACTCATAAAAAATTGATAAATATTCTTGGATTAAATCTTCATTAAAGAGTACATTTATATAAATAATTAAAATTGCTTAAGGTATTACTAATTCTTTGACTTTGAAACTAATATTTAATGTGGTAACATAATAAACGAAATAAAAAAATTAATAATTATTAATTTATTTTTTATTTCAACGAAATTTAATTTCTTTCTATAATACCAACGTTTTATTATAAATAATGATAATTTAATATAATTTCATAAGATGAGAGTTGTTTCAAAGGAATAAATCGAAAACCTAGCTTTTAATACTTGGGAAATAAGCAAGCGTTTACCGTATAATAAAACACTTAAAATTTTTAATATTTTTTTAGTTTTAACTACAGCTAGCTGTGTAAAAACGAATTTTACATATCATGATTGGTGGACAGGAAAAGACTGGACATTTAACATTGTACCAAATAATTTTAATCCAACTCTAGAATCAATTTATAATATATATCTTGGAACTGATGCATATGTTTCTTATTATACTGATTTACCACATGTTGAATTAGCTGATTTTGATGAAATTATATTAGTAAATAAAATCAAATTATTATTTTATTTTAATTAAATTCCTTTAACAAATAAATATATTAAAGCATGAAAATTATAATCCTGAAACAATGGAAAATGATATAGCTATAATAAAACTAACTAATCCGGTTGAATTAAATCGTTACATACAAATCTCATGTTTACCTAACAGAACAGCAAATGATATTCCAAATTTATCCCAAAAATTTGGATATATTGCTGGTTTTAGTACCTCTGGAAGCACTTCTCAAGCTTGGTATTTAATGAATACAAGAATTGATCTTTTTAATAATTCAATGTGTGATGTAGTTGATATAAATAAGACTAAAAACTGGGATTCTCAATTTTGTGCTGGTAAGCTTTAAAAATTACAAAAAAAAGAGATTTTTATTTTATTATAATTTTTATCTAGGTGAATACAATGATTTTGGAAATACAACGAGTTCTTGTAATGGTGATTATGGATCTTCAGTATATACTCTGGAAATTATTAATGGCAAACCAAAATATGTTACCACTGGTCTTTTATCATATGATAGCGTTTGCAGAACAATGCATTCACCTGGTGTTTATACTCGAATAAGCTATCATTTAAATTGGATAAAAAAACATTCAAAATATTAATTTTTAAATCGATTTATTAATTAATAATTAAAAAAAAAATTATTCAATTCATTATTAAATTTTTACAAATTAAAAAAAATTTTCATTTATTTATTCAATCTATATAAACCAGCATTATATTTGAGCAATTGTTCTTTGTTTTTTAAATCTAGTAAATATTTAACTTGTTCAATTGTTATATCAGGGTTAGCATACAGTTTTAACCATGAATGTATGCGATCTAAAGACAAACATCCCGAACCACGAAGCATACTTTGAGTATAATTCCAATACAAATTTAATTCTTGTTCTTTTAGAATTTCGCTTTTTTGTGCCGTCTTTTCTGTATCATCCTCTAACTCAATTAAATGCTTATTCTTGCTCAATTTAGAGCTTTCTTTTACTAAAGTGTATAATTCTTGGCCAACGTCTTCATTCGCATTATGTGCATCAATTTGCTTCAATAAGCCATTCATTTTCCAAAATAAAATTTTCTTTTTTAATGCAAATGAACACATTTTTAATGACTGTGCTAAATCATGTATTGACCATGTATCTTTTTCTTGAAATTTAATAATTACTGCAGCTTGTATTGGTGTTACATTAAATTCTAATGTTTGTTTATTAATTTCTATTTCGATGTTAACTTGACCAAGATTATTTTTCCATATTAATGTACGATTTCCTTTAAACGCTTCATAAGACTTCATAAACTTTTCTTGTATTTGATTCAACTCGTGTGGCAATTCTATTTTTTCTTCTTTTAATTTAGGCCAAAATTGTTCGGATAATATTAAACATTTTAATGTAGAAGAATTTACTTCCAAAGATTCGATTGTATCTATATTCTTTTGTTTTAACTGTTCTAATATATTTGCATTTATACGTTTTGACTCGCTTATATCTTTGAGCATTGCTTCACAAGCAAACAAATTGCTTTCACCGAATCTAAGTTTTAACAATTCTAAATTACGTATTTCTTTTTCCATGTTAAACGAGTAATTAGACAATAAACGGTCGCCAAGTAAAGTTTTGTATTCGTTGACAAACATATCTTTACTACCATATATATTGACTAACATGCTTATTATATTCGATTTAGAGCCATCGTTTGTATTGTCTGAAGGTGCATCGACTGGATCTGGAAGCCATAATCTCCATGTTTTTGATTTAGAATGTTTGCTATCAATTGATAATGAATTGTTGTCTGAGTGAATTAGAGCTGCAGTGTTTGAATCGATCATGTCCATAGCACCTTCATAAGTATATAAATCTTTACAAAACTCTTCCATTAAATCATTCGAAGATTCTCCGTCATCAGTTAAATTGCTTACTATGCATTTAACAGTATCGTCTCTATTTCTTAAATATTTTTTTAATGGTTCACATATGTTTTCCATCATTACACCACTCGGATCTAGACACATAAGAGCTTTTATAGCTGAAACATAAGCAGTTAGAATATCGGAAGTATTTACGCCAGGATGAAGTAATCTTTGTTCTATTGACTGTTTCAAACTTTTGATGACCAAAGTTTTTAGATTAGTTTTTGAGAGGCATATTTTCAAGTCTTCAATGGCATTTTTTGAATCTGGAAAATCAATTACAATATCAAATAAACGCTTTATGCGTATATGAGCATAATTTGTGTACATAAAATGGGCCAATTGTTTTTTATAATTTAATAAATATGTATCAAATTTATTCGAGTCTATTTTACACTCATAAATAAGCCTGATCCATCCCAATATGATTTTGTCTAACCATGTCTCAAACGAATTTATAAATGTTTCTTCGTAGTTATCCAATGATGTATTTTCAATATGTTGACGAATTTTATTTTCAAGTACCTCAACTACTACATCTCCACATAAATGATCAAATAGTTCCAAATTGAACCTAATAATTATTTAACTATTAAACAATTTGAAAATATTTTAATTTTTTATAGAAAATTTTTTTTAATTACAAAATTAAATTTATATTTTTGAATTTTTCTAATAAAATATTTTTTTTTAAATTGTCTTCATCATTATCTTCTTGTTCTGTCTCGTCTTGCTCTTGATCTTCTTGATTCAATTTTTGATAATAATCAAACACGGTTTTGAACAAAATATTCAATAAATCATAATGCTTATTGTTTAATTTTTCTATTAAAATTGCACGCTGATAAATCAAGATTTCGTTGCGATTGTTAAATGAGAACGAATGTTTTAGGCTTAATTGATTAAATCTGAAATTGTGCGCGTTTAATTCGTATTCATATTTTTTAAATATTTCCAATAATTGAGATGATAAATCAATAAAATCAATTAAATGATCTTCTTTTGATTTAGATTCGTTATTCAATGTTAATAATTTAAATGAGTTATTAGCTAATATACTTTTAATTACAATTTCTAATTCGTTGATTAAATTAAACACAATTCGATCATTAAAATCATCTTTAAAATAATTTAATAAATAATCGGGAATTAAACTAATTAAATTTGAACATTCAAGTTCGTTTATTTCAAGATCGATTGTTGAGACCATTTTTTAAATTTAAGTAAAATTTGATTTATAATAATAAGTAACTATTTTTCTTAAATATACTAAAGATCACATGATTTTTCAGACAAATTTCAAATCAAACACAATTTTTTTTTTTTTACAAATTTTGGAAAATCTTTTAAGAGTCCATTTTTAGAATAATAAAGTTTTGGACAAGCTGACTATCTAATACGGAATACCAAATTTAATAAGCTTAAATTATATTGTTTTGGAAAAAAAATTTCAAGAGCTCTGGTAAAATTTATGTATGGTTAAATATAATTAGGCATTTTTAAAATCTTGACTTGAAATTTTTATAAAGAGAATATCACTTTTTTTTTTTTATTGAAATGATAAGCTCAATTGAAACAAATAAACAAATTTTATTCTTAAAGGTACAGTATTTATTTTTATACAAAAAAATATAAACAAAATTTTCAAATCTTGCGATTATAAATTTTACAAAATGTATAATTGATTAAAAAAAAAAAATTTAATAGTTTTTTTGAATAATTCAAAAATCAGGAATGAGTGAGTTGTGTATATAAAAAAATATATAACCAGTTTTAACTCTTTTCTCAAATACTTGTTCTTCAGTTAGTATTTCGACTTTTGAATCATCGAAACTAGACCATGTTTTTGTTTTAACATTATAAACATCTGATATGTAATGACCCGAGTTTGATGAAGATCCCAAATGACTAACAATTCCGATTATTCTATACGAATTTGCTTCTTTTCCAGTCTAGAAAAAAATAAATATAATAATCTAATATTTGAAATATATTTTAAAAAAAAATACTTTTGCATTTTCATTTATCAATTTTTGTGCTGACTCGCTTCTTTTAATCAAAGGTATTAATTTATAGTTTATGTCTTTTATACTAGTGCTTAAATCGTTGTCATCCTCAAACGGATCTTCGATTATATCTGATGATATTTCTTCTTTTAAATAATCTAAAAGCTTATTCTCTGCTTTGTAAGTAATCAAGCTTTGTTCTTTAGCTTTTTTAATTTCTTCATCTTCGTTTTCTTCTTCTTCTTCTTTTTCTTCTTCTTGAGTTGACATAGAGGTAAATTTTTTTGATAAATCAGCTCGAGATGATCTTTTCAAACCTCTAGATGAATATTTTTTTAAATCTTGAATGAAAAAAAAACAAAAACAAAAAGTAAAAAAATTTAATTAAATAATAAAAATATTTTACTGTCAAACAAATTATTCTCTGATTGATTTGAATTCTCATCTTGCTCTAAATCCCGATCGGAAGTACCATCTAGATATTTTGGAGTTTGTTGATGTTGTTGTTGTTGTTTTAGTTTTATGTTAACCGAGTTAGTTAAAATCGATTTTTTAATTTTATTTGTTTCATTTTTATTTTCATTTTCAAGACTTAATTTCAAAGCTAAATTTATTTGCTCGTTTTCGTTTAACTCATTGATCGACTCGTTTACAAACAATTCATCAAAATCGGAATTCATTTTTTTTTGACTAAAATTTAAGTTTCTAAATGGTGAACGAGGCCGGATGCTCAAAGTAGAAGAAAATGAATATTTTTTTAAATCATAAAAATTTTTATCTATCGGTTTTGGTAGAATAAGTTCAGAATCTGTAGTTAATAAGTTTTTAAGAGTTAAAAACCGTGATATTTGAACAACTGAATCATTTTTAACAAGCTTAAACTCGAGCTCTGATTCTTGATCTTGTTTTTTTTCTTTTTCTTTTAGCTGATAGCGTTTCAAATGTAGAATTAAAATTCGAGGCAATTTAAGGAACTTTCTGGATATTAGTACTTCTTCTATTGTGTTACACTTTTCGCATTTAAAATCATTTAAAAATTCATCTTTAAAAAATATATCCAAAGTGTCTTGTATTGAAATTGATGTTTTTTTAACTTGGCTTTTTTGTTTTTTTTTTTTTTTATTAAAATAAAAAGGATGTTTATTTAAATAAATCACGTAAATCATTTTAAATAAATTTTTTTTAAACTCAAACAAAAATTTAATATAATTTTTATTGAAATGGCAGGAAAAATTAAAATTGAAGTGAATGGAAAAAAATTATCATAAAAAAACAAAAAAAAAAAACAAAAAAATAAAAAAAATTTTTTTTACTTAAAATCAAAATCTGGCAATTCTAAACACAAATTATTATATTCTTCATAATTCTTTATTGAATTAAAACATCTAAAAATATTTGTTTAGTTGAAAAAATATAAAAATTTTTAATTTATTTTTTAATTAAAACTCACGTCTTTTAATTAAAATTAAAAAAAAAATAAAAAAAAAAAAAATTATTATTATTACTTTTTACATTCAATTGCATGTGTAATTTTAAATTGAAAATTATCAACAATAGGATTATTTTTAATTAAATCATTTAACTTCTCTGAATAAGAATTTAATGATTTGTCAATTTCTTCTTTTAATTGATCTAAAACTTGACATAAAAACTCATGAGCATCCTTGTTTAAAAAATTTAGATTAAATAAAATGTTTTATTTTAAATTATTAGTTATATTTAAATTTTTAAAGATAGCTAAACAAGTTAACTATAATCATTTAGTGTTTGATCAAAATAAAGACTATTTGAATCAAGTTAAAACTAATTTAGAAGAGTCAGTTAGCAATTTAATTAGAATAGATCAATATAATCGAGATAATTCAAAACAAGTTGAGAAATTGCTCGAATGTAATAAGAAGCTTAAATTGTATGAATTTGATGAAATAAATTCAAATATAGAAGATGAAAATATTGATTTAAATAATAATAATAATAATAATAATAGGACTGAGTTTAATAATGATTTGTTTAACATTCGTAAACAATTAAACGAATATTTCAAGTAAATTTATTTTCATTTATATATACACATTTTCTTTTGTAGATTAAAAAAAAAAAAGAAAACACCGGGCTTGAAATATGAAATTAAAATTTATAAAATTGTTTATTAAATTGTTATTTATTAAATTAATAATAACCAAAAATGTGGTTAAAAGATTTGATTTAAATTTAAATACAAGCATATCGAATGATAGATATGAGGATAATTTAAATTTTTTGTTAAATCAAGATCAATATATTAAAATAAATACAAATAAATTATTGAAAAAGTTACAATTGCAAAATGAGTTTAATAATAGAAATTTATCTGATTGTTTGAGAAAGCTTGGAAAATATAGCAATAATTTTAGCTATTCTTTAGCTCGTAGAGACTTAACTAACAAGATTAGTTTTAATTATTCATCTATTGATTTTACATTTCAAGCATTTTTTATTCTACAAAAAGAATTTTATTTTTATTTGTTAGCTAATTTTTTAACATTTTTTTTGTGCTTTTTTTTTTTATAAATTAATTTTTTAAAACTTAATTTTTCATGTAAATTAAATCATGATTAGAAACCTAAAGCTATTTTAATTAATTAAAATAATTAAATTTAAATTACTTTCAATTCATTTAATTTATAGTTATAGAATCTTTTAGTCGTAAAATTTTTAATATTATTATTTTAACATAACATACAACTAATACTTAAATTACTTATTATGATAAAATTTTAATTTTGAAATTCATGAAATTAATTAAGTTGAATTTAATATTAATTTAAAAAAAAAAAAGCAAAAAAAAAAATCAATAGAAATTTAAAATTTTTCAATTTAAAAGGTCTGAATTGGAAAAAAATTATAAAGTTATAAATGATTTAGAACTGAAGGTTAAAAACTTAAATCAAACACTTCAACAAAGTAGCACAGTTAAATTGCCAAATAATAATGCTTTATTTGAATATGATTTAAATACAAATAATGATAATCTTAACAGCAATAACAATAATAATAATAACTTTGACGAATTAGTTCGAAACGACTGCTCTTCTTTGAACGGAAATGGCTATATTCAAATAGATATAAATTTAAAACATAAACTTAATGTTTATTGTGAAGATAAATGGCTAGTAATACAACAACGCCAAAACGGATTCGAAGCAAATTTTAATCGAACATGGAAAGAATATAAGAATGGTTTTGGTTCTTTAAGAGGTGATTTTTGGCTCGGTTTGGAATTCATTCATAAACTAACAACACAAAAACCTTATGAGCTTTTAATCGAGTTAACCGATTGGAGTGATGAATTTTTCGTAGCTAAATATGAAAGATTTAAATTAGGCAATGAGGAAGAATACTACAAGTTAATACTATCGAATGATTATTCTGGAAACGCTAGTCAAAATTATATACAAGATTTAAATTTTGGATTTTTGTCTCAAAATGGAGCTTATTTTTCAACCCATGATCATAGGCGTCTAAAACAAGAGGTGAATCAAAGCGAGAGCAATTTAGTCAAGAGTCATTTAAACAATTTAAGACAACAGCATCGAAACTGTGCTGCTAGATCAGGAGGTGGTTGGTGGTTCAATAATTTTGTAACTTGTTTACCAGTAAATTTAAATGGAGTATACGTAACTGGTGCAAGTGCACCTATGGCTAAGGGTATTAAATGGCAATCAATAAGATCATATGATAGAAATTATGCGCTAAAAAAGTCTAAAATGAAAATAAAGCTAATAAACATTTGAACTAACATGTTGTTGATAGCCTAAGAAACGTGTTGCTTCTTTTGATATTGTATTTTTAATATCTTTTAGTGATTGTATTTTTAGTGATTCGTTATGAGTTTCACGAGCTTTAACCAATTCGCATAAACAGCTTTAAAAAAAAAATTATTTTTTAAAATTAAATTATAAAAAAATTTAAATTTTGAATTTTTTTATATAAACTTGTATAAATTTTCTTGTTTTTGAATTTGATTTTGAGTTTCATCAGTTAATAAGTTATCACTGTTTTTATTATAGTTTAATTTAGTTTGTACTGATTTTATTTGGTCACATTTGTTTAATAAATCATATGAAAAAATATCAATATTCAATAAACATTGTAATATGGCATTCATGTAACATGTATTTCCCAAATTAGAAAACCTTTTTTTTTAAATTGAAAATTTTTTTATTAATAAACAAAATTTTTATTAAATTTTTTTTTATATTATTTTTATCAATTAAGTTATTTTATAAAATGACCAAATTTAAGTAAATTTTCTAAGTCTTTCAAAGAATTTATAAATATTATTTAAGAAACAAAAAAAATTTTTTTTACCCTTTACCAAAAGACTTTGAGTTGTTTCTATTCCAAGTTTTAATTGGAGATTTTAATAGGCTATCCTCGTTTTCAAAGCTGAAAAAATTTTCTTGATTTTCTTTTGAATAGTTGGCTTTTTTCGAACTTGATCTAGTGTTTATTTGACTTGGCGTTAATTTACTATTTGTTGGTAAATTTCGTTTTGGTGTTAATATTTCTTTTTTATCTTCTAGTATTTTAATATCTTGCTTTAAATAATCATCAGAATCTCTTCTTCTTTTTAAGCTAGTTGGTGTTTGAATTGTTTCTAAATTTCTTATAATGTTAAAAGATGTATTTGTAGAATTCAAATTTCTCAATACATTAGAAGAACTAGTCGATGATGTAGAATAAAATTTTTTATTTGGTATAGTTGAATTTTCGTTTTTTTGTGATTTTTCATTTTCATTATGAGCTTTTGTTGTTTGTGAGCAAAAAGCGTCTTTTTTAGGCTCAGGTTCTATTTGGCCATTCAAGCCATACATCTCCAATATTTCATCTTTTTTTATTTTTATATTTGCTAAAGCAGACTTATTGTCTTCAGCTTTTTTAGCAGGGCTTGGTTTTATTTCAAAAAAATTCAATTTTGGATTAGTGCCTTGCTTGTTTTTACTATCTTGTATTATAAAGCTATCATCTATAAAATTTTTATCATTCAAACATTTTAATAATTTTTCTTGAAACAGTTTATATTCTGGTTCATTTTTAATTTCAATATGAACAACACCGTCTAAGCTTTTTAAAATACAAATTTTGGAGATTTGTTTAAATTGTGGTAGACCATCTAGACTCAAGTTTAATACCAAACAAGGCTTTTGCTCATTTGGAGCTTTGTTGTTTGTAAAAGCGAAAAATTCTAAAAAATATGATCGCTTTAGATAGTCTTTTATTAAGCGAATATAACCTTTTTTTTTAAAACTAAATGCTGCACTAGATCTTAACTGAGAAATAATTGATTCGCATTCAATTATTTCGGTTATTTTGTCAAAATTAGACATTTTATATTCTTAAAGTTAAATTTTAAAATTAAGCTTTTTTAAGTTTAGCAAATATTAAGGTTTTTTAATACCCCGTGATTCTAAAAAAGAAAAACATTATTAAATTATTCTCTAAATATATTTATTACTAAGTATAAAGAATAATTAAATCATCCAAAAAAAAAGAAAAACTAAAATTTTATATTTCAACAACAATAATAATAATAATTATTTTTTTTTATTTTAATATATATATATTTTTTTTATAAAGAATAAAACTTTTTTTAGAATTTTAAATATTAATTAAAAGATAAAAAAAAAAAATTGGAATTTAAGCATTCATTCTTGACTTTTATCACTATTGCTTACTTTGGTTATTGTTATACCACTTTTAGCACCGGTTTGCTGTTGCTCGGAATCGTTTTGGCGTATTATTGTGTTATTGTCTAAATCGAATATCAATTCAATTCCATCTTCTTCTTCTTCTTCTTCATCTTTTTCCTCTTCTTGTTCGGTAACAAATTGATTGCTATCTTGTATTAATTGTGAATTAGATTCAGTTTTTTTTATTTCTTCATTCTCTGTTGTTTTATTTTCAATATTTACAATTTGTTCTTGAATTACAATTTCGTTGATTAACATTGGTTTTTCTAGTAGAATCAAATTAGAATTCGAGTTTGAATCTGTTTTCAAATCTATTTGAGACGAATTTTCTATTTTTTCAAAATCTTCTTTATTCGATTCTGAATCACTTATAAATTGCTTTGATTTAACTAATGACTGTTTTTTGTTGACTTTAGAATTTATTTCATTGTCAGACTCAGATTCGATAAATGCTCCTTTTTATTTTAAAAATATATTAGAAACCAATGTTTCTTAATTTGTTTTGGAAACAATAATTAAATTAAAATTACTTTTTTGAATTCTTTTTAGTTTTGCTTTTTTTTTTGATTGCAGGTCTTGATCAGTTGAATTTAAGCCATCATTTTCTTTTTCTAATTTTTTATTTTTTTTGTTACCATTATTAGTTGAGGTGCTTTTTTGACTTGCTCTATCGCCGTCTTCATCCGAACTGCTTGACACAAAAATGCTTAAATCTATTTTGGCAGTTTTAGATAATATTTTATCTATGAAAGCTTGATTGATTTTTTCTTCTCTTTTAAATTTACGCTTAATTTCATCACGATTACGATGAGGAAAAAATTTTTGTATCATGGTAAAATCAGTTCCGACCATACTTAGAGCTTTGTAAAACTTGGCTGTTTCTTTACTAGTCCATTTTTTAGTATGATGAAATTTCCTATAACTATTATAAGTCAAATTATCTACTTGTTCACCTTCTACAACAGTGCTATCATAAACAGGTTCGTGGTGTTCTCGTTGAATGACTAAACTTTCTTCATTTATAACTATAGTACCATCTTCAGATATTTTTAATTGTGGTGCAGCTATTTTTTTTGACACTACCGGCTCACTTGATTTAGAACTTAAACTTTCGCTTAAAGTTGTATCATTTGTGGTTTCATTTTCACTATTTTGAATAGCAAAAGATATAGAAGATGAAGACCTGTTTATGTTGTTTTCAATTATAATCTCGTTCGAACTAGTTTGTTCCAATTCATTTCCATTTTTGTTGGTATCTAATTTTTTTTTGCCCATTAGTCTGGGATTATAATACAAAAAATCTCTCATTCTTAATTTAGAACGATCGATTTGATTCAAATCAACAACATTAGCAACTTCATTTTCGTTCAAAAGCAAATTCGTTGCCGAGCTTGATTTAGTCAAAAGTTTATTATTGAACAGAATCGAATTACGTTTATTTTTTTTGCGCTTCTCTTTCAAATTTTCTGATTCAATTTTTTTTAGTTTTTGCATTGCTTTGTATTTTATTATATTCATTATATGTTCTTTAGAAAATTTATGATCATGAGAAGCATTTGTTTGATCAGGAATCAAAATTATTGGAGTGCCTGGCTGAGAAACACTATGAAGAATATGATTAGCTGGTGAAGTGGATATTTGATGGCTTATTAATTGACGGAATGTTAAAGAAGTAGAAACCGGAGGTGTTTTGGACAATTGATCGCTTAAGTCTGAGTTTAAATTTTTTCTAGGACTGGAAGTTTCTTCTAAATTGTTATTTATTTTAGGAGAAAGCACACTTTCGATTAGTTGACGCGGTAATGGAGAAGATGGTTGTGGCACAGGAGGTGTTGAAGGTGTAGTTTCAGCAGAACTGTTAACAGCTGTTTCTTGCTCGTTAGATGTATAATGTCCACTTATACGACGAATACGAGCTATACCGCTAGATATAGCTATATTCGGTTGAGCTCTTGGAAAGCGACTACGAAACCTGATTGGAACTTGAGTAGTAGAAGATGGTTTACTGTTTGAGTTTTCAGTTGATGTATTTTGTTCGCTCATTTTTGTTTTTTGTTTTTTAAATTATATTTTTAATTTTTTAAAATTAATTTTTTTAATATTTAAAAAATATTTTTATTTTTTGTTATATATTTCTTTATTTGTTTTGAAAATTACTCAGCCAATGTTAAAATTAGACATTATTGAAATATCTATTTTTGTTTTTTGAATTTTATAATTTTAATTAAAAATATAAATATTTAAATATCTTTTTAATTCTTGTGAAATTAAGTTAAAAAAAGAAAAAGTTTAAAAATTAAAATAAGAAATAATAAATAGATATTTCAAGTCTTTGAATTTTATGTTTGAAATATGTGTATGTGTTTTAAGTTAAAAAAAAAAAAATGAAAATATAATATAAAAATATGAATTTAGATATATATTTTAGAAATTTAATATGAAGCTTGTTTTATGTCTTTTGTTTGAAGTATATTAAAAATGCAAATTTAAATTATTTATTCTTGTTGCTGTTTCTAATTCCAATAAGTTAAAAATCACATAATCTAAACTCGACTTCCATAAGTATTTTGCATTTGATCTTTGAAAATTGTATAACAATTGACATATTTAAAATAAAAGTGAACTTTTAAGTATGCATAAATTTTGTTATTTAAATTCATTTTCAAATATAAAAAATTGTTTGAGCTTTTTTGAATTAATAAAATTTTTATTTTGAAAAATAATTTAAGCAAGTTAAATTTAAATTTTGCTTTTAAAAAAGATTAAAAGATTTTTTAATTGTGTTAATTTGGTTTAAGAAGTTATATATTCTCAGATTTCCAAATTACCCTTGAGTATTAGTTTATTTTTAATTTGTTTTATTCATTTAAATAACTTGTAATATTGTTTTTTTTAGGACTAGTCTTTTTTACCAAGTATTCAATCTCAAGAATAAAAATTTTTACCAAAATCCAAATAAATAATTTCACTATTAAACTAAAATATCTATTTAAAGTTAAGCTAAAAAAAACAATTTAATGGTAATAATGAGGAGGGGTTGACGGACTGCTTGGAATCTAGTCTGCTTCCTTTCAGTCATCCTTTTTTTTTAAAAAACAATTTGGTTTTAACATTTTCGAAGAATCAATATTTCTCTATAATGTAACAAATATTTAATTAAAGCAAAACAAATATTTCAATTAATATTTTGAAGCAACAAAAAAATTTCAAATATTTTAATAAAGTTTTTTGATCTTAAAAGTACTCTCAATTAATTGATTTAAAAATCCTGATTAAAAACAGTAACTAAAACAGAAAGCTTTTATTATTATATTAACTCAATCTTAATCACTTTTTTTTTATTAACTTTTTATAATACTAAGTGAATCAAAAAGCTCTTTCGAGCTTTCTTTCTATAGAAACACAGGTAAATTAGCTTTCGAAATATTGATAAAGAAAATTGTTTTAAAACTTTTCAAAATGTATACTTTAGATTTTTATAATAACTTGAACCAAAATAAAGATATTATACTAGGCAATATTTAATAATTAAGTAATCTTATTTAGAGTTTCTCTTCAAGACCTCTGAATCTGTATCTAAAATAAATGCTATCAGAGAAAAAAATTATAAACAAATTAATTTTTATAACTATTTATTTAAAAATTGTAAAATTTTATCAAGCAATAAACATATTTTTTTTTTATTTTAATTAACAGTTGTAAAATTTTATAGATGTTTTTTTAGAATATAAAATGAAGTAATATTAAAAAAATTTTTAAGAAATTAAAAAAAAAAAAATGAGAACCTTAGCAACTTTATTAGTTTTTTTGACAATAATTTGTTTAGCTCTAAGAAATGCCGAATCAAAGAGTGTAAAAGTAAATTATAATTTAGATGATTTAAAATCGAAAATAGAAGCTTTTAAGCAGCAAAGATTTAATGCAGTTGCTAGTCAATCAGCTAGTCACCAAGCTAATGATAATTTAAAATTGGTACCAAATGTGGCTCGCTTGTTAAAAGAAAAATATCCAAATACAATTTTAAATAAGAAATATTTTAATTAGAAAAAATAAACTTTTTTATTTAAATTATCAGTATAAAATAAATCATTATTAAAATTAAACTCAAATAAATTAAATTTGTTCAATAAAATAGAATCATTATTAGTGCTTTTTATTTTTAGATTTAAATTCAAATCGATATTAAATAAATAAATAAAATCTGACTTTATTAAAAATACCATTTGATCTGAATCGATTAATTTTAAATTAGAAACGCTATCTAATCTAGACAAATCTATGCAACCGTTCGGTTTTCCAGTCGAACGCTTAAACTTTTTGATAAACTTGCTCGATTTAACCAATATTAATATATCATTTTGATTAGATCCTATCAATTTAATATTATCTGCTACATTTTCTTCTTCATTGTGTTTAAATTTTATATTAAATGAAAATATCTGATCTAGATTAAAATTTAAAAAAAAATACAAATTCTCAACCACTTTTGACTTGCAAACAAGCTCTGATTTATTCATATACATTAAATCAAGTTTATGATTAAACGATTTTGAGGCGATCAAATCCAATTCATCGTTGTAAATCTCAATCAAATTCGTATCAGTATTTTTATCATTGTAAATGCCAGCTATGTGTTTACCAAATATAATAAATTTTATATAATACAAATTTTTGTCTATTGGTCTGCGATGAAGCTCGTTGCCAAACCGATCACATATTTTTAAATAACTCTTTTTATAAAACAAAGCCATACAATAAAATATTTTGTGTCTATTAAAAGGAATGATTATGTAATTATAACATTGATCATCAATAAAATTTGTGTTTAACTCTTCATAATCATTGAACAAGTTTAAATATTTTATTTTATTTATTTTGTCAAAGTTATTGTTAACATAATAAAAACTATCGAATAAAATTTCATTTAAATTTTTAGAGCATTTTTTAAATTTTGTATCTTTTGCTCCGATATTAGAAACTAAATAGTTTTTTTTATTTAAAATTAAATTTTCTTTAAACTTAGTTTCGTCCTCCAAATAATCTTTTACTTGTAAGCCTAAAAGATCATGATTAGTATTAATTTGATCAGAAGACTCTTTTATAAGAGCTTCTATTCTTAAAAATTTTGCTTCTATATTACTAAAATATGTTTCGATGTAATAGTCCAAGTCAGTATTTGAATAAGTTAAAGTTTTAGAATTCTTATTTATTTTTGAGCCTTCATTACCCATTTTTAGTTAAAAGGATTATATATATTTAATTTTTATTTGAATACAATTCATTCATAATGATTTATGATCTATTTAAAATAAAATTTAAAAAAAAAAAAAAAAAACAAGCTTTAAACGAAAAAATCATAAAAAATTTTGTTAATTAAAAGAATTTTATTTTAAAATGTATAAAAAATTTAAAAGCTCTAAAATTATAAAGGTAAGTAAGAAAGTAAGGGTTGTTGTTGTTGTTATTTTTATGAATAATTTAAATCTAATATTTTTTAAAGTTAAATATTTTCTATTTCAACTAATCTATCTTTCATACTGCATTACAACTATGAAATAAAAATAAAAATTTTAAAAGATAAAAATTCAAATTTAATTTAAATATCAAATTACCCAGTTTTTTCGCAAAAATAATATGTTATACCATTTTTCGTAACTGAAGAGGGTTGTGGGTCCTTAAAATCCATATCCCAAGAACAACCACGATACCATTCTTTGTTAAAATTAAATAAATTATTTTAAATAAAAAATTTTTATAATCCTTAATTTAATTAAGGATTAACTCAATATTTTTTTTTCAAATTTCTTAACATAATTTAAATAAATTACTATGTCCATCATTTGGATTTTGGTATCTCATACATTGACCATTACATGGAACATAATGTTGTTCTCTTAAAATTGAAAAATTGTACGGAGCAGAGCAAGCTCTTAAATTTTCATTACAAGAATAACAGTATAATGGGTTATCTCTTGATGATGGGAGTTGTGGATATTGTGGATATTGTGGTCCATTAACTGGAGGCTGTTGGTTACCAAATGATGGGTGTTGTGGATATTGTGGTACATGAACTGGTGGTTGTGGGTTACCATATGAAGGTTGTTGTGGTGGTAAAGTCATTGGAGGATTTGTTGCAGGTGGGAAAGTTACAGGTGGAAATGTAACTGGTGGTTGTGGTTCAGTTGGTAAAGTTTGAGGAAGAACATAATAAGTTATTGTTTGAATTGGATGTACCGGGTTGCCATACGATGGGGTTTGAGGAGGTAAAGTAGCTGGTGGTTGTGTAACAGGCGGTAGAGTTGCAGGTGGTAAAGTTGCTGGTGGTAGAGTTGCTGGTGGTAGAGTTGCTGGCGGTAAAGTAGCTGGTGGTAGCGTTGGTAATTCTTGATTACCATATTTTAAAGCTTAAAATGTGAACCTTTTATTTTTGTAAGATAAAAATATTTTTTAGGAAGATAAAATACCTAATTGGTTGCTTAAGCAAACCAAAACAGCTAAAGATAATAGAAATAAAGATTTTTGAAACATTTTAATTTTATTAATTTTAATGTTTTTATTTGAATTATATTTTTTTATAAAAAAAAAAACTTATATTTATATCAAATTTTAATTTATAAAATTTAAAAACATGATTTTTAATTTAGAGATTAGCAATAAAAATTTGATTTTTAAAGTTATTAATAATTTGTAATGTCATTTTTTTTCCTCTTTTAAAAAAGCTGATTTTTAAAAAATTTTGTTTACTGTTTCAAATTTTATGACATTTTTGGAGAAAAATGTAAGTAAAACGCAAATAGTTTTATTTTTGCTTAAATTAAAATAAATATTAAAAAGTTGTGATTTTTTCTCCTAAATTTTTTTTTTTTAAATATCATTCTTAAAATATTTATTTACACATAAAACAAAGAATTCAAACTTAAAAGACATATAAACTCTTATTTAATTAATTGTTTAGAACTTTTTCTATTTGTTAAATGTCCCTGATTAGATAAATTCGATGTGTTTGTTTGTGAATTATTATTGTTATTTGTATTGTTTGTTGCTGAGTTATTTGATTGTAAATTTGAAATCGAGTTTGTTGATGGATTCTGCAATAATTGTTGTTGAGATTGTTGTTGTTGTAGTTGTTGCGATTTTAATCTCGAATCGCGATTTAATTTTGCTTTATCTTTAGCGTTCAATGTTTTTCCAGTGTTCAAATTTGTTAATGTTTCTTTTATATAAACAAATAAAAAAATTTTTAGTTATTTATTTTTGTTTTAAATTTTTTACTAAAATTTATAAATCAAAATTTAATCGTGACTATTTCTTAATACATGAAGATTTTTTTTCTCTTAAAGATTACATGTTTTTTTTATTTTTTCATTTTTTTTTCAAAGGATTTAAAGATGATAATCTAGGGATGTTATGAATTCGTTTGGTATGCATTTTAATAACCGAGTTTGGTATTTACTAGCTTGGGTATAATATTTTTGGTATAATTATTTTTAAATTTGAAAAGATTTAATTTAATTTTATTAACTAAGCCTATCTGAAGAATTGTTTTAACTAAGAATTCTCATAAAAATAAACAAAACTAGAATTAAATAAACACTTTTAAATTTGAATGAATCTTTTCAAATACTTTAATGTATTATATTTTTAAAACCTACTAAAGCAATTAATCTAAGATACTTTATTAACAAAATAAACATAAAGGTAAAATATTACTTGTCATATTAGGCGTCAATTTGTTCTCATTTATCATTGGACTGTATCTTTTTTCATTTGTATTAGAATCGAGTTCAATTTTAAGTACTGCATAACTACCAGTTGGAGACAAATATTGTATAGCATATTCTCTGTTGTTCATATTTGGTATTTCTTTTAAGTTTCCTTCAAAATCTATCAAATCAATCAAATCTTTAAATTTTTTTTTTTTAATAAATTTATATTTAAAAATATTTAAAAAAAAAATCTATTTTAAAACCATCTTTATTTAAATTCAGTTGTTCTTTTAAATAATTTAACATGTGTAAACAAGAACACAATGAATTTAATAAAATAACTTTGCTATCACCATAAAATATTTTGACAAATGTTTTATGGTCAAAAACAGCCGATGAATTACCAAGATTTAAAGTAGAGTTTAGATTACCATTCTGATTAGTTAAATTATTCGCTCCTAGTTTACGTCCGAAAGAATTATTATTTTCCTTTGATGTTTTCATTTTCTATTTCTTATTATACTTTTCTTAATGTTTCTAAGTAATTTAAATTTAAAATTAAAAAAATTTTTTTTTAAACAAAATTTTAAATCAAATAAAAAATTTAATTAATTTGTTTTCATGGTAACACGGTTATAAACGAAAAAAATCGGCTCTTATTTAAATTTATAAAATTTTTAATATTTTTCCAAATAGCTTAATTAATGTTTGATGTTTATTGTTATTATTCTTAAAACTTTTATTTTTTTTTTTTTGTTTCAAGTAAATTTGAACAAACAAAAATACACAAATATTATGTTTGAGAATAGAAAAAGTTTTTTATTTTCATGCAAGTTTTATTATATTTTATAACAACAACAAGAAAAAAATATTGTTATTATTTTTTTTTTTATAATATAATATCAAAAATTAAAATTCTAAAGTAATAAAATAAAAAAAAAATTGTTACGAAATACCTACTAGTTATTATTATTGTTATAATTATTTGTTTTTTAAAAATAAAAATCATAAAATTAAACTTAAAAATTAAAAGAAAAATTATTGTAAGTTTAGAATAAAATTTGGAACTTATAGAAAAAATGTAAATGAATCAGGTTAAGTATTTTAAAATTTATGTTTTTTTTTTGTTGTTTTTCAATTTAAAAGTATCAATTTTAATTAAGGTCGTATTTAATTTAATTTGAAATTTGATAGTAAAAATTGTTGAAACAAAAAATATCATTGATATGAGTAAAACATAAATAGACTATTCTTTTTTATTTTAAGTATTATTTAATTCTAAATAAGATTTTAACTAAGTTTGGTTTTTATTTTAAATAGCTTAAAAATTTTCCCGGTTCAAAATTGATTTTTCAAAAAAAAGATTATTTATTTTTATTTAAATATTTAATTTAAAAAATAATATTAAAATGAAACAAAAAAGAATTACAAATCAATATCATTATATTCGAATCAAAATATTCAAATTATTAAAATTTATGGAAAATGAGTTTTGATTTATTAAGTTACTAGGCATAAGTTTTTTTTTTTTAATTAGAAAGTTGGTATTTATCAAAATATTTAAAAAAAAAATTTGAGTTTAGTGATTCTCATGTCTAATTTAATTTATATAATTTAAATAAAAAAAGTATTAATATAATTAGAAATTTGTCCTCAATTATCAATTGCTTTTCAAACTTTTGAGAATAAAACTTAACTTGAAGTTGATCTAATGGTATTTCACAGTTTAAATATAAAAATAAATTCTAACTAACAAACAATTAAAATAAATGCTAAATAATTCTAATATAGAACTTGATCCAAATATTTCTAATTATCCAGGTGAATAATTCATTAAATTCAAAAGACCGAAGGTTACGATATAAAATTAAAAATCGCTACGATATTAATTTGACCAACAGAGTTAATTTTGCTAAAAACTTATAAAGATTTATAAGACTTGAAAAGTTATTAAAAAATGGATTTTTATATAAAAAATACTAATTAAAAGAGTTTGGTTAACATGGACGAGCAGGATAGCCTGAAAAAGTTTAAAAATTTAGATAATGTTTTTGCTGATTTGGCTTTGGACCATATCCTAATGCCATCTTTCCACTTATTATTTAGGTTCCTTGATAGAGGGAACTCGCTGTTAATAAGTGGGATGGTGGATTCTGGAACCAAATAGTCCTCTATGGTAGACTTTACCGACTGTGTTTGATTGTGAGTGGGTACAGTCTGAAGCCCAAAATTGAGCGATTGATCTACCAAGGAGGTAGTACTCACTGGATTAGTCAGAGCACCTTGGATCAATTCCTTAGCTTGTTCAGATGAGATAGAGTAGCCTGGGGAAGGTATAATGGAAGGTAATATTAATTCTTATCTATTTAAACACGCTTTTCACATTAATATGTTGAATCGTGTGAAAGAAAAATTTTTTTAATATTTTTATTTTGAAACATTTAATAAATTATATATAAATTATACTGTAAAAATAATGAATACATTTCCATATTTTAATCATTTTTTAACTATTTTTATATTTAAAAAATTAATATACTGCTATTTTCATAAAAAAGCTTTGAAATCAAAAGCATTTAAAAAAAATTGTAGTTGAACCATCTTTATATTTTGGTTTTTTCATCGACAATTTTTCTCTACACAATGGACATGTATTTTCTCGATTTAACCAAATATAAAGGCAATCTTCGCAAAATTTGTGCTTTTTAAATAAACTTTATATACTTAATAAATATTAAAATTAATATAAATATAATACTTTGCATTTTAAAATAACCGGATTATTGAGATATTCTTGACAAGTAGAACAATCTTCCTGGTTTATGTTAGATACTGAAAAAACAGCATTCTATATGATATTATTAATAAATATTAATTTATTATTTTATTATATTTGTAAAAGAGATATAAATACAGATTCTAATTTTAATTGACGGTAAGATTGGGTTAAGTTTTTAAAACCATCATACATTTGATTTACTTTTAATATTAAATAAAATATGACCAATAAAAGTGGAAATGTTTTAGATGAATTTAAATTGTCTGAAAACTCTTTTGCTTTATTATTTACTAATTGCTCGTTATCACTATTATTTTTTAACAAAAAAATTATCCATAAATGTATTGGTATCATATTTCGATAAATTATAAATAAATGTTCAACTAAAGAAAAGAGATGTCCCTTTAATTAGGAATTTTTTAAGATCATTTATTAAAATACTGTATAATAATAAAAATGAAACCTTTTTTTTTAATTTTAATAAATTACTAGGAAGTAAAGTTATAACAGCTTTAAGTGATATCATCAAAAATTTTACAATAGAATCACAACATATTAATATCCATATTAAATTCCAAGCATCTAAAACATTCGTTTCAGGTAGCAAAAATATTAAACTATTTTTATTTAAAAATTAAATTAATTAGCTTTAAATTTAATTTTAAATAAAAAAATTCCCACCATTTTTCTAGTTTTATTTTTTTGTAAATGTTCAAAATTATGAAAATATTAGATATCATAATTATTATCAAACCAAACAGAATATATTTATTTTTTTTATCCTTTTATTGTATAATTATTAATAAAAGTTAATAAAAGTTGTATGAAATATTTCTTCTGAATATATATATATATATACCCTATTACCTTATAAAAGAAATATGCACTCGATAAAATTCAATAACTCATCGGATTTTATGTAAAATGTAAAATACTCATTTTGTTAATTTACTATCAGAAGAATTAATTAATGAAGTGAAAAAAAAAAAATTTTTTAATTTTACTTTTAATTGAATTTGATTTAGTAATGTCTTGTTCGAACAATATAAAGAAATAATGAAGCCCATAAACATTATAAACCCAAAAAAATACTCGTAAAATATTTTTAGAAAAAATATTAAAAAAAATGGAAAACTCGTTTGAGTTGCTTTTAAAAAAAAGCTTAACAAATTGTTATCACTTATTTCTTGATTTTCATTATTAATCTGATTATTTATAATATTAAGGCGATTATTAGGTTCTTGTTGATTAAATTCTGAATTGCTAAGCAAATTATTTGCATCTGCTTGATTTAATATATTTAAAGCTATTCGATCGTCTATTTGAGTATTCATAGAATTTTGATTATTTGTTTGGACTATATTGTGGTTATGGTTCAAACTATTCAAATCGATAAAAGCTGTATTTGAGTAAACTTGATTATTTGAAATACCACTATGATTGTTAATTGAATTATTATCATTATTACTTTTCATTTTGAAAACTTTATTTATTTTTTTTAGAAATTATTGTTAACAACAAATGTTTAAATAAAAAAAATTTTAAATTCATATAGGGCTTTGTTAAGTATTAAGAAAGAAAAAATTTTTTTTTCCACTTTTTGCTTAAAATTTTGTCTTTATTTTTGATAAATTTCATTTAAAAACATTTTAAGCAACATTTCTCATATTTTCTAAATTAGATGTTCATGTTTAAAACTCAAAAAAATATTAGAGACAAACCATTATTAGCTGCTGGAATTTTATCGCTTAAAATTGTTCTTGATTTAACAAGCATGCTTAATAAATCTTTTTCTTCGTTTTTTATTTGCGCTATTTATTCTACATTATTTATAATTTAAAAATTTTTTGGTTATAAATCAATAATTTTCCTTTCATGATATTTAACAAATTTTAGGATCTTATTCATATTTTATTTTAAATTTAAATAAAAAAAAGATAGTTAATGTTGCAAATAAGAGCCTTTTTTTTAGATTAAAATTTTTTAATTATATTTTTTAATTTCCTGAAGGTTTTTCTAAGCTAGTATTGTAAAAACGTATCAAATAATTGATTTAATATTTTAAGACGACTGAGAGATTCAAAATCGAATATCTAGAAGCCTCTTGAAATTGACAAATAACATATACATTCAAGAAATTTTATATATTTTAATTTTGAAAAAGTTAAAATTATTGGTTCTCTTAAGAATTTATTTTAAAATATCTTAAAAAGTATTACCGAAATTTAAATTCATAAAGTATAATATTAAGAACAAAAAAAACTTTAAATATAATGTTAGGCTATTGAAGTTTGTATAGATATATTAAACTGAGACAAATACTTCAATCTACGAGATTGATTCTAATATCAATACTTTGTAACTAAATATTGATTAAGAATAAATGCTTGGTTACACTTGGTGTGTCCTTTACCTATTGAGATATAATCGTTTGATTATAGATTTCCTTTTACTTGAATTTTTTTTACTCTTTTAAAGTATCAATAATTCTTAATTTTATAAATTTATTTCAATATTAATCTATCTATAATCCAAATGTCTTTAATTATACTGTAGATTTTAAGAATAAAAAAATACATTTACTTTTAGCAAGCTCCTGAGCCGTAATAAAAATGGTGCATACAAACAAACAAACAAACAAACAAACAAACTTGAACCCACCGCATTTATATATTATAGAATAGATAAAAGCCAATTTTATATATTTATTCTATATTTAGAAATAATCTGCAATTTTAATTACAGGAAGTTTATATTTTGTTCCAAATCTAATTTTAATAATTGATATTTGAGTTTTTTCTTGATTCTAATTTCTAACTAACCTAATTTTAAAATATATTTCTTATTTTATATTTCAAAATTTAAAATTAAAAATAACATTTTTAAAAATAAATTTAAATGCTTATTTTAGTTTAACACTAGAAGCACTTTAAAGATATTTTAATATAACTAGAACTATACCACAGTTAAAAAACTCTTTTTAAGTTTTTTTAATAATGTCAACACAATTCATTAAGAATTAAGATTAATTCTATTTTTTATTTATAAAAATATAAGAAGCTAAGTTAATTTTTAATTTAAGTTAATTTAACTTTTAATTGAATAATTTGATAATAATTCAAACACGAGATTTGAACGAGAAATAGATATTTCTTTTGCACATTTCAAATTCAGGATTCAAAGTAAATTGTATTAAATATTCAAGTTTTATTTTTATAATGGTTTTTTGAACAACTGCGAAAAGATATTGTAGATTTTTTTGCTGAATGCTTAGATTTAAATTTTTTCAAATAAATGCACTCTTTTTGATTTTTGATTGAATATTTTTTTGATTTTTTATTATCTATAATATATTGAATATTTACGGTTTGAATATCTGCTTTAGCCATTTGATATTTATTTGGTTGAACCAATATTGAATAAGCCTTGTTTTCATCTAAAATCAATTTTTAAAATTTTATTTTTAAGTTTTCGAAATTACTACAATAATAATTATTAAACACCTTTTGGATCAAAATCAAATAGTTTTGGTTTTAATGATTTTGAATCGCTTGAAATTATAATTTTGAAAGGAACATTTTTCATGTTCACAGCAATTAATGTTATATTGAAAACCTTTTCTTAAGTAAAATTTTTTATTTTTGGAAATTATTAAATAATCAAAAAAAGTTCATGGTACCCCAATCTTTTTTAAGTGTTTCTTCACCAATTTGACTTGGTAAAGTGAAATTTTCAACTTAGAAATTATAATAAAATAACTAAAAATAAAATATTTCTTATATTTAAATTTTTACCACAAATATTTTGATGATCAAGTGAGTGATTATTTGGGCAATCACAAAAACCATTCACACATTTTAAGTTTTTTTCCGAGTCACATAATTCAGTGTCATTACAAGTTTCGTTATAATCTTTATTCTTTACACAAGCTGTTCCATTGTGAAAATAACTTTCAAAGCATATGCAAGTCCTATTTTCAGAACATGTTAGATTCTTTTCATAATTACAATCTGTTTCATGGTCACAATCATTTCCAAAATCAGGAAATTTTACTTTAAAAAAGAATATTATAAAAGCTTTTAATTTATTTTAGGATTAAATAAAATTAAATTTTACCACAGCTTGACTTATTGTAAAAATAACCAACTGAACATTCACATATATTCCTATCGGAACATTCAAGAAATAAACTAGAATCACATTTTTCTGGGCAATCTAATAAACAACTTTCAAAATATTTCAAATTTGATTCTAAAATTTTTTTTATATTATTTTATTCTTGATTATCATCTTTGAATAAAAATACCTAATTTATTACAAGTTTGATTATTGAAATGTTTACCATATATCAAAACTGATGAGTTTGAACTCTCGTTTGTATTTATTTCGAAATAATCAAGTAAATAGCATACATTATTATCGATCATTATATAACTACAATATTCAATTTCATTACATTTTTCCATACAAATAAACTTGCTACTAAATACAAATGAATCGATTATAACAGATTCAGTTAAATTATCTTTATTATAACTAAAATGATTGATTCGCTTATAATTTGTAATTTTTATCAAGCTACAATTTGAATTGTTCAAATAAAGAAATCCAAGGAAAAATAAAATTAATTTTTTCATTTTTTTTTTTCAGATTTAATAAAATTTTTTTATTTTTTACCAACTTTTATTTGAAAATTTTTCAAAAGAAGTAGGCTTAATCAAATATTTTATTTTTTATTGTTAGTTAATAAATATTAGTTATATGCGAAATTTTGATCATGATTATATATACCTAAACATGGTAAATTTATTTTACTTTGCTATATTTATCCATAAAGACCTATATACAGTTCTGGTTATTTATATATTTTAAATTTTAAAATTAAATAATCAAAATATGTAAATGTGGTTTATATTAGTAAATAGGAAATAAATATTTTTATATATACATTTTATTTAAAGCTAAAATATAATGGTAAAAATAATAATAATAATAATAAAAATTTAATATTTTTGGCCATTTTTTTGTTTATGAAATCAATCAATATTTCTATTTAACAATAAATATTATTCTAGTTTAAAACTGATTAAAACATCGATGTAATTATTTAATATTTAATCAAATTACGTCCGAATTTTAAGCCTTTAATTTACGTATTTTTAATAATTATGTTATATAAGCGCTTAATTAAAATTATTTGATTACCGGTTAATGGAATGTAAAAGGTAGCTTCCTTATTTAAGAAAATAATTTACCTTCTATTCTTTATATAAGTTATATAGAGTGAAATATATGAGTGCTTATTTTTTACCTTAATTAACACTAGAAGCACAGATATTACTATCAACTAAATTATTTCTAGTAATTTTATTTTTATATTTATGAACACTGTCAAACATGACCCTGAAAGAAGACTATAAAAGGTCTTCAACCAGGTCACTTCGGAATGGAAGTGTGCCTTTAAAATTAAATTAAATTAAAATTAAATTTATGAAATAAATTTATCTTTAAAAATGATCAAAAATTTGCCAAAGCTTTTAATTTTTGGAAAATTTTAAATTATTATATGATAGATTAACTCAAAAATGAATGATACTCCAATTTTGTTTTCTTTTTATACTTTATATGGACTCTAAAAGAATTGTTTATATTATTAATTATCGTCCATGTTGGTTTCTTTCCGAAAATAAATAATTTGAAACTGTTGAAAGATGCATTAATGTTAAAATTTAAAAAAAAAAGAAACATTTAATTCTTTTCAATAAATTTAAATATTTATTTTAAAAAAAAATAAAAATCAAACAAAAAATTTTTTTAAACAAGATTTTTTATAATATGTTTTGAAATTACTGGTTAAAATAATGTAAATCAACGGATTTGAAACTGTATTCGAGTATGATATACTAGTTGTAATCATATTTAATAATTGAATATTTTCAAAATCTTTAGTTGAAAACATGTCTGTGAATTGAAGTATCCAAAAAGGCGACCATTGTATCAAAAAAGTGATTATAATTAATAGAACAAGACGTATTGCTTTGCGTCTTACTTGACTTAGATATCCTAGTTTTTTTCTTTTGTTCGGTTGTTTTATAGGCTTAATCGTATTTACGTCATTCATAGGATTTTCATTACTATGTGTGCTTTCGTCTAATTTGTTATCGATCAAATTCGATTGTATTTTGATTATGGATTCATAGTTTCTGGTTGAAAATTTTATTTTTAGCATTTTGTTATTCTCATTTTTAAAAATTGAAACCGATACTAATGAAGTTCTTAAGTTAGTTCTAATTTTCCATTTTATTAAAAATATTAAAACCTTAATCGAGCATACAAAAATAATGATATATGGTATCAAAAATATGAATACAAATTTACATGTAAAATAAAGTCTTAAACTCGATTGATTCCAGTTTGATAAACAATCAATAATTTCACCATTTTTGATCAATTTTAGGCTTATTAAAAATGGTGTAGTAAATATTAAAGAAAGTAGCCAAATGATTGCTGAGAATAAAACTGTTATAAATACTTTAAATTTATTACTATATTTATCAAGGCTTATTTTAATTTTTTTTGTTACATCAAAATATCTTTCTACACTCAAAGCACATATGGTGTAAATACCTACAATTATGCCTGTGAATTCGAAGAAAATGAATAGCTTACATCCGAATTCTCCCAGTAGCCAATTACGAGTGTAAAGCTGATAGACGAAAAATGGCATTCCAAACGAATAAGTTAAATCCGCAAGAATTAGATTTAATATTAGGCAATTTATAATAGATAATTCTTTTATAGTTATTATGCTTTTGAAAGAAACTAAATTTAATATTAAACTAAAGAAAAATATAATTGATAATACAATTGTAAATAAAATGATTCTTTCAATAGGTTCTTCTATTAAAATTATTTCAATACTTGTTAAATTTGACTCCATTTCAGATTTTTTTTATTTCGAATTTTATTTATTTTTATATTTTATTTTATTTCAATTCTTTTATATCTAAAAAACTGAAATAATTAGTAAAAAGAAGGAATTAGTTTCGTTTTGAATAATATAAAATAACAATCTTTTCTTTTCTTTTTAAATAAAAAAATATTTAATTAAAACTAATTTCTAATCTTTGAAATTAATTAAAATTTTAATCGGAAAAAGGAAATATTATGGCTTAAATTTCTCATTCATCTTGTTGAACAAAAAAATATGAAAAAAAACTTATATTTCAAATCTAAATTTAGTACTATTAATAATTTGATTAACTGATTTTATATTTGCTTATTTATTATTTATTAATCTTCTTAACCAAGATTATTTTAAAATGATCCGATAAAGAAACTTGTAAATAGTGATAAAGCATATTTTTTTTTCGGTCCCATAATAGCTCATAATAAATTTAACAATATAAATAAAGATATATAAAATATATAAATATATTGCAAATTGCAACAAATTGCAAGCTTTGTTTCAAATATTTCAAATTACATAATTACTTAAATTATTACTAAGCATGTCTTTTTGTTGCTTAATTTTTTATATTTCATAAACTAAAAAATAATAAAAGAATAGAAATATTATTAAATTAAAATGAAATTTCGATCTAGCCAGCAAATAGACCGCTTATGTCAAGAGAAATTTTTTTTTAAAAAATTAATTGAATCAAGTACAAATAAATTAATAACAAATTCAAATAATATGAAGTTATCTCCATCAACATCAAATCTAAACTCAGTATGTGGCCTTAATAATTTAGGAAATACTTGCTTTTTTAATTCAGTTCTACAAGTAGAAATAATTAATTTTAAATAATAAAAAAAAATTTCAAATAAATCTTTTTTTTTTTAAATCAGAACTTATCTCAAACACCATTTTTAGAAGAGATGCTGAATGAGCTATTAAAAACTTCAAATGATTTTAAATTTTTATTAAAACATAATGACGATTACGATTCAGAATTGACTGATTGTGATGAAGAGACATTGGAAAAAGAAAAGCAAGATCAAAAAGAACATAGATCAATGCATCTAAAAGAGCTTAATTTGATAATCCGAGAACCACCAGGTTTATTGACTCGAAATTTCTACGAACTAATCACAAAAATGATCAATTCAAGCTCAGTTCAAAATCCGACCGCTCTTTTTTCATCCGTTTGCAAAAAAGTGCCTTCGTTTAAAGGTTTTCAGCAGCAAGATTCACACGAACTATTGCGTAATTTATTAGACGCTTGCAAAACTGAAGAGTTAAAGCGTAGACAATCAGCTATATTAGAAACATTTAAAATAAATAAATCAAACGGCATTGATGATTTGCTAAAAAAAAAAATTAAGCGTTACGGTCGTTTGGCAAGCCATACTTTAATCGATAAAATATTTGGCGGTCATTTATTGAGCTCAATTGTTTGCGAAGAATGCAAAACATGTGTACAACGAGTTGAGCCATTTTTAGATCTAAGTTTACCAATTGTAGATGACTTGAACACCAAAATTAATCCGATTTCAAATCTGTATAAATTTGGTAAAAAAGACCATAAGCGTATAGATTTGAATCAAGATGAACAAGATAGTCAAGAGTTGTTGAATGATCCGAAAAAAAATAAATTGTCTAAACATCAATTGAAAAAGTTGAAGCGTGATGCCAGAAAATTAAGAAAAAAGAACGGTTCAAATTCTATTAACGAAGGAGAACAAAATTTAGAAAATAAAAAAAAAGATGTAGACGAAACGACCGAAGAAAAAGAAGATGAAGAAGAGAAAACAGAAAATTTAGATAAACAAGAAGAAGAAGAGGAGAAATCACAGTTATCCAATTTGGGAAATTCATTAAAAGATCTAAACTTAGAATGCCAAGAAAAAACAGAACAAGAAAAATTTGATACCAAATTAGAAGCAGAATTCAATTCAGAACAAGATGAAGAAGAAGAAGAGAAAGAGCTTGGTGATTTGGAAAATTTGTTTAAACTTGAAGCTATGAAAAGTATATCAAATTTACCCGATTTAAGCGCAGAAACATGCTCGATTCAATATTGCCTTTCTAAATTTACATCTAAAGAATTGTTAACCGATAAAATAAATTGCGAAAAATGTACAAAAGACTTTAATAATCGAAATCAAAATTTAATAAAGAAAGTTTATACATCAGCTCTAAAACAGTATCTAATATGCGAATTACCTGCAGTCTTGACAATACACCTTAAACGATTCCAACAACACGGTTTTAGATTGGAAAAATCTAATAAATATGTTAATTTCCCTTTGATATTAGACATGTCACCTTTTTCTAGTAGGATGTGTGTGAATAAATCAAATAATAAAGAAAATTTGTATACTTTATACGGTTTAGTTGAGCACAGCGGAAGACTTAATTCGGGTCATTACACAGCTTATGTAAAAGCTGGTTACAAGGATCTGTCTTCGTCTCATTTTAATATACAAAACCAAAAAGATTTCTTATGCAATCAAAGATTATGTAATTTAAATAAAATTTTAAAAGAATGGAAAAATACAAAATTAGAAAGCAATAAAAATCAGACTACTTTGGACTGCGCTGAATCTATTTCGAACAAAATTAACCTAGAAAATGATAAGTGGTATTATATAAGTGATAGTCATGTAAATGAAGTTCCAGTTTCTAAAGTCTTAAAATCCCAAGCTTATATACTTTTTTATGAAAGAATTCAATAAAAATTTTATTAATAACTATTTATTTTTTTTCGATTTTTTTTTTATTTTTAAATTTAGTTCATGCTTTTTTTACAATAATCTTCTAAATCTATATCTAAATATCTTTTATCTAAATTAATCATATTTTCAAATAAATTAAATTTTTCTACAAAATCTTTATTTGTGTTGTTAGAGTCAAATTTTTTTATTTCTTCACTTAAAGATCTTATCGAATATGGAAAAAATCTACCCTCAAATTTACTTGTATTTGGCGATAGTTTGGTATCTAATAAATTCTTTACTATTTTAACTGCTTCTTCAACAAGACCCATTTTCGCCATTGCAATTATCTTAAATTAAAATAAACAATAAGAAAATGTATGACAAAAATAACATACAATTTAAAATGATTTAAATTATTTAAATCTTTTAAAAGTACCAAAATTATCGCAAAAAGTAAATAATCCTTAATAGTTTGTTTTAATATTTTTTTCTTAAAAATAAAGCATTTCAAATTTATTTATTTTTAATAATCAGCTTTCTAAAAGAGCTTTTATTTACTTATGAAATAAGTTTCGAAATTAATGAAAAAAAATATTCAATCAAACAAATTTAAAAAATTTATTTTACTTACTGATAGATTAAAACCAAGAGATACATTTAAATTAGAAAATTTTGATAACAAACTTAAAGCATATTCAGGCTCATTCTTATTTTTTTTTAATAAATTTTTAATAAACATGAACATGAAAAACTAAAAAGAATTTATCAATTTTAAAAACAAGTACTTGTTTAATAGCTAGTAAAAAACATCTTGAAATAGAAGTATTAACAAATTCTAATTTTTTTATCTTTATTTTGTCGATTATGAGTTTCATTCTATTGAATGATTCTTTTGAGTTTAAATTCATTAAAGCAATTGTGACCAGAATGAACTGATCATGTGGAAAATTAAACTTATTCGGTAATTTTTCATTCTGTTTTTTATAAACTGGTAAATAAAATTCAAACAAGTCAATCACTTGATTATATTTTTTGTCTATCATCAATTTATTCATTAACATCAATTTTGGATAACCGGATTTAAAAATTAGCTTTAAATCCTGTTTTAATAAAATTTTATTTTAATGTTATTTTATAGAAAACTTAAAATGAAATTAATTTACATCATCTTTTAATAATTTAAGTCCATAATCTTCTCTATTTAAAACATACATTAATCGGATTAATTGTATACCAAGACCATTTTGTTGTTCAATAGGAATTTTGTTATTTTTTAAAAGTCTTTATTAAAAAAATTATTATTATTTAGATTAAATAGTAATAATAAAATTTTATTTATTTTTTCTATTTACATTTTAATTGTGCTAATGACTAGATCAATATCTTGTATATCTTTAGATAAAAATATAAAATAATTCAAATCCCTGAGCTCTAAATTTTCTACTTTTGAAGTTTGAACACAGTTTAAAATTTTTTGCTTGAGTTTATCTGTTTAAATTATTAAATTATTTTGGTGTTAAGATCGAAAAAATAAGTTTTTGAAATATTCTTACTTGAATTTTTGTCAAATTTTTTATTTATAAATTGAACCTCTTTTTTAAAATGATCAATTTTAAAAAATGATTCATTGAATACAAATCGCTTGAAAGCTTAAGAAAAAAAAATTATCTTTTTTTTTGTTGGTTTCATATTTAATTAAGTTTACCTGGATTAATCAACAAAAGCTTTGAATCAAGCAATAAGTTTTTATTTTTTAAAAAAAAGTTCATATTTGAAACAAAAAAAAAAAGATAAACTTTTTATGATTCATTTATGTTATAAATAAACCAAGAAAATTCAAAAATGCAATTTAACATTGCAAATTAAAGCATGATGATATTTAATTAAGACACAAATAAGACTTTAATCATAAAGGTTTAAAGTTTTTATTTCCATGGTAATATGAATTTATGTCAACCTTATTTATTTGGAATAAAAAATATTTATTTCTTAAAAATTTTTCTATTGATTGTTAAAAAATAAACAAAAATTTATTATTATTAATGAAAATCACGCTACCTCATCTTCCTTACAATCTTGATATTCGCATTGCTTTGATACTAAGAGATTTTATTGTTTCACCAAAAAGTTTTGCTCTACCTTTGATAATTAAAGATGTCAATATGGATAATTTGAAGAAGAAAAAAGGAGTAAAACCGATTGATTTGAGCACAATATTTGGAGTTGTTAGAACTGAGTATTTTTAAAAATTTTTATATCAAATAAGTTAAATAAACTTAACTGTATTTTAAACATTAGTAAATTGGAGCTTGTTGAGAATTTAATAAAAGAAAAAGGCAGTAATATTTTAAATGAATATGATGATGACGGTTTCACACCCATGCATTGGGCTGCTTTCGAAGGAAGCATAGAAATAGTAAAGTAAGTAAAGATTTAATAAAAAAAAAATTTGTTTTAACAATTTGACTTTTAAAACAAAAAGATTTTTAATTGAGCAAAACGTTTTAATTGATTCAACCACCAATAAAGCTTTGCAAAGCCCATTACATTGGGTATTTAATTTTCAGCCCTAAAAAAATATCTTTTTTTAATTTATTTTAAAAAAGGCATGTGCAAAAGGAAGAATGGATGTAGCAAGTTTATTAATCGAAAAAGGAGCTAACATAGACACTAGAGATAATAAGGGTTATACAGCATTGATAACATCATCACAATATGGACATACTGCTTTAATTGCATATTTAGTTAGCCGCGGAGCTAAATTGGAATCAGAAGACAACAACGGTGATAATGCTTTACATTGGGCTGTCTACCGAGGACATCCGGATGCAACTCGTCTTTTAATTATTTATGGGCTTAATCCAAAAATGATTGATAAATTCGGACAAACCGTGCTCCATTTAGCATGTTTAAGCGGAAACTTGAATATTGTTCAGCATTTAATAGAACAAGATTGTATAGATACAGAAATTCGAGACAAAAATGGAAAAAAAGCAATAGATTTAGCAAAAGTAAGAGGCTATTCAGACGTGGTTGACTTTATAAATAGACGCAGTAGCTCTCGCAAAGATCAACTTTGTAACTTAAAGACGTTTTTGTTTGGACCAGTTGGAAATTCTAAATATGTTTTCTATTTTATACATTTACTTTATTGGTGTTACGAGTATCCAACATATTTTTATAGAGTATTGCCTAATACTTGGGAAGAACATAAATTATTAAACATTTTGTTCATTATAAACAGTTTTATAATGTGGTTTTTTTTTTATACAGTTCATTTGACAGAGCCTGGTTATTTGAAACAAAATACAAGAGAATATCAAAGTTATTTAAGAAAGATAACACTTCGATCTGAATCATTTAATCCAAGCGATTGGAATAAAACTCTGGCTAGGCTTTGTCATACGTGCAAAACTGTAAAACCATATCGAGCCTCACATTGTAGAGCGTGTAATAGATGTGTTCTGGCTTATGATCATCATTGTCCTTATATCCAAAACTGTGTTGGTTATAAAAATAGGCCTAGATTTTTTTTCTTTGTTCTTACAACAACCACTTTACAACTAGTATCATTAAAATTGATACTAATATGTTTCAGTCAACAATCATATCAGTATTTACTTTATCCTGGTTTGGCAATTGTTGTATTGTTTGGTTTTATGGTAGCTGTTTTGACTTTCAGCGCAGCTTCTTCAGCAATTACTAACTTAACTAGTAATGAAGTATCCAAAAAGAAAAAATATGATTATTTAAGAGATTATAATGGAGGGAAAAGAAGCATTTTTGATAAAGGCTTATTCTATAATATAAGATATTATTTTCATTTGGTCGAGCCTTCTTATTTAGAAACTGAAGCATTTGAAAATAAAATGAATTATACTGTCTAATGTTTTTTTAATTATAAAAAGTAATATAAAAAATAAAAATATTTTTGATTTTAAACAAGATTTTATTTTACTATAATAACTTTTTTTAAATTAAATATCATTTAAAACTGACCTCTAAACCATAAAAATGTGCTAACTGATTGAAAAATCCAACTCAAAAAGCAAAATATCTAAAAATAAAATATTTTATTTATTCATTTTTTTAATATTTATGAGGATAAGTAAGTATTTACTGTGCAAGCAATCAAAGCTGATTTTCTGAAAACTATATTCAAATCAGCATTTATTCCAAATGAAATACCAACGATTAATAATATGCCTATAGCAAGCCCTCCAAAAATAAGCGCCTAGTTAAAAGTTTATTTTGAGTGTAAAATTTTGTAATTATAAATATTAAAATCTTACAAAACTTCTTAAAGTTGCTCTGTCAACAACATTTGCTATGTGTAAAATTAGCAAAATAAAACTAAATACGGTTATTAAAATCAAACTTGCCAAAAACAAGTTAATTAAATGACCAACTATTCTCCAATAATTAGTAATTAAAACACATGATATAATAGCAGCTATTCCAAAAACCTAAAAATTTTTTTTTAAAAAACCCCAAAAGTTATTTATATTTAGAAATTTAAAATTTACAATTGCCAATATCATGCAAATTGAAACAGGCTCTTTAATTTTGGACACACTCATTTTAAAAAAGTTTTTCTTTATATTCTCAAATATTAAAAATTTTAAAAATTAAGTTTCTTAAGTTATTTAAATATTTTAATAGAATCATAAAAATTAGTAATAAAAATTAGGCCTTATCAGAAAAATATTTTGATAAATTTTTTTAAATCAGCTAAAATTCAATTAAAATATTTAATGAAAATAAAAAAAAGTTTAATTTATTAATCAGAATAATCACCGATTTTAATATCATAAAATGCTCATTTTAGATTATTTTTTCATTAAAATAATATTCATTTGATTTCATTTTTGAAAATCTTAATTAATAATAATAGTATTATTTTTATCGTAAATTTTTTTTCAAAGAAATTATTTAGAAATTGCAACATCTCCATAAACCTATATTTTTATCAAATCAATTTTTAAGGAAATTTTTGCCATCATAAAATAGATTAAATCAAAACTAAGAGATTGGAAAAAAATTCAACTAATCAAATAAAAAAATGTATTAAGCAAGAAATTAAAAAAAAATCTTTATTGACTATCAGATTGCTCAAAATATTAAAATTAAAAATTGTTCTACCATTTAGTTGCTGACAAAATAAAATTTTACTCGAAGCTTAAATCATTAAAGCATTTATTTATAAATTTTTAATTTATAAGCATTCTGTATTTCTAATTTAAAAAATTTAAAAAAGGAATTAAGTATCTAATTTAAATAAAGCCTTAAAAAAAAGAATTTTTAAATTTTTTTTCAAGTTTATTAAAATATTTTTTAATCATATTTTTTTTAGAAATCATAAAAAAAAACAAATTACTTAATAATTTGAACAATAATCAATTAAATCATATTTGGACAAGCGTTTTTTTCTTAATATGTTCTCTTTTAAAAAGTTAAATTTCAAATTAAAATCATTTGAGTAAGGTGACGTCGCAATAGCTTTTTCTAAACTTTTCAAAGTGAAAGGAAAAAATTTGCCAGTGTATTTTAATTCTTCACTAGAACTTATTTTGAACATTTCATTTGCTAGCACAAACGCATTAGTCAATTTACCTAATTGACAAAGAGCAATTATTTCCAAATTCAATCTCAAATCTATACTAAATGAAGTCTTATGAATTATACTCAATGCTAATTCAGGTTCCTTCTTTTAATTTAAAAATTTTTTTTTAAGATAATTTATACTATAATTTGTTAATTATAAAAAATACTTTATACTTGATTTATGCAAAGTAAGAATATACGAGCCACTGCTCTTCTTCCAAAGTTTGAATTTTTTTCATCCAGAATTTTATTTAAAATTTTTAATTTTTCAATTGCATCGTTTGAATTCTGTATGATAGAATTAATTTATATATTTTTTTTTATTTTATTTTTTTTATTAGTTTTTAATTGCAATACCATTAAAAATAAAGCCTCAGATACACAATCAAGCTGATCAAATGGTATTATTTGTCTAAACTCTTCACTTGAACTATTCGAAAAAGATGTCTCAATTGAAAAGTCGGCAATTTGTTTGTCAAATATTTCAATAACTTTTTCATATCTTTTTTGTATTAAGAGTTTGTTTAAAACCATCAAAGAAGCATAGTTTCCGCTTATAAAAGGTTTTAGTTCCTTTTTAATTAAAAAAATTAATTTTTATTCTTCTTTTAGTTATGATAATACTGTATAATTATTTTTGAATTTTATTACCTGATCATCATAAAATTGAAACGAAATATCAATTTGGTCCATTACATAGATGAGTCTTATAAGCTGTATTACAAGACCACGTATTTCATTAGTAGATAAAGTGCTTTTTTGTATAACTCTTAATTTATTTTTATTATAAAAAAATAAATAAATCTTTTTTTAATAAATTTAATTTTTTTATTTTTTGTTTTATTAAAAAACTGATTTAGCTTACTTTTTTAATATATCAATTAAAAAATATACATCGTTTGTAGATGAAGATAATCTTAATAATTTTGTTATATTTGACATGTTTAAATTTGATATTGAGTTTTTAATTTGATAATTTACATTTTTAATGATAGATTCTAATCAAAAATAAAATAAAATAGAATTATTTAAGCTTTATGGTTTAATAATTACAAAATTATTTATGATGCGAATAGTAGATTAAATTATTTTAACGAAATTTAAAACTAAATAGCAAAAAAGTTCTAGTTTTGTAAAAATTTTTAATGCCTAATATTGTTTAATTCAAAGTTATATTTTGAATATTATTTACCAACCATTAATTAACTTACTTTTAATTAAAATAATAAAATAATTTAAATAGATAACTTGATTAATCAAAAGCACTTAAAAATTCTATTATCAAAGTTTTGCAATTTATTTTACAATAAAATTTAGTTTCAAGATTGAAGTAAATTTTTTATTAACCTTTAGTGTCTAAATACTTTTTTTGAATTTTTTCTTGTTCGCTTCTGAATTTGTCGATCTTAAGAAATCTTTCATCAAAAATATATCTCTTCAATATTAAACCTATTGACAAAGTATTCATATAAATTAAATTTAAAAAATTATTAATAAGTTTTGATTACCTAAGGGCTTGTTGGTGTATTGGGCATCAAATTTAAAAGCATTTTTATTTAATATTAATTTTAAAATTGAATTCATATTATTAAGTAATAAGAATTTATTTTTTTTAAAAGAACAAAATTTATCACTAAATTGACTAATTAAAACTGACCTGAAAAAAAAAAAGAAAATTTATTTTTAAAAAATTTTATCAAAAAAAAAAAAAAAAAAATACTTTATACATTAACGTTGTAAAACTAAGAGACTCCCAAAGCACGCAGAAATTAGCATTAGAAATAAACTAGTATTTTTTGCTTTTCAACATGATTGATTTTAATATTGATGAAATAAACGAGTATCAAGGCGAACTTAATCTTGAAACTATTAAAAAATGGTTTAGAATGCTTCATACTACGATTATAAACTTAAAAAAAGATAATATTGAGAAACAAAAAACTATTGAATCACTTTCAACTATGATAAACAAGTTAGAACCAAATCAAAAAAATCAATTGTCTTCTGAAAACACACCAACTCTTACTTATGCTTCAGTGACAGCCAAAAGAACAGCAGCTGAACGAGAAGCTGAGGCGGTTATTTTAGACTCCATTTCACGAAATGAGAGAGAAAAGATAATCGTTGAAAAGAACTTAATTATATGTGGCATTCAACCAACTGCAAACCCAGCAAAAGATATTGAGGATGCACATCTTGTTATCGAAAAATTATCTATCGGTAAAACGGATGTAAAAAAAGTTATTAGAATAAAAAACGTGTTGATAATCAAACGATAGTTGATACCTCCATGTTTAAAGTTATTCTCAGCTCAACCGAAATCAGAGATAAAGCATTCACTCATCTTAAATCTGATAATAATCTAAAACAAGATTTGAAAAAAAATAAAATTTATATAAATAAAGATTTGACGTCAAGTGAACGTTTTATATATAACAAGTTAGTACAAGATAAAAATGAATTAAATAAGAAATTAAAATATGATGGCGATAATGGAAAAAAATATGATATAGATAAAAAAGGTAATTATTTTTGGGTTATAAGAAATAGTGTTCTTTCAAAATTTTATATAAAAAAACAAGAATAGCAATTAAATACTAATTATGAAAATGATAAAACTTACGATAAATCTACTAATACAAAAATATGCAAAATACAAACTTAATTAATAATAATAATAATTTTATTTCAAACGATAATAGTAAATTTAATGATAACATTATAATTTTTAATGATAACAATAATACATGTAATAATCTTAAAAGAGTTGGTGATTTCATCTGCAAATTTTGCAATAAACCATATCGTTATTTTGGTGCGTTAGAAAAACATATTATTAAAGAACATAATAACTTAGTTAATTTAGATATTTCGCTTAATCTTAACGCTACTTCAAATTCGATTAATAACACAAGATCTTATATTACTGATGATTCTTCTTATTTATCTCAAGTCTTATCTCAAAATTCAATTAATCAAAATTATAATCGAAATTTAAAAATTGATAACGATTTTACATTAAATTTTAAAAATGATATCTATTATTCACAAAATTTTATGAATTCAATAAACGATAATGATGACGATGATGTAATAATTAAAGGGTTTAATATTGAAATTTGCCGTTATGATCTCACAACCTTAAACTTTAATGAAAATACACAAATTGGTAATGAATTAAATGACAACATTATTGATTTCTATTTAAATATGTTATGTTATTTTCAAAAAATAAAAATATTCTCAATTTCTTCTATTATTTTTGAAAAATATTTAAAAAGAAACAGGTTGAAACTCTTAAAAAATGGCATTCAAAGATCAATTTATTCAATTTTAGTTTTTATTTGCTCCAATATGTGATAAAAACATTGGATGTTATTTTGCATTAACGTTGATCAAAAAATAATAGTATTCATGAATTCACTTAATACTTTTATAAACAATAGATTAATTGTAACCTATTTTGATTGTCTAAAAACACTTCTAGATTCAAATGCTAAACATAATAATATCGAAATAAATTTAAATGAATGGAAATTTTCTAGTTTAAAAAATTTACCACAACAAACGAATGATTTTGACTGTGGCGTTTTTATTTGTATGTTTGCTCGTTATATTTGCTTTGATTATAGAATCGATTTTAGTCAAAATGATATGATAACGTTTAGGCAAATAATTGCACGTGAGTTAATTAAATTTGAATTAGAAGATTTTGATAAAATACAATTAGTTCCAGAAATCTCTTTCTGGGCATGACTAGATAAGACGTATTACTGTCCAGTTTGCTATAACACTTTTAAATACCATAACAGACCATATTTTAATCATCTAATTAACGAACACAGTATTGACTTATATAATATTAATGATAACTTAACAAATTCAAACGCAATTACTCCAAAATTTAAAAAGAAATCAAATACTGCTATATACAACAATAACAATTCTTTAAATATACCTGATTATATTAAATCTATTATTAAACTAATTAAACAAGACAATAACTTTTCAATATTACATTTAAATGTCAACTCACTAAATCGAAAAAGAAATGAAATATTTAACATATTAGATCAGCGTATTGCTGATGTTTTAATGCTCAATGAAACAAAATTAGATTCAATTATCCACCCAATTTCCAGATTCAAACACAAATACTATATTATGTTGCGTAATGATAGAAATAGTCATGGTGGTGGAAATGTTATTTATATAAAAAAGAATACAAAATTTCGAGATCAATGAATTTAAAAACATAGAAGCAATTTATTTTCAACTAAAATATGATAAAAATTTCTATAACTATTTATCATGTTATAGAAGTCCGAGTTTTAATGAAGATATTTTTAAACGAACTTGAAGATTTTATTTTCACTATCAACTTAAACGAGCCACTGTTTATAATCGGTGATTTAAATTTTGATTTACTAGATAGACAATGTAAATTATATGATTTTATAAATAGCTATGAGATGTTCAATTTTGTAAACAAGCCAACACGATTAAGTAATAATTATTATTCCACCGAATCTGAATTTAAATGTAGAGAGAGTTTAATCGATATTGTTCTTCATAATCAAAATCTAGTCCTAAAAACTGAAGTTATTGATTCAAATTTAAGCGATCATTGTTTTGTTTTATCTAAAATAAATATCAAGCAGTCCAAGCTCGAACCTACTTATATAAGAATGCGGAATCTAAATGAAACAAATATGATAAAAATAATAGAGTTAATCGAATTATCTAATTTTATTCAATATACTTCAATTAAAAATGTTAATGAAAGATGGCTTGCCATTCGTAATAATATTTTGAACATAATTGATTCGGTTTCTCCTGAAAAATTAATATCATCTAATAATGTCCGTAGTAGTATTCAACCTTGGTTTGATGATGAACTTAATGAAGCAAAAATTGAGCGTGATACAGCTTATTCAAATTATAAAACTGTTCAGCAAAAATCAACTTATGATGAATTTTTATATTGGAAAAAATACTTCAATGATTTAAATAGTGTAAAAATGATTGCATATTTTAAAGATAAACAAATGAATGACTTTTGCAATACTAAAAAGTTTTGGGAATTTTACTCATCGACATATTCAATCAAATCAGATAAAAATAATTCAATTGAACCAAATTTTATTTCTAACAACAATGAGTCGGCTACTGATCCTGAATCAATCGGGAATATGTTTAATATATTTTTTACATCGATTGAATCAAATTCTAATATATCAAATGATGACTGTTTTATATTTAACGATGATCATTTCAATAATAATATTAAGTTCAATGAAAAAATTTTTAAAGAAAAATTTTTTTTCAAAACAACTAGTACAAGTGAAGTTGAAATAATTTTAAATGAACTATCAGCGACAAGCAGTGCTGGTTGTTGTGGTATCCCAACAAAAATATTAAAAGCAACATCACAGAAAATTTTACCAATATTAACTGGCTTAATTAATGACTGCATTTTATCTAATAAGATACCAACTGATTGGAAAACCGCAATAGTCACTCCATTGTTCAAAAACAAAGGATCGATTGAAGATATAAATAATTATCGTGGCATCTCTGTCTTGCCACCGATCGCTAAAGTTTTTGAACGAATAATTGTGAACCAAATGGTAAATTATTTATTTAAAAATAACTTATTTTTGATGGCCAATTTGGCTTTCGACCATTTCATTCATGTGAGGCTGCTTTGCATTATATTATCAGTCAAATGAACCGAGTGTTAAGTATGAGAAAAATTGGACTCTTTTTATTCATCGATTTTAAAAAAGCATTTGATCTTGTTGATTCAAGATTATTGCTTCATAAAATGAAACATTACGGTTTTAGTATTGATGCTATTAGTCTAATTAGTAACTATTTTATTAATCGCTTTCAAGCAGTCAAATTCAAACATCATATATCTGAGCAGCGTCCAGTAAAACTAGGTGTTGGACAGGGAACTTGCTGTGGTCCGATCTTTTTCCTATTATTCATAAATGATTTGCCATGGTATGTATCAATTTTTAAGTCACTGCTGTTCGCAGACGATACAACATTGTCAATTGAAGCAGATAGTTATACTGAAGTTTTTAATAAATTTATTCTTGGTATGGATGAACTAAGTAATTGGTGTAAATTTAATAAAATGGACATAAACTGGGACAAAACAAAGATCATGATAATTACAAACAAACAAAATGTTATCATACCAGAAAAGATAAGTTATTTTAATTCAGCTATTGAAGTTGTTAATAATTTTACTCTTTTAGGTGTCAATATCGATAGTAAACTAAACTTTGAAAATAATGTTTCTATTATTCGAGCTAAAATTAATAAACGTCTCTTTTCTATTAGTAAATTATTTTTCCTGGCTAAATCTGTAAAAATTCAATTTTTCAAGAGTTTTATTCTTCCTATCTTTGACTATTGTCTATCTTTATCTATATACTATTCTAAAAAAGCGATTCAAAAAATATTTAATTGTTATAATCTCTGTTTAAATAAATTATTTAATTTCAAAGAAATTATTGATTATAGGTCTTATGATCAATTTAATAAGCTTAATACTCAACTTGAAATTAAATTCGGCCTTTCCTGTTTTCTTCATCGTATTCTTATTAAACTTATGCTTTTTTCACACAAAATCATTAATAATCCTATGGCTCCTAAACTTCTCAAAGAACAATTAATATTCAATTATAGCTTGAATAAAAAATACGATTTTCGTAATGCAAGTGATTTGAAAGAGCCTTCAGTATCAAAATTTAATTACTTTGGTGAAAACACTTATGATCATTTTTTTTCTAGATTTATAAATTATATATATATTCATCATTTTGATTTAAATTATAATATGTTTGAAATTTGGGCGAAAAATAATGTTAATATTTTTTTCCCAATTTTTATTGATAAATTTTCACAATTTAATTATTTAGATTGTAATTTTGAATAATACTAGTAAAAATATTTTAAATAATTTAATATAATAAACACATTTTTATTTATTCTTTAAAATTAAATAATTAAAAATTTTTATTTTATATATTTTATGATTATGACTATTTATTTTTTTTTACTTTTTATACTTATCAATATTTATTTACTCAATAAATGCTATTGACCGACTTGAATTTTATTCGAGTTCGCGTATGTCTTTAAGACACAGCTGTGGTCAATTGGAAACAAAAAAAAAAAAAAAAAAAAAAAAAAATTAAGCAAGAAATTAAAAAAAAATCTTTATTGACTATCAGATTGCTCAAAATATTAAAATTAAAAATTCTTCTACCATTTAGTTGCTGACAAAATAAAATTTTACTCGAAGCTTAAATCATTAAAGCATTTATTTATGAATTTTTAATTTATAAGCATTCTGTATTTCTAATTTAAAAAAATTAAAAAAGGAATTAAGTATCTAATTTAAATAAAGCCTTAAAAAAAAGAATTTTTAAATTTTTTTTCAAGTTTATTAAAATATTTTTTAATCATATTTTTTTTTAGAAATTATAAAAAAAAACAAATTACTTAATAATTTGAACAATAATCAATTAAATCATATTTGGACAAGCGTTTTTTTCTTAATATGTTCTCTTTTAAAAAGTTAAATTTCAAATTAAAATCATTTGAGTAAGGTGACGTCGCAATAGCTTTTTCTAAACTTTTCAAAGTGAAAGGAAAAAATTTGCCAGTGTATTTTAATTCTTCACTAGAACTTATTTTGAACATTTCATTTGCTAGCACAAACGCATTAGTCAATTTACCTAATTGACAAAGAGCAATTATTTCCAAATTCAATCTCAAATCTATACTAAATGAAGTCTTATGAATTATACTCAATGCTAATTCAGGTTCCTTCTTTTAATTTAAAATTTTTATTTTTAAGATAATTTATACTATAATTTGTTAATTATAAAAAATACTTTATACTTGATTTATGCAAAGTAAGAATATACGAGCCACTGCTCTTCTTCCAAAGTTTGAATTTTTTTCATCCAGAATTTTATTTAAAATTTTTAATTTTTCAATTGCATCGTTTGAATTCTGTATGATAGAATTAATTTATATATTTTTTTTTATTTTATTTTTTTTATTAGTTTTTAATTGCAATACCATTAAAAATAAAGCCTCAGATACACAATCAAGCTGATCAAATGGTATTATTTGTCTAAAGTCTTCACTTGAACTATTCGAAAAAGATGTCTCAATTGAAAAGTCGGCAATTTGTTTGTCAAATATTTCAATAACTTTTTCATATCTTTTTTGTATTAAGAGTTTGTTTAAAACCATCAAAGAAGCATAGTTTCCGCTTATAAAAGGTTTTAGTTCCTTTTTAATTAAAAAAATTAATTTTTATTCTTCTTTTAGTTATGATAATACTGTATAATTATTTTTGAATTTTATTACCTGATCATCATAAAATTGAAACGAAATATCAATTTGGTCCATTACATAGATGAGTCTTATAAGCTGTATTACAAGACCACGTATTTCATTAGTAGATAAAGTGCTTTTTTGTATAACTCTTAATTTATTTTTATTATAAAAAAATAAATAAATCTTTTTTTAATAAATTTAATTTTTTTATTTTTTGTTTTATTAAAAAACTGATTTAGCTTACTTTTTTAATATATCAATTAAAAAATATACATCGTTTGTAGATGAAGATAATCTTAATAATTTTGTTATATTTGACATGTTTAAATTTGATATTGAGTTTTTAATTTGATAATTTACATTTTTAATGATAGATTCTAATCAAAAATAAAATAAAATAGAATTATTTAAGCTTTATGGTTTAATAATTACAAAATTATTTATGATGCGAATAGTAGATTAAATTATTTTAACGAAATTTAAAACTAAATAGCAAAAAAGTTCTAGTTTTGTAAAAATTTTTAATGCCTAATATTGTTTAATTCAAAGTTATATTTTGAATATTATTTACCAACCATTAATTAACTTACTTTTAATTAAAATAATAAAATAATTTAAATAGATAACTTGATTAATCAAAAGCACTTAAAAATTCTATTATCAAAGTTTTGCAATTTATTTTACAATAAAATTTAGTTTCAAGATTGAAGTAAATTTTTTATTAACCTTTAGTGTCTAAATACTTTTTTTGAATTTTTTCTTGTTCGCTTCTGAATTTGTCGATCTTAAGAAATCTTTCATCAAAAATATATCTCTTCAATATTAAACCTATTGACAAAGTATTCATATAAATTAAATTTAAAAAATTATTAATAAGTTTTGATTACCTAAGGGCTTGTTGGTGTATTGGGCATCAAATTTAAAAGCATTTTTATTTAATATTAATTTTAAAATTGAATTCATATTATTAAGTAATAAGAATTTATTTTTTTTAAAAGAACAAAATTTATCACTAAATTGACTAATTAAAACTGACCTGAAAAAAAGAAAATTTATTTTTAAAAAATTTTATCAAAAAAAAAAAAAAAAAATACTTTATACATTAACGTTGTAAAACTAAGAGACTCCCAAAGCACGCAGAAATTAGCATTAGAAATAAACTAGTATTTTTTGCTTTTCAACATGATTGATTTTAATATTGATGAAATAAACGAGTATCAAGGCGAACTTAATCTTGAAACTATTAAAAAATGGTTTAGAATGCTTCATACTACGATTATAAACTTAAAAAAAGATAATATTGAGAAACAAAAACTATTGAATCACTTTCAACTATGATAAACAAGTTAGAACCAAATCAAAAAATCAATTGTCTTCTGAAAACACACCAACTCTTACTTATGCTTCAGTGACAGCCAAAAGAACAGCAGCTGAACGAGAAGCTGAGGCGGTTATTTTAGACTCCATTTCACGAAATGAGAGAGAAAAGATAATCGTTGAAAAGAACTTAATTATATGTGGCATTCAACCAACTGCAAACCCAGCAAAAGATATTGAGGATGCACATCTTGTTATCGAAAAATTATCTATCGGTAAAACGGATGTAAAAAAAGTTATTAGAATTAAAAAACGTGTTGATAATCAAACGATAGTTGATACCTCCATGTTTAAAGTTATTCTCAGCTCAACCGAAATCAGAGATAAAGCATTCACTCATCTTAAATCTGATAATAATCTAAAACAAGATTTGAAAAAAAATAAAATTTATATAAATAAAGATTTGACGTCAAGTGAACGTTTTATATATAACAAGTTAGTACAAGATAAAAATGAATTAAATAAGAAATTAAAATATGATGGCGATAATGGAAAAAAATATGATATAGATAAAAAAGGTAATTATTTTTGGGTTATAAGAAATAGTGTTCTTTCAAAATTTTATATAAAAAAACAAGAATAGCAATTAAATACTAATTATGAAAATGATAAAACTTACGATAAATCTACTAATACAAAAAATATGCAAAATACAAACTTAATTAATAATAATAATAATTTTATTTCAAACGATAATAGTAAATTTAATGATAACATTATAATTTTTAATGATAACAATAATACATGTAATAATCTTAAAAGAGTTGGTGATTTCATCTGCAAATTTTGCAATAAACCATATCGTTATTTTGGTGCGTTAGAAAAACATATTATTAAAGAACATAATAACTTAGTTAATTTAGATATTTCGCTTAATCTTAACGCTACTTCAAATTCGATTAATAACACAAGATCTTATATTACTGATGATTCTTCTTATTTATCTCAAGTCTTATCTCAAAATTCAATTAATCAAAATTATAATCGAAATTTAAAAATTGATAACGATTTTACATTAAATTTTAAAAATGATATCTATTATTCACAAAATTTTATGAATTCAATAAACGATAATGATGACGATGATGTAATAATTAAAGGGTTTAATATTGAAATTTGCCGTTATGATCTCACAACCTTAAACTTTAATGAAAATACACAAATTGGTAATGAATTAAATGACAACATTATTGATTTCTATTTAAATATGTTATGTTATTTTCAAAAAAATAAAAAAATATTCTCAATTTCTTCTATTATTTTTGAAAAATATTTAAAAAAGAAACAGGTTGAAACTCTTAAAAAATGGCATTCAAAGATCAATTTATTCAATTTTAGTTTTTTATTTGCTCCAATATGTGATAAAAAACATTGGATGTTATTTTGCATTAACGTTGATCAAAAAATAATAGTATTCATGAATTCACTTAATACTTTTATAAACAATAGATTAATTGTAACCTATTTTGATTGTCTAAAAACACTTCTAGATTCAAATGCTAAACATAATAATATCGAAATAAATTTAAATGAATGGAAATTTTCTAGTTTAAAAAATTTACCACAACAAACGAATGATTTTGACTGTGGCGTTTTTATTTGTATGTTTGCTCGTTATATTTGCTTTGATTATAGAATCGATTTTAGTCAAAATGATATGATAACGTTTAGGCAAATAATTGCACGTGAGTTAATTAAATTTGAATTAGAAGATTTTGATAAAATACAATTAGTTCCAGAAATCTCTTTCTGGGCATGACTAGATAAGACGTATTACTGTCCAGTTTGCTATAACACTTTTAAATACCATAACAGACCATATTTTAATCATCTAATTAACGAACACAGTATTGACTTATATAATATTAATGATAACTTAACAAATTCAAACGCAATTACTCCAAAATTTAAAAAGAAATCAAATACTGCTATATACAACAATAACAATTCTTTAAATATACCTGATTATATTAAATCTATTATTAAACTAATTAAACAAGACAATAACTTTTCAATATTACATTTAAATGTCAACTCACTAAATCGAAAAAGAAATGAAATATTTAACATATTAGATCAGCGTATTGCTGATGTTTTAATGCTCAATGAAACAAAATTAGATTCAATTATCCACCCAATTTCCAGATTCAAACACAAATACTATATTATGTTGCGTAATGATAGAAATAGTCATGGTGGTGGAAATGTTATTTATATAAAAAAAGAATACAAAATTTCGAGATCAATGAATTTAAAAAACATAGAAGCAATTTATTTTCAACTAAAATATGATAAAAATTTCTATAACTATTTATCATGTTATAGAAGTCCGAGTTTTAATGAAGATATTTTTTTAAACGAACTTGAAGATTTTATTTTCACTATCAACTTAAACGAGCCACTGTTTATAATCGGTGATTTAAATTTTGATTTACTAGATAGACAATGTAAATTATATGATTTTATAAATAGCTATGAGATGTTCAATTTTGTAAACAAGCCAACACGATTAAGTAATAATTATTATTCCACCGAATCTGAATTTAAATGTAGAGAGAGTTTAATCGATATTGTTCTTCATAATCAAAATCTAGTCCTAAAAACTGAAGTTATTGATTCAAATTTAAGCGATCATTGTTTTGTTTTATCTAAAATAAATATCAAGCAGTCCAAGCTCGAACCTACTTATATAAGAATGCGGAATCTAAATGAAACAAATATGATAAAAATAATAGAGTTAATCGAATTATCTAATTTTATTCAATATACTTCAATTAAAAATGTTAATGAAAGATGGCTTGCCATTCGTAATAATATTTTGAACATAATTGATTCGGTTTCTCCTGAAAAATTAATATCATCTAATAATGTCCGTAGTAGTATTCAACCTTGGTTTGATGATGAACTTAATGAAGCAAAAATTGAGCGTGATACAGCTTATTCAAATTATAAAACTGTTCAGCAAAAATCAACTTATGATGAATTTTTATATTGGAAAAAATACTTCAATGATTTAAATAGTGTAAAAATGATTGCATATTTTAAAGATAAACAAATGAATGACTTTTGCAATACTAAAAGTTTTGGGAATTTTACTCATCGACATATTCAATCAAATCAGATAAAAATAATTCAATTGAACCAAATTTTATTTCTAACAACAATGAGTCGGCTACTGATCCTGAATCAATCGGGAATATGTTTAATATATTTTTTACATCGATTGAATCAAATTCTAATATATCAAATGATGACTGTTTTATATTTAACGATGATCATTTCAATAATAATATTAAGTTCAATGAAAAAATTTTTAAAGAAAAATTTTTTTTCAAAACAACTAGTACAAGTGAAGTTGAAATAATTTTAAATGAACTATCAGCGACAAGCAGTGCTGGTTGTTGTGGTATCCCAACAAAAATATTAAAAGCAACATCACAGAAAATTTTACCAATATTAACTGGCTTAATTAATGACTGCATTTTATCTAATAAGATACCAACTGATTGGAAAACCGCAATAGTCACTCCATTGTTCAAAAACAAAGGATCGATTGAAGATATAAATAATTATCGTGGCATCTCTGTCTTGCCACCGATCGCTAAAGTTTTTGAACGAATAATTGTGAACCAAATGGTAAATTATTTATTTAAAAATAACTTATTTTTGATTGCCAATTTGGCTTTCGACCATTTCATTCATGTGAGGCTGCTTTGCATTATATTATCAGTCAAATGAACCGAGTGTTAAGTATGAGAAAAATTGGACTCTTTTTATTCATCGATTTAAAAAAGCATTTGATCTTGTTGATTCAAGATTATTGCTTCATAAAATGAAACATTACGGTTTTAGTATTGATGCTATTAGTCTAATTAGTAACTATTTTATTAATCGCTTTCAAGCAGTCAAATTCAAACATCATATATCTGAGCAGCGTCCAGTAAAACTAGGTGTTGGACAGGGAACTTGCTGTGGTCCGATCTTTTTCCTATTATTCATAAATGATTTGCCATGGTATGTATCAATTTTTAAGTCACTGCTGTTCGCAGACGATACAACATTGTCAATTGAAGCAGATAGTTATACTGAAGTTTTTAATAAATTTATTCTTGGTATGGATGAACTAAGTAATTGGTGTAAATTTAATAAAATGGACATAAACTGGGACAAAACAAAGATCATGATAATTACAAACAAACAAAATGTTATCATACCAGAAAAAGATAAGTTATTTTAATTCAGCTATTGAAGTTGTTAATAATTTTACTCTTTTAGGTGTCAATATCGATAGTAAACTAAACTTTGAAAATAATGTTTCTATTATTCGAGCTAAAATTAATAAACGTCTCTTTTCTATTAGTAAATTATTTTTCCTGGCTAAATCTGTAAAAATTCAATTTTTCAAGAGTTTTATTCTTCCTATCTTTGACTATTGTCTATCTTTATCTATATACTATTCTAAAAAAGCGATTCAAAAATATTTAATTGTTATAATCTCTGTTTAAATAAATTATTTAATTTCAAAGAAATTATTGATTATAGGTCTTATGATCAATTTAATAAGCTTAATACTCAACTTGAAATTAAATTCGGCCTTTCCTGTTTTCTTCATCGTATTCTTATTAAACTTATGCTTTTTCACACAAAATCATTAATAATCCTATGGCTCCTAAACTTCTCAAAGAACAATTAATATTCAATTATAGCTTGAATAAAAATACGATTTTCGTAATGCAAGTGATTTGAAAGAGCCTTCAGTATCAAAATTTAATTACTTTGGTGAAAACACTTATGATCATTTTTTTTCTAGATTTATAAATTATATATATATTCATCATTTTGATTTAAATTATAATATGTTTGAAATTTGGGCGAAAAATAATGTTAATATTTTTTTCCCAATTTTTATTGATAAATTTTCACAATTTAATTATTTAGATTGTAATTTTGAATAATACTAGTAAAAATATTTTAAATAATTTAATATAATAAACACATTTTTATTTATTCTTTAAAATTAAATAATTAAAAATTTTTATTTTATATATTTTATGATTATGACTATTTATTTTTTTTTACTTTTTATACTTATCAATATTTATTTACTCAATAAATGCTATTGACCGACTTGAATTTTATTCGAGTTCGCGTATGTCTTTAAGACACAGCTGTGGTCAATTGGAAACAAAAAAAAAAAAAAAAAAAAAAAAAAAATTAAAAAAAAAATTAAAAAAAAATCTTTATTGACTATCAGATTGCTCAAAATATTAAAATTAAAAATTCTTCTACCATTTAGTTGCTGACAAAATAAAATTTTACTCGAAGCTTAAATCATTAAAGCATTTATTTATGAATTTTTAATTTATAAGCATTCTGTATTTCTAATTTAAAAAATTTAAAAAAGGAATTAAGTATCTAATTTAAATAAAGCCTTAAAAAAAAGAATTTTTAAATTTTTTTTCAAGTTTATTAAAATATTTTTTAATCATATTTTTTTTTAGAAATTATAAAAAAAAACAAATTACTTAATAATTTGAACAATAATCAATTAAATCATATTTGGACAAGCGTTTTTTTCTTAATATGTTCTCTTTTAAAAAGTTAAATTTCAAATTAAAATCATTTGAGTAAGGTGACGTCGCAATAGCTTTTTCTAAACTTTTCAAAGTGAAAGGAAAAAATTTGCCAGTGTATTTTAATTCTTCACTAGAACTTATTTTGAACATTTCATTTGCTAGCACAAACGCATTAGTCAATTTACCTAATTGACAAAGAGCAATTATTTCCAAATTCAATCTCAAATCTATACTAAATGAAGTCTTATGAATTATACTCAATGCTAATTCAGGTTCCTTCTTTTAATTTAAAATTTTTATTTTTAAGATAATTTATACTATAATTTGTTAATTATAAAAAATACTTTATACTTGATTTATGCAAAGTAAGAATATACGAGCCACTGCTCTTCTTCCAAAGTTTGAATTTTTTCATCCAGAATTTTATTTAAAATTTTTAATTTTTCAATTGCATCGTTTGAATTCTGTATGATAGAATTAATTTATATATTTTTTTATTTTATTTTTTTTATTAGTTTTTAATTGCAATACCATTAAAAATAAAGCCTCAGATACACAATCAAGCTGATCAAATGGTATTATTTGTCTAAAGTCTTCACTTGAACTATTCGAAAAAGATGTCTCAATTGAAAAGTCGGCAATTTGTTTGTCAAATATTTCAATAACTTTTTCATATCTTTTTTGTATTAAGAGTTTGTTTAAAACCATCAAAGAAGCATAGTTTCCGCTTATAAAAGGTTTTAGTTCCTTTTTAATTAAAAAAATTAATTTTTATTCTTCTTTTAGTTATGATAATACTGTATAATTATTTTTGAATTTTATTACCTGATCATCATAAAATTGAAACGAAATATCAATTTGGTCCATTACATAGATGAGTCTTATAAGCTGTATTACAAGACCACGTATTTCATTAGTAGATAAAGTGCTTTTTGTATAACTCTTAATTTATTTTTATTATAAAAAATAAATAAATCTTTTAATAAATTTAATTTTTTATTTTTGTTTTATTAAAAAACTGATTTAGCTTACTTTTAATATATCAATTAAAAAATATACATCGTTTGTAGATGAAGATAATCTTAATAATTTTGTTATATTTGACATGTTTAAATTTGATATTGAGTTTTTAATTTGATAATTTACATTTTTAATGATAGATTCTAATCAAAAATAAAATAAAATAGAATTATTTAAGCTTTATGGTTTAATAATTACAAAATTATTTATGATGCGAATAGTAGATTAAATTATTTTAACGAAATTTAAAACTAAATAGCAAAAAAGTTCTAGTTTTGTAAAAATTTTTAATGCCTAATATTGTTTAATTCAAAGTTATATTTTGAATATTATTTACCAACCATTAATTAACTTACTTTTAATTAAAATAATAAAATAATTTAAATAGATAACTTGATTAATCAAAAGCACTTAAAAATTCTATTATCAAAGTTTTGCAATTTATTTTACAATAAAATTTAGTTTCAAGATTGAAGTAAATTTTTTATTAACCTTTAGTGTCTAAATACTTTTTTTGAATTTTTTCTTGTTCGCTTCTGAATTTGTCGATCTTAAGAAATCTTTCATCAAAAATATATCTCTTCAATATTAAACCTATTGACAAAGTATTCATATAAATTAAATTTAAAAAATTATTAATAAGTTTTGATTACCTAAGGGCTTGTTGGTGTATTGGGCATCAAATTTAAAAGCATTTTTATTTAATATTAATTTTAAAATTGAATTCATATTATTAAGTAATAAGAATTTATTTTTTTTAAAAGAACAAAATTTATCACTAAATTGACTAATTAAAACTGACCTGAAAAAAAAAAAGAAAATTTATTTTTTAAAAAAATTTTATCAAAAAAAAAAAAAACAAAAAAAAATACTTTATACATTAACGTTGTAAAACTAAGAGACTCCCAAAGCACGCAGAAATTAGCATTAGAAATAAACTAGTATTTTTTGCTTTTCAACATGATTGATTTTAATATTGATGAAATAAACGAGTATCAAGGCGAACTTAATCTTGAAACTATTAAAAAATGGTTTAGAATGCTTCATACTACGATTATAAACTTAAAAAAAGATAATATTGAGAAACAAAAAACTATTGAATCACTTTCAACTATGATAAACAAGTTAGAACCAAATCAAAAAAATCAATTGTCTTCTGAAAACACACCAACTCTTACTTATGCTTCAGTGACAGCCAAAAGAACAGCAGCTGAACGAGAAGCTGAGGCGGTTATTTTAGACTCCATTTCACGAAATGAGAGAGAAAAGATAATCGTTGAAAAGAACTTAATTATATGTGGCATTCAACCAACTGCAAACCCAGCAAAAGATATTGAGGATGCACATCTTGTTATCGAAAAATTATCTATCGGTAAAACGGATGTAAAAAAAGTTATTAGAATTAAAAAACGTGTTGATAATCAAACGATAGTTGATACCTCCATGTTTAAAGTTATTCTCAGCTCAACCGAAATCAGAGATAAAGCATTCACTCATCTTAAATCTGATAATAATCTAAAACAAGATTTGAAAAAAAATAAAATTTATATAAATAAAGATTTGACGTCAAGTGAACGTTTTATATATAACAAGTTAGTACAAGATAAAAATGAATTAAATAAGAAATTAAAATATGATGGCGATAATGGAAAAAAATATGATATAGATAAAAAAGGTAATTATTTTTGGGTTATAAGAAATAGTGTTCTTTCAAAATTTTATATAAAAAAACAAGAATAGCAATTAAATACTAATTATGAAAATGATAAAACTTACGATAAATCTACTAATACAAAAAATATGCAAAATACAAACTTAATTAATAATAATAATAATTTTATTTCAAACGATAATAGTAAATTTAATGATAACATTATAATTTTTAATGATAACAATAATACATGTAATAATCTTAAAAGAGTTGGTGATTTCATCTGCAAATTTTGCAATAAACCATATCGTTATTTTGGTGCGTTAGAAAAACATATTATTAAAGAACATAATAACTTAGTTAATTTAGATATTTCGCTTAATCTTAACGCTACTTCAAATTCGATTAATAACACAAGATCTTATATTACTGATGATTCTTCTTATTTATCTCAAGTCTTATCTCAAAATTCAATTAATCAAAATTATAATCGAAATTTAAAAATTGATAACGATTTTACATTAAATTTTAAAAATGATATCTATTATTCACAAAATTTTATGAATTCAATAAACGATAATGATGACGATGATGTAATAATTAAAGGGTTTAATATTGAAATTTGCCGTTATGATCTCACAACCTTAAACTTTAATGAAAATACACAAATTGGTAATGAATTAAATGACAACATTATTGATTTCTATTTAAATATGTTATGTTATTTTCAAAAAAATAAAAAAATATTCTCAATTTCTTCTATTATTTTTGAAAAATATTTAAAAAAGAAACAGGTTGAAACTCTTAAAAAATGGCATTCAAAGATCAATTTATTCAATTTTAGTTTTTTATTTGCTCCAATATGTGATAAAAAACATTGGATGTTATTTTGCATTAACGTTGATCAAAAAATAATAGTATTCATGAATTCACTTAATACTTTTATAAACAATAGATTAATTGTAACCTATTTTGATTGTCTAAAAACACTTCTAGATTCAAATGCTAAACATAATAATATCGAAATAAATTTAAATGAATGGAAATTTTCTAGTTTAAAAAATTTACCACAACAAACGAATGATTTTGACTGTGGCGTTTTTATTTGTATGTTTGCTCGTTATATTTGCTTTGATTATAGAATCGATTTTAGTCAAAATGATATGATAACGTTTAGGCAAATAATTGCACGTGAGTTAATTAAATTTGAATTAGAAGATTTTGATAAAATACAATTAGTTCCAGAAATCTCTTTCTGGGCATGACTAGATAAGACGTATTACTGTCCAGTTTGCTATAACACTTTTAAATACCATAACAGACCATATTTTAATCATCTAATTAACGAACACAGTATTGACTTATATAATATTAATGATAACTTAACAAATTCAAACGCAATTACTCCAAAATTTAAAAAGAAATCAAATACTGCTATATACAACAATAACAATTCTTTAAATATACCTGATTATATTAAATCTATTATTAAACTAATTAAACAAGACAATAACTTTTCAATATTACATTTAAATGTCAACTCACTAAATCGAAAAAGAAATGAAATATTTAACATATTAGATCAGCGTATTGCTGATGTTTTAATGCTCAATGAAACAAAATTAGATTCAATTATCCACCCAATTTCCAGATTCAAACACAAATACTATATTATGTTGCGTAATGATAGAAATAGTCATGGTGGTGGAAATGTTATTTATATAAAAAAAGAATACAAAATTTCGAGATCAATGAATTTAAAAAACATAGAAGCAATTTATTTTCAACTAAAATATGATAAAAATTTCTATAACTATTTATCATGTTATAGAAGTCCGAGTTTTAATGAAGATATTTTTTTAAACGAACTTGAAGATTTTATTTTCACTATCAACTTAAACGAGCCACTGTTTATAATCGGTGATTTAAATTTTGATTTACTAGATAGACAATGTAAATTATATGATTTTATAAATAGCTATGAGATGTTCAATTTTGTAAACAAGCCAACACGATTAAGTAATAATTATTATTCCACCGAATCTGAATTTAAATGTAGAGAGAGTTTAATCGATATTGTTCTTCATAATCAAAATCTAGTCCTAAAAACTGAAGTTATTGATTCAAATTTAAGCGATCATTGTTTTGTTTTATCTAAAATAAATATCAAGCAGTCCAAGCTCGAACCTACTTATATAAGAATGCGGAATCTAAATGAAACAAATATGATAAAAATAATAGAGTTAATCGAATTATCTAATTTTATTCAATATACTTCAATTAAAAATGTTAATGAAAGATGGCTTGCCATTCGTAATAATATTTTGAACATAATTGATTCGGTTTCTCCTGAAAAATTAATATCATCTAATAATGTCCGTAGTAGTATTCAACCTTGGTTTGATGATGAACTTAATGAAGCAAAAATTGAGCGTGATACAGCTTATTCAAATTATAAAACTGTTCAGCAAAAATCAACTTATGATGAATTTTTATATTGGAAAAAATACTTCAATGATTTAAATAGTGTAAAAATGATTGCATATTTTAAAGATAAACAAATGAATGACTTTTGCAATACTAAAAGTTTTGGGAATTTTACTCATCGACATATTCAATCAAATCAGATAAAAATAATTCAATTGAACCAAATTTTATTTCTAACAACAATGAGTCGGCTACTGATCCTGAATCAATCGGGAATATGTTTAATATATTTTTTACATCGATTGAATCAAATTCTAATATATCAAATGATGACTGTTTTATATTTAACGATGATCATTTCAATAATAATATTAAGTTCAATGAAAAAATTTTTAAAGAAAAATTTTTTTTCAAAACAACTAGTACAAGTGAAGTTGAAATAATTTTAAATGAACTATCAGCGACAAGCAGTGCTGGTTGTTGTGGTATCCCAACAAAAATATTAAAAGCAACATCACAGAAAATTTTACCAATATTAACTGGCTTAATTAATGACTGCATTTTATCTAATAAGATACCAACTGATTGGAAAACCGCAATAGTCACTCCATTGTTCAAAAACAAAGGATCGATTGAAGATATAAATAATTATCGTGGCATCTCTGTCTTGCCACCGATCGCTAAAGTTTTTGAACGAATAATTGTGAACCAAATGGTAAATTATTTATTTAAAAATAACTTATTTTTTGATGGCCAATTTGGCTTTCGACCATTTCATTCATGTGAGGCTGCTTTGCATTATATTATCAGTCAAATGAACCGAGTGTTAAGTATGAGAAAAATTGGACTCTTTTTATTCATCGATTTTAAAAAAGCATTTGATCTTGTTGATTCAAGATTATTGCTTCATAAAATGAAACATTACGGTTTTAGTATTGATGCTATTAGTCTAATTAGTAACTATTTTATTAATCGCTTTCAAGCAGTCAAATTCAAACATCATATATCTGAGCAGCGTCCAGTAAAACTAGGTGTTGGACAGGGAACTTGCTGTGGTCCGATCTTTTTCCTATTATTCATAAATGATTTGCCATGGTATGTATCAATTTTTAAGTCACTGCTGTTCGCAGACGATACAACATTGTCAATTGAAGCAGATAGTTATACTGAAGTTTTTAATAAATTTATTCTTGGTATGGATGAACTAAGTAATTGGTGTAAATTTAATAAAATGGACATAAACTGGGACAAAACAAAGATCATGATAATTACAAACAAACAAAATGTTATCATACCAGAAAAGATAAGTTATTTTAATTCAGCTATTGAAGTTGTTAATAATTTTACTCTTTTAGGTGTCAATATCGATAGTAAACTAAACTTTGAAAATAATGTTTCTATTATTCGAGCTAAAATTAATAAACGTCTCTTTTCTATTAGTAAATTATTTTTCCTGGCTAAATCTGTAAAAATTCAATTTTTCAAGAGTTTTATTCTTCCTATCTTTGACTATTGTCTATCTTTATCTATATACTATTCTAAAAAAGCGATTCAAAAATATTTAATTGTTATAATCTCTGTTTAAATAAATTATTTAATTTCAAAGAAATTATTGATTATAGGTCTTATGATCAATTTAATAAGCTTAATACTCAACTTGAAATTAAATTCGGCCTTTCCTGTTTTCTTCATCGTATTCTTATTAAACTTATGCTTTTTTCACACAAAATCATTAATAATCCTATGGCTCCTAAACTTCTCAAAGAACAATTAATATTCAATTATAGCTTGAATAAAAAATACGATTTTCGTAATGCAAGTGATTTGAAAGAGCCTTCAGTATCAAAATTTAATTACTTTGGTGAAAACACTTATGATCATTTTTTTTCTAGATTTATAAATTATATATATATTCATCATTTTGATTTAAATTATAATATGTTTGAAATTTGGGCGAAAAATAATGTTAATATTTTTTTCCCAATTTTTATTGATAAATTTTCACAATTTAATTATTTAGATTGTAATTTTGAATAATACTAGTAAAAATATTTTAAATAATTTAATATAATAAACACATTTTTATTTATTCTTTAAAATTAAATAATTAAAAATTTTTATTTTATATATTTTATGATTATGACTATTTATTTTTTTTTACTTTTTATACTTATCAATATTTATTTACTCAATAAATGCTATTGACCGACTTGAATTTTATTCGAGTTCGCGTATGTCTTTAAGACACAGCTGTGGTCAATTGGAAACAAAAAAAAAAAAAAAAAAAAAAAAATTAAGCAAGAAATTAAAAAAAAATCTTTATTGACTATCAGATTGCTCAAAATATTAAAATTAAAAATTCTTCTACCATTTAGTTGCTGACAAAATAAAATTTTACTCGAAGCTTAAATCATTAAAGCATTTATTTATGAATTTTTAATTTATAAGCATTCTGTATTTCTAATTTAAAAAATTTAAAAAAGGAATTAAGTATCTAATTTAAATAAAGCCTTAAAAAAAAGAATTTTTAAATTTTTTTTCAAGTTTATTAAAATATTTTTTAATCATATTTTTTTTAGAAATTATAAAAAAAAACAAATTTCTTAATAATTTGGAAAAAAATCAATTAAATCATAATTGGACAAGCGGTTTTTTCTTAATATGTTCTCTTTTAAAAAGTTAAATTTCAAATTAAAATCATTTGAGTAAGGTGACGTCGCAATAGCTTTTTCTAAACTTTTCAAAGTGAAAGGAAAAAATTTGCCAGTGTATTTTAATTCTTCACTAGAACTTATTTTGAACATTTCATTTGCTAGCACAAACGCATTAGTCAATTTACCTAATTGACAAAGAGCAATTATTTCCAAATTCAATCTCAAATCTATACTAAATGAAGTCTTATGAATTATACTCAATGCTAATTCAGGTTCCTTCTTTTAATTTAAAATTTTTATTTTTAAGATAATTTATACTATAATTTGTTAATTATAAAAAATACTTTATACTTGATTTATGCAAAGTAAGAATATACGAGCCACTGCTCTTCTTCCAAAGTTTGAATTTTTTTCATCCAGAATTTTATTTAAAATTTTTAATTTTTCAATTGCATCGTTTGAATTCTGTATGATAGAATTAATTTATATATTTTTTTTTATTTTATTTTTTTTATTAGTTTTTAATTGCAATACCATTAAAAATAAAGCCTCAGATACACAATCAAGCTGATCAAATGGTATTATTTGTCTAAAGTCTTCACTTGAACTATTCGAAAAAGATGTCTCAATTGAAAAGTCGGCAATTTGTTTGTCAAATATTTCAATAACTTTTTCATATCTTTTTTGTATTAAGAGTTTGTTTAAAACCATCAAAGAAGCATAGTTTCCGCTTATAAAAGGTTTTAGTTCCTTTTTAATTAAAAAAATTAATTTTTATTCTTCTTTTAGTTATGATAATACTGTATAATTATTTTTGAATTTTATTACCTGATCATCATAAAATTGAAACGAAATATCAATTTGGTCCATTACATAGATGAGTCTTATAAGCTGTATTACAAGACCACGTATTTCATTAGTAGATAAAGTGCTTTTTTGTATAACTCTTAATTTATTTTTATTATAAAAAAATAAATAAATCTTTTTTTAATAAATTTAATTTTTTTATTTTTTGTTTTATTAAAAAACTGATTTAGCTTACTTTTTTAATATATCAATTAAAAAATATACATCGTTTGTAGATGAAGATAATCTTAATAATTTTGTTATATTTGACATGTTTAAATTTGATATTGAGTTTTTAATTTGATAATTTACATTTTTAATGATAGATTCTAATCAAAAATAAAATAAAATAGAATTATTTAAGCTTTATGGTTTAATAATTACAAAATTATTTATGATGCGAATAGTAGATTAAATTATTTTAACGAAATTTAAAACTAAATAGCAAAAGTTCTAGTTTTGTAAAAATTTTTAATGCCTAATATTGTTTAATTCAAAGTTATATTTTGAATATTATTTACCAACCATTAATTAACTTACTTTTAATTAAAATAATAAAATAATTTAAATAGATAACTTGATTAATCAAAAGCACTTAAAAATTCTATTATCAAAGTTTTGCAATTTATTTTACAATAAAATTTAGTTTCAAGATTGAAGTAAATTTTTTATTAACCTTTAGTGTCTAAATACTTTTTTTGAATTTTTTCTTGTTCGCTTCTGAATTTGTCGATCTTAAGAAATCTTTCATCAAAAATATATCTCTTCAATATTAAACCTATTGACAAAGTATTCATATAAATTAAATTTAAAAAATTATAATAAGTTTTGATTACCTAAGGGCTTGTTGGTGTATTGGGCATCAAATTTAAAAGCATTTTTATTTAATATTAATTTTAAAATTGAATTCATATTATTAAGTAATAAGAATTTATTTTTTTTTAAAAGAACAAAATTATTTTTAAAATTTATTTTATTTAATTTTAATTCTAATAATATTATACAATAAGTAAGTAGCATTGCAAATTTATATTATAAAGTTTGTTCAAAATCTTTTTTGTTGTTTTATTTTAGATTTTAAAATAAATAATTTAAAAAAATGTTTATGATATTTAGAAATGCTTTTAATTCAAATTTTACTAAATCAATTTTTTTTAAAAGTAATAAATAAATTTCTAATAATAATAATCAAAATTTATATATTACTGATGTATTTTGTTTAATTAAAAGCACCAAAACGAACATTTTTCAAAGAATTTGAGATAAAAATTGATCGTTTTTTAAATATAAAAAATGAAATTTTGAAAAAAAATCAAAATTTAGGTTTTATTTTTAATTTTTATTTTCATATTAATCAAAGCAATTATTACTTATTATAAAGATGAAAACAAAAAAAAAGTTGAACAAATTTTGAATGAGAAAAATCTTGAACCAGATTTACTATTCCAAAACTTGAATCCGATTATTTATTTAGCTAAGAACGATGACGAAATAAAGTTGATCGTAAATTGTTTAAAAAAGTATTAATTATAGATTAAATATAATCCAAATTTTATTTAATAAAAATTTTTTCAAGACTAGACTCTACTGGAAATGACAAGTTTAAATTACATGCTAGTTTTATTCGTTTATTGTACTCTTTGAACAAAATTGATGTAGCTATAGAATATTTTAAAGATGAAGTAAATAAAATATTAAAAAATTTAAATTTAATTTTCTTAAAATATATAATTTACTTATTTAAAAGCAACTGCGCAAAATTTTTATGCAAGATTTAGCATCAGCAATGCTCATACTAGATAAATTGATAGAAGAAAAACGATTTGAAGATGTTATAAAATTTTTTGATAACTATTTAATCGATTTGCCTAAGATTCCAAGTACAATCTTAAATGCTTTAACTTTGAGCCTGTTAAAACTTGTAATTTTAAAGAAAATAAATTAATATTTAGATTAATATTTTGAAAAATATTTTCCTAATTTAAAGAACTCGCCTGAGTCATATAAAAAATTGAAATGGTTACTTGAATTGGTGCATAAAAAAAATTTTCAAATTGGAGTTAATTCTATAGTTCAAATATTCATGTTCGCTATTCAACAAGTATATTTTATATAATCTATAATATTTAAACATTGTTTGTATTAATTTTTTCTAATTTTAAGAAAGATTATTTTTACGCAATTCAATTTCTAGCAAATAGAGATAAAACTCATAAAGTTTTATTCAACAATTTGATAGTAAAATAAAACTACTACTGTATAATCAAAATAAATTAATAAATAATTTTTTTTTTTCTATAAAGACAATAGGATTTTCTTGTTTGGAACAACCATTCGAGGCAATTAATTACGCTGAGACAATTTTAGAATTGAAAACAAATGAGAAATTTGTTTTTGAAACAGCTCTAATTTATTTAGAAGATTCAGTTAAAAAATTTGGAGATCAAAATTTAGAGAAAAGATTACTTGAATTGAAGAAAAATATTAATAAGGAAAAAATTCTAAAGCAAGTAGATATAATTGAATATTATTCAAAATCAACTGAAGGTGCTTATACCAGAACATTTAAAAAATTTATTTAAATAAAAAAGTAATCAGAAAATTAAAATTCGATTCTAGTAGTTAATTTTTAACGATTTGTAAATTACGATTATTTTTTTTTTTTGATTAATAACTATAAAAATAAAAGCTTTGGAACAAAAAAAATTTTTTTATTTTAAAATTTATTTGTAAAATATTAATAAAAATGTTAAAATTTTTAATATCAATTTCATTAATATTTAATATTATAATTGGAATTAAATCATTAAACCAAGAGTTTATTTTAAGGTCTAAGCGTCAAAGTTTTTCTTTGACTAACGATGTCTTAAATGCTGTATTAAAACTAAATGCAATTGATGACAATAAAATAGATGTATTTAGGCAATTAAGAGATCTAGGATACTTACCGAAAAGCATAGTTGATACGGTCAAACCATTAATGAAACTTACAAAACAAGAAATAAATCAAATTGTTGGATTAAATTTTGATAACTTGTCCAGAAATGTGCTAAGTTCTTTGCAAGATTTAAGCAATTTAAACAAAGACCAAATAAACTTGATTTTAAAAATAGATGAATTTAACAATTCTTATGAATTGGTTCTAAGAGCTGCTTTAAAATATAAAGAATTAAAAGAACAAGACATTAATGTCTTAAACCAAAATCTTAAATTGAATCTTGATCCAGAAAATGTATTCGAGTCATTCAAAGCGATAAGAGATTTTACTCCCGAACAAATAAATGTAGTTAAAAATATGGTAAATGATAACGAATTAAGCTCAAGAATATTGGCTATAAACAAATTTTTAGATAAATTGACCGTAAATCAAATAAAACAAATTTTGGATAATTTAAACAAACGAATTGATTTAATTGAAATTATTTTAAAAAATAAAAATCTTAATAAAACTACCAATAAACCAAAAACAACAAAAACTACAGGTTCTGGCTCAAAATCTACTTCTAGACCTAGTCAAACTACAAGGCAAAATACTAGTCAAAGTACCAATAGACAAACAACACTTCAAACTACTAAAAGAAGCCAATCTAGCACTGCTAGACCGAACCAATCTAGTACTAATAGGCCAAACCAATCTAACACTGCTAGACCAAACCAATCTAGCACTAATAGACCAAACCAATCTGGTGCTTCTAGAACAACAGAAAAAAGCAGTAAAAAATCAACAAAGGCAAAAAGAGCAATTTCAAATAAAATTGCAGTTGAAAGTTTGAGCGAAACTCCTATAAGCTTAGAAATAACTCAATTATATGATACCTTAATACCATTATTTAGAAAACATTATGATTTGGTTAAAGACAGTACTCTTTATGGATATTCAATTAGCCCTGAAGACAGAAAAGAACTAAATAATCTATTTGGAGATATTAAAATAAAAGGAAACAAAAGATCAATAACAAAGAGTCAAAATATAATTTCTGATAAAAGCTTATCGATTAATGATAAGTTAATTCTAATTTATGAAATGTTGTTTCCACTTGTTGACCAGCATTCTAAATTACTAGAACAATTTGCTAAATTTAGTCAAACGCTTTCACCACAAGAAAGAAAAAGGCTAAATGATCTATTAAAAGAGCTCAGATTTCCAGCTGATTTTGTCAAAGTGTTTTGAATTTTAATCTATTATAAACTTTTAATATTATTATCATTATTATTATTATTTAAAACGTAAATAAAGATATAAATGCTGCAATTATAAAAAAGAAATTTTATAAAAATTAATTTATATTATTTATTTAATTCATTCTTATTATATTTTTCTATTATTTAATTTTTGTTATTCAGTTTAAAATAAAGAAAATAAAATAAAAAAATTACAAATACTGTAGTATAATTTAACACGGGTTTTCTTATAAATCTGTTTCTAAGGTCTAAGAAAACATTAGAATGAAAGTAAATGAAAATTTCAATATTTATAAAAAAAAAATATTTAGCTAATGTTGTTAAAGATGTTTAATAAAAAATTCAAATAATCAAATAAAAATTAAGATAGAAATTTTTAAAAATTTTAAATATTTAGAAAGCAGTTTAGAATTTTAAAGAATTTAGTTGTATTACAATAAATCTGATTTTTATATATCTAATTAAAGCTTATAAGCTTGAATAAATTTGAAATTATCTTTAAAATTCAATCAATAATCAATAGTTAAAAAAAAATATATAGAATAATTTTTTTATTGGCTCAAAACATTTTAATATTTTTCAAATTGCAAGTAAAACAATTCACCTTTCAAATTTTGCTTATTTTTTAAAAAAAGTGTATGATAAAATTTTTTTTTTCTATAAAATCTCAAAACAAACAAAATTTTATTTAGTATTGGTTAGAAAATTTAGAAAAAGTTTTTTAAGAAAAAGTTTTTTAATTCAAAAAAGAATTTTACAAAATTTTTTAATACCTCTCACTTATTTATTTATTAGCATGTTGAGAGTATTTATTTAAGATTGAATAATCATTTAATACAAATTAAAAGGTGACTAATATAATATTGTTAAAAAAGAAAAAATATTATTATTCATTTCAAAAGGTTATAAAAAATATTTACTTTAAAATTTTGTTGTTATTTGAAATATATTTAGTTTATAAAACGAAGATGATGATGTTCAAATGAATTTTTATATTTTTAATATTTTAAAAAATTATTTTTTTTCATATATAAAATTTAAAAAAAAAAAAAAAAAAAATTTTAAATTTTTAAGAAAAAATGTCTAAATCGAATTGTTTTGAAATATTAATACGTGTTATTTTAGGAATTTTAAATTCAATTTTTTTATTATTTGGTGCAGCCTTAATTGTTACTACATGTGTTCTCAGATGGGGCAATGTAATTAAATTAGATTCACTAAAAAGCTTATACAACGACGTAACTTTATCTGTTCTAAATGGAATCGCAATCGCTTTTATCTGCATTGGAGGAATTTTAATGATAATTGGCCTAATTGGACTGATTGGAGTCGCTTGTTCCCAAAAATGCTTACTAATTTTTTACGAAATTTTATTGATTTTGTTATTCTTAATCCATTTAGCAGCTTTAATTGTTTTACTGGTGTCAATACCTATCATAGAGCGAGAATTTATTAAATATTATAACAAAACATTAAACGAGTTTAATTTAAATAATATCTTAATCAAAGAGAATAATTTGGAATGTAGACAAATGTTTGACATATCGAGCAATCTTGAATGCTGTGGATTTTCATCACCAAATGACTTTAATGATTTGATAAAAAACAATTGTTGTAAATTGCCAACATCGAATATTGGATGTTTTGAAAAAATAAGATTATATTCAATTTATTTTCTAGTTATACCAACTGCTGTTATTTTGTTTATTGAGTTATTAAATATAATTTTTACGCCTATTTTATTATGTTTATTATTTCGAAAGAATCATGTTAAATTGTGATATTTTTAATTTTTTTTTAAAATTAATTTTAGAAAAATTAAATAAAAATCAGTTTTTTTTATTTAAAATTATTATTCTTTTAAGCAGAATTTTTTAAATTAATTCCATTAAATTTAATGATAAAGGAGTAGTAGTAGAAGTATTAGTAATTCTGCAGTTTAGACTTTGTCTAAGCTAGTGTCAGAGCACTTAGCCCTTATTTCCGGCCATTGCAGCCGCTACATTTCCTCTTTAGCTTGAAAAAATAACTTTCAATTCTTGATTTAAAACTATTTAAAGATTTAGATATCACATACTCAGACAGTCCATTCCAAGTAGAAACTATTCTGTTATTTAATATGTTGTATCAAAAAGTTCCTTTTTTATTGATCTCACGAACAAGTCTTTGATTGTAAGGTCTTTATAAATTCAAGGATGAGCTTGTAGCAAAATTAACTCCATTTGTAAAGTTAATCTTATCATAGCCGTTAATTATTTTAAAGGTTTGAATCAAATCACCTCTTAATCTTCTATCCTCCAAACTTTGCATACCCAAAGAATTTTATGTTCGAATGCAAATTAAGAGAAATTTCCCAAAAGCTTATGAAAAATTTTCATAATAAAATATTTATAAAAAAAAGATTTTTTGGTTGTGATTTTAAGCAAAGTTGTTGAAAATTTATATTCAGTAGCATGATAAGTTAATAGATTAATAGTTAATTTAAAATATTGTTATTTGCAAAACTTGGTTTAGTTGGTAATACATCTAAAAATTAGAAATATTGATTTCTAATCACAAGAAAATAAAATTTTTGAGCAAAAAAAACATTAAAAAAGTTGAAGCGTAATTTTAGGTCTAGAAAAGAAAACTTTCTTTATTCAATTTTATTTTTTACCAACTTTTTATAATTTAGCTATTAAATATTATTTTGAAAATAACTAATATCGATTGAGATTATTCAATGCAATATTTGTATAGACAAACGATTCAACGATTATGTCACTTGATTCAAAAATAATTGAAACAGATAAGCTCATTTTTAGGTTCGTTGTTAGTAAAATTTAAAAAAAAATGTAAATTTTTTATTCATGGTTTATTGATCATCTCAAATTGGTTTTAAATTAATAATATAAAAAATTAATTCTAGTTTATAATTTTTTTTAATATAAATTAAATTATATATTAATAATATTCCATAAAGTTAAAATTTGCCTGGTGTAAAAAAAGCTTGATACAAATCAGTTTCACGATCATTTACCCAGAATATATTATTGGCAATTATTTCAATCGTTTGAGATCTCAACATTTGACCAGATCCGCTTGGAGTTTGCTCAAAAAATATTAAAACCTTTAATTTTTTCAAAATTTAAAATTTAATTTTGTTTCTTAATTAAATTTTAAATCTAAACCTCTTCTAATAAAAATACATTATCAAAGCTTTCACAAATATTTTTAATAGCTCTGCTAAATGCTTTTGAATTTCCGTATCTAGATTAATCATATTAATAAATTACAATAAATTTAATTTGTTAGCTAAAAAAAATATAAATCATGTTTACTTAATTACTATTTCGAACCATTGATCTCTTACAAAAGCCCATGCAACATGTCTACCAGATGGATTGCGACCGACAAAGCTAATAACATCGAAAAAATCTTGGGGTTTAATACGACTATCATCTTTCAACAATTCATTCAAATAACTAAATTAAACAAAATAAAATAAATCTTTTTTTAAAAAAGATCTTTTAATATAAATTTACAAATCCATTATCCATAATAATCTACTATAAGATAGAGCAGATACTACACTAGCTCTTTCTTGTGGTACAATTGTGCTTAAATACAAATTATTTAATTTAAACCAATCCATAAAATCGTATGTATTTTGAATATGGAAGCGGTATACTGATGGCCGGTAACCAGTAGAAATACTAAAATATAATATATTTTAAAGTATTGATAAAAATAGAAAACATTTAATTTAAATTTAATTAAATACGTGTTATTGTCAGCGTAATCAACTGGAAAATCAAAATATTCATCTGGAATTGTAATGAATTTAGCTGTTATGTTATTTAAGCAATCTGCATCTTGTAGTCTACATAAGAATTCAATTAAGTTTGTTTTAAGAAGTCTTCTTGTATGGCTACCAGAATCATCCCATAAATCTATTTCTAAACTTAACGGTTTAGCAATACTGATACCAAATTTCTTTTTATTTTTTATATGAAAATTATTAAGATTTTATTAAATTTTAAAGTTAATTATTAAATACTCTTAATTCATTGAATATGATTCTATGTTCTAAAATTTGTGATATTTTATTCATATGCCAAATGAATGTTCTCCATGGTACAAACTCTTTCTCTTCAGATTGAATATAACTGGTCAAAAAAGCAGGTATGTTATAAGATAAAGAGCCCTTAAAAGCTAAACTGTAAGAAACATGTATCAAATTAGCTCTGTCGCCGATGCTAAACACATCAGAATGAGTTCTTAAAATTTCTATCAAATTTTCATAGTTTTTTTTATCATAACTTGTAACATAAAATCCTTTAAAATCTTTGTTACATTTAAACCAATCATATTTGGCATCCAATGTTAAGCTGTCTCTTTGTTTATCCAAATAAAAATTAAATTCTTTGGTTTCATTTGTTCCCAAGTTACCAGCTTTACATTGTAAATATATTTTCCATGTATAACTAAAAAAATATTAAATTTATTATTTATTTAATATCTTTCAAATAAGCTTAAAATTTACTTGTATGGTGATTGAATGTCATCAAGAAAATCTTCGTCATAAATTGACAATAAGTATCTGGCTTGAGCGAATTCTACTTGAGTATTTTGATTATTTTGATTGCGAACAATTACGTCTATTTCAGGATAGTTAATTTGTAATAACCAAGTTTCTATGTATTCCTGAGCTGTTACACCGGCCATTTCAGCTGGCAATACAAGTGTTTCATAAAAATCTGCTGCAACACCAGAACCAAATTTGTTTGCTTCCAAATAATTCTTTTAAAATTAATTAATTTATTATTTTAGATTTTAATTTAAAAAAAAACAGAATTCAATACTCTTAAGCCATCTCTAAAATTGATTTCTCCAACTGTTGATTCTAACATAGTCAAAACAGCGCAGCCTTTATCATAAGTGATTGAACTAAACAAATTAGATATTTGATCCGGGTCTTCAACTTCAACTGAAACTGGATGAGAACTAGAATAGCCATCATCATACATAACTGGCACTAATGTATTACTTACAAACTGGTCTTGTAAGTCCATTTCTGGATAAACGTTTTGTATTGATTTATATTGCAAAAATGTAGCCATGGCTTCATTTAGCCATAAATCATCCCTATATAAAAAATTTTTAAGAAAATAATTATTTTTTTTTATTTTTGGCTTATTTACCACCATTCACATGTAACTAAATTACCAAACCAAAAATGGGCTAATTCATGTGCTATTATACCAGCTACTGATTGTTTGTTTGATAAAGAATTTAATTTATCTGAATATAATAAAGCAGTTTCTCTGAACAAAATAAGACCCCAGTTTTCCATAGCACCAGCACTAAAATCGGGTAATGAAACTAAATCAATTTTTGGTGGTATAGCATCGTTTATAAGAAAATAAACATTTTGAAAATAATCAGTAACTTTGGTGGCAACTTCTATCGAAAAATCAAGAAGGCCATTATCAACAGCCGATTTTCTTGCAAATATTCTTATTTCAGTTCCTTGAGCTGTTGTATTTGAAACAGATTTATAATCATCTGGTGCTATAACCCAGGATATTAAATATGTGCTCATTGGAAATGTAGTATTAAACGATGTCTGTAGTCTACCTGAGGAAACTTCAACTTGATTCTTAATTTATATATTTTAAATAATATTTTAGGTTCCGTTTTTTAAAATCATTTGATTCTTACTGTTTGTGGCCAGTTAGATAAAGCTAATGTATTATTTGGATGTTCGATGGTAACATCATAACTAGCTTTAAAAGATGGCTCGTCAAAACATGGGCTTTAAATTTGAAATAATTTAATTTATTATAGAAATAAAATCTAGGAAAATTATATACAATGCCTTCCTAGCATGTGTTGGCTCAAATTGTGTGCCTAAAACAGTCCTTTAATGATTTATTAAAAATAAATTTATTAAATTTGATATAAAAATATGAAATTTACTTGAAAATTCCATCTTCTTGATATCTAGTTCTATAAAATCCGACCAAGTTGGATAAAGGTCCAAAATTACCTTTATATTCAAATGTTAAAAAATAATCACCTATTGATAAATTTGTATTTGTGTTTATTCTATATAATTGATTCGGTAAATAACTGCGGTTGAAAATTTGAATTTCAAGATTATTTGAATCTTCTAATTTCACCATTGTTAAATTTAGACTACGATCAGCATGTAAAGTAATTGAATTTGTTTCGTTCAAAATATTAAAACTAATAATTACTTTTCCTTCAAAGTATTCTTTATTTCTATCTATATCGTTTGTTTGTGAATATGGTTCAAAATATGTTTTTAATGTTAATTCATAATGTCTTGGGTTTATATTTTTTAATAAGCGTATTTCTGGTTTTTGTTGAACTGTTGTTGTTGTTGATGATTGCATTGAACTTGTTGATGGAAGTGTTCTTGTAACTGTTGACAAAGTTGTTGTAGTAGATGTAGACGAAGGTGTTGTGCTACTAGAAGTTGTAAATGTAGTTGATGAAGAGCTAGTTGTTGTTGTAGTTGAAGTTGAAGTTGATGTTGAACTCATAGTAGTAGTTGTTTGTGTAGAGGTGGTTGTAGTAGTTGTGGTGGTAGGAGTAGTTGTAGTTAGTGTAGTTGTTCTAGTAGTAGTTGTAGTGGTAGGAGTAGTTGTAGTTAGTGTAGTTGTTCTAGTAGTAGTTGTAGTGGTAGGAGTAGTTGTAGTGGTAGGAGTAGTTGTAGTGGTAGTGGTAGTGGTAGTAGTAGTTGAAGTGGTAGTGGTAGTGGTAGGAGTAGTTGTAGTAGTTGTAGTTGTTCTAGTAGTAGTAGTGGATGTAGTAGTTGTAGTTGTTCTAGTAGTAGTAGTGGATGTAGTAGTTGTAGTTGTTCTAGTAGTAGGAGTGGATGTAGTAGTAGTTGTAGTAGTAGTGGTTGTGGTAGGTGTAGTTATTCGAGTAGTTGTAGTGGAAGGGGGAGTTGTAGTTGGAGTAGTAGTAGTAGTTGTCACTGTAGCAGTAGAAGTGTAAGCAAAAGAAGTTGTCGATGGTGGTCTTGTTGTAGTCGAAGTTGTTGTTGGAGGAAAAGTAAAATTTGGCTCAATACAATTATTAGGACGAGCGACTAAACCAGATAACAAACCAATTAATAGAATACCACTCAAGCTGGAAGCAACAGCTCCAATAATAATTGGAAGCGAAAGGTCTACACCTTTCGATAAAGCTTTAACAGGAATCATTTAATACAAAATTTTTACCTAAAAATTTTTTAAACTTTAAATTTTAAATTTTTCATTCTTTTTAAACCCAAATAAGTTAGCGATAAAAAATTTAATTTTCTTCGAAGATTGTTTAATAATAAAAAAATTATAAAAGAAATAATTAAAATTTTATTATTAAGCAATAAATATTTTTATTTCTGATATCTTAAATTATTTTATAACATTGAAATTTTTAATTTAAAAGATATTTAAAATTAAAATAAATTTAAAAAAAAATGTTTTGAAAATTTAAAAAAAAAATTTTCACCAAACAGAGCATTTTTTTTCTGGATTGTTATTCTGACCTCTTTTACAATTAAAAGCTTTGCTAAAAAATTCTAAATTAGAAGTTGGTCCAATTATTCTGAATTCTCCAGGAGAATGAACCCCAGTCTCTATTCTTTGTTCTAGAGCTTGATTAGTAATTTTGATACACCATACTTGTGCATAATTTATAAAAAATAATTGCTCTTGATTATAATTTAAACCAGGTAAAAGTGGTTCAGGTCCATTTTTTTCTGCCCATCTTCTGTAAGCCTTAAAAATAAACATTTTTTAATTATTTATGATAACTCTATTCGTGTATATTAAAAATACTCTGAATGATTCTTTAACTCCTCCATTGTCAGCTATGTTTTCTCCTTGTGTTTGAAAACCGCCTAAATATTTATTTACTTGTTCTGCTTTATAGCCGCTGTACTGATCAATTATACATTTAGCTTTTTGTTTATATCTGTCAATAGTTTGATCTGTCCATAGTCCAACTTCGCCATCTGGGAAAAATACACCATTTTTGTCATATCGTCTGCCTTGGTCATCAAAGCCATGTGTTATTTCGTGCCCAATAACAGAACCAATACCACCATAGTTAAGATAACTAATAATTGAAAATATTTAAAAATATTTAAATATTTTTGTTTTTTTTAAAAGGCTTTGAAATATACTTTGGAAATTTAGAATCATAAAATGGGGCTTGTAAAATACCAGCTGGGAAACTAATTTGATTATTTGTTGAGCTATAAAATGCATTTACGATTGCTGGTCCAGTTATCCAATCTTTAGTATCTCTTTTTTTCCTTAATTCAGCAAAAGATTTTCTCATATCTTGTTTGGTTACCAGTAATGAATTAGCTAAGTAATTTGCTTCGTTAAAGGCATACTTAATAAATTAATTAAAAATTCAAAATAAAATTTTTTAATTTGACTAAAAGACTAAAATACATTTTCATATAAAGAATCCAAATAAGTGTTATTATAAGTATAATCAGGATATCCAATTTTAGTATCAATAAAATCAGCTTTTTCTCGGGCAGATTTTTTGGACACTTGATCCATCCATTCGTTTTCATCTAACATTATTTTGAATTCTTTACGTATGTTTTCAATCATCTCAGTGGCAGCTTTTTTTGATGCCTCATCAAAATTCTTAGATACATATAATCTTCCAACCGCGTAAGGCATTCTGTCAGCAATAGCATTAGCACATGTTCTATATCTTGGTGGGATTGTGTTGGTACCAGAATAAATTTTATCAAAATCTAATTGAGCATCACGATACTTTTTAGGCAAAAAGTTAGTTCGTGATTTAACAAATGACCATATTAATAAATTGTGTAATGTGCTTAAATTTAATATGTTTAATATTAATAATAAATTTAAACTGAGAAAAAATTTTACTCTTTATCATTTTGAGCTCCTTGATTGAATAAATCAACAACAGATTTTATATAACTGATATCAACTACTAATATTGTTTCATCTTTTGATAAATTTAATTCCGGAAAGTCTGAGAAAAGTTCATTTAAAATATATCTTTTCCAATCAAAATTTGGAAAATATGAGTCTAAATCATTTATTGTCATGTTTGTATATGTTTGATTACGTCTTTGCTCTGAATCAAGAGTGCTCTTAAATTTATTGAAAATATTTAAAATATAGTAATTATCTAAGTTTTTTTTCTAATAAAAAATATTACCAGAGCCATATTCCTTTCTAAATTAAACATTTTTTCTACTTTATTATCAAGATCTTGAACATTTGGATTCATATAATTGAAAATATTTTTCATCAATTTTTTATAAGATTCTATTCTGACATTGTTGGTTAAATTTTGATAAATACTTTTAGACAAATACCAATTCGATTGTTGAAGCTTTTTTTAAATTAAATTTAAGAAGAGATTAGAAACACTTACAAAAAAAGCATTAAAATCATACTCTGATAACATATGATTCAGGATTTTTAGGATTAGATGATATATAAACATCAAATAAAGGCTTAAGTCCCATTTTAGCAAATTTAACTAATTTATCAAAGCTGCTTTCAGCATTCAGTTGATAATTGTTATCGACAAGTGAACAACCACCTAAATCATTATTGACTATTTGTTTTAAATTAGCCTCTCCATCAGTTTCCAGTTTATTTTCATTTAAGCATGATCTATAATACCGTTTGGCATTTTTTGTAGCTTCAGTATCAGCTGAATTAAAATCTTCTGATAATGAATCTAAATTAAAAACCAAAGATACACTTTCTGTTCAAAAAAATAAATAAATAATTTATTCATTTATTCATTTATACCTGATAGAGCTAAAGCTAAATTTGTTCTTAAATCAGTGAATGTATCAGTTGATGAAGAATCATCTGGTATTCTACGTGTGCGTATAAAGTTACCACAGCTAAACTTATTAAAGTCTTCGCCTTTATTAAAATTTATTAAAAAATAATAATTTTATTCTCTATTAAAATTTTTTTTTCTTCTTACAAGGATCGATTGAAGAATCAATATTGTTCAAGATCAAATTTGCTGGAAAATATAAAATAAATTAAATTTTCAAAAATATAATCTTATTCATATGAAAGCTTTACCAGCGCTGATACATGATTTGGTTGTGCAAACATTTTCTTTTTGGCTAGGACTTTTTGTTCCTAGCAAAACACTTAATACGATGATAACAGCAACACATGCTATCGAAAAAACGCTTACTAAAGTCAAAATCTTTTTTAAACTTGAAAAAAAAATTGATTACATTAAATTTTTACTATATATTAATTAACTTAATTTAAAAAATTTACTAACTCAGCCATTTTTTAAAAATATAAATTTTTTGAAAGTTAAAAAATCAAATAAAAATTTTCTTTTTTTATTATTAACTTATTATCAAAAATAAAATAAAAAGTTATTTATTACTGCTATTATTTTTGATCTTATGATTATCATTCAAGTTATAAAAAAAAATTAAACTTAAGGGTTTTTGTTATCTATTTTTCTAAAAACTTTTTGTTGTTTCGAGAAATAGATTATAAGTTTTCGACTTTGATATGGTAAACAGAAATCACGTTTTGTTTGGTTTTGAGTATTAAAATAACGTCAATTTTAAATCTTGACATAAAAAGATAAATTTTTTAAAATTTTTTTGATTTTAGAACCAGATAAGGTTTTTGTTTTTTTTTTTTTTTTTATAAAATTTATAAAATAAAAAATAAAATTCTGTTTTTATAGGTTTCATTGACCCAAAAAACAAGTCTTTATTTATTTATCTTTTAAAAAGGAATTTTGAGTTTTTTTGTTTATTTCAATATAATTTTAGTTTTTTTTTAAATTGAAACAATTCCTTTATCAATTTAATAACTTCCTTTCTTTAAGACTTATCTTTAAAAATAAATATTTCTTTTTAAATTTTAATTGAGCGATCATTTTCTATTCAAAAATTGTTATAGATTTTTAAAATATTATCAGCATAAGAATTCAATCAATTTTAATAAATAATTTTTTTTTATTAATTATCAAGTTTTCTAATAGAATCTAAGAGTAGTAGGCAAGAGTTTACGAAATGCTAATATTCATTTATCTTTGAGTAAATTAATCTCTTAGTTAACTTATGATAAATGTAAAATTAAAAAAATATTTTTTATTATATTAGATAATTTTTTAAGCTGTGTAATCATGTTGTTTTATCAACTTTTTAAAAATTAAATGATATATTACAGAAATTTAAGCAAAAGTTACTTATTTAATATAAAATTTTATCTATGACTCTTTTTGAAATTCAAATACAACAATTCAAACAAATAAAACAAAAAGTTCCTATTCAGAATTCAAATCAAAATAATTGTGAACATAGATACCACAAAAAATTATTAACTTAGAATACAACTAATTTTAATTCAGGCTTTATTTTGACATTCAAAAATTTTTGAAATTTTTCTTTATTACTTACATTTTTGTGTTTTCTTATCTAGAAATTATATGTTATATAAAAACACTTTGCCAATCTGGTAAATATATATATTTTATAAACAAGTCACAATTAGATATCATTTATTTAAATAGTTTAAATTTGAATAAATATGGTTTAGAATTGATTCAAATTTTAAAAAATATTTATTATTTATATTATTTATGTATTTAAATCATAGTCTAAAAAGAGTATATAATTAAAAACCAAAAATGATTATTTTGATCGATTTTTTTCATTTTTTTTTTTTAAATATATATTTACAATTATCCTATAATAATATTAATTTTCATGTTTTATTTCATGATTAGTATTAAAAAATTTTGAATTTTTAAAATTTTTTCATAAAAATGAACCTATCAAATTTCAATAATACAATCAATATTTATGATCAAAAAGTAATTGAAGTTTTATTCATGTTCATTCAGCCAATGATTTGTGCATATGGAATTGTATCAAATTGTTTGAATTTATTGGTATTTACAAATAAAACTTATAGAAAACTAAATAAATTGAGTTTATTTTTTATTGTGTTATCCATCAACTCACTTGTAGCTTTTTTGATAACAATAATAGCTAGTTTAATCAGATGTTGTTCATTTTCGAATATTTCCAATACTTATTTAGCTCTTTTTTATGAATTGTATATATATTTTTACTTAACCAATGTTTCTCTTTTGTATAGTTTATTCATTCATTTTAGTATTGCATTTCATGTATATTCATCGATCAAAAATTGTTTTATAATAATAAACAAATTAAATAAGATATTTGTTTTAATATTTCTGTTAATACTAAGCTTTTTAATGGTTTTACCACAAATTTTTAAAAGAACAATTATAATTCAACAAAATCAAAGTTATTCAATTAAAATTGAAGATAAAAATGAGCTTACATATTTGAGTTTTGTTTTCATCAATTTTGTTCGTTTATTAATTTTAATAATTATAATTCTAAATGTGTTACTAGTTAAAGAAATGAGAAAAAATATTGATAAAAAAATATTAGAAATTTCAAAATCAAAATCGTTATTTTTTGTTAAAAATTTACAATTTAATGATTTATTTAAAAAAAATAAAAAGAATTTATTAAGTGTTTTATGGATATCGTTTATATATACTTTCAATCACATCAATAGCTCAATATCCGAGTCTGAAATAATTTCAAACAAATCATTTAAAATTTATTTTAAAACATTTACTGATTTAATAAGTTTGTTTTTATTTGGTTCTTATTTTTTTGTATTTTATTTTAATAATATGTTATTTCGTAAAATTTTTAAGAAATTGTTTTTAAAAAAATTTTATTATATTAAAAATAAATTTTTTTAATTAATTAATAATAAATTATATAATTTTAATTATATCAAATCCTAATTTTTAACTAAAATACCATATTCCCTTGCTAGGTTTTGAAGCGTTTAAAGTTAAGATGCGTCTTTGGCACATGCTCTAATAAATATCTCGCCCATTTGATAGCTTATCTGATCTGTTGTTGCAGGATCTAAACATGGAATCTCAATATTTTATGCAACCTCTTATTTATGCCTTAGTGCTCCATTTTTTTTATTAATTATTATATTGTTAAGAAACATTAAATGCTGATCACTTAAATATTTTTTGGCCACAAACTTATTATATTTATATTATATTTTATTTCTATAGTTATTCACATAACAGGTTAGACTCGACTCGATTGTTCTTTAAGAATAAATCAGAAATTTTGTTTTATTTTAAAAATTTATTTAATTTTCTTTATTTCATTTTAATTGAATTCATTGAATTTTAAAACTGTTAAATCCAATTAGCCAATCAACCCATATACCCTTTTAGTTATATGTTTTTTCTTAATTACTTTTTAATATCAATATGTATAATAGAATATTCTAATAAACAGCCAAATTTGAATCAGTTTCTTTATTTTAATCAATTAAATGTATTGGTATGAATAAAAATATTATAAAAATTTGATTAAATCTTTGGAATAACATTTTTGGAAATTTATTCGTTATTTTAATAATAAAATAATAATAATAATAATAATGATAATCAATAAATTAATAATATAAATATCAACACAAATAAAAGAAAAAATCAAAACTAAAAAAATTTCAAATTTTGATAAAATTTTATAAAAAAAAAAAGATTAATTAAGATTCGGTAAAGTCTTAACTTCATCCAACTCGTTATATTGCATATCATCAAACGCATAATTAAGTCTATATTTTAATCTAATCTGTTCCTTAAAAAGAGCAAAAAAAAAAGAAGAAAAATTAAAGCAAGAATAATTTATTAAATATTTTAAATTTGAAAAATTACTTTGTTTGAGTTTGCTACTAGCATTACTTGCGTTATTGCTGTTGGAGGCAAAATAGGATTATACACCGGTAAATCAGTTCTAGAAGCTGGTTGTAATTTTATTTTCATTGACTTATAATAAAAATGTAAATTGTATTTTATTTTTTTTTTATAAATTTAATCTTATTAATTTTACTTTAGGAACAGCAGCTTGAAAATTAAAATTTTTAAGAGATTGATTCAAATTATAACTAGTAACGCTTAATACACAAACATTTATATATTGGTTATTAGTTAAACCAAAATGTATAACTATTTTTAAATTGTTTTTATTATACAATTCAAAAGGTGCTATTTGCGTATTTGGCTTAATTGTTTCTAAAGGTACAAATAAATTATTAAGTGTATCAAAAAGATCTTTTTCTGTTTCAGATTCGTTTGTTGTTGTTTTTTTAGGATCAATTAAGCCTGCATTTAGTGGTGTTTTCGGATCGCTTAAAGACTTTTCCATCAGATTTTTTCCTAATTGATTCAGATCTTCCAAAGCTTTTATCTGCGGTGTTTTAATCTCTTGTTTTTGGCTAACTAAATGTTTAGGCATTATATAATTATTGTTAATTGTATTCATATTATTAGATGACGAAATTAATGATGGCATTAAAGGTTTAGATTGCGTTTGAGTATTTATGTTTATGGATGAGAACAAATTTTCGATATTATTTGTAACTGTATTTATGTTTGTATATTCGTTATTCAAGTTTAAAATATCTTCAAAATTATCTAATTTTTTTGATTCTATATGATCTGGAGTTGAAAATAGATCTTGCAATTCTTTAAGTGGATCATATTTTTCATTTGGCTGAACTGATTCTTCTTCATGAGTAGAAGGACCCATTGATAAATTAACTAATTTAACATCATCCAATTGATTTGTTGAATTAGTTTTAGTAGTAGGATTTTTCAGAACTAATAAATCAGAACCATTGACTATTTGATCTAAAAAAATTAGCTTATACTGTTTGATTATTTTTTCACATTGATCATTAGTTTTTAAAATGTCTCCTATTGCGTCGTCATTGTCATCAGTGTCTGTAGCCAGCTGTATTAAATTAGGTCTCAATTTTTCCAATTCATCATATAAATACTTGATTGTTTCTTTTTCTGATTCTGTTGCTGTTTTTGTATTAAAGTTTGACAGCATATCGTTTAATAGTTTAATATTATTGTTTATATGTTCAAGTTCGTTTATACGATTAGATATTTTTTCTGTTTTAATTTCTTCTTGCTTAACCATGCTTTTAATTAAACTATTGGCCAATTCTAAGTCTTGTGGATTTTTGCTTTTAAGTAAACGAGCCAATTGTTTCGATTTTTCTTCATCGTCAAATATTGGATCTTTGGGTCTGGGCGGAGGTGGGTTAATTACCAGTTGGTCTACATTTGTAGGATCTGATTCGATTATTTTCTGTCTCTTAAGCATGTCGTAAGCTTCTTTTATTTTGGTCTTATCTTTTAAACCTTCACTCCAAGAATATAAAATTTCTATACATCTTTGCTTGACTTTATCGCTCATTTTATTTCCTAAATATTTTGGAGATACAATTTTAATCATTTCATTCAAGAACCTGAATCTACCTATTAACTCATGAAATCTTTCACCACAGTTTTTTACACAAGCTTCTAAAACGTACAAAGCTATAAGAGATTCCCATTCTTGAGTGCTTTGAAGTTTTGGAATCAAAAGATCAACAGCAAATTGTGGTCCATCTAGGTCAGAATTTATTTTTAAGCAAAATTGTCCGACCAAATTAGGATCAAGCTCTTTTTTAATTGGACTTAATATTTTATCTTTTTAAAAATGTGTTTTTTTTTACAAAAATAATTTAAAAGACTATTTTGGCAATAAAAATTACTAAATATTGATTCGATTTCTTGTTTTGATGATCCCGAATGTGTTGAAAAATTTGGAAAATTCATTCTTATAGGTCAATTACAAATATATAAAGCTTTGAAAACAATTTTTTTGTAATATGATTAATTATTTTGATGACGAGTGAACATATATTAAAAAAATTTGCATTCTTTATTCAATTTTTTACATGTTTATTTTTGCATGCAAGAGTTTTTAGTTTTTTTTTTTTTAAAAATTGCAAAAAATTTTTTCTTTGTAAAGGGAAGCTAAATTTTCAAAATTTTGATTTTGAACAATTTTTATGATTTAAGATTATATAAAAAAAAATTTATTAATTTTATTTTAATAAGACTATTATTATATAATAAAACATACGGTTAAAATAAGTGGTTAGGAAAAAAAAAAAAGAATCTTCTATTTTTTCTATATTCTTTCTTAGAAGACCAAAAACATTTTAATTCAAGTTTAAAAACATGTTTTCTATTGTTTAATAATTTTAAATCGCAAAATCTAGAAAATATATTTATTCAAGGATATTTTTTATTAAGCATGAAAAATTAGATTTTCTATTCGACAGACTATAAATTAAAGAGAATTTTTATATTCATTAATTTTTATATTTTAAAACTATACAATAAAGAAGCTTAAAAATTTTATAAAATTAACAAAATTTTTTCAATCAAAAATGATCAAATTGGCTGTTTTATTGTTAGTATCAATTTACTTGGCTAATGCTCAACAATTTCCAATAAGAGCTGTAGCTGTTTTATCCGGTGGCCTAATGGATCAAAACACCAAACAACCAGTTATGATTTTTGGTGATGTTAAATTTTCTCAATTGTCTGCTCAAGCCCCAGTCGTATCAAGATTAAATATAACTTTCTTATCACAACAACCAATCCCAGCTTTAAATCAACAACGTAATGTTCGCATACATTCATTTGCTGTTTCTGATCCACAAACATGTGAATCAACTGGTTCTAGTTTACCAACCAATTTAGCTGTTAACTTGGTTACACCAGTTAACGGAAAAATAGTCACCGATATTACCAGCCCAGCTTTGTCATTGGTAGGACCAAACTCAATTTTAGGCAAATCATTTGTATTACACGAAAGCACAACCACCGATTCTCCAGTAGCTTGCGGCACAATCGGTGTTTCAAATCCAAGAATTTTTTAAAACATTTTTCTAAATAATTTTTTAATCAAATTTTTAAAATCAAATCGAATTTTTTAGTTTATAAAGCTTAAAATATTTATTTAAACAAATATATTTATAAATAAAAATTTTTCTTAAAAAAAAAATTATCGATTTTTTTATTACTAAATTTTTTTTTAAATTTCCTTAAATAAATATTTATCAACTTTTTTTTAATAAAAATTTCTGAAAAAAGTTTAAAAAATTATTAAATAACACAAAAAAAATTCTAATAATTTAAAAAAAAAAAAAAAAAAATGAGTGAAAAATTGAAATTATTTCAAATAAAAGCAAACAATAAAGAGCCAAAGCTAATCAAAACTCGTGTTATATTCCTGAAACTCGGTGAAATAGATACCAAAAATGAGAAATTCAATGCTGAAATTTTAATAGAGTCAAGTTGGGAAGACGATGATTTGTTAAATGGTAATTTTTTATACGATCCTGGTAAAAATTGGTCACCAGAATTGTTTGTCGAAAACGCTTTAGCTAATGTAAAGGAAACAATTAAATATTTTACTGAAATAGAAAAGAAAAATGATTCTAGACAGACAGTTCGAGTTAAAGAGCAAAGAAGATTGGAAGGCAGTTTTTATGAGAGACTGGAATTGCACAATTTTCCTATAGATTATCAAGAAATATCGATTAAGATATCTAGTAGAAAGAACATGGAAGAAATAAAGTTTATAAATAATAATTCGATTTTAATAAATGAGAATTTTTTTGATCAACAACAATGGGACTTGTTTGATAAAGTAAAAGAGGAATTGATTTCAGTAGAAGACAATATTAAAAAAATGAACAGATCTCAATTTATAGTCACCTGTCTAGTGGTTCGTAAAACAGGATTTTATATTTATAAGTAACTTTAAAGCAATTAAGTTACAATTTTCAACATAATTTAATTTAGAATTTATTTTTAGTGCTTTTTTATCAGTATTTTTTATAACAACATTGGGCTTTGCTATATTTTCAATTGATGTTACAACTCCACATTTTAGATGCCAAGTCACATGCTTATTATTATTGACTTCGGTAAATTTAAGATGGGTAATAACTTCCCGTTTTCCACAAGTTTCTTATTTAACTTTGTATGACAAATATTCAATCGCTTGTTTATTTTATTTGGTTTTATTCTGTGTTTGGCATGGTTTGATGGGAAGTGGTATTGTAAAACCAAATGATGTAACTCTAAATCAGATAGACAGATACTTTTTGTACGCAACATCTTCAGTATATGTTTTATTTCATTTAATGTTCATTGCATGGTTTATTAAGAATTATATTAATGTTAAAAATTTGAAAAAAAAACTAAACAAAAACATTGAATAAAATTATAAAATAAAAAGCTCAATTAGGATCAATAAAATTAATTTTTAATATAATAATAACATATATTTATATAATTAAAATTATTATTATTTATTACATAAACAAGTTAATGTTAATAATTAACTTTGAATTTTTTTTAATATTTTTCTACAAGAAATAAAACATTAAAAAACCCCGATCAAATATTGAATTTTAAGAAATTTTTGATTCATTGTTGCTTAGAAATAGAAACAATTAATTATTCATATTTTAAAATTTTATTTTTATTAATTTAAAGCAAAAAAATAACAATATTTGACTTGTTATTTTTTTTGCTAATTACTTCAAGTATTTGGTAAAAAATTGAATTAACAAATTAATCAAAAGCCCTATTAAAAAAAAACTTTTCTAATCTTGAGTTGAGCTCTTCAAAAGCTAAGTCTATACCATGATTTTTTGTCTTCTTTTGCACATTCTGAAATGAGAACTGTATAATATAATTTTTTGAACAATAATGTTGACGACTTGATGTAGGACCAGCCGAACCGATTCTTAATTGTCAAAATTATATTAATATGGCGCCCTAATTTAATACTAAATGATCTCTCACTTAGGAACAATTATATATTTCTAAAGTTTTAAGCCTAGTTACCAATTTATGAAAAAAGCTATTATTTTTAAATTAAAATATATATATAAAATTATTAAAATATTACAAATTATTTCTAGAAACCTAATTTCTAATAAAGCTATTAAAGCAACTATTGTAACTAATTGTTTACATGCCAAAACGAAAGGCTTCCACCAGAGGTTCAGTACGAACAACCCCACGTCAACAATAAAATGTAACTAAAATTTGTTTAATCAAAAATGATAGCAATTTTTCCTATTTAAAATAATTTTCTACTAATTTTATTAATTTGAAAAAAATTTGCCTTTTCTAAATACAGACTAATGAAAAGTCTAATTTATTTTAAAAATATTTGAAATTTTATATTTTTTAAAAAAAAAAGACAGCTTCAAACAAAATATAAATTAAATACTTGCATGAATTTTATTTTTCTTAGAAATATATTTATAATAAATAGATAATATTTAGAAAACACGTAAAAAAAAGAATAATTTAACAGAATTGATTTTAGCAATATGATTGCTTAATTTAGAATCTTTCAAAGCATAAAAAAATTTGAAAATGAAATTTAGTTTTTTGTTTGAAACCACCTTTTGTGTTTTATTATTTATTTCAAATATTCATTCTAGAATTCATCATCTAAATTTAATTGTAATCAAATTGCTAATTTTCTTTTAAATTTGGTTAATAAATAACTAATTAACTGTCTTTTTTGTTTCTTATATTAAAACAAGGACGATACCAGAGAACAAGTAACAATATCAACATTTGGGTTTCTAACCAAAGGTTTGTTTCAAGTCAATTTAAACAAGCTATCATTTAATCCTTTAGTCAAACTTGAATCTATACGAAACTCGTTCTCATTCATATTAGAAAAAAATAAAAATCGTGGATTTTCGTCGTTTTCAACAAATGCAAAAAATCAAGATTTTTGCTCTATTTTGGAAAAACATAAAAATAAGATGGAAAATTTAAACAAAACAGATTCAATCGATTCAGATAGTTTATTAAACGAAAATAAAGATTTTTTTTTAAACAAACAACATGCTTATTCATTTATACTCTTTAATTTAGATTTAATAAGCAAAAAAGTGTTTATTCATCGTATTGGCGAAGAGTTGAGAAATTTAAATATCAAGTCAGAATTTACTGATAATAAATATGGCTTTAAAAAATCTGGTTCTTTCTACTTGGATAAAATTAACAATGTTTCTAATTTAACTGATTCGACAATCAATTTAGATGAATTAAGCATATTGTCAAGTGATGATAAACTTTTAAAAACAATCAATTTAAATTATACCGAAAAAACATCTTCAGTTTCTTTTAAGGTTAATTTACATAATAGAATATTTTTTTTAATTACTTTTAAATTTTTAAATATGCTTTACTTAAAGATTGAAATAAATTTAAAATCAATGGATGAAGAAGGATTGTATATATTCAATTTTTATAATTGTTTTCAACCGAATCTGTTCGGAAAATATCCTACTTTAAAAAGACCATTAAATAATATTACTCGTAAATATACTGATTATCAAGATTTGGCTGGTAATTATTATACTAGCAAAAATATAGATGATATAAACTATGGTATAGACTTAGATGTAGGTTTTGTTAAATATAATAAATTGATTGTGTGAATAACTTTTATTTAAATTTATAAGCTTGATTTATTGGAAAGAAATGAAGATAGCTTTTTATCAGCTGGTGAATTGCCCGTGCCAACGCTTTATTTAACATGGTCTATTATTTATTTTTTAGCAGCTATAAGTTGGATGTATATTTTAAGATCTTCCAAGTAAAATAAATAATTTTTTAAGAAAGCTCTTTAAGAAAAAAAATTTCAATAAATTTATTTTAAGAGGTGATGTTTACAAAATTCATTATTTAATGTTAGCTTTGGTGTTCGTCAAATCTCTAACATTAACATTTCATGCTATAAATATGCATTATATAGCTGTAAATGGAATACATGAAGCAATATGGGCTATTTTGTATTACATAACTTATGTGTAAGTTAAAAATTTATTTATCAAAAATAATAAAATTGATTATGAAAAAATTTTAACCTTAAGTCTCCGGGGCTTATTGTTAATAATAAGTATTTTATTGGTTGGTACCGGTTGGACATTTATAAAATATGTATTAAGTGAAAATGAGAGGAGACTATTTGTAATTGTGATACCATTACAAATATTGGCAATCACAGCATATATATTTTTAGAAGAAAAAGAAGAAGGCGAAGCTGTATATGTAACATGGCGCCAATTGTTTTTCTTGTTAGATTTGATATGCTGTGGCGCTATTTTATTTCCAATCGTTTGGTCAATAAAGCATTTAGAAGCAGCAACTCAAACAGATGGTAAAATGGTAACTAGCTTAAAAAAGTTGAAAATTTTCAAACATTTTTATATTATGGTTATTTGTTACGTTTATTTTACGCGTATAATTGGATTTTTACTCAAACAAGTAATTCCATTCAGATATGAATGGCTTGAAGAGCTTTGCACTGAAGTAGTTACTTTTACATTTTTCGCTATGACTGCTTATAAATTTCAGCCAGCAACAAATAACCCTTATTTACAACTAAACCAAGATGAATTTGAAGATGCTGATATTATTGGTAATAATCAAATGGAAATGGAACAAGTTAGAAATTTTGATGATGAAAACGATGATTTCGGTACTGAAACTGTTTTTGATTTAAATGATCCTAAATATATAAACAATAATGATTCAAACAATTTATTTAGTAGAAAGCAAATAACCTCTAATTAAAACAAATTTACTTTTAATATTATTTTAAATTTTTTTAATAAAATCGCTTAAAAAAGCAAAGTTTTTAGTATATTTCCTTATTTTAAAATTTTGAATAAAAGATATATAAAATAAAAAGCTTTAATGGTATACTAAATTTGGTTCCAAAACAGCATTTAAATTGATAACAAATTTAAATTTTTTCTTATATTTATTATTTATTATCTCTTGGGAAACAGAGTTTTTATTTTGTTTTTCACGCTTAACTGGAAAAATTTAATTTAAGCAACTTAAAAAAAATTCTTTTTAGTTTGGTTTTTTAATAAATTTATTATAAAATATTTTTTTTTGTTTATTTTTTAAATTACAATATGAAATTTTAAATAAAATTAGAAAATATATAAAAAGAAATCTCTTTCAAGTGACTTTGATTACAAAAATATTAAAAAAAAAATTAAATAACAATTTTTAATTTGTTACAAAGAATTTTCTTTAAGCCCAAATCATAATGTTCTTTAATATAACAATTAATACTACTTAAAATAGTAATTTTTTTTTTATTTTTATGTTTGATCCAAAATTTATCAAGTTTAAATTTAAAAATAAAAAAATATTTATATATTTAAAAAAAAAAAGCTACAAAAACCAATTATATATTTTTTTTTATAGAAATACAAAAATAAAGGTTGAATAAAAAAAAAATGTAACTATCTGATACAACGTGATAAGCTTGTGTGAGACTGATTTTTATTAATAATACTATTGTTTGTTTTCCTATATTTGTCATCCATTGCAAAGCATCTCCATAATCTTAAAGTTTCATCAGCCCCTACACTAGCTACCATTTCTCCATCAGGCGACATTGCCATCATTAAAACTCGATTCGAATGTCCGGTCAAATCACAAACACGACTCATATCTGGATATCTCCAGATTGTCAATTGATTTAACTCATAGCCATGACTAGATATCAATTCTTTATAATGCTTAGACCATAATAAACAAGATATTTGTGATTTAGAATCAACACTTTGTATCAAATTACCAGTATATAAATTCCATAGTTTAATATGACCATCTGAAGTTCCACCTCCTGTAGCCAAAACATTATTTTGCCACGGGCACCATGCGATCGCTTTAACAGCTGCTTTATGATCTCTGAATGTATACAACGGTTGGGTTGTTTCATTAGATGAATTAGCATCCCAAACAGCAGCTATATTATCATTACCGCCACTAGCTAAATGCCTACCATCATTACTCCATTTTAGACCGCAAATTTCTTGTTCATGAAGTTTCAAGGTGCCAACATGATGTTGAGCAACTCTCACATCATGATGATGTATGTCACCAGATCTAGAACCACTTGATAGAACGTGATGATTCCAAGATAAAGCACCTATTCTAGAAGTGTGCGATTTCATTTGACGCAAACACACTTGACTATTAACATCCCATAATTCGACTATATTTTTTGAGTTACCTACAGCTAGTACATTTGCACGGCCTTGAATCCAAGCTGTCGAGCTGATATAATGTGATGATTCTTCGTCCATCGCAAACAATTCTGATATTTCACCAGATGCAGCGGTCCAAATGTACATGTCTTTGTTCAGAGCAACAGCAAGATAGTTTTGACAAGACCAATCAATTAAATTTAAGTAATAGTCGTTTTTAAAATCTGGAGCATCTAATATACGCTCAGGAGTAGTTGGAATGTATCTTTTATTTGGCTTTTTAACACTATTTACCAAACCATTTATATATGCTGATTTGATGCTATCTAATGGATCAGCTGATTCAAAAGGTTTATTATGTAGATTTAATACTTTTGGCTTTTCCGGTAATCCGTTGCAAGTGTCGGAAATCAACTTTCGTTTAATCTGATCTACCTGATTTTCCCTATCAGCTGATGATGATTCTTCTTCATTTGTCTTTTCACATTTTAAATTTGTTTGATTTGTGTGTAATAGATGATATCCAAATTCTAAATTTGAAACTACTCGGTTTGGAATAAAACGATCATTGATTTTACCAGTGTTTGGCGTTTGTTTTTTTTTAGCACTTAGTTGAAGTTGATTTTTGTTTGGCGTTTTAAATAATATTTTTTTTAAATCTGATTTATTTATGTTTGCTTTTGAATTGTTATATGATAAAGCAGCGCCATGAACAGGATGCTCTATAATTAGAAAGAAAAAAATTTTGAGTAAAACAAATAAATTATATTTTTAATGATTTTATTTAAACACTTTGTTCAGAATAACTTATCGATTTACGACGAATATTTTCCATTTTCAATTTCTATCCAATTATTTATATACAATTACGAACAATGTTTATAAGAAAAATAAAAATTTACAACTCACACATATAAACTTAATAAAAAAACTTAACTTAAAAATTCTATTTAATTATTTCAACTTTAAGAAATAATAAAGTAAAGATGCATGCAAGTTTATATATAAGTTTAATTTAAATATTTTTAAATGGCTCAAAAAAAAAAATATGGTTTTGAGTTGACTTTTTTTTGGTTTTTAGCGCTTAAAATACTTGAACTTTATTAAAAAAGTTTTAGTTATCAATTTTTTAAGAATACAGTTTTTTTTTTTTTAATTTTAAAAATTAAATTTATACAAGTACTTTAAATTTATACTTTTTTTAACATTTTCTCATAATAGCGAAAAATGTCTTATGTAATAAAAAAATTCTCTAAAATAATTGATGCTTTCAAGTGGTTTAAAAAAAATTCAATATAAATTGCATTTGCAAGTAATAGAAAATTGTACATAATCCAATAATAGAGGCGATTTAACCATTTCATGATATTTTCCAACTTTCTATATATCAATCGAAGTTAACAACAAGCTAAGTATGAATATTTTTGTCTTTACCTAATTATCTTAATTTTTTCAAATGTCTTTGGTTTTCGGTTAAGTTTGCCTTTAATCAGACCAAACTCTCTTCTAGGAATACAGTTCTTATCTAGTATCTAGATGCACATCTAATAAAATTAAGTTTTATTGGATAATCAATTGTCTACAAATAAGTAAGCTAATCAGAATATATCCAATAATTATTACTAAATCAAACAATTTGTGATTTTGTTTAATTATATTTTTAAAAAAAATAACCTTAAAATCAATATTAATTTTTCTTTTTCATTCTAATTAAAAACAAGCTTTTTATTTTCTCAAATATAACAAAATTAGAGTTTAAAGCTAAGATTAAATTGCTGGAAGCACTAAAATTAATAAAAGATATTTGTTTATAAAAGAAATATTTATTAGAAAAACAGTTTCTAACAAAGGTATTTCGATTGATAAAATTAAAACTAGAAATTTAAATGGAACTAACTTTTTTTGTTTTATTCATAAATAGTGTTGAATAGTTAGAGATTAAATTTATTAAGACTTTCAAAATAATCTGTATATAATCATAGTTAAAAAATACATATTTGATGTAATTTATTTCATTTGCTTTAAAATAATTCAAATTATATTAACTTGATAAATTTCAAATATTATAAAATAAAAGAAAGATTCAAAAATTTTTTTGGTAAATTGTATTTTTTATTTCATGATTTTAAAATTTAAAATTAAAACTAATAATAAAAATTTAATTAAAATAACATTTAAAAACAAAATAAGCAATATTAAGCATTAAGAAATTAATTAATAACAAAAAAATAATAATCTCGAATTGGTTAAATTCAAATCTTGTTTTAAAATGATCACATAAATGTTCACATTTTTCCACATCTAATATCAATTTATAATACTGACTCCAAACTTTTTCATTATCTTTAAAACAAACCGTTCCACCAGCACGTTTCAATTGATCTAATTGTCTGTTTATATCTCCGACACATGCTACTTTAGGAAAGTTTTCTTCTCCAAAAGTAACAGCCCATTTGCTATGATCATTGTGAACACTAAATTTTAAACCAGCAATATCCATATTTAAATATTGAATGTTTAAAACATTAAACTGTGTACCAGCTGAACAATTAGATTTTAAAGTACCTGCGCCATTATTCCACGTTTCTGTAAACAAATTAGATTTCAAACTTGGAGCTACCAATCCAGAATATAAATCATCCTGAAAATCAGTAAACTTAGAGAAACTGAGCATGCTTTCGCCATTTATAGTAGTCAATAAATTCAAGCTTGTCCATGGCTCTTGTTTGACATGTTCTCCTTTCAACACATTTAATAAATTATTTAAAATTTTTGATTCAGAAGACTTTAAAATTTCAGGTATAAAAAAATCGTATATTTGTGGATAATTGTATAACATTTGTTTTCCAATGGTTTCTAATTGATCAAATTTAAAAGACATGCATAACATCGATTGTCCAAACACACATTGTGATGGTCTTATAAAGTATTTCTGTTCTGATGGTTTAGAGGGAAAGTGTGGTATTGAATGAACTATCCAAATAGCAGTATGTTGATTGAAAATTATAACACCTTTAGTATGACCCATCGAAACAGTTACCTTATCGGCTTGATCATTATATAAAATATAACCGATTGAGCTAGTATTAGAGAAATTTGTCGAATAAAGTAGATCTAAAGTGCGACCGGGAAAAGATAGAGAATCGTTAATAGATAGATCCGATAATTGCCATTCAATATCTTTACTGCTCATATGAACATAAGCTGTTCCTTGATTAATATACGGATTTTTAAAACTACTTTTTGATTTATATACATTATTCTGTTTTTTTGGTAATTTGTACAAAGTAAACCAATCTACTGGCTCTCCAGTTATTTGATTTCTACAAACAATGTCATTTGAAAAATAATCAATCAAATCAGATTTGCATGCAATGAACGTTGACAGAAGCAATATAATTCTAAGAACCATTTTATTATTTATTCAAACTTAAAATTAATTGTCTCTTTTTATAGCATTTGAATCAAAAACAGGAATTTAAGATTTTATTGTTTATTTTTAGAAAAGAACTAGAACCATTTTTTATTGTTTTGGTAAAAATATAGTTCATAATAAACATTACAAAATATAATTCCAAATTGCGTTTTAATTTTTCTGACATTTTCTCAGATAAAATTTTTTTTTTTAAGTTAAACATTATAGGCAAAAAAATCGGTTTTTACCCAAGAGAATAAATTTTTCAAAATTTATAATAGACAAAATAGTTGGTTGTTATTTTAAAGTTTTGATTTTGATTACAAGGCATTCAAAAATGAAATAAATAGTTTTAGGTATGTTGTCAGTGTTTCTTGTTAGTGATTATTTGAATGCTCTTAAAAATGAATCCCCCTCAAAAGAAAATTTTATAAATAAATTTTGATTGCTTTCAACTGAAAAGCTTTTCATAAAATAAAGTATTTTTCAACTATAATATTTATTTATTTATTTTTTATTTAAAAAAAAAAAATTTTACAAAAAATGGAATTTGATATTTTTTTGAATATATTAATTTATATTTTAAAATAAATTTGATTAGTAATAAATTTGAATTTAACAAGGTAAACTAGTTGTATTTATTGTGTAAACACCTTGTTCGAAGGCGTTAATGCCTTCACGTGGTACTTTATCTAAATTATTAGCGCTGAATGCTCTATAACGCTGTGGGACAGTTCTAAATGAATCAACAGCAGCTTCAATGTTTCTAAAACGAGGCATTTTCCATAAAGGTTTTTCTTCAACTGGTATTTTGGCATTTTTAAGCCAACTTGATTTTGTATGATATGCACCACTTATAGCTTTAGTTGCTTCTTTTCTAGCATTAATTCTTTCTGCTTCAGCTGCTTCCATATCTTTTAACCAATCATGTAAATAACGATATTCGAGTACTTCATGAATTGGTGTAGATGGTCTGTGAGGCATACCAAACGTCATTCCAGGAGGAAATACTACTTTACTTTTAGAATAGCCGTTTTCTGAACTTGAACCCGAGTCGGAACCACCACCGATTCTCACTTTTCTTTTTATATCATTTAAAGCTCTAAATTGATCGTTTTGTTTAGTTGTAACACAACCAGACTTAATTGCTTCTTTATTTAAAGCTATAAAATCTTTGACTAATTTGTAACGTTCTTCTCTAGTTTTATTATCTTTGGCTTGATTTATCCAATGTTGTAAAGCCTCTGGTACTCCACCATCTATTTTTTCGTATTTAACACCATAAGTGAAATCAGTTGGCGGCAATTGATGACCTCGAGTTCTACTTTTACCTAATTGTGGCTTTAGAAAAAATATTAATACAATATATGAATGAATTTATGAATTATGAATTTTTATTTAATAAAAATTACAAGATGATGCAATTCGTTTTGTAGCATGGTTTCTCTTTGTACACCGATCATTCCAGTTTTAGTAGGCATAAATCTTTTATCTGTTCTTAAAGGCGCACTCTTGGCTTGATCACTCATGTTGATAAAATATATAATTATATTAACTAATGTTAGATTTTAAAAAACTCAAAATTAAATAAAAATAATCGTTTCTTTTGTAATATTAATAAAATATAAATAAATTTCATTTTTTATTTGATAACCATAGCAACTGAGTTTGTTATATTTTTAATCATTTTTCTATTATCCAGCCTCCGTGGATAAAATATAAAATAAAATATTAAATTTCAATTTAAAAACAACTAGAAACTAATAAAATATATTTTAATTAGTCTGGTTTTATATTATTTAAGCTAAATTTTTGTATAACATTCAATTTTCAGCATGATCTATATTTTATCTTTAAAATTTTTTCTTTTTTTTTTTTTTTTAACTAATTGATCTATAAATCATTTATTGAAAAATAAATTATCTGAATAGTTTTTTAATTAAAAAAGAATTTTAATTGATCAAATAAGAGCAATAAATAATTTTAGTTTAAAATCATATACATATAAATACAATATGTAGACCTAACTTTAAAAAAAAAAAAAAATTATATAATGGTCTAAGATTGAAATATTTTTTTTTCAAATAATATTTATTATTTGTTGTAATCTATTGATTTATTTTCTAAAAAATAAATATAACTAAAAAAATTTTATCTGAATTTTTATTTTTTTTAAAACTATTTCTAGAAGGAAATTAGATTTAAGAAACAGAATGGAATTTTAAAAGAATAAAAAAATAATAATTTTAAGAAACTATGAATAAAAAAGATATAAAATAGATAAGATTCAATTAATCTTATTATTATTATTATTGATGGAATATTTATTAGCTTTTTTATGAATTATTATATAATTCAATCAAAATAAATGATTTTTTTTTTATTTTTATTCAATAATTTTTATTGCAGCTTCTTATTTTTTTTTTTTTTTAAACAAATTTTTTATTTTTTAATACTTCAATTCTTAATAAAACAACTGTTAAAGATTATTAGATTATATTTTATTTTAAACAACTTTAGAAACAACAAGAGCAACAAAAAAAAAATATGTTTTATTTCATTTCTTGTTCTTTAGATTTAAAAACTTCTTTGTTATAACTGAATTTAATAAGTCTTAATTAATAATAAGAGACTTTGGATTTAGATTAAATAAGAATTTTTTTTTTTTTTTTAAGGATAAAATTCAATTATTTATTTATTTATTTATCTTATTTTCCCAATATATCTAAATTAATCTCAGAACTAAAAATATCAAGTTTTTTCTTTTTTTAAAAAAGAAAAAATTGTTTATTTAAATAAAATATATATGATTAATTATAAAATTAGACTTGCTGATTTTTTAGAATTTTTAAAATTAAAAAAAAATTTATCTATTTTTTATTTGTAAGATAAGCTTATGGTTATTTTAGAAGCATAAACAATTTTTTATTACTTCTAACATTAAAAACTAATAAACAAGATCAAATTGAATTTTCTTTTTATTCTATTTTGATTATTATTTTTCATTCATTTTCAGAAATATGAGTGTTCGTAATATAGACTCAGATTTGGCGGCCAATAAGCTAAATGAATTATTTAATTTACACCGCTATGATGACTGTGTCTTGTTCATAAACAGACTTAACCATATTGTTTTAAAAAAAATACTACCTCAACTTCCCATCTCGATGTATTTGTCTCGTTTACCATACACCATTGAGCTATTCGAGGCTATTTATGCAAAAATATTTATCATAGATCCAGAAAACTTTCCTATTCGTGTTTTACAACCCGAGCGCTTAATAGACAAAATGGTTTGCTATTTTAGTTTGCTAAGCGATCAATCTGAAATGGAGCCTATTGATGGCGCTAAAATGTTAGACTCATTCGAAAACGTTATTAGAATTATATCATACATTCAACCGAATTTATACTCTAGGCTTTTATATTTCAAATGTGCTATAGACCGAGCCTGCTTAAAATTTGAACAAGATTTAAAATTGTTTAACAAGCAAATTTTATCAAATATCGATTTGAATAATAACAATAACAATAATAATAATAATAATAATAATAATAACAATAACAACAACAACGTTAATGATAATAAGAATAATATTATTAATAATAATGTTTCAAGTCAAACAAATACTCTGAATAGACTAACAATTAATTCTTATAAAAAAAACTTATCCAGTATTCAGTCTGGGTATACAAGTGCTTTGATTATATCAAGAGCATCTAATATGCAAACTTGTGAAAAAATAAGAGTTGAATTAGTTCAAACAATAAACAATTGTCATAAAGCTTTATTAAGATTAAACGAATATATTTCAAGTTTAAAATCTCAAAAAAATTATAAACAAGTTCAATTGTATCTAAATGAAAGTACTTCTAAATCACCATGTAAAAAAATGAGCCGTAATGCAAGTACAGAAAGATCGAATAAAATAAATTCAAGTAATACAACAGCAGATTTAAGCTCAAAAAATAACAACGATAATACTGAAAAGTTACCAAAGAAAAGATCAGAATCAGTGTTTAATATAAGAATAAAGCATAAAGAAGACAATGATGATCGTTCTAAAGTAAGCCTGAATCAAGTCTCAATTTGCCAAGATTTTATCCAAAATAGACTTTATCTAAATAAAGCAATGATGAACTCAATCGAAACTTATTTGGAACCTATAAAACTTCAACAAATGTTGGGTAATTTATACGAAAAAATCGATTTAGATAAAGAAATTTTGTTGGTATTTACACACTTAAAAAGAGAAGAAAATTATCTAAACTCTTTAGAGCCATTACAACCCTTGTTCAAACGTTATGCTCTTGGCTTCGAAAGATGCATTCAGATATGGCGCAAAAAATGCTCTGCCGATTCTTTATTGATGATCAACGATAGTCTAAATGAGTTAAATTTAGAATTAGGACAAGATGAGGATTTTGACGAAAACTCTGAAGATCAAATTCAATTGATTAATAACAAAAGAAAAGTATTATCCTCTAGACGAAAACAAAAATATTTATCCACATTATCTGCTACTCAGGATGCTGCTTCAAAATATATTAATAATAATTTGAAATCACAAGATATTTTAAGCTCAAACATTTCAATTAATTGCTTTAATTTAAAAGATGATTATACTAATTATAGATCGGAGATAGATTTATATACTAAACCAAATGGTTATAGTACCTTGCCGGCAAAATTAAGAAATAATAATCATAAAACAAATTATTTAAATCAAAATGAATTAAATGAAAACAATGCTAAGAAACTAATTGCTTTAACAAAAAATGTTGAAATACAAACAAGTCAAGAATTAAAAAAAGATTTAATTGAAGAAAATATAAATAAAAATAATTTAGATGAAATAGAAAAATTAAAACAAGAGTTAGAAAATGCTAATAATACTATTTTTAAATTAAGAAAAAATGAGAATAAACTAAGAGAAAAGTTTGATTTTTAGTTTTTTGTTTATATATTTTTGTTTTCTAATTATTAGTTTGTTAATTAAAAAGATTGAAAGAAAAAGAAGAAGAGTTGAATGAAAAATTAAGTAATTCTTCAATAATAACTATAACTGCTTCAACAAATACAGATAATCAATTAATAAATCAAAATGATTATCAGCAACAACAACAACAACAACAACAACAGCAACAACAATATACATCTGATTTAATCTATTTATATAACAATTTGAATAATAAATATAGAATTGAAGCATATGAGTCTTTAGAATCAGTTAAAGATATTCAAACAATGACTGAGTTTAAAGTTAAACTACTCTTCTCAGTTGTAGTTGTATGTTAAATTTTTATTAAAAGAATTTTAAACAATTTTCTAATCATAAATAAAAATCTAATATTTTTAAGTTAATAAAAATGAGTTATTCTTTAACTTAACATAACTATATAAGATATTTTATATAATTTATATTTTAAGAAATTTGCTTCAATTATCAATAAAAAATAAATTTATTATAATAACAACTGAAATTTTGATTATTTTAACATTTTTAAGCTATCATATCGTTATGTAAAAGTATATATAAGAGATTTGAAACGCAAGATAAAAACATTGTTACAAATAAATGACCGAATGGCAAGTAGAGAAAGATCATGTAGTCAAAAAAGTCAATCAATGACACCAACTATAATAGTAGACAAAGTCGATGATAAAAAATTGGAATCAGATAGCAGAAATCTAAATAATTTAAAAGAAAATGATATCATTAATCAGGTATTTTTTTCGAATAATGATAGTCAAAGAGGAAGAAGTGGACACAAGCATTTCAAATATATTGGCGGTCACAGTTCTTTAAGTGATACTGAAGCTTCTGGCATAATAATTGATCAAGCCATAAACAAATACCTACAGATAGTTACTTTTACAAATTCATTTGATTTAAAGCGAATAATAGAGGTTTTTAACATTTTTAATCAAAAAAAAAAAATAAGTATGATATTTTCTTTTTCATTCAAGGATGTCAAAGAACAACTTTGGAGCACTTTAAAAGAATATCCTTTAAAAGATTGTCAAGAGTTAAATAGTTATATAAATGAATCAGTAAAAACATGCTGGTCTTTAATCAATCATGATCCAATTTTAAAGCTAGATTATTCGTGTACAAAATTTGATCCTAATTTGCATGAAAGATACGAATCATCGAATACACAAAATGATCAAATTTTATTCTATATATGGCCATCATTGTTTGATTCATCAAATAATACATGTTTGACCAAAGGGATTGTAGCAACATAAAATAAAATAACAAATTGATTTTTAAATACATTTATTAAATCTAATAAAGCTTAAATTTTTTTTAAATTTGAAAAAAATCTAAATAAAATTAATTAAAACATGAATTATCGTTTCTTAATGAATCTAGATTATTCAGTTTATAAGAAACTTGTTTTAAATTATCAAATTTGGCAAAAACATCTTCAAATTTATGAATAAATCTACTTCTTGAAAATACATAGGCATATCTAAAACATTCTTTATACCAAAAATGCTCAATTTCATATTGTATATATTTAATTAGGATTGTTTTATAGTCGGTGTATAAAATAACACCGGTTCCCGGTAGCTTTTTTAAAGATGGTTTCTCAAAAAAGTCATAAACTTTAAAATACAAGTCTTCGGGCACAAAATAGCCTTGGTTATTTGCCAGTGTTAGTTGAGTATAAGTTCTATTAAAAGGGATATCTAATTCACTTTTAAAACAATTAGACCAAATATTAATTAATTAATTTATTTTTATATTTATTATATTACTTAAGCCATTTTTCGGTTATTCTTAAATTAACAGTGTCGCTTAATTCGTAATTTTGGATTATGCAGCTTTTATTTTTAACATTACTACTTTCACCAGCAATCATATACCAATTTCCAAGTATTTTTAGAATATCGAAATTTTGAATCGGATAAACAGGATTACACGGACTGTTCTCACAATTTATTATTTTCAATAGAAATGAAATTATAAAAAGAGCAAAAAAATTAATTATTTTAATCATTTTTTATAATTTTTTAAGTTTAAAATTTTTATTTTTTCATCAATTGTTTTTATAGTATTTAAAAGAAAATAAATATTTAATTTTTAAATATTTAATAAGAGAAAAATTGTTATTGTTTTTTATCTTTAATTCAAAAAATTTAAAAATGTCAAAATTTTTTGAGAAATTTAAAAAATTGCTTTTATATTTTAAAAATATATAAGAAAAAATTTTTAAATATTTGAAAATATTAATTTTTTAAATACCTTGTATTCAAATATTTGATTTTTAAAATTGAGTTTCAAACATTTAACACATTAACTTGGGCTTATAAAAATTAAATCTCTTCAAGTTTTGAAAATTTCTCAAAAATGAAAAAGCAGAAATTTTTTCATATTAATGAGATAAATAAATAAAACTCTTCAATAATTTCATAAACAAGCTTTCTTTCTAATAAAAATTTATTTCAATTTATTTAATATTTTTGACAAATTTTCAATACAAAAATATTTTGTACAATTATCATAAATTTAACTATGTGAAGTTCATTTCAATTTAGATTAATTTAAATAACTTTTTTTCTAGATGAGATAGAATCGTTCTGCAAAAAGTAACATCTTGTAACAGCTTTGCTACTCCTATAACACCTGTCTGTTAAAACTCTGTATTCTCTTTGCAGAGGAGATTATAATCCTTTATAATTATCTGCAAAATGCATAAAATTGCAGAGTTTTTGCAGACAGGTATTATAGGTGTAGCAAAGTTGTTATAAGAAAAAAAGTTATTCAAATTAATCTGAATTGAAATGAACTTCACATAGCCCAGAAATACTTTTGCTTTTTTTTTGTTTTTAAATAAAATTTTTTATTAGATTTGAAAAAAAAATTTGACGAGGAGAAAATTTACATTTGAAATTTAAAGCTTTTATTTAAAATTATCAAATTTTGATCTATTTTTGATCTTTAAAAGAATATATATTTATTTTCAAAATGGATTTGAATTATCTAAGTAAATATTGAAACATTAAAAAGGCAATAGGCAATGTGTGTATGTGGGTGTGTTTATTTATTAGTTAATAAAAGTTTTTAATATAATTGAAATTATTATTATTGATCAGTTGGATTTATGGAAGCTTTTAGGTTACCATATGAATTTGAATTTAATAAATAAACAATAAACTAGCTGGTTAATAGTTAATTCTATTAGAATAAATTTATGCTGATATATTAATAAATTAAAAAAGTATGATATAGTTTTAATTAGAAATTATTTTAAATTAATTTATTTTATATAATTCAAAAATTAAATTTGTTTTTTTCAAATTAAAATTTAATTATGTTAAAAATTTAAATCATACGATTTGTTGATAGATTTTTACAGCAGTTAAATTAATTATTAAAGATAAAAATAAGGCCTAAGATAAAATTTTTTGAATGTTTAAAAGCAATAAAAATATTTAACATGTAACATACTCTGTGAAACTTAATAATAGTTTTAAATTAGTTCTTAAAAAGACCTAATTTAATCAAAGCAATGGTTAAAGTTAAAAGTTAATAATTCAAATAATAAAACTCTACAATCTGTTCATATACTTGATCCAAGAATTTTATAAAAATTTATTAAAAAGTAAATGATTATTTTAATAACCAATTTTTTTATATAAAAAAAGAGGTATTTCCTTGAAAATATTAAATAGTTTTTCAACCAAAAATTTTTAGTTAAAAGTTTAAAGCTAATTCTTTATTAAAATTCAATTTACTTTAGGTTTTAACTCGTTTCAAATAGTTGTTATAGAGATTTAAGAATAATTTCATTTTTTTTTTTATTGTAGTTAAATAAATAAAAAAAAAAAAGAAAAAAAAAACTGAAATAAACAAGAATTTTGTAATAACTTAAACAAATTTGTAGCTAAGTCAAGTTATGATTGCTTAATAGAAAAGAAATAATTTATAAAATTTCAAAAAAAATATTCGCTATTATAATAAAATTTTTTGAATTATTTATTAAAAAATATGAAAACATTTTTTTCTATTATGTTACAAATGCTTGTTTGATTTGAATTATTATAATTTTTTTTCTTTTTCTTTTTTGAAATTTTGCTAAAAAAAAAAATAAAAAAGGAATCATAAACTTTAAAAACAAAAAATGACACAGATTTAAATAGAAACTTTTATTTCAAACTTTTAAAATTTATTAAAGATTTAAAAAAATGTTTTTTAAAACCTTTTTATTGTTAATAACATTAACCGATTTAGTTAAATCAGATTTAGTTATTTTAAATTTCAAAAAAAAGCAATCAGATTCATCAATAAGCGAGCTCAGTTTATGTGCTCTAAAAAAGCCCTATAAATTAAACAACGATGTAAATGATATTGAATTAAATTTGATAAATCTTCAGAATACAGATGGTTGTAAAAAAATCAAACCTATCGAACCTTCGACAAATAACAGTGCTTTTTATTTACGTATACCAAAGCCTAACTGTCCATTTTCTACAATAATTAAAAATTTACAAGAAAATGATCCTCGGTTACTAGTTATTGGCACTGATGGACCTATTGTATTAATTTTTTAAATTATTATTTTTTTTTATTTATTTTTAAATAATCTAATCTTTATTTAAGAGTATTAACAGCTCTGTGGTAAATCTAACAGCTCCATATACATTTATGCCTGATGAATTTGCTTCAAAGCTTTCATCGTTTTTGTCTGGTGGATCAAATAGCTTTACAGTTACTATGAAAGATGATTTAAACAGATTTGATTTATCTTTGATCGTGATATGGTTAATTGCTATTATAACAATAATAGTTGGAGCACTTTGGACTAAACTTGAATTTAATACAACTCTTAAAAAGCCATTGAAATTAAATCGAATGAGTAATTCAAATGAGAATTTAGTAGATGGAAAAATAAATAACAATAATATTAATATAAATAATAATAATAATAATAATAATATTAATTTAATTGAAAATAACAATCAGATTATTAATTTAGAAGAAAGCAAAAAGGATCAAGATAACAAAAATTTGTTGACTATTAGTGTTGGCTATGTTTCGATATTTGTTTTATTGATGTTTGTAGTTGGTATGCTGTTGATGCTTTACTTTTTCTATAATATTATGAGTAAGAAAATTATTTTATAAAATTAAATTTTAACTTTTTAAATATTATTCTTTTTTATTTTAAAAAGTTTATTTTGTATATGTAATTTTTTGTTTGGGAGCTGCATCTGCTTTCTACAGAATCGGCTCTTTAGGCTTGGACAAAATTGATATATGTTCTTGGCAGTAATTTAATTATCTTGCTTATTTTTTTTTTTTATTTTCTTTTCCTTATAATATATTATAAACAAAGATTGCCAAAAAACAATTTACCTTATTTGAAAAACCATGATATAAAGCTAACTAAAATATTATTAGCTTTGTTTTCAATTGGATTTTGTATTATATGGTTCGTGTTTAGACATGAAGAGTAAAAAGAACAAAAAAAATTCATAAAAAATTTTCCTAAACAGAAATTTTTAATTAAAAGATGGTCGTGGGTTTTACAAAACACAATGGCTCTTGCTTTGGCAACGAATGCTTTATCTTATTACAGATTAAGCACTTATAAAACAGTTACTATAATACTTGTTCTGTTCTTTTTATATGACATTTTTATGGTGTTTATAACACCTCAATTCACAAAGGTAATATATTTTTAATCTAAAAAAAGACAATTTATAAAAATAAAAAAAAAAACAGGGAGCTAGTATTATGGAAGCTGTTGCTTTTGGTGGTCGAGATGCTACTGAATCAAATGGACCACAAGATTGGTCTAATTTACAATTTGGTAATCGTAAAGACACATCTAATCGAGTAAATAGAAAATCTCTAACAAAAAGTCTAATAAAAACTTGTTTTTATTTATGTCTTTTTATTAGCTTCCTGTTGTAATAGTTATACCTCATTTAAGTCCATTGAGAAGATTGTGCTCATATTATTATGACTTTTCCTTTAGTTTACTCGGCCTAGGAGATATTTTAGTACCCGGCTTAAGTGTAAATTACGCAATAATCTTTGATAAAGCCAATTCAAATAAATATTATGTTTATTTTATAGTTAATGTAATAGGTAATTAATAAAATTTGAATAATTTTATTAAAAAAAATTAAAAACATTGTTGAATGTTTGAAGGATATGTTATAGGCTTATTTTTGGCTTTTATTGGTCTTTTATTCATGAACACAGCACAACCAGCTTTGTTATATTTGTGTCCAATTTTATTAATATTCTCGTATGTAACTGCTTTACTAAGAAAAGAATTGAAATTATTTTTATCAGGAGAACCGGTAAAATCTCTAGTTTCTAATTAAACAAAATTTAAATTTATTTTTTAAAAAATATTTTTGTTTAAAGATACAAAATATGATTAATATGACCAAGATTGAAAATATTGTTCAAAACACTAATAATTCAAACATTCAAAATACGCAACAAATTCAACAAAACGAAAATTCAAATGAGTTAGAAAATCCTTGATTCTTAATTTTTAAATGAGCTTTAAAATTTTTTTATTTTATTAATTGTTAAATATATAATATATAATATAAATATTTTTAATTGTAAAATTATAAAAAGTTAAAATTGAAATTATTTTGTTAAAGAGAAAATCATTTTTGTTTAGTATTTATTTTTTGATAAATCTTAAAATATTGCTCTTTAACTTGAATAAAATTTTAAATTTGAAATTTTTTTTTATTGTTTTAATTTAATGTTGATTTGATTAATAAAACTAATTTGATATTAAAAATTAAAAAATAAATAATTAAAGTTTTTAATAAATTTAAGAAGCTTAATTTAATTATTTAATAATTAAACTTTAAATTATTGGCAAAGTTAATTAAATTTAAGTCATTTTATAAAATCGGCCAAATTTCAATAAATAAAAATTTATTAAAAATAAAGAGCTTTAAGTATGCCAATTTCAAAGGAAATTAAAATAACAAATTGAAAATATATTTTCATGTTTTCCGTTTGTGTTTATGATTACATTTACAACTAATTCTACTTTTATCTTTAAGCCATTTTAATGCTTTTAATTTTTTGAATTTTTTGAATTATTAATAAAAACAAATTTAGTTAAAACTAGGTTTTAATCAATAGTTTTAAAATTTGGAATTTACAACATTTGAAATGATTATCGATTGTAGAAAAAATAATCTAATTTTTAAACTTGCATATATCCTATATAATTTCCATTTACATGGTTCTATTTTTGTAAATTGAAATCTAAATATAATCTAAAACATTTGTCTAAAACAAAAGAAAAACTAAAAATAGTTTGAAAATATTTTAATTATTTAAAAGATGTTTAAATTAGTTGCTAAATTATTTTTTATTTATATCTTAGCTTTCATTTTAATATGGTTTACTCTCATAATATTTGCTGCAAGTCTATAAATTTTTCTAATTCTAATTAATTTTTTATTTTCTTTAAAATAAAAAATATATATAAAGAATATGAGCTTAAACATAAAAGCAGTTAATAGAGCAATCAAATTGACTGATAAATACACAAATTGGTTATTAGTTAGATCAGATATTGGTTTAAAAGTTTTGTCAATTTTAAAATTGATTGAGAAAAAACTTGATTTGTTTAACTTTGAAAATGTAATATCAATTGATAAATTCAAATCACTGGCATTATCAATGTTTGGAATCAATAATCACGTTTCAACTTTAATATATAAAATTTTTAGCTTTTTAATTTAGTTATTATTTAAATAAATAAAAATTTATTTATTATTGTTTAAATTTTATTTTATTTTTAAAAAAAAAGTAACTAATTATTATAACATAAATCTATCTATTTAATTAAATAAAAAAATTATAAAATAGGAATTTATTAAATTTATTTATTTTTAATTAGCTAATGGCCCAAAAAATAATCTTGAAGGGTCGTTTCTATCTTGGCTAACAAAAAAGTTTCTACCAAATTCAGCAAATTCTTGTTTGCTCAATGTACCATCTGAATTAGTGTCCATAGCGTTGAAAACTTGATCAGCTGTTGTTTGATCATTAATATTTAAACTTTTGAAATAATTACCAAATTCGGTTTTTGATACTGAATCATTTTTGTCGCTATCAATAGCATCAAATATTAATGGTAGAGTTTGACGTAAAGTAGCACGTTTGTTTTCGTCACTAATTATTTTTCTAATATGGTCAGCTAACTCGTTGCAACTAATTGAGCCATCTCCATTTAAATCAGCTGGAGCAAAGTAATCGTCCCACAATTGTTTGATATTGTTTCGTAAATTGGTCTCTGAGTCTCCATTTAAATTGCCAAAAGACACTAATCTATTGGCCCATTGATTAAAATCGGTTTCTTCAATAGTATCATTTCCATCAACATCAAATCTTGAAAACAAAGTATTTACTTTTTGTAAAAAGAATTCTTGATCAAAAGACATTTTGTTTTCTTTGTAAATTAAAATTGAAATTTATCTAAAAAAAAATAACTTAAATTTATATTTGAAACTTGCGTCAAATTAAAAAAAGATAAATTTAAAAGATAAACTAAAACAAATAATAAATTGACGCCAAACTTCTTAGTATCTTTAATTTATATGAAAAAAAAAATTAATATATTAAAATAATAAAAAATTAAATTTTTCTTTTAAACTTTAATCAACAAAAAAGTTACATAAATAAATACCAAGTTTTGAAATTAAAATATATACTCAATAGGTAACTATCAGGTAATTTTTCAAAAAAAATATTATTAAGATTAGCTTAGGTTGTTAAATTTTAAATTTTAAATAAAATCTTAATTTAATCTTTTTTTGTTACGTGATTTAACTTTATCAAGTATTAAAAAAAATAGCTGAAATTAAATTAAATAAATATATATATATTGTAAAGAAATTTTTTTGAATTAAAATTTCGTGTTTTTTAATTTAGATTTTTTTGTTTTCTATGTTCTAAAACAAATTGCAACTAAAATCATCATGAGAAACATGATTTCATAATTGGACTTATTGCTTTAATAACTTTTTTTTTTTTTTTTCAAATAACAAAAATATATTAAACCTAATTGATTTTTCAATACCCGATTTATTAAAAAATAATAAAAAAAACGTATTTATCAACGGAATTTAAGCTAAATAACTTTATTAGAAAAACGTTTTTTATGAAACAAATTCTTTGACAATTTTTGCTCAAAAAATTAATATTAAAACCCAATTTTTTTTTTTTTTTTCTATTTTTTAATAAACTACTAATATATTTACTCAATTACAATTTCTCTTCTAAACCAATATTTACAATTTATTTTGTTCTTCTTCTATAGTTTCTTTTTGAGAGTTGCAATTTTATAATAGAAATCGATATACTGTATATATAGTTTTTTTTTTTTTATATAGCTTGATTAATTAAATGTTAAATTGATCTTGAACAAATTCGAAATATTGAAACTTTTATAATTTTTATTTTTTTTTGTTATAGTTTAACCTGTAGTATTTAAGATATAATTTTATACAATTTTTTTTTCGTATGACAAGCTTATATATTAGAAATTTAAGGATGTTTTGTTTTTGAAATAAATTCAATATTGTCAAATTTGTTTTTTTTTGTTCTTTTTCTAGTTATGCAAATTAAAGAATTTTATTTTATTTTTATTTTCTTAATTCATTGAAATTGAAAATTATTGCTGCTTAAATGATCAATTAAATGATGAAAAAGCATATTAATTTTTTTTTTCTATTTTAAAATTCAGGAAAAGCTCTTTTTAAAGGTTGATTTATTTTCTTATTATTTTTTTTTTTTTAATATTTATAAATTAATATTTGAAATGTTGAAATAAAATTTAAAAAAGAAATAAAAACAAAAATAAAATTTTATAATCAAGGAAGTTAATAAAATATATATATATTTTTTTTTATATAAATATGAAATTAATATAATTGTTAAATTTATTAAGTATTTAATAATCACTTTTTATTAATTAATTAAACAATACCTTTTTATTATTAATTATTTAATAAATATGATTTTAATTATTATTTTTATATAATGATTAAAACCGCTTACAAGTGGCTGAAAAATAATTACTTTTTTAAGCAATTATAAATAAAATAAAATAAAATAAAATTATTTTAAAATTTCCTAGGAGAAAATAGTTGAATTGTAAAAAATTAAAATTTTATTATTTTTAGAATTTTAAAACACTGGTTGATTTATGAATGAGGCTTTTTACATTAAAATACATATTCTACATATTTCTTAAATTTCAAGTTGAAAATTTTTGAATAAATTATTTGAATATTTTGAAGAAACTTAAAAAGAAATATTTAAAATATTATAGATTTATTAATTTAATTACTTATAACTACGAAAAGCTTTATAATTTTGTAGAATATTTTATTTTATAAATAGAACAACAATTAGCTCAAAATACTAAGCTTTATAAAAAGAGTCATTTAAAATTAATTATTTTAAATGTAGCTTCTCGTGGTATTAAATAAAATCAAAAATGAATAACTTTAATGTTTGCCAAATTAATTTGCTGTTAACTTGATTAATAATATATATCAAAATAAAATTTTTTTTTGAATTTTTAAACACAAATTATATTCAAAAAAAAACTAAAATAAATGTATTATAATTAAATTAATTAGGACTTGAATGATCTGAAATCTTAAAATTTTTATAAATAATAAAACCATTAGTCTCTTTAATTTTTTCTTAAATATTATTTAGCATAATCTTCTAAATACAATATAGTAGTAGTAGTAGTAGTAGTAGTAGTAGTAGTAGTAGTAGTAGTAGTAGTAGTAGTAGTAAAGATATCTGCATGACAAAGCCAAATAAACCGTTTTAGAAATATATTAAATAGAAATAGTTACTAAAAATTTTAAAAATCTAAATAAGTAATAAAGAGTCGATTTTTGACGAGAACAACTAGACAAAAATAAAAGAAAATAATAAAATCTATTTTTATCTTATTAACACATTGACAGTTATCTAATAATATTCGATTAGACCTAAATAATATTCTAGGTTAAATTTCGTTTGAATTTTTAATTAATTTTTACTTAAATACAGTTGATATGATAAAACATTTATACAGAATTTAATCGTGATATTAAATTTTAAAAATTAAGTACTTATGACTGTTTATAATGTTTATTAATTTGAAATAATTTTGATAAAGAGATTTTTAGTTTGATTATTGAAAAATAATTCAAATTTTCTAATAGAAAATATCTTTTTATTTAGTTTATTTCAATTAAGTTTAAAACTAAGTTAATTAATAATTACTAATATGTTTTAAATCAGCATTGTACTCCAACTAAAATGAATTTTATTTGATCATATTACCTAGTTTTTTTACTTTTATTTACACTACTACTAGTCTACTACCAAGTAAAAAATATTTAATAAAATTTAAAAACTTTTAACATCAAAAAATAAAATAATTTTTAACACAAAAAAAAAATTTATTCGTTAAAAGTACTAAGTTCCTTGTAAATAAACTGATTATATTTTTATTTTATTTTATTATCATTTTTAAAAGCTTTTTTTGCTTTCGATAATTTATTTCAAACATGTCTTTTTTGTCAAATTAATTTCACTAGAGAAATTTTTTTAATCTTAATTTGAATTTTTACTATCTAATCTAAATATTTAGCTAAAGTTTTTGCTTTTTGTTTTTTTTTTTTTAATGTCATTATTAATCTAGAAGTGGTGTAGAAAAATAAAATTTTTCAATAATAAAAAAAAATAATCAATTTTTGATTATATAAGCTCAAGATTTTGGAAAAATTCAAATATTGATTATAATTTTTTATTTATTTATATTATATATTATATACTGTATAGTATAATTCAATAAAATGATAATTAATTTTTTTTTTTTTTAAATTTTTTTTATTATTATTTAATTTTTTTAAAATTAAACTTATTTTATTGATTAATAATCTAATAATATTAATAGTATTTTTATTAATAATAAATAAAATGGATTTTAATTATCGATTGCATTTTTAAAATTCTTTTTTCTTTTTTTTTTTTTTATTTATTTTAGATTAGTACCAATATAAATACTAGATATATAAGCATTTAATAAATTACATGCTTGTTTTATTTCTAATAATAAACAAGCATCGTTAATCCAGTCTCTAGATAATCGTTTAGGTTCTCCTTTCAATTGTTGCATTAGTCTAAGAGCATATTCTAAATTACCATTTTCTAGATAATATTCTGCATAATCTAGTATATTAAACGTGTTGAATGATATTTCATCTAATACTAAATTCTCGTCTAATTTTGTTCTATCGATTTTGGGATGTATTATTATAAATGATTGCAAATAAGATATAAAATATTTAAACAAAGAACCACCACGGTCGTCTATAAGAGCTACTTGGTTGCATGCTTTTTTTAATTTGCTAAATCGATCTTTTAGATCTGGCTCTGTCCAGATACCATTTGTCAAAGCACGCTCAGAAACACTTTTTATTATTTTTTGAATAAATTCATTATTTGGCGCTGATTCGTTTATTTTGTGTATGTTCGATTTGATTGAGACTAATTCACTAGAATTATTATTCAAATCTTCTGATTTTGTTTGTAAAATTTCGCTTAAATTTTGCACTGCTAACCATAATTGTTTGGCATTGTTTGCTTGTAATTCTAAATTAGCCCTAGCTTTTTTTAGAAAAAAAGTTTTATAAAATATAATAAAATAAATTATGACAGCATTTATATCTAAAATAAATAAATTACCATTTAATGATTGTTGAATTCCGTTTAATCTACCTAGACCTTCGGATACCATTGAATAAAAAGAGCTTCGAATTTTTTCATTTTCGATTAAAAGTTTTCTAAACAAATGAAAAATTAATTTGAATCAAAATTTATTTGAATTTTACATTTTTTTTTTTTTACTTTTCATAAAGAGAATTTAATTCTTCTTGTTGTATTCTTAACATTTGAGCTAAATGATTATTGTGAGCTGCTGCTTGACGAGATAACTCTTTTTTGAGTTCTTCTTGTGCTCTCAATCTTTCGTCTTCCAGCTTTAATTTTTTGTTTATTTTAAATTTTAATTTCTTTTTATTTTTACAAATATTACAGCTTTTTCTAAATCTATTTCAAATTCTTTTTTATGTAAATTGTACAATTCGGTATCATGTTCCTTTATAAATTTTAAATTTTGATTTCTTTGTTCTTCTAAAGCAGCTTCAATTTGTTTATTTTGATTTAACTTATTTAAATTTAAAAAAAAATATTTTTCTTTATTAAAAAACATTTATTAAATTGTAATACTTGAATTTTTTCGATTTGTTTTTGCAATTGTAGAACACGCTTATGAGCATGAATTAATAAACTGTTTATTTCCTCATTACTTAATTGATCACCAGCTTTTGAAGATAAAAAAATAATTATTAATTTTATTTTAAAAAAATAAATATTTCAAATTGAAAAATTTCTACTAGCTGATCTTTGTATTCCTTCGGGTTGTAGAGCTTGTATCTCTTTTAAAAATTGATTTCGAGCAACTTTTTGCTCTTGAGTATAATTTTTTAGCACATTTGCATGTGCTATCGCTTCTGATAACTTATTTTGCTCTACTTGTAGTCTACGAAATTGATTTACCAAATCAATTTGTGATTGTTTTAAATTTTTAACTTTTCGATTCAAATCGTTTTGTTTTACTTGTTTCAAATAATTGTCCAATTCTTCTAAATGATTTCTAGAATAAATTTAACAAAAGTAATAATTTTATTTTTGTGATTAAAATTTATTTACTTTGCTATTAGAAATTTCTCATTTGATTCATTTACATCATTTGTTTGTAAATCAAACAAATCGGTTACTTGTCGCCACTCGAGCTCTTTTGATAAACCATCATTTTTACTATCATCCAAAGCGTTTCTCAAAGCTTGTCTATATTTATTTAAACTCTCTATAGCAACATAAGAGCTGTTTAAAGCGTCTGATACTTTTAATTTAATTAAATCATCTAATTGATTCAATTTTGTTTCTATTGCATTAATAGATGCTTCTTCTTTTAAATCAAGTTCTTTTAGAGTTTTTTTCCAATCTTGTTTATCAACAGCAACAGCAACTGGCTCTGTTTTAGTTTCTATCTTAGGTTTTTCTTGTTGTTTATTATCATTTTTAACAACTGGGCTTGGAGCAGAAGGAAGCCTAGTTTCAGTTGAAGGTGCTGAATTTTTGCTTTCAAATCGGTCAAATTTGTTTTTATTTGTATTCAAAAACTGATCAATGTAATCAAACAGATGTTGAGATTGTGGCACATATGATTCAATTTGACGTCTTGAATCAGGGTTTAATGTAGCATAACCTATTCCTATTGTAAAACCAGTCAAAGCAAGAGCTACTAATTTAAGACCTTTTCTTGTTGATTTTGTTTTAGGCGATGAAGCAGAGTCAGTGGATGATTGAAAGTTAGATGAAGTGCTTGATATTGGTCTTATTTTTAATAAAGACCAATTACTTTTCTTTTATTTTATTCTAATTAGAAAAAAGATTGATTGAATTTTTTTTTTTTTTTAATTAAAAATACTTTGGTTTGGTAAAATAAGAGTTTAGCAGTACTTGTTTTATTTGCTGGGCTTGTTATAATAAATTGATACATTATTAGTTTTATTTCTAAAGAAATATTGATCGAAAACTTTTTCAAAATTATATGTTAAGATAGAAAATTTATAATAATATGATAACGCTTTCAAATTTTATTTGAAATTTCTTTATTTTACAACAAGCAAAACTTATTTCTTAAAAAAAGTATATTTCAAAAAGCCAATTAAAAGCTTAAACACAATGGTTTTTTGAGTTTGTCTCAAATGATATTCTAAAGGCTTTATTCTTAATACAGTAATGGTATAATTTAATTCAAAAAGCATTTCAAGAATCGAATTTATAGGCTTTATTATTAATAATAGTAATATATATAGATAATTATAATGATTTGAATTAATCTAATTAAGATTCAATCTCACCATAATACCAAGCTAAGATAAACTTATTAAATTAGTTTCTAAATCTGTTCCATTTTGTTTTTTTAATAACTTGTTGATGGTCTATACGGTTTATGACTAAATCTTTGTTCACGATTTTTGTAAAATTGTAAAATTTGGCTTCTAAAGAATAGTCTAAAAATGTTTTAAGCACAGTTTTTATAGTATAAGGATGTTTTCTTAGTTTTTGAGCAAGTTTGGTAGTCTTTTTATGAATAGAAACAAAAAATTAGTCTTCCAACTTTGCTAATTGTTTTAAATTTAAAAATTTTAGAAACAGAATTGGATTTACTAAACCTATTAAACTATTATCAAATTAGAACAAAAAAATATTAAATCAAACCATTTGCTAAAATTAAATTTACATGTTAACCTGAAGAAGCACTTAAAACACATAGTTATTAAATAAATGAATATTTGATTTTATATATAATAATAATAATAATAATAAAAATAAAAGATTTCTAATTAAATAAAATATATAAAAATCAATAATTCTAGTCGCAGATAAAATCGAAATTAAAAAATCAAATTTGAATTAATTAAAAACAAAAATAAGGAAAATATATTTCTTTGACTATTTTATGAATTAGTTTATATTATTAATAACATTTTTAAAATATCAACAAAAAGATAAATTAATTAATTTAAATGAAAACAACAAAAACTAATTTTTAAGTGTTTTTTTTTTTTTTTTAATTTGTATTCTAAAAATCTGAGAAAAAAGCCCCAAAGACAACTTGTAAAATAACAAGTTTTATGTAAAATGGATAAGAATTATTAAGACAGTTTGTTTTATTCTAATCCAAACTCTTCAAATTATTTTTTTACAAATTATATCGAAAAAATAGTTTTTTTTTTTTTGAAATTTTTTTTTTTGTTAAACTATTATTTTAAATATTTATTTAAGAAAATTTAAATTTAATTTAAAAAAAAAATAAAAAACAACAACAACATATTTACTAGAAAATAGCCTAAAAATTTTAGACCCAATTTTAAGATTACAATTAAATTATTTCTATTTACTTATTTTATATTTTAAAATTTAATTGTATAATTGATTTTGGTCTATGAAATTTAAATTCATTTGTTGTGGTTTTTAAATTAGATAAATTTTAGATTTATTATTTTTGAAGTTTCCGAGATTTTTATAAAATAAATTTCTAATATTTCTATCATTCAATTATTTGATATATGTTATACAATAAAATATCTCATATTTAAAATTTTTCATTTTATTTTTATTTAGACAATTTTTTTATAATTTATTTAATTAAAGCAATATTTCATATAAGAAATAATCATAGTTAATATTAAAAATTATTAAAAATTTACCATAATTGATAGTGATTCATTCAACTTATTAAAAAGGAATAACATTCTAACATTTAGCCTGAATATCTTGTAAAAAAGTAATGTTTTAGAAAGAGATTGTTGATACTCTTTTATTATTTTAAATTGAAATAATTTTGTCACATTTGATTTTCATTTTTAAAATTTTGAAATAAAGTTATAAAAGTTATTTATTTTATTTTATTAGATTTACATATATTTTTTTTAAATAAATGTTTTTCATTATTCAATTTTATATGTATTTATTTATTTATTTATTTGAAAGCTTCATCTTCAATTTTAGAAAAAGCAGAAATAAAAATAAATTTAAGAAAGTAATAATTAAAGATATATAAAATTCTATAAAATTATTAATAAAATAAAAAACTTAAATTTTTAGTTTTTACAAGTTTTTAAAATTTAAAAAATTACTAGAAAATGTAATTTTTATATATTACTAAAGCACTGGTTCATTGTCATCCATCATCCATTAACTTGCTAAATTAAAAATATAAATTCAATGTTTTTTATTTAATGTACAATTGTAAGCTATTGAATCAATTTTAACTATGAAATAAGATTCAATTAATTAATACAGTCCTTGTCAAAAGTTTAGACGCAATCAGAATTTTTTTTCAATATATATATTCAACAAAATTTCTGATTGCGTCTAAACTTTTGACAAGGGCTGTATATATATATATATTTTTTATTAGAAATTTAAATACAAAATTTTATATATTTTTTTATTTTTTGAATTATTTTAAATTCAATATATTATTATTATTGTTGTAAAAGTATTATATCTTTCATAATAAATTGAAATAAAGAGAAAATATTTTTAATCTTGTAATGAAGCGAGATAGAGATTTTGCATTTTATTCTAAGCTTATATGGTTCAAATTATAAAAAAAGAGACAAGTTAAAGTAAGAGTAACCTAAAGTAAAAATTTGAATTAAAAAAGTTTAGCATCTAGTAAATAGACTTATAAAATCTTCAAAAAAAAATCAAAAAAAAACAAATATAATATAGAAAACATAAAAATGCAATTCGAATTAAGGTTTAAACAAATAAAATAGAAAAAAAGTAAAATATGGGTTTTAAATTATTTCAACTATTCATTCATTTTGAGTAAATAAACATTAATTACCTAATATGATTTTAAAATATCTTTGGAGTAAAAATAAGATCTAAATTTTGTTAAAAAAGGTTGTTTCTTACTATTGATTTTTTTCTTCTATTTTATTAATTTTTTTTTTAAATATTTAGCTAACAAATAACAACAACAACAAGAACAACAACAACATCAGGATTTACGTCTAAAAGATCAAACAAACTAAAGCAATAATTTTTTTTTTCCAACAAACAATAGTTAATTTTATCAATCTTAGGAAATTTTCTAAATCAACTTTTCAATTTTTTTCCCGGTGACTAAAAATTGAAATTATTTATTATTAAAAATCAATAAAATAATATTCAAGGTATTACATAGCTTACTATTACATAACATAACAAAATTGCAAAAAAAATTTTTTAAATTAAATTATCTTTTTAATTTTCGGCGTTGAGATTAATTTATTTTGAGATTAATTTTTTATTTAATTTTTTCGTAACAATAAAAACTCTTTTGAGATCTAATAATTAAAAAATAATATTAGTTTTGGGCATTTTGAAATTATTTTATTTCAAAAAATTATTTTGATTCTGTTTGACATTTTTTTTTTTTTTTGTAAAACAAATGATTGACCTGAAATTTTTAAAGTTGCAACTTTAAATAAAAAAAAGAGGTGATTTAATTTGTAATTAAATCCAAATTTAAATTTAAATTTAAAAAAAAAGTATTAAATTTCATTTAAATTTATTTGTTTTCTAAAAAAGTCAAATGTATAATTTTAAAATAGTTAATAAAAAAAATAAAATAAAAAGAAAGAATGAATAAAACTCGTCCGTCTCCATGATTAAATCAATCGTCTGTCATTTTGATTTTCAAATTAAAGTGTCAAGCTTAAAATTAAATAATTTAATTTTTTTTTTTTTTTTTTACGTGAGTTTTAATTATTGATTTAAACAAATATATTCCCTGAGTAATTTTTTTCTTAGATATTTATGATATTTACAAATAAAAAAAATGGAATAAAAATACAAATTTCAAATAATTTGTTATATTTCTTCAAGTAGTTTAATTGAAATTTATTTTTAACATTTTATTTTTAATTCATTAAAATATCAATCAACCCAATTACAAAAGATCAATTACAATGAATGATTTGAAAAATTGACATTTTATAAAATATAAAAGCGCTTGTTGAAGCGTTAAAGATTTCAATTTTTTTTTTATTAATTCTTTTTCCTGGATAATAATAGTCTGATTTGAATAAATTTCAATTTTGTTTTTCATTTGTTTCCAAAGATACAAAGTTTTTTCTTTTCTTTTCTGTTTTCGAAGATTCGAATTTTATATATTTTTAATTATAACTTTGTAAATATTTAAATTTTCAGCACGTTAAGTAAACAGATTATTAAAAAATTAGTTTAAAAATTAAAATAAAATTCAAATCGTTCGGAAATAAATCTTATTTTATTAATTTTTTTTTTCTTTTTTTTTTTTAATATTTTGCAATAAAAATTCCAGACAAAGTCCATTTTTTTTATTATTAATTTATTCATTGATATGTAAATCAAAATGGATTTTGTTTTTTTCTTTTTCTTTTTGTTGTTGTTGTTGTTGTTGTGTTTCAAGTGAATTTGAATATTAATTAATACTGAAAATTAATAACAAGTTATCTAATTTAGATTTAATTTCCTGTCCGATTTTATAAGAAATTGTTTTTTTCTTATAATTTTAACTTGTCAGGCAATTCATCAAAAATTTCAAATTTCAAATTTCAAATTATATTTTCCGGTTTTTAGAAAAAAAAAAAGAATTCTTTTATTTTTAGCAAATAAAAAAAAGTTTGTTCTGAACATAAAACAAGATAATAGAAAAATAAAATAATATGAAAAAATTAATTCTAATTTTATTTTTTATTAAATTAATAACAAATTTTGAATCACAAAACTTTTCACGTAAGAAGAATTTTTTTCAATTATTTTTTATATGGTCAATTTTTTAATTAAAATAAAATTTAGCTTTGAGCAAATATTCGATTGGCTTACGGTACAATCGATATGGAAGAGCAGAATTTGATAATTCTTTTAAGAACTGTGGTAAAAGAAAAAGAAATGCTGAAATGAATCGTAAATGTTTTAGACAATGTCAAACAGATTCGGATTGCAAAGGGAGTAAACGGAAGTGTTTATGTGATGGTGAATGTGGTCTTTCGTGTGTCAGAATAAGTACAAATAAAATTAAAAAAATATATATATATTTAATAAAATAATTGAAAATTTTTAAAAACCTTAAAAGCTACTGCTTGCAGTAAAATTGGAGAATTTAAAGATGGCTATGTTAATTATTATCCAGATAATTTTTTTGGTGCGCAACTTGTTTATGAATGTAATCCGGGTTTTACTTTAATCGGAGATAAAATAAGGATATGTGAAGGTGATGGCTGGTGGTCTGGGTCTAGTCCTGTTTGCACCAAAGAAAGTAATTATATATATTTAAATCTTATTCATTAATAGATTAGCACTTGAGTTATGATATCTCAATAATTTTAATAATTTTAAAATACTTTAAGGAAATAAATTTAAAATTTAATTTGATTTTTTAAAAATTAATATTTCAAATCATTTAATTTTGCATTTTAAGACTTGAAACTTTTCAAATATTAATTTTACATGATAAGATTTTATTTCAATATTTAATCTAATTAGAAACTGAAAAAAAAAATTGAAATTTAATAGCTAATTTTCATTCTTCTATTTGAAGCATTTTGTGACCCACCTACTCAAATTTTAAATGCAATACCAAATATTCAAATAAACAATCAATCAAAATTCAAAATCGGAACTGAGGTTGAATATCAGTGTGATATTGGATACACATTTAATTTGGATGAAGATTCGAAAATTGTTTGCTTAGAAACAGGCAAATGGTCCGAAACTAAATTTAAATGTTCTAGTAGGTTTTAATTTTGTTACCGTAGAAGTAAAAAACTATTGTTAAATATTCAAAAAATAAGGAATTAATTGTGGTCCTCCAGAAGAAATCGAAAACGGGATCATAAACGGAAACGACTATTATTATTCCAGTGTTATTGAATATAAATGTTTATCTGGTTATCGAATAACTAATGGCGATTATTTAAGAGAATGTGATCTTAACTTAAAATGGTCCGGCCATAAGCCCACATGTGAACGTAAATAAATTCAACTTCTATTTAATTTTATTTCTTATAATACTCTTTTAAATTTATTTATTAAAAGCTGTTGATTGTGGTGAACCTCCATTTGTTAAAAATGCTATTATTACATATAATTCTACCCGCTTTAGAGACAAAGCGAAATACGAGTGCATAAATAGTAAATATTTAATAGAACCAATTGACGAAATTGAATGTTTATCAAACTCGAAATGGTCTAATCCATTACCAAAATGTTCAGAAAAAACATGTTCATTAGATTCGAATGAGTATTCGAAAGATCAATATCTTTTAACAGTAATCGGTGAAACAGTTCAATCAAGTGACACATTTTTATATTCAATCAACACTGTTTTAAAAATTGAATGTAAAATTGGCTATGAATTAATTAATAATTTAGAAAACGATATCAAATGTGTTCTTGATATTAACCAAATTGATGAGAAAAAAGCTAAATGGACTTCGAATCCTGGTTTTTGCAGACAACAAATGTATTGTCCATTGTTTACAAACCCTCCGGAAAATTCGATTACAACATCTAATAAAGATCCTAATTTGTTTGGCTATTCAGTAAATACAACTTTAGAGTTTACTTGTAAGCCTGGTTACAAATTAAAAGGCGCATCAAACAAGTTCATTTGTATAGAGAAAAAAATAGATGAAAATTTAAAACACGCCGAATGGGTAGGCTCTAATATCACTTGTGAATTAAGCAGCGAAGTTTATGAATCATGTAAAATAGATTCATCCTCAATGCTAATTTCATATTCTAATTTAAATGATTTTCAACAATCTACCACATTCAGTGAAGATTTTATATTCTTAAATGCTACAATCGGAGATTATATTCAGCATAATCAAATTGTTCTATATTACTGTAAACCTAATACTTTAATTAATTACTCAGCTAAATGTATAAATGGAACTTTGTTAATGCAACACAATTGCAATGAATTGATAAAATGTAAAAATTATTGAATTTTCAAATAATCAATAAAGATATTAAAAATAATTTTTATATTTTAAGCAAGTCAAATTCATTGTACATCTCCTCCTAAGATACAAAATGGTTATAACAAATATAGTTCATCTTTACATGGTAGCAAAGTTATATATCAATGTTTTAATGGTTATGAATTGTCTAAAGGAAGCTCTGAATTAAAGTGCATAAATGGTGAATGGGTAGGGTCTGTACCAATATGCACCATTAGTATATATTAAATGAAAAATAAATTTTTAAATTTATTAATTCAATTTTTTAATAAAAGTAAATTGTGGTTTCCCGGGTAATTTAGACAATGGAAAAATATTTTATATAGGAAACTTGGCTGAATATAATTATAAGCCTTATATGAAAACTTTGGGACAAAACAAACAAATAAGATACGAATGTGATGCAAATTATAAACTAATCGGTCCAAACGGTTCTACATGTATAAACGGGAATTGGAAGCCGAGTATTAAATTAGTAAAATGCGTGAAAGAAGAGAAAATGTTAAATAATGATTTGGAAAATTTAGAAGAAAAAATATTCAATTCAAAAATTTTAAGTGAAGATTTGGTAACGAATAAAAATCTGGTTCTAAGAAAAAAAATGAAAAAAAATTTAAATTCTTCAAGACGACTTAAAAAAGAACAAATGAATATTACCATTAGTCATAAGAAAAAGAAAAATTCATCAAATAATAAAAAAAATCATTTCCATGAAAAAAAATATTATTTAAATTAAATGTTGTTCAAATTTTTTTTAAACTTGATTTGTAAATAATAGTTTGTTTTTTTATTATTAATATTATAAAATAAAATTTATTGAAATTTTGTAATTTTTTTTAAGTATTAAATATAGCTTAAAGAACTTGTTCAACATACTAATATTATTTGTTTTTATATCTCTATCACATTTGCTACCTTAATTTATTTATCTTATTATAAAAATATCATCAATAGCCTTATCAAATCGATTCTATGATTAAAACACTTCATACTTAATATTTAGAATTATTTCATTTATATATCGAGCAAATAGCAAATAACAAATACCAAAAGCAGAATAAAAAATTTGCTCAATTTTCATTTCATAATACAGATAATAATTTAAAATAATTAAAAAAATTTTGTTGAATATTTAAACTTTATTTTGTGCTTTATAAAATTTAAAACATAATTGAGCAAAAAAGTCAAATGAAAATTGAGCAAAATTTTTACTTTGCATATGAATTTGTTTTGAAGCTAATAAAACTACAAGATATTCATGAAAAAAATTTATTTATGCTTTTTGTTTCAATATTGATCCTAGACAATTTTGTTTTATATGAAAGTATTATGGCCATATAATGTATTTCAGAAAATCTCACATATGGTTTAGCTATGAAAATAGAACCATTTATATATGAGCCATATATTAAATTCAATTATTATCATATATGGGACATATATTAAATTCAGTAATTCTCAATTAAAAAAAAATCTTATTATGTAATCACATAAAATATTCAAATATGATCGATTGTAAATTCATATTATAATATTAATAATAATAATCACCAGTAGATTTAATAGATTTCAACATTTGTTTATGGCATTAGAAAAATGTTTTAAGAGCATGCGTCGAAGACGCGTCTTAACTTTGAGTGCTTCATAATTTAGCAAGGGAATGCGGTAATATAAGATTTAAAAATTTTTAATCGATTATTCTGATTTCAAAAAATTTATTTAACAAAGCTAACTAATAATTTTTTCAGTTTTATTCGCTTCTAAATGATTTTTTAAAGTAAAAAAGTTTAAGAATTTTAAAATTATTAATAAAAATCAAATTTTAATTAAATTTGTTTAAAATTATAAAAAAAATTTATTTATAAATTATGTCATGATTTAAAAAAAAAATTTAATCCAAATTATTTTTGAAAAATTATGAGAAATATCTCAAATGATAAATGATAAACAATGATTAATTTTTAAGAAAAAAAAATGAATTTTTTTTTTATATATAAAAAGCATTAAGTCCTAATGTAATTTAATATTATTTGCAACATAAAACACGTCAATTTATATTTAGATATAAATTCATATTATAATTAAATAAAATGTGAACATTGAAATATTTTTTATTATCAAATTTATCAGCTTTTCCAAAAAAAAAAAAACTTACTTCAGTACGATTTTATATTGCTCATAAAATTCGATAGTTTTAGACAAAATATAATTATACAATTCTTGTATAGTTTTCAGATATCTTGCTTTGCGATCTCTTTCTTTTTTATAATTGATCCATTTTATAGTTAAATCGTACTCTCTTTGCATCATTTCTTCGAATCTAATAGAATATTCCCTTCTTTTATTATAATCTGAATTAGGATCAATTAAATTTTCAAATATTTTTTCTTCACTTTCGTCTGTAATGTCGTAAGAATACCAATGATCGAATATATACGAATAATATAGATTCAAATATCTAGACGCAGTAGCAGCACCGTCAAAAGAATATGGCGCAATGCCTCCATTTCCCTTCTCTTTACTATGTTCCGGATCTTTACTATAATAAATCTCTCTTTGGCTTACCTTTAATAATAATAAAAAATAAGCACAATTTAAGTAAAAATAAAATTTTTTGGTAATTTTTATACTTTATCTCCATCAATTAAATCTACTATCATCATATTATAAATTAAAGCAGCTGGATTCTTTTGAACCTCAACTCCAAACATTAAAAAAGCAACTTCGGTAATTAATTGTCTACCAGGATGTTTTTTCATGTAATAGTCAAGTTCGTTGGGTTCATTACTAAACAATGCTCTAAAATGACCACCATGCATGTAAGGGTCTAAATCTCTGTCTATATTTTTATATTCAATTTTGGTATATTTATTTTTTGTTTTGGCCAAAACCGAATCACATCGGTAGCCTTGTATTTCTCTTTTTTGTTCTATTCTAATTTCAATATCTAATGGAAATAACCATGTTATTGTACGCTCCGAAACAAATAACCATTCCTTATTGCCTTTGGCATTTTTTAAGCTCTTATAACAATAATTATCTAATTGCAAATTTGCTAAAAAATCACTAAAAAAGTCAGTCGAATCAGCCAAATCGTATTTACTGCACTTTTCTCTTAATTTATACATAATTGTTTCTCTAAATGAAACTTCTTCTATATGTTGGTCCCAAGTTATTTTTTCGTTACACCATTTTATGAAATCACTAGCCAATTGGTTGTATGGAGCCATTATCTCTTGTATTGTATGATTTGATTTAGCAGATAATTTCTCGATTGCTTTTTTATAATTGCTAGGATCTAATTCATTGCAAGAATCCTTCAATCTTTTTTTTAATAATAATTTAAATTTTTCGTGTATTTGTTTGGAACAAAAAATGCTCCGACCTAGAAAATGTAATATCAATGAATAAACTAGACGTTTATTTTTCAATTCTTCTAAAGATGAATCTAATTCATATTCATGTCCTCTTAATGGTGTTAAATTAGCTCCAATTTTTTGAAAATATTTCCACATTGGTTTATCATCTAGATTTTCGGTTGTTTTTTTAAGCAAATCTTTTAAATTATGCGAGCTAAAATTGAATTCAATTTCGGCTTTGGGTTGTAAAAAATTTATCTTTTTTTCAGCCATGTTTTTTTTCTTATATAGATATAAATTTTTTTTTCTGTTTATTTTTTTTTCAAATTTAAAATGAATTGAAATTTTATATTTTAAAAAAATAAAAAAATGATAAATTGACCGATTATGTATGAAAGATATTAAAAATGAAAACAAATGATACCTTTTTTTTAAATTTTTTTTTTTTTAAATCAATAAAAAATTGATTTTTTAAATTAATTTTATGTAATAAATTAATTTCAACTCCCACTTATTAAGCAAATTTATTAAGGGTTTAAGGTTCAATAAAAATTTGGAGATGCCCAAACAGTTACGAGAAATAACTTTTTTTCAAACACTTTCTAAATATAATATTTTTAAAAAAATTTCTTAAATTTAATAAAACAATTTTTTTCAGAATTTGATATTTCACCTTTTTAATAATTTTTATTTGAATTTTATTAAATAATTTAATTTTTTTTTCTAAAATAAAATTTGGCAACCTTACAACAATATAAACAGGTTAATTTAAAACAAAACAGATAAAATGAAAAACACAAAATCAAATTAAATTTTTAAAATTTTATTTTTAATTAATTTTTAATAAATTTGAAATATTTTTATCATAGTAATCAAAATTGTTTTGATCTAAATCAATTTTATAATTAATAGCCGAATTAGCTGTTGCTTTGTTCGAATCCAACTCTAAATCAATCAGCTTTAATTTGAAAAAAAAAAAAATAGATAAAAAAACTAAGCATTTTAAAGAGTATTTAAAATAATCTTACAGCTTCATATGAATTATTTTCAAAAGCATCATCTAATTGAAACTCAATTGTTTGATTTAAACCATTAAGCTTGTCTACTTCTTTAGACACATAAGCCGAATAATGACTATTCAAACAGTTCAATTCCCAAAGAGAACTTTTTAATGCATTACATTTATTGTAATCCGTACAATTCACATCAAAAGGGTCTTGAATTATTTCATTTTTGTTTTTATTATGAATCAATATTTTGCAATTTTGGTGTCTAATTAATAAGTTGTAGATAAATAGGATCAAAAACTTTAAATCTGCTGGTGGACATGTCAAAGACATCCTTGAGAGTTTTTTAATAAACGCTCCGACTAAAGTTGAGGATAAATGACTTGAAAATATTTTTATTTTTTTTAAATTACTTTTTAATATATTTTAAATTATAAAATTTACGTTGATAATAAAAACATATCCAATAATTGAAAAAATTTGTCTTTGTATTTTGTGTAAAATATAGCTGAGTCTAATAATTGGTAAACTTTTTGATAAAAATTTGGATACTCTCTTCGAAAAAATAAAATAAATTTAATTTTTAAACTTATTCAAATTGAATTTAAAAAATCAATTACAAGTTATAAAAGTTTATTAATAAAAATAAACTATTCAATGCCAAAACACTTACAAGGCCTCCAGAATTGTATGAATTTGTCAAAAAATCTGCTAGCATTAATGGATTACTCATTTTAGGTATTATTTTCTCAGGTAATTTGACCAAAAGTTTTTTATATAATTTTAAATTAAGCTTAAAATTTTATGAAAAATCAATAAAATTATAAAGTTAAATTTTATTTAATAAAATCTCACTTGGTTTTTTAAGAAATTTACTATACTGTCGTTGTATAGCTTACGATGGACATCCAACTGAGATATTTTTGAATTTTCGGTTAGATGATCTAATATTTATATTGATTTAAATAAATAAAAATTTATTAAATAAAAAATAGTTGATTACCTTTTTTTAATGCAAAAAGCTTAAATTCTTCTTGTTTTAGTTCTTCAACTTTTGCTGATTCGGGATTTTCAGTACCTAAAATAGATTCAACTGTACCTGGACTCTTGTCTTCAACAACATTTTTATTTTCAGCTTTTTTTTCTTGCTTAACTAAACCAGGCATTATTGAATATAAATTTAGCAAATTTTCTAAACAAACATCATTTATTTCATTTGTTGCATAAAAATCTGCTACCAAGTATTTTAAACTAAAATAACGTAAATCATTAAAATCTAGAAATGATCTTAATCTTTTAAATAATTTATCTTTTATTTCGTTTTGAAGAATTACATTCAAAATATTCTTTGATTATTATAATCAAGATATGAATAAAAAAGAGTTTTAGAAGAAATTAAAGTTTAATTCTATTATATAGATAAATATATATATACTTGGATTAAGTCTTGTGGTATATGATGCTTACATTCATTTTCTTTGCTTTCAACAATTTTATACAAAGTTTCAAATTTAACCATCTCGAATAAGCCATTCAAACACGATAATTTAATAGCTAAATTTAAATCTTGATTTAAATAATCTAACATAAGCTCTTTTAAATCAGCATATCTTTGTTGCATCCAAAGACGATATTTTTCTTCAGAATTTAAATTTTTTGAATTTTTTTCAAACATGTGTAATTCTGAATCAGAATTAAATAAGCTAAATTTTTCTTCTTTAAGATAAATTCCATATATTTTTATCAAAGAATTTATAGATTTACAACATGATTGCGTTTTTTTACTATTCGAGGCAAATTTTAATATATCGACTATTGAGTTTGAGTTTTTTTTATTTTTTAATATATCATTTGTTAATTTTTCGATTTTTTCGTTCAAATTAGAATTCATTTTTACTTTCATTTTAATGAAATAAAAATTTTTATTTTTTTTTATTTTTAAAATTTAAATAAATATAAATTAAAAACTATTAACTTGCAAGCATGTTTTTTATTCATTCAAATAATTTAATATATATAAAAAGTATAAAATTTAAAAAATAGTCTTTTTTAATGCAAATATGCAAATAGATTGCAATTTGAATAGATGAAAAAAAGAAAAGAATTGATGATTGTAAAAGTTAAATTTCTTCACAAATAGAATTGCAAATGACTGGAATGTATTGCCTGTTGAAGTCGTTGAAGCGAATACAGTCAACTCGTTTAGAGCCAATAGTAATAGTAATAGTAATAAAAATAAGATTGAGTTAGTCCAAATATTTTCTTTTACAATCTATTTAGTCTTTTTGGTTGTTCTGTAAGTTCTTTTTGCTTCAAATATTCTATCTATTCTGGCTTCTAAATAAGTTAAGTGTGTTCGCTTCTACAACATCATTTGGTAAAGCATTCCAATTGTTTGCAATTCTATTATTGAAGAAGTTGAAAGATATTGACAAATTGTATGAAAGAAAAAGGTACATTCAAAACAATAAAAATAACAAGATAGATTGTGAAATATATTCATATATTTTCTTCTCACTTGTGAGCTAATCAATCTTATTACTATTACTAAAAGTCTTTTCAATATTATTATTGATTCTATTAGATATTTATATGAAAATTTTAATTTTAACAACTTTAAATTATAAATGACTCTTTTTTAAAAACAAAATTTTAATTCTTAAATCTTGTTTTAGATATTTTTCAAAAAAATTAAATTATAAAAATAAAAATTATTAGATTATAAATTTATTTAAAAACTGTTTTCATAGTTGTTTGAAAAGTTACGGCAGTATTGTTTTTATTAAAGTTTCTTTTTTTGAATAAAACACAAAATAAAAAATTAAAATAAGCATTTTTAATCTTTGAATTAAGAAAAGCATAAAAAATTGGATTTAATGCCGAATGGCTAAATGCAGCAACCAGAAAAAGAGTGTGCATTAATACAGGTATTTCATCGTAAAAAGCTGATACAGCAAACACAATGCTTACTGGTATCCAACAAATAGCATACAAAAAAAAAGAAAAAAACAATGTTTTAACTAGTTTTGAATCATTTCGATTTGTTTTTAAAATCGATTTTTTGTTTTTGTTTAATACTTTAAATTTAATTTTACGAATTTTATGTAATATTTTCAAGTATAACAAGCCTATTATTAAACACGGTGATATTGAGAAGAGTAAACAAGATATTAAAGAATAAACTATTTCTAATCTATTGAATATACAAAACAAATTTTTTAAATCGTAAACATGTGCGCCAAAGCCAAAAAAACTTGGAATGCCACTCAAAGAAGCCAATAACCATGTTAAAAAGCAAAAAAATTTTGTATTCTTTTTTGTAAATAATTTTGAACTAGGATGAAATATTAAAAAGTATCTTAGAAAAAAGATAATTATAATAAGAATAATTATAAATATAAAAAAAGTTGTTTTTTTTTCTTAAATAATTACTTGTTTATACCAATCAAAGCTAAATTAAAAAAGGTACACACACATGAAATATAAACTCCACTAGCAAATAAATGACACAATATTTTATTTTTTTGAAAAAACTTTTTACCAGCAAATATACCAAAAATAATAGAAGGCGAAGCTATTGTTCCAATAAAGAATTCTGCTATGGCTAAATTTAATATTATAATAAATGTTGAATTATGTCTTAGCTCATTGTTCATGAGTATTGAGCCAATTATTAATATATTTCCTAAAAAAAAAAAATAAAAAAATAAATACTTTTGTTAAAATAAGCTTTATCTTTAATTTACCAAATATTGCAAGAATTGAACTTATTATGTTAAGAAGTAAATAAGGAAGATAAATTGATAAATTATTGAGAAAATAGTCTAGGCCACCAATATCATTACTTTCTATAGTTAGATTGGTTGTCTCATTATACACTATTAGCATTATTATTATTAGTTTAATAATTTGTTTAATAAAATAACAAACAAATTTTTTGTTTTAAAAACATGATAAAAAGCAGGTGTCTTTGTTTTCTTTTAAATGAATAAATTTTTCAAAATTTATTAACATTCGCTTTAAAATTCTAAAAATTGCCTCTTATTTAAAAAAAAATAATTTTTTTTTGAAATTTTCTCCTGATTTCTAATTTAATAATTATTAGTCAGGTTTTCAATAGGTTTAAGTTTATTGATTTTTTAATAAATTAAATAGATTTAGAGAATTTTGTTCTTATTTTAATTGTTTTATCTAATTAATTTCATTTTAGAAAATTACATATTTGAACAAAATATTTTTTCATATTTTTTCTTGAATTTATTTTCAATATACTTTTAATGCTTCAAAATCTAAAACAATACATCAAGATTTTATATTTATTTATAAAAATTTTTATCAATATTTTTTAAATTTTTTTGAGATTTTTTTTAATAAAAATTCATTTAAACTTAAATTTTGATTCAATAAAAAGTAAATAAATAAAATATTTGATATTTATTTAAATTTTTAATTAGTTTTTATTAATTAAATTTTAAAATAATTATAACCATGTTAATATGAAAAAACTGCAAATACAGTACATGATACTTAATATTGTATTTAAAAAATATTTTCCAGAATGATAAACAAAATTTATAAAACTTCAAAACCAGAATATAGGATTGCAAAAAGAAGCGGCAGTTTACCTAGAGTAATTATATGGTTAATGAAGAACTTGTTGTTTCTCAACAATAAACTTAAGCAAAAAGAAAATTTTAAGCAATTTGTTATTAAAAATTTTTAGAAAAAACGAAACTATTTTTGATATATTTTTAAATAAATTTGATACAAGATAAAAGTTATTTTTAATATAATGTATTCTTTCTTAAAAAAGAATTTTACTTAATTTTAAATTAAAATTAATGATAAACAATACTAATTAAAAAAAATTTATTATATTTTCTATTTATTAATATATTTATATTTATTTAAATATTTACTCTTGAAATTTAAATTCATTTAATAGAAAGAGCTGTTTGATTTTTTTTTTCTATTTAGTTAGCTTAATCCTTTTAAACTTCAAAAAAAAAAAAAAAATTCAAGTTTAATATTATTTCTCAACAAATTTAAAAATGAAAAATGGAAAAAAATTCAAAATTTTTAGCATAATCTTAATTATTTTCATTTATTATCTTTTAACAAATAAAAAGCAACTCGAATACTTATTTTTAAAATTTTGGTTTAAAATATATCAACGTTATTACGATTTTAACGAAATTGATTATAATTTGAACGACACTCGTTCTAAATACGTGCTTTATGAATGTGTTGATAATTGTGGTGGTTTTGCGGATAGACTCAAAGGTATTCTTTCAGTGTACGCTTGGTCTTTGTTGACTAATAGAAAATTTCGCATTTACATGACACATCCCTGTTCGATAGAAAATTTAATTATTCCAAACAAAATTAAATGGAATGCAAAAATGATTAAAAATGAAAAAGATATTCAATTAACAAAAGATTTCTCTTATTCATATTTAAATTATTTAGATGATAAAAGATTTAAAAAAAAATTGGAAAATTTTGATATAATATCATACAAAGCAAGCAAAGATCTTATTATAATCAAAAATAATCAAGACTGGATCGAGTCGTTTTCTAAAAACTTTTATTTAATCAACAAAATCAATTTATTAGGCTTTAACCATAAAAAGTTTAAACTCAATCATTTATTTAAAGACTGGTATAATTCATTGTTTAAATTAAGTCCTAATTTAGAATCAAAATACAAAATTATACTAGAAAAAAACTTATTAAATTTAACAAATTTTACAACTTATAATAATAATCAAAATGCAAAAGTAATATGTGCTCAAATTAGAATCGGTGGTTCGAGACCTCATGTTGCTTATGATTTTAATTTCAATAATCGTAATGTATCTAAGCTTTTTTGGCAATTTATAAGAACAAAATTTTTAGTTAATTTACAAACATTTAAATTATTTGTTTCTACTGATTTGGAATCTGTTTACAATGAAGCTGAAGAAGAATTTGGTGCTAAAAATATGATAAAAATACCTGGTTTATATACTCATATTGATAGAGAATCTGATTTATCAAATGATTGCAAAAGAGTAGAAAAAACTATTTTAGATTTTCATTTTTTGGAAAATTGTGACTATGCTGTTATAAGTAATTCTGGTTATGGTAAACTAGGAGTAATGAGAAGAAATGAATCTTTAAAAAATTTGTTTATTTTTGAAAACAATTCTTTTAAACCTGTTAATGAAAATATTATTTTTCTGTAAATTATACAAAGTAAAACCATTTTTTTTTTATTGAAACTAAACTAAATTGTTTTATAACAAATGTATATGTAATAGTAAATTTTGAAAAAACGTAAATATTAAAAAAAACTGTCTCATGCGTAAATTTTGAAAAATAATAATTTTTTTTTTATTTATCAAATTTTACTTAGTAAATTTGTAAAGTTACGTATGTCAACGTAATTATCAAAAATTTAAAATGTATTCTAGTTAATAACTAAAAATTATTTCAGTAAATTTTGATAATTATTCAAATTAAATTTAAAAAATTAAATTAAAAAAAAATAAAATTAAATAATTTAAATTAAAAATGTTTGGTTTTAAATTGAAAAACTTTATATTATTATTAATTTTATCTATGGTAACTGACTTTGAGAGCCCTGTTATTGAAGTAGATATTGAACGACAACAAAAAGAACAGTTTTATGCTGCAATCGAAGCCTTAAAAATAGAAGATGATCTAAAAAAAAAAGAAAAAAAAATAAAAAAAACAAGAACTTATACAAAACAAAACGAATACGATCAACTTATATTAACGATCGAAACAGCAAAATCCAAAAAAGAAACTAAAGAAACGTTTGAATATAATTTACTTCGTTCGTATGATATTTATGTTGTCGGGCAAACTAAAAAAATCATCGAAAAACAAGAAAAACAAGATGATCCGATAAGGTTTTTAGTTCCTTATGAACAATTGTTTGAAACAATTCATCGAATACATTTACAGCTTGGTCATAAAAGAGAGATCTAATGATTCAAGCATGTAAAAAAATCATATTAATCTAACAGTAGATATGATTAACAGTAATATTTTTACCTTTTTACCTGTTAAATTAATTTACTAATTAACCAATAAAATTTTTTAGTTTATCTTAATTGTTGTCAACAATGTTTAATGAATAAAAAAGAAATAAAACAACAGGTTTAACAGTAAAGCCAATTTTAAGTCACACATTTAATAGTCGTGCACAAATGGATCTAATAGATATGCAGACACTACCAGACGGTGAATTTAAATGGATTTTGGTTTATCAAGACCATTTTAGTAAATTTATTCAACTCAGAGCTATCAAAGCCAAATCAGCTATAGAAGTTACAAATGCGCTTTTTGATATATTTACAATACTTGGTGTTCCTTTGATTCTACAATCTGATAATGGTAAAGAATTTAGGAATCAAATAATTCTAGCTCTTAAATCAATGTGGCCTGAATTATCTTTGATTAATGGTAGAGCTAGACAAAGTATTAGACAAGCTGTAAATGAAATGTCAATTGGTGGTGGTCAAGGTATGGTCAAATGTAATTGTACAAGTCAATGTATGACAAATCGTTGTGGATGTCGAAAATCCAATCTTTTATGCAATTCAAGATGCCACGGATCAAACTTGTTGTGTACTAACAAATGATCTAAAATAATATTTTATTTAAATATTTACGTATATTTAGAAATTTCCTAAACTTTTTTAAGTAAAAAACTAAAAAAAAAAATAAATTAGGAAATTTTGATAATTTTATTTTTGTAAATATTTACGGGTAACTACGTAACTTTTGATATTTACGTATTATCAAAATATACGATAACATATATAATTATTAAATATAGTTATTTAAAATTACATTTATTAACAAATGATACCCTAGAAATTTAATAAATTAAATATTATGACAAGGAAAAAAAATAAATTAGAAGCAATTTTAAAAAATTTGTTTTAGATTATTTGTTTCTTTTTAAATTAGAATTAGACAGATTAAAATAAATTACATGAAATTTGTTAAATCATTTATGAAGTTCAAAATATCAAAAAATCTAACCATATTTTTTTTTTGTTAAATAACAAAAATAATAAATTTTATTTTGAAACATATTTTTTAGAATTTTTAAGTAAAAAAGCATTATATACTTTTGAACAAATAACTAAAATTAATTAATTATTTTTTAATAATCGTTTTGAATTGTTTTTTTTGAAAACGATAAAAATATTTGTTCCAAACTTGTTTCTGATATTGAAAATGTTTCTATTTTATAAGTTTTAGAATTTTTAATTATTAAATCAAATATTTCATATAATTTTTGGTTTGTATTTTCTATTTCTATCAATAAAGTTTCTAAAACCTTATCTATAATAATGTAAAATTATTAAATTAAAAAGGAAATGAAATAGATTAGGAACAATTTAGAAACCTCTAATCACTGATTTTGGTATTGTTTTCAAAATAAATTCTTCTAGAATGTCAACAGTATTTGAAGGCTCATTTTCGCGATAACATTTAATGATTACGCTTAAACCCCTTCCGAATTTTTCTCTTAGTTGCTTAAATGAACCTATACATTTAAGTTTTCCGTTTTCGATTATTGATAATTTTGTACACAGATTTTCACATTCTTCCATGCTTTTTCAAAATTAGCATTTACTTATTTTATTAATAATCTAAATTCAGATATTATAGAAACCTATGACTGGATAAAATAGTTGTAATTCCAAAATTTTGTGACTTTTTAATCAAATTCCAAAAGTAAATCCTTGATGCTTTAATGTTTTATTATTTTAAAAAACTTAAACTTTTTATATATATTAAAATTACCAGGATCCATTCCAGTAGTCGGCTTTTTTTTAAAATTATAAATTAATTGTTGTTGCAAAATTGTAAGAGTTTTTTAAGAAATAAATCTTAAGCAATTTTGATTTTTAATAATTTTCAACTTACTTCATCTAATACAACTAGTTTAGGGCTTCCCAAATAAGCTAATGCAGTGCTCAATTTTCGTTTGTTACCTTCACTTAAATTTTGAATTAAAGTATTCTTAAATTCACTTAATTGGAATATATTTAACAAATCATCCAAAACATAGTATTTATATTTGTAATTTAAGCCTTTTAAACTGCAAAATAATTCCAAGCATTCACGAACAATTAAAAATTCCGGTAAATAAGAGAACTGAGGACAATATCCTACATTTTTCCTTGCTTTGTTAAACTCTTTGTTTAAATCAAATCCATTTATCAATATAGATCCATTGGTTGATTTCAATTCGCCAATTATCATCTTTATTAGGGTCGTTTTACCAGCTCCGTTTAGACCAAGTATTCCTAAGCATTCTGATTTATCTATACCAAACGATATTTTATTAACAGCAATTTTTTTTTTATAAATCTTAGTTAAATTTTTAACAATTAAAGATTCTTTCAAATCTTCGAGATTTAATTTTTCGATTCTATAATATTCATTTTTCACATCAAAGTCATCGATGTTATCATATTCATCAAATGTTTCATTTTTTTTATATATTTTAAGCTTATTGAATAATTTAAAAGTGATTCTATTCCTAAATTCTAACCCATAAATAATCAAATTACCAAATATAAACTGTAAGAAAAAAATTAGAATCATTAAGCCAATTCCAGGTTCATTAAACCCAAGACCAGTTTCATAGAGGTAATAATTTGTTTTTAAAATACGATTAGAAGACTTTAAACAATATGAATTTTGGCGTATTTTTAAGTTATATAAGCCACGTTTAACAGTAACATTGGGAAATAAAATTAAAAATACGAATTTAACAAAGCTTAAAAAATTAGTCAAGCTCTTGTTTTGCTCGAATGGATCTAAGTAAACAAATAACTCTATAAATGAACAAATCATATCTAAAAATATAACTATGCCTAATAAAATAAATAAAACTATAAAACTAATTATTTCTGATTTAAATAAAAATGACCAGATATAAGAAAGAGTTAAATTTGGAAAAGAAGATACAATGTATAACATAAAAACATATCCTATAGTTGCTTCAGTTGTTAATGGATAAGTTTCTATAGTTCGATCTTGTCTAATTAAATCAACTATTTTAAGACCAACTATCATAGTTATAAAATTAAATAAAAAAATAATTAAATCAAAAATATAATTAGAAATCCAATATATAGTTAGATTAGAACCAGACAACAATTGAAGAGACTTGGAACCATTTATTCTTTCCCTAGAAATATGAATCACTGATATACTTATCATGAAAGTAATTATCAATGAGTTAACCATGTTTAAAATAGACACTGGTAATATATCAAAACAGCCTAGATACTCAAAAAAATCGTCTCCACTGTACAAAGAATTGTTCGAGGATAAAGGTGAATTTACAGTAGTTATACTTTTTGTGTAATCATTAGTCAAAAAGGCTAAAATTAAATTAGAAACTTCATTTACTATATTCGCACTTGAATGAAAAGCCAATGTGCTATAATATAAACTAGCATAAAATTTATTATAATCTGTTATATTTAAGCTAATTCCCATAAAATAATTGGTTATTAAGTTATTTATGTTTTTTCTTCTTTCATTTATCATAAACTCGTTTATATTTACGTTCATGGATTCGTATAGCTCAACATCAGGTCTATTTGTAGCTGAATAAAAATTTTTAATTAAACTTGTCAAAGGTATTGTTGAATATGAACCACTTATGTGATATGGTAGACGAAATTTACCGTAATTTTCTATGCCTAGTTTATATTTGCCGCTTATTTTTAGCTTATTAGAATCGTATTTATTAACAAGATTAGTCTGAGATGGTATTATTGAAGCTAATACAACTTGAATTAGAACTGGAAGAAATAAAATTATTGTTGCTAATATGTATCTTCGCATAAATATTCTAAATCTTTTTAAAAACATAGCTACAAATTGTTGTGTAATTAGTTTTATGCCATTTGATTTAGGCTCGAAATTTGTAAAAACTTTACATAATATAATAACTTAATTTTTAAATTTAAATAAAATTATTTTAATTAGTAAAACCGTTTGATAAATTCTCTTCATCAATGCTAAATTTTGGTAAAAATGATTCTTTCTTTTCATTTGTAATTCTATTTACAGAATTCATTTTAAACTTAATTTTTTTTTTTTTTTTATTTTAACTTGAAACTTACTTTAAGAAAATGTCTTCGATTTGAATCGAACTAATTGAATAAGATTCAATACCAATCAAATATTTATTTTTTTCAATATTTATTAAAAAGCCAATCAATAATTGAGTTGATTGATTCTTAAATATTAGTTTCAATTCGTTTAAATTGTTTAAAATAATTGAATAATTTTCATCAAATAATTCAATTATATTTTTAAATATTATTTCATTAAAATTTTGTGATTTCTTGATGCTTATTTTAAAGCCAGTATTAAATACATTTTTTAAATAACTTGGGCTTCCACAACATTTCAATTCGCCTTGATTCATAATCGCTATTCGATCACACAAAGAGTCTGCTTCTATTAAATAAAAATTACTTGCTAAATATGGATAATTTTTTTTTAGTAAATTAATAAACTTTATTTAAAATTTTAAATAAAATTTCTATAAATAAATTTTTTCAAACCTTCCATATAATGAGTAGACAAAATGATTGTTTTGTTTAGTTTGAATTTTTGCAACAAGTTCCATAACTGTCGGCGATTTTTTGGATCTACACCAGATGATGGCTCATCAAAAATTATTATCTTAAATAATTTATTTTAGTATTAATTTTATAAAATAGATTAATGATCATTTAACTTTAGAATCTCCTATTAAAGCCATGGCTACATTCAATCTTTTCTTCATTCCACCGGACAAATTTTTTGATTTTTTATTCAACTCTGAATTAAGATCTACTAATTTACTTATATGAGTTATCTCTTTTTTAACATCTTCGCTAGTAAATCCTTTTATCTAAAATTTATTTTGAAAAAATTTTGAAAAAATTAAATTTTAAGTTATAAAAATTATTCTCAACAGATGCAATCAGATATAAATGTTCATAAACAGTCAAATCATCATATAAAATTGGAGATTGTGGACAAAAACCGATTAGTGAACGAATTTTATTAACATTAGTCATTAGATCATAATCCATTATAATTGCTTCGCCAGAGCTTGGTGGATAAATTCCACATAGCATAAATAAAAGTGTTGTCTTTTTATAAAAAAAGATTTAAATTAAATTGAATGCTTTAAAATAATATGAATATACTTTTCCGGCACCATTATGACCTAAAAAACCATTTATTTGATTTTCATACAAGTTTATATTTAAATTTTTTACAGCTATTTTAGTTTTAAAGCCATTACGATACTTTTTTGTCAAATTTTTTAATTTAATTATTTGGTTTAAATAATTTGGATCATTTTCATAATAAATTTTTTTATTATTTTCATCAAAATTGAAATCATTTTTTAAAAAATTGCTTTCATCATTTAACTTTTTATAATTAAACTTATTTTTCCAATAAGATGGCAAAAATATAAAATAAAAAGGCAACGATATACCAAACTGAGCTGGCATTATTTTTTCAAAATACCATATCATAGGAATATAAAGAAAAGAAAAAACAATCATTAAGGCCAATATTACACCAATATTTGTATCATTTTGATCATATAAATTGGAGAATATTTTCATAAAATCCAATTTCATATAATTACTTCTTTCATATTGATTTATAATTTGAAAAATGTGTATAAGCCCAACATTTGGGAAAAAGCATAAGATATATTTTAAACCACTTAACATCAAATAATTATAAAAATTAATCGATGTTAATAACCATATCAGAATACTCAACAATTTAGCCATAAATGCTTAAAAATAAAATATCAATAAAATATTCGAGTTTTATTAATAAGTAAAAAACTTAAAATCAAAAGCAGCAATACTTGGTATATTTGAAAATCAAAAGTCTTACTTATTTTTTTTAAGAGTTTATCTCTAAGCCTAAAAGTGGATAGCTAAAAATATCTAGCGTAAGTAAAACTTTAAGAGATGTTTCCCAAAGTAACACATTTTTTGAACTAAGTTGTTCTATACTACCGTATTCCCTTACACATAAGAGCGCGCACTTATTTTCAGTTTTCGGTTTTTAAAGCGTGAATCAGTTACTATCGATCCCATGTTAGAATCGACTACCTATTGACGCACGCATAACTAATCGCGAATTCAAGTTTAAGCCCCACGTTTTAACCCAAAAACTTTAACTTAATGCATCATTAATATTTAAAAAACATAACTTGATGTTGCACTTATATTTTATTTACTAAAAAAACAATAAAAAAATTGTTGGTTGTTGTTTTGAAAATTATTCTATATATTTATATGAAAAATAAATTTTATCTTATTTACAGTATATATTTTATTGAGAAGAATGTTTATAATTAAAAACACCAATTTGCTTTTGATTTAATTTTAAATAGATGTTATCTGTCGTATTTACTCAAATATAAACACACTTTAATAAAAGCGCAGTGCTTTTATTCGAATCAAAATAAGACTAATTATTTTGATAAATTTTGCTTTATTTTAATAAGATAAAAGCATTTTATAGATTGCCAAATTATGCTACCATTTGAGTAAATACGGTATGTTGATATGATGCATTTGAAAAAAAGTAAAAAAAATTACGTCTAGTAAAAAACTGAGATAGAAGAAGCGTGAAAATAGATGTTTGAATCGAGTAAATAAACAATGATGCAAATATAACTGTGAAGTGAGTATTTTTAAATAAAGATTTTGATAATAACCGTGAATCGGATCTTTTCGGATTTAATTTAATATATCCAATAATGGTAATTAAAATTGTCAAAATAAAATAAATAAAAAATGATCGTAAAATTGAGCTTATCCAATATATATTTGATCTTATTCCAATTATTTTTAAATATTCCTGATTTTTTAGATAAAAATAAATTAAAAAATAATTCGAAATAAATTAAAAAAAAATTTTTTTAACTTTCATTTTAGTTTGTTTTTCCCTGACAATAATACCAATATTGATTAATAAAGTAAACATAAAAGATATTTCAATTATTAATGGTATTATAAAACCAAAAGAAGATTTTAATTCATCGTTAAAATATTCAGGACAATCAATTGGTTGGATTCTAATCTTTAAAAAAAAATAATAATTAAAAATAATTTTAAGTTTATTTAAAAAAAAAATTCAAAAACTTGTTTTGGATCATTCATTGGTATTTTTGATATTTCTTGAATAATACTCAAATCAATTGAATGTTTTATTGAATTAAAAACATTGTACAAGCGAAATGTTTTGTTATCTTTTTTAATTGAAGAATTAAATTTAAAAAGTTTTAAATTTGTTTAACTTTACCATGGCATAATTCTTCAGGAGATTTTCTAAACAAATATTCTTGCTTTTCATACAAATTCTCATTCACTTTATAAACGAATTCGTTTTGCCTGATCAAAAAATTATATTTTTAATAAAAATCTTTTTAAGAAATATTATCCATAATTATTTTTACTCTTTGGTAGTTATTGTATAATAAACATTATCAGGTATAGTTGTATCATAGTAAGAAGGAAAAGAAATATAAGCTAATAATCTATTTGCTGTTTGAAAGTCTAAACCAATTGCTTCTGAGACATTAGTTCCTTTTACTAAAGACTTCAGATGTAAAATTTTTAAAATTCTAAAATTTTAATGTAAAAAATCTAACTAGTAAGATTTAGCCAATATTTCTGGCTCTTAATTAAACGAAATGCTCTGTTGACAATATTTTTAATTATTGGTGAATCTGGATAAAACAGCACTAAATCTTGACCAGCAGCTTTATAAAAGAAGTCAATCAAAGAATAAGAAGGATATGATTGAGATGGAAAATGAAATATTTCGACAAAATTTCGAACTATGAGTAGCAAAAAAGCAAAAAATATAGATACAAATGTTTCTATTAGAAAACCTATCCAATTTTGCTTTGTAAGAAGATAATTTTTCCATGTTAAAATTGAAATTTGTTTTAAAAAGCTTGTATTTTTCATTTTTTTTTTCTCTTTTTTTTTTATAAAATTTAATTACATAAAAATATGTATTTTTTTAAAAAGAAAAAATTATATTCAAATGTTTGTATAAGGAGATAATAATAATAATAATAGAAATAAAAAGATAAACATTAAAGGATTTTTTTTTATTTTATTCAAAAAAGTTTCTTTTATTATATTATTTTAGTTTAAAACAAATAATAAATTTCAAAATTTGAATTTAAATAAATATTTGATCAATATATTTTTTAGGTTTTAATTAAAATATCACTTTTTACCTGGTGGTGTTTTAAAAATACAATAAAAAAAACACATATTATTATGTTTTAATATATATATATATATATATATATATATATATATATGTTTTAATTTGAAATTTAATTTTTTATTTTTTGCTTATTTTATTTTTGACATGATATTTGAAATAATTTATAAAGAATAATCAATTTTAAAATAAGTCTTTTGAACTCAAAAGATAGATAAATAAATAAATAAAAAATAATCCATTAAATAAAAGTCACTTGTAATAAATTTTATTCGGTTTAATTAGAAATTGGTAATTTCAAATTTCCAAAGGTCGTTAATGTTAATTTTGAAAAAAACGATAGATTATTTTTAGATTTTTATAAATAAGATATTGATTTTATTTATAACAACTTTATATTGATTTCATTCTTTGGTGACTTCTAGTGAAAAATATAAAAATAATACTTTATTACTTCAGTTGGTAGTTTTTTTAAGTAGTTAAGCAGACATTATTATTGGCTTGATTTTTTCTATCTTTGGGAAAATCGGACCTTTAATTATTGATTTTATGGATCATGGAAAATTGATGTGAAAAGGTTATCAAGTAATAATTTTTATGGTTACTATGACAAAAGATATCATAAAGACACGAGCGCAAATATATAAAATTAAAGTTGTTTGTTTACCAAAATATTAATAACTTGATATTAATATTTGGGCTAAACTTTGGTAATTTATTTTTATTCTTATTTAATTGATTTTCTCTTTTATTTTTAATTTTTTTAAATAATAATAAAATTTTATTATTTACTGTTTTATTTAAAAATAAAAATAATAAAATAATAAAAATAAAATAAAATGTCTTAAATATACTTAATTTAAATATAATATAATATAATATAATATATATAGAATTAATTTTTTTTAATTTAAATTTAAATAATAGTAAAAATTAAACTTGATTAAGATTAAATAAAATTTATTATAAGATTTTAATTGAATTGTTTTAAATTTATAAAATATCATTTATTTATCTAATAGACAATTTACTTTAAAAAAGTAATTCAATAAAAAAAATATAAAATTATAAATAAAATAAATTTAAATTTGAACTTGTTGTTTAGGCTGCGTTTGCTGCTGCTGCTGCTGTTGTTGTGTTTGTTCTTGTTGTTCATTTAATAAATCGTCTATTAGATTTTCATTGTTTTCATTTGAACTACTTAAACTTGTATTTACATTAAATAATTGATTTTGAAACAATAATAATAAAATATCATTAAAAAACAATGATTGATTTAATAAATTTTTATTATTATTTATGTTATTTCCATTATTGTTGTTTGATTGTGCATTTTGATCCATATTACTAAAGTCATATCTAAAAAAAATTACAAGTAATTAGAATAAGTTTTTATTTGTTAGCATAAATTCAAATATAAAATCAGTTTTGAGCTTTAACCCACACTTATACCTAAATTTTAGAGCCTAAATTTATCATTACATTTTATCTGCTAAATAGGAAAGTATTTTCGAATTATTAAAAATTAATATTCCATAAATAAATATGGTTTAAAATGTAACTTTATATTAAAAAAAAAAAACAAAATAGCTATTACTAATATTTGAACGTAGATTTTTATAAGATAAAAATGAAATATTGGCAGATATAAAGATGCAAGTATTTATAATTTTAAAATTTAATAAAATATTTCATTACTTTGCTAATAAATACCGGGAATCTCTAGTATTAGCAGGTAATTGTTGTAAAAATAAATTATTGGATAAATCTAATATTTGATTAATAAATTGGTTGTTTAATTGACTAATAGATGAGTTATGTGACGCATTATTACTGTTATTATTGTTTAGGTTATTATTATTACTTGCTGTATTATTATTTACATTTACATTTGTTTTACTCGATAAACCTAATTTATTACTATTAGACGTGTTAGAAGTAGATAAGCCAGTACCTGTCGAAAATAAATGATGATGTCTAGCCACAGAAGCCGATTGTTGTTGTAATGTTTCTCTCTCTCTGGTTAATTGTGCTAATGTCAGATTAGCTGTATGTGCGTTCGATGCAGCCCGTCTAACACCAGTTAATTGAGATAACAATTCAACAATAGGATCAGAGCCTGTTGAACCGATAGAACCAAACGAATCAATGGCACTAGTCGAGTTTATGTTTCTCATAAATGAAGATAAAGTATTGCCAGATGATGAATTACCAAATGTAAATCTAAAAGTGTTGTTACGATTTGTCAGACCAGATGCTGTTGTTGTACGATTATTTGAGGTTGTATTTTGAGCATAGTTTAGTCTTCGTGAGAATCTTAAAGCGGCTGCAGCTGCAACTGAAGCAGCCGATGATGACGAATTGCCGGCTAAATTATCGGCAGCATCGAATATGCCACGATTATTCAAATGCTCTAAATGAATATGATTTAATAAATCTTCTGTTAAATGATTCGGATCTCCTCCACCACTACCACTTGGTAGTGCTGCACAAATTGGGCAGACTACTTCTTGTGGTAAATTTTCTTGTAAATTAGTGCTATTAAGATGTTGTGTACTTAAATGATCACATAATGCCGATTCAGAGAAACCTATTTTACCACAATAAGGACAAGTAAATGACAATTGTTCACCGTAATCATTCAAACTAGATGATTGACCATAAAATAGATCGAAATCAGCTTTAGTTAGAATACATTGCATCGGATGTGTGTTTATATGATTATGATTTATTTGATTCAATGGTTTATTAATTAATTGAGATGTAGAAGATAATAATCCCAGTTTGGATTGCTCATAACACAAACTACATAAATCAAAGTCGTAGCATAATAAGCATTTGTATCTTTTACCAGAAAAATTACTTTTCATACACATATCACAGCTAACACCTTCATGGATATTTGACATTTTAAGTTTATTAATTTTACTTTAATTTTTATATTCTAAAAATATAATAAATAAATAAATAGATAAAAAAAAAGAATTTTCAAAATTGAGAATTCAAGCATAATTTATTTTTTCGTCCTTTTTTTTTTTTTAATTTACATATTTTGTGTTTCTATTGATATTAATCATTTGAAATATTAATAAAATAAAAATGCAAAAAAAAATATATATATAATTTAACAAAATAATATATTAACCTAAGATTTCAATTATATTTATTTTATTTGCAATTTTTTAGATTTTTTAAATAATTTTTTTGTGTTTTAACAAAATTGTCTTAAACAGATAGAATCAAGTTGAAATATCTTTTCTTAATTTAAACATCATAGCTCGATTAGTTCAAGCTTAATAGCTATTTTATTATATAAAGCAAAATTTTGAATCAAATACTAGTTTATATTTTATTTATGTGTTATAATTTCGTCTTGAATTTTCAATACTTGATCTAGACTTAATCAATTCATAATAGTTATCTTCTGTATTAGATATAAATTATTCAATATTAACTCTTAAATACATTTCTTCTATTTGTTTAGAATTTAAAAATATTTTCAAGGATATTACATTAAAATTCAAAATTTTCTATTATATAATTTAAATAGAAAATTAAAACAATATTATAAAAATATATAAAAATGAAATAATAGCTTTACAAAATATATAAGCCAAGTTTAAAATTATTTTTAAAATTTTTTTTTGATGCATTGATAAGCCTTAAGCGATTTACTTATCTTTTTTATTCTAAAAATTCAATCGAATCTAATTTACTTAATAAGACTATTAAATAATTGAAATACAGTATTAAGACAAAAATTTTATTTTAATTTTTTAAAAGTTAACATGAAAATTTGCAACAAACTTAACATTTTTTGAATAATTTGAAATATGATTTAATTTTATAAATATACAAAAAAAGAAAAAAATTGATAAAATTAAAAAAAATTTTTTTAAAATCAAAATACACACACGTAAGCTTTATTTGTTAAATTAAAATAAAGAAAAATGGTAAAGACAATTTTAATTGATGGTAAAGCTAATGAAGAATTGAATAAGCTTTTAAGCAATTGTGAAAATACATCAAAAACTGGTCTTTTAATTGGAACATTTGATCAAAATAGAGATTTAATAACAAATATTGTATCAAGCCCGATCGATTGTTATCAAAATGATAACCAAGATCAGATTAACTATGATTTGGTTTTAAACTATGCTTTATTAGTGCATGAAATGTTAATCGGTGGTTGTGATATTCTTGGTATTTATACAATCGATATGTCCGCTTCAGTCAGTAAACAAATATTAACCAAATTATTTAGATCTTTAAGAGACTTTGATTATTATAATCAAATGAAATTTAATACAGAACGTTTAGTGTTTTTAGTTGATAGTAAATCAAAAAAGTATACTCATTGTCAATCGATAATTTATATAAACATATTAATATTAATTTTTAAAGTATAAACATGAAATGTCTGGATATATCAAATCAACAACAGCAATTACAGCAAACATTGCAATCGTGTGAAATAAAAATTCAAAATGATTTATGTAAAGAATTCTTTATATTGAATAGCAATTATAATTTAGAATCAATTTTCAAAACACCAAACGTTAAATCTCATAATCTACTTAGACAAGACTTATTGGTATATTAAAAAATCAATTTGGCTTTAAACAAAAATTTAATTTAATTTTTATATAAATGAATTTTTTAAAGAATGCTTTGTTAGCAGAAAATGTTTTAAACGAAAATAAATATATATGTTTGATTAATAATATTTTAGTCGATGAAAATAAATCATTCTCGGAATCCAATTTGTTCAAAGATGCATCTGAGCTTTTTGCCAATTTGATGGAAAACTTAGTAATTTCTTTTTTTTTTTTATTAACTGATTATAATCCACTTAGAATTTTTATAAAACCATATTTAAGAATGAACCAAACAAAAAACAACTAAACCAAGATAATCTAGAATCCATCTATGAATTAAATGGAAATTGTAACTTAATAGTTAAATTTCATAAATCGTTTAAATTTAAATACATAAAAAAATTGCTATGTTACGATCTTTTAAGAAGTTTTAATGCAAGAGTTAGACTTTTAGTTGAAGATTTAGATGCACGTAAAGATATAATTGGTGATGTTCAATTAGAAGAACCGAATTCCAATGATGTATCATCAATTGAAGAATCTTATCGAACTCCAAATCGAATTCACATTTATTTAGATAATGGCAAATTTATTTTAAGCGATTATGTTTTCCCAGATGAAACTGATTCTGATATAAGCTTGCGTATAAAAGAAATGTTTAATTATGAAATTTTAGATCCAAGTAAAGAAATTGAATATGTTGAAGATTTACCTCGTAATTTATTAAAGAATTTCTAAATTATTTTTGAAATTTTCTCAATAAATAATTTTAAAGCGGAGATTAAAATGAGCAAATCAGAAAGTATTAATGAAAGACAAGAAGGTTCAAATACAAATAGCAATTCAAGCTCATTATCTAATTTGGGTTCAATAAAATCTGATTCAAACAGTGGCATTTTAAACAAAGGTTTTTGATTTTATTTTCTAATTTTATGGAATAAATTGATTCTTATAATTTGTATAGGAGCATTTTATATGGGAGCTATTCTTGTTGGTGTAGCATCAATAGCAATTACATATTATTCTTATATTGCTGCAAAATATTTGAACGAAGATAGTGATACTGGAGGATATTGATGCCAGATAATTAAATTGAAAACTTTTAATTAAATATTAATTTATTTTTTATAATAATAATTTATAATTAAAATAAAATCGATGTACTTCTAAATTTTTTTATATTTGTTTGGACTTTAACTGAAAAATTAATAAATTTTAAAATATTAAACCTAAAACTCATATTTTTGTTCTCTTTTAAGGACAAATAGGAAATTTCTTTAGAAAAAAATAAAAAGACTAAATTAAAAACTGAATATTTTTTTTTTAATAAAAAATTTCTTTTTTTTTATAAATACAAAATTTAACGAAATTTTTTTTTAAATTCTATTTAGATTTGCACTTAATAAATTATTTTAATTCTAAAAATAGTCCCTAGGTCTTAAGACTCCAGGTATGTTTTATATTCTTCAACATATTTTGCTGCAATTACTATACATTTTCATTCAAAATTTAAAAAAAAACATATCGGCCATTTTTAATATATAAACCCTCGTGTTTTTGTTTCATATTAGAAAAAAAATAAATTTTTATTTTATTTTAATTTTCGATATTAAGAAAAAAAAATAGTTAAATTTTATATTTAAAAAATAAAATTAATAAAAAATGCCATCAAGTGAAAAAAAGAAGGATAAAAAAAACAAAAAAAATAAAAACTTAGAAGAAGAACAACAACAACAAGAAGCTGAACAAGAAGAGGTGCTAGAGCAAGCTGAAGAAGTTGTACAAGAAGAGCAGATTCCTAAAAAAAAGAAGAAAAAGTCCAAAGCTAAGCAAGAAGCAGAGACTTTAGAAGAAGAAAATCAACAAGAAACAAATGGTAATAATCACCAAGAAGAAGAACCAAAACAAGAGCAAGTTGAAGAAGAAGAAGAAGAAGATAATGATTTTAAAATAAAAAATAACAATAAAAGATCTGTATCTGAATCAGAAGCAGAAGATGATCCAAAATTAAACCAAGTTGTTCAATCATTAGATAAAATAACTGATGATTTAGTCGAACAATTTAGATCGGCTGCTGAGCGCGTTGTTAAAAAACATAAGAATGATCATATTCGTCCTTTAGCAGCTGCATTTGCTATTTTAACCGGTGCAAATAAGACCCTAGGTGTTTCACTATTAACCAAAAGAGAAGGTTTCACAACATATTGTTTATCAAAGCACGATGATGAAATAAGAGGAAAATCATTTGGTTTTGTTATAATTAAAAGAATTTTAGGAGAAGAAGAAGGTGATAGAGCAGTTAGCCACATTACATTCTCAAAAGATCATCAATCACTTGTTTTTGATATACCAAGTCAGTATGATGAAGTTATACAAGAAAAATGGTATGATACACCACAATTAGAAATGAAAGCTTTAGGAAATGGAGATTCTTTGCCAGAATTAGAAGAAGGTGGTAGTTCAGGCGGTGGACGAGGAGGTTTTGGTGGTGACCGCGGACGTGGTCGTGGACGAGGCGGTTTCGGCGGTGATAGACGTGGTGGTTTTGGTGGTGATCGCGGACGCGGCCGCGGGCGAGGAGGTTTTGGTGGTGATCGCGGACGCGGTGGTGGACGAGGCGGTTTCGGCGGTGGCCGTGGTGGCTTCGGCGGAAAAGGTGGAAATGACCACGCAAATAAAAAAATTAAATTTGATAATGATGATTAAATAAATAAAATTTTAATTAGAAAAATATTTTGTACAGATTTTTAAATATTAGAAAATTTAGTAAATTCCCTTAGAGCATATTCTTAATTTAAAAAAATTTGATATATAGCACTTTTTAATCATAAAAAAATTACTTAGAAAAGGCAGCAGAATATCTATATAGTATTTTATGTTTAGTTATTGGTATAAAGTCTGGAAATGAGTATATTTATTTACAGCTTATTTAGTTAGTATATTATTTTAATACAAAGTTTCTGTTCTGTTATCTAACGCTTATCTATTTTAATTGCATGATATATATTTCATGAGCATGTGTCTTTTTAAAGAAATTTTCAAATTTTATTAAAATCAATATAAAATCTCTGTTAAAAAACTTTCCATAAATAATAATTGTGAAAATTTGTCTTTTCTTAACTATCTTAAAATTGAACCATAGGCACATTGAGCAAAAAAAAAATTCCAAGTGATTATTAATAAGTTCTTTGTTCAAGCTTAATTTTACCATAAAGAACCATTAGAAAAAAGATTAGAAAACACATTATATATTCGATTATAATTAATATATTGAAATCATCAGGAATAAAAGCTTTTAAAGTAAGATGTTCCTTAATGTAAAAATGTTGCAGAATTTCCTGAAATGGTAAAATTAGATTTTTTTTCTGCGATTTAGAATTATTAATTAGAATATTAAGGCAATAAAAAAAGTTCTATTTTCTTATTAATTAATTAAGTTATTATTCAGTCAAATATTGTATACATTAAACTCTAAAATTTTAGTTTTAATTATTTTAAAAAAATTTCAATTTAATTTTTAAAAAGAATCCATTTTTATTTTACGCGATTTAAATTAATAATAGACATAATACTTTTTAAGTATATTGTTCTAATTAAAAATATTATAATTTTTTCTTTTTTTTTTATTATATCATCAAAACTATAATTTAACACTAAATATAATATGAAAAATTCCTTGAAAAATGTGACTCATAAAAAAAACTTAATTTTTATTTCGCAATTTATTGAAATTAAGAAATTCATAATAAATATATATTTTGCAAAAAAGAATTAAATAATTAGAAAACTATAGAAATAGCAAAAATTTAAAAGAAAAACCTTTTTAAAATTACTTTTGGTGAAGCTGAAATAAAATAATTATGTTTGTTTTTTTAACATCTAAATCACTGATTGAACCAAGTCAATTTTGTAAAAGAAATTTTAATGAAAAAGAATATCTAGAACGACATTTTTCTGTATCTTTATTAGACTCAATACCAAAAACAAAACTTTCATATACTCCATCAAATATTTCAAGTATTTCATTAACATCTTCTTCATCTATTCAATCGATAAATTCTAGTAGCCAATTATACAATAAATGCAAAAAAAAAACAAAATGGAAAAATGTGACTAAAGAACTAGCTTTATTTAATGTTCGTAGAAATTTAGACAATTCAAATTTATATTTTTTAAATGATAATAATAATCAAGATCTAAACGAATTCAATGAAAATATCGATTACGATAATTACAATTATATTAAACCAAATAGAAAAAAAAATTCAAAACTAAAAAACCTAATCAAAACTAAAGAAATTAAAAGTGTCAAACATTTTTATTTTTTAAATAGTAAAAGTTGTTTTAAAAAAAAAAAAGAAGCAAAATACATATACATAAAATATAATTTATATAAAAAACTAGAAAACTATCTATTTTCTTCATATGTATCAAAGTTACAAAGAGCTAAATATTTATATTCAACTAGAAAAGTAGACAAACATAACCATAAAAGTGCTGAGTTTTTGTTAGAGAATAAAAAAATTTTTAAAAGTATTAAAATAGTAGATAAATTAGTAAATCAAAATAATGTGACAAATGTATATAACCAAGATTTACCAGTTGTAATTAATTATTCGATTGACCACAATCGATTAAATGAAGAGCTTAATCAGAACTATGACGATTTATACGTAGAATTTTTAATTAGCTTACAACACAGAGAAATAACACCAGAAGATTATGAATATTTAACTAGATTAGATGAACTAATTAAAAAAAAAACATTAAATGTAAATATTATAGACAATTTTAAAACAGATACTATCAATGAGCAATTATTAAATGAAATTGAAAAAAATCAAGAGTTGTGTGGTATATGTTTGGAAAGCTACTCGATCAATCAGATTAGAAGGCATTTACCATGTGGTCACAAATTTCATTCAGATTGTATTGATAATTGGCTTAAAAGCCATTCAACAAATTGTCCATTAGATAATTTATCCATTGAAAATCTTGAAAAAGATGACGATGATTTAACTTTAGCAAAAAATTTTAATGAATTAATAGAAGATAATCAAGAAAATGAAATCAAATGTTTAATAAATAATATGCTTGATTTAATTGATAATGATTTATGAATTTTAATAAATAAATTTATTTTTAGTATAATTTTAACTTATCTGCCTTTTAAATTTGCAGTTTTTTTTAAATATAATCATTTATTTTTCGCTAAAGATCTCAATAAAAAATTCAATGGCCAAAAGATTTTTTTCTTTTTATTTAATTTACATAATGTTAGAATATATATGTACCTATATAAAGTTTTAATTAAAAAAAAATACAAGAGTAAATTTTATCATTAATATTACCATATATTTATTTCATATTCATTAAATTAAATATTTGAAACTTGATAATATACAGATATATTCATACTTGATAGATATTTTATACTTAGATAAGTAAAACTACAAGATAAATAAACTAAATACAAAAAATTTAGTTTTAAATTTTTCAGACTCTTTTTTTACAAATATAATAGAAAGTTTCTTCATCATCATTATTTGTAAAACAAGTTTGTTTATTATAATCTTGTACAATTAAATTGTAACCTTTTCCAATATCTAATTCTTTTGAACATATCCTTTGTAAAAAAAAATAAAATTAAATTAAAATTTCAGTAAATTAAACCTTTTAAATTTTTTAAAAAAATAAGTAGTTTTTTAAGTCTTATTTAAAATATTTGAGCTTTATCAGAAATTATTGTAAAATACCCAAATAAACAATTACCATTCTGGATCCAATTCGAGTTCGAATTTACGTTTTGATTCATCCGTAAAACTCCAAACTTCTCTTTCTGTATCATAAGTACCACTTGTCTATGTATTTAATTATAAAAATTTTAACCTCTGTTTATTTATTTTAATAAATGAAGGACATATTTCTATTTCTATTCTATTTTATATCATATAAATAAAATGTATAATTTAGTCCTTCCAATAATAAACTTTCAATTTACCCAAAAGTTGGCGTTAAAATGCCCCAATAAGATCAAGAACATTCTATATTCATCTATGTTTTCGAACCAAACTAAACTTGTATTATAAGATTCACATTCATTTTTTGCTTTTTCCAATGTTAAGGGCTCCATTATGATGATATAGCAGTTATTCTTAAATACTAATTGAGATTTTTTACGAGGAGTTGTTAATTTTTTAGTTTCTATTGTAAAAATTTCAAATGTTTCTGTTATAGAAATTGCTGGTGTTGTAGTTTCTGTTATAGAAATTGCTGGTGTCGTAGTTTCTGTTATAGAAATTGCTGGTGTTGTAGTTTCTGTTATAGAAATTGCTGGTGTTGTAGTTTCTGTTATAGAAATTGCTGGTGTTGTAGTTTCTGTTATAGAAATTGCTGGTGTTGTAGTTTCTGTTATAGAAATTGCTGGTCTTGTAGTTTCTGTTATAGAAATTGCTGGTGTTGTAGTTTCTGTTATAGAAATTGCTGGTGTTGTAGTTTCTGTTATAGAAATTGCTGGTGTTGTAGTTTCTGTTATAGAAATTGCTGGTGTTGTAGTTTCTGTTATAGAAATTGCTGGTCTTGTAGTTTCTGTTATAGAAATTGCTGGTGTTGTAGTTTCTGTTATAGAAATTGCTGGTGTCGTAGTTTCTGTTATAGAAATTGCTGGTGTCGTAGTTTCTGTTATAGAAATTGCTGGTGTTGTAGTTTCTGTTATAGAAATTGCTGGTGTTGTAGTTTCTGTTATAGAAATTGCTGGTGTTGTAGTTTCTGTTATAGAAATTGCTGGTGTTGTAGTTTCTGTTATAGAAATTGCTGGTGTCGTAGTTTCTGTTATAGAAATTGCTGGTGTCGTAGTTTCTGTTATAGAAATTGCTGGTGTTGTAGTTTCTGTTATAGAAATTGCTGATGTTGTAGTACTATTTTTTATTTGAGTTGAATTATTCCAAGTAAAACCTATAAAATTAAAAAATTTAATGTAAGCCAAAAATCATTAAAATAAAATCATACCAGAGATACCAGAGGAATTAAAGCATTCAGGTTCCCGTTCAATTTTATTACTGATACTATTTATTATTAGTTTTAATAATTTTTTTTGACTGGAACTTTTAAAATCAAGTTTTAACTCAAAATCAGAATTTTCATGTTGAAGTTCTAAACTGAAATTCTTTATTAAAAATTATAAAAACATAAATTTTTATTAAAAATGTTTTATTTCCATTAAATACTTCATTGCTTTTTATAGAAATACTTGTGCTAATTGTAAGAATAAAAATGAAATAGACAAATATCATTGTTATAATTTCCAAAAAAATTTTTTTTTACTTTTTAAGTTAAATTTATACATTAAGCTAAAATTATAAGTATCATGAGATCTTTTTAGCTTTTTCTTTATCATATCTTTAATTGAATCAAATTTCAATTTTTTATATAAAATTTCCTAATTTTTTAATTACAAAGTTATTGTTAATTTTAATAGATTTTTTCATTTATGCATTTAATACAAAATATTCAAAGTCTATTTTTGATATCTAACAAAAATATGATATTTTATACTGATCTCTCATATTGTAATTAGGCAAAATATTTAAAGAAAATTGAATTAAATAACTTTTAAAATTTTCAATACCATTGACCATTATGGCCATAGCAGACTATGACTTATAAGTATTTCAAATGTTTGGTCAATTTTATTTTTAAAAATGTTGACTGTTTTAGCTTCTATGTCCTCATTCGACAATTTATTCGAAGGGCCACAAGTTTTGTTTGTAAAAAATTCTAATTTTTTTTAATTGTCTTTCAGATTTGTTTTTGTATTTATGTCCTCGAAATCGAACTTGCTGGCACTTCTATATTAATTTTTATTTGTCTAACATGAAAAGCTACTGAAAGAGTCGATTGAAAATTGATATTTTATTTTAACTCAAATCTAGTGAACAGCTAAATAAATTTTGTCTTTTGAATGCAAAAAATGCAAAATTTGCAATATGAAATTATTTGAAAAACTAAGAAAGATAAAAGAATTAAAAGATATTTATTAGAATTTTTATAAAATAAAAAAATGTCATTAATTTTAGTATAATAGCGAATATATTATCATAAATATTAATACTATTTTAATTGTTATTTAAAAAATAGTTTCTAATATACACATAAAAATGCTACGGGATACAATATTAAATATTAACCAAGACCAAAGTGATTCTAATGATTTAAATTCTAATTCTAAACCTTTTAAAATGAACACATACATTCAATTGGATATTGATCAAAATAATTTCAATTGTTTACCAAGAATTTGTAAATTTATTATTACTAAATTAAAACTAGACCACGATTTAACTCAATCATCATCTGTAATCTTGGCAGTTAAACTTGAAGTAAGCAAGCGATCATTAAGAACTTTGGAGATACCATTAAATTTAAATCAGTCGAATAAAATAGATTTAAATTTAAGCTATAATATAACATATCCTCATTACTTGAAAAAAGAGACTAATCTTCTTTATTTCTATATACAAACTCGGCGCAAAAAATATAAAACAAAATCAAAAACCATTCAATTTGGATTCAAAACTTTAGCTTATACATTTATAGATTTGGCAAATGCTTTACAAAAGCCTTTTTCAAATGATCTACCTTTATTTTTACGTTCACAAAAAAACACAAACAAACAAATAATTGGCTATCTAAGCATTCAAGCTTTATCTAGTCAGCCAATTAATGATTTTGATACGAATGAGTATATAGATTATGAATTGAACTCAGAATTGGACTCGGATACCGAAACGAACAGTAGAAGATTGAATCGACGAGCCTCGAATCATCAAAACCCGAAAGCTAGATCATCAAATAATAATACCAACAATTCTAAAAATCAATTAACTGGGAAAATAATTTCATTCATACGTAAATTAAAAAATGAAAATTCAAACATTATCAAAGCAGAAAAAGAAATAAATGAAAATTCTTTAATTACTGAAGATTTTGTATTGAATTTAGAAGATTTGGAAAATGAAGAAGAATTATTGGATGATGATGATATATATAATAATATAGAACAAGTCAGTGATTACTTAAACTCTGATTCTGATGAGCAAAATTCAAACTTTTTATTGAAAGACCAAGACGCCTATTCAATTATATCGACTCCAAAACCTAAAATCGAACCATTTTTTTCACAAAGTTATTTAGAAGTATTAAACAATAATAGATATGGATCAGATTTAAATTTGAGAATGAACAAAATCAATTTAAACGAAAATTTAAACTTTTTATTAAGCGAATTGAATGAAAATCATGATGTTAAAATCGAAGGCTTAATAAAAACAAATTTTGATGAATTGTTAAACACTTATTTGAGGCAAAACTTGTTAGATAAGTATTCTAAAGAGAAAAAATTTATAATAAGCATTATTCTATTAGGCTCAGATTCATGTTTAAATAATTATATACAAAATGTTTATTTAAAAATAAATCCAGAATATTTCAAGTTGTTTAAACATTATGTTTTGTCTACATTAAATAGCAGCTATGGTTTTATGATAAATGATTCTGATTTAAACGAAGTGTTACATAAAATTGTATTAAATGGTTCTGATAATTATCAGTCAGTTCAAATTGGTGAAGTCAATTTAAATTTTGAAAATGAAAACTCAAAGCTGATTCCTTTTTTAAATGATATAAAAATTGGTTTTGACAAAAATGAAGAAGATTTATTGAATATGAACTCTAGTCAAGCAAAATCAAATAATTTATCAACATCTTCCAGTTTGCCACATTTTCTAAATAGTCAACAATCCCAAAAATTTAGTAATACTGTATCTCAGAAATTTTCGCCTCCTGGTTCACCATTAATAAGCGAAGATTCGTGTTTTTATAATATACAATTAGACTATTGGATTAATTATTTAAATACTAATAATAACAGTCAAAATTTAAATCAAAATGATTCAAATAAATCGAGTTTAAAAGCTTTGTTTAAAAGTTTAAATGTATCTAAACCCTTGAATAATAGTTTAACACTTGTTTATTGTATCAAAGAAAAAAAACAAAAAAGTTGCAATCTTTTTTATTATTATTTTTTAATTATTTAATAATTTTCATTTTAATTAAAAGTAATGCGTTTGAGTAAAAAATCAAAAGATATTGAAAACAAAAAAGAAATTGTTGAAGGTATAAATAAAATAGTATGCACCTCTAAGAACAATTCATTACCCTTAAGTGTTTTAATTGATGATATCGAATATGATAATATCAAAAATTTACAAATTTCATCACAATGGCAATCTAAATTAATTTTATTTAATATTTATAGTCCATAAAAGCTTAAAAAAAGAAAATTTTTATTTCTCTAAATGTATTTAATAATTTTTTGTATTAAAATAAGTAACAGTTTTAAGATTATTTTTTAATTGTTTTTCTTATGATAAATGTAAAAAGAAATTTAATTAAATTTTGTTTATTAAATAAAATTTTTTTTGATTTTTAATTTCTTATTTATTTTACCAACTTACTTACAATCATTTCCAAATTTGTTATATAATCAAATATGAACAATAATTCAACCCAATAAAACAAATTATAACATTAATCGTTTAAAATAAATGATTGATTAATTAGCTATTCAAAATAGATATGAAATATACAAAATGTACAAACAATACAATTTCAAAATCTTAATTCAAAACTTTTTATTTAATCTTAGTTTATAAACCACATCAAAAGCCAAATCTCGGGTTTTCGAGCATGGTCAAATAATTAAAGACTCTAAAACATGTAATCCATGGTAAGTAGCGCATTGTATAAAACCCGAATAAAAAAAATTTAAATTATCAATTTAAAACTTAATATTTTTTTGTTATAATTTGTACCTTTTCAATAAATTTATAGTTACTATATAAAAAAAAATAAAAAAAATAATTTAAAAAAATTTATTTAATATTTTAGCATATTTATATATAAATGATTTTAGATAATTAGTTATAAATGATTTAAATTAAATAAAATTTGAATTAATTTATATTTAAATGATTAAAATACAAAAATTTTCTAAAAAAAATTTTAAAAAATATTAGCTATGTATATAGTTTAATTATGTATATATTAATTAAGGTTTATATTTTTACAATTATCAATGTCCATCTGGGATACCTCCTTTTCTGGGATCACTATATGCAAATATATCATCTGTTCCTTTTTGATCAATACCTTGAACAATAGAGCCACCATATTCAAAACAACTTTGCTTATGACCAAACAAATTGAACATTTTTTGTAGATCTAAATCAAAACCGTTTTCTACTTGTAGATATTCAGGATAAATTTGATGATGTATTCTTTTACCATCAATCGAATCTTTAATGTTCATATCTAACCATAAACTTTTAATTGCGACTTGAGCTACACTTGTTATTATCTTAGAACCACCTGAAGCACCTAATACTAATCTAACATCTCCATTACTATCTTTAATTATAATAGGGCTCATACTTGACATTGGTCTTTTTAAAGGCTTTATGTAATTTGCTTTAGACGGTTCCAAACCAAAATAATTTGTTTGATTTGGTGTTGAAAAATCATCCATTTGATTGTTATAAATAATACCAGTATATTTACCAGAATATTTAGCCCCAAAATACGTATTAATTGTGCTTGTTAACGAAACAGCATCACCGTGTGCTAACACTGATAAGTGAGCTGTTCCGTGATCTGGTTTGAAGTCTAATTGTGAATAATAAGAAGCTGGATAAGTTTTAAAATCGTTTATTTTAGTTCTTATTTCGTTTGTATAAGCTTCGCTTTGTAGATTATGGATTAAATTTGATATTTCTAAATTATCTGGTTCATCGCCCAATTGAAATCTTTGAGCAAATGTATGTTTAAATGATTCAATTAAGCGGTGATAAAATAATGATGTTCTATATTTATCATTCAAAATATCTTTATTTAATCGAAAACCTCTCATTAGTTTCATTATAAAAGAAACTAATAGCCCACTTGAAGGAATCGTCGATGTCATAATAGTATAATCATTATCTAAATTTACAGAAATTGCTTCTGTTACACGGGCTTGATATTTTTTAAAATCGTCCAATGTAACATTACCACCGTTTTCATTAATTTCATTAACTATCAATTTTGTCAATTTACCATTGTAAAAATAATCAAGGCCATTCTCACTTATACTCTCAAGTGTGTCAGCTAACTTTGTCATTTTGATTGTGTCATTTATTTTGTAAATTTCATTTGTTTCTTTATTGATAAATAATTCTGATAGCTCTTTGTTTTTCCTAATGCTTGATTCATACAATTTAATCGCATTACCTAATGCATTACTTATAGAAAATCCGTTTCTGCACATATCTATAGTTGGTTTGAATAAACTTTTCCATGGTAATTTTCCAGCTAATTTATGAGCTTCCCAATAACCATATATCTCACCAGGGATACCTGATGCCAAGCCACCAGCTAAAGACGATTTATTAAAAAACATATTCTGGTATGAACCGAGTGGAGCTGTCTCTCTAGCGTCAATAGCATATGCTTTTTGTTTCTCTCTTAAATATATAACCATGAAATGACCTCCTCCTATACCAGCCGATTGTGCATTCATTACTCCATTACAAAAACCAGCTGCTATTGCGGCATCAACTGCTGAACCGTCTTGTGCTAATACATTTTTGCCAATAGTTGAACAATATGCATTATCAACAGCTATTGAGTATTTTTTATAATTTTTAATTGTAAGATTTAAATTAAAATTATATGTTTCATGAGACGATTCACATTTTATCTCATCAACTTTAAAAAAAAGTAAAAAAATATAAAATTTGAATTGTAATATTTTTTTTAAGGATTTTTTTTTTTCAATTTTGTATAATTCAAGTTATATTAGATGCTAAATTTTTTTTAATTACTCTTTTTTTTTTTAAAAATCAAAATGAAATTTCTAAAATGGTCATTTAATATAACTGAAAGGTAAATGAAAATTTAATTAAAAAAAAACCCAAAGATGAGATAGATAGATATATTTAATTTTTACATAAAACATGTTCGAATTTAGGTTTGTTATCTAAAATTGATAAATAAGCAATTGAAAATGGAATTGAAATTACAATTAAGAATAAAAATATTGCTCCGATTATGATGCTTAAGTTTCTCTTTTTATTAAATTTTGAAACTTTTTTATCATCTGATTTGTATTCATTTTCTGTTTTATCATGAATTTTGGTCATTTCTAGCAAGCACACATAGAGTATATAAAATCTTAAATTTAAAAAATTAAAATTTTTTTTAAGTTTTTTTTTTAATTAAATTTAATTTAATTTCAAGTTTGTACAAAAAAGGAAATTAAATTGTAAATATACAAATGTAAAAGGTTGAATGAGTTGGGTTTTTTAAAATTTAAAATATTTGTGCATGTAGAAATTTAGTAAAAAAAAAAAATTTTAATATCACACTTTAGCTTTGGAATTGATATTTAAATATGTAAAATGTAATCTTAATTAATCTTTATATAAATTTCAAATAGTATAAAGTATAAAATTATAATAAAAAGTTTAAACTAGTATAAAACGTTTTATAACAATTGAATTTTATTTAATTTTGTTTGAAATTGAGTTTAATGGAAAAAAAAATATAATATAATATAAAAATTAACAAACATTAGAAATATTAATTTTTTTGTTTATACAAATTATAATATCAAAAATTGGATTGAGAAGAGCATGCTGAAAAAAATTCTAAACTGGTATCTAAATCGCTTTTATCATCATTAGAACGATCGTATTTCAAGACCTGAAAGCTTTTTTCTGTTTGCATTTGATTTTCAATTGAACACAGCACATTTCTTGAATTTGCTTTAATTGTAAAATCATATTTTTCTATTTTATCATTTTTAAAATTGTCTTCTAAGTTCTTCAATTTTTTTAAAGACCATTCGGTAAATATAAGCGTTTTGAAATTTTTTATATCAATTTTTATCAAATTTTTTAAATCTACTAGTTCAATTGAAAGCCTCTTTATCTTCTTTATATTAGAAATTTTATTTTTTTTTTTATTTTTATTTTTAATTTTCATTTTTATAGTTCTAAACTATTAAACAGAATTTGAAATTTATAAAAAAAAAAAATTTAAATTTTAAAATTTTTATTGTTCAACAATCTTAGTCTGAAAGATATTTTTATCTGGGCTATTAATTAGATAAGTTAACAATTGAAATTTTACTAATTTAATTAAAAATTGAAACAAAAATTTCTTAACTTTTCAATTTAAAAATTTATCTACAATATGAACAATTTTGTTTAAGCTCTTTAAGCTCAATCTTTACAAATCATCGTTTTGTATGCTTCTATTGTTTTATATAAATAACAATAGCCAAATATATATATATTCTTTTCGGTTCATCATAATCTCAAATTCTCTCTGCACATAATGGTAAAAAAAATTAACAACTAAAGCTTTATTTTTTTTTTGTTAAATTATTAAAGTTGCTTATAACTTTTGGTAATTATGCTAAGAAATCAAGTAAAGATTTATAATAATTTTATTTATTTTGACATGAATCAAATTTATTTATCGAAACCTGAGGCTATTTTATAAAAATTTTTATAAAATATTTGAACTACTTTATACTTGAAATTAAAAACTAAATAAATAATAAATAAACCAAGACTTCTTGTGTTAAAATAAAAATGGACAACAATATAATTAATTAGGGCTGTTAATTTAAACAAAATTTCTATTTCTTCAAGTTTTTTTTTTATTTTTTTTTATTTTTTAAATTTTAGTTTCAAAAATAAATTAATTAAAAAAAAATTTGAACCTTTCAGCTAAATTTTTTGCTATTAATTATTTCTAATTTTAAAGACTATGCTTTAATTAATTGTTTTAATAACTATATGATTACAAATATATAGAAAAATTCTCATTGTGCTCTTGTAAAACTTAATTAATCTTATAAACATATTGCAATTTGTTAAAAAACTATTGATATCACAAAATTTAAAAATTTGAAATCTGTAATCAATATATATTTTTAATCAATGTATTTTTAAAAGTTTAAATAAATTAATTTAGCGTTAGTTACCAAATTTTGGGAATTTAATATAATTATTTATTCGAAAATCTTTTGAGTAAAAAACTTCAAGTTAAAAGTATTTTTTGTTAAAAAAAGTTTCAAAATCCTAAAGGTAATAAGTGTATTTTTTATATTATTTTATTTTTTTTTTTAAATTATAATTTAATTTGAATTTTGTTGATTATATTAATGTCAAAAGAAACAAAGTTAAAAACTGAGACTAATCTAAGTGAGAGATCAAATTAATTTAGGAGATAAAGCTTTGATTAAATAACCCAAGGCATATGAGCTTGATCTTGTTTTGAAATGAATTAAAAAATTAGATTCCTAAAAATTTGCATTTCAGATTTAATTTTTAGTTTTGAAATTTTATCAAAATGTATTTTAATCTGCCAACCATAACATAAAATCTGAAATAATTATATATATTTTTTATTATCTTAATAGTTAATAATTTAATAAAAAAAAAAAAAAAAAGATAAAAAAGGTAAATATTTGTAAAAATAAAAAAAAAGCAATTAAAATATTTTATTAATATGTTTTTATATATTATATTTTTTAAATAATAAATTTGAAACTTTTTATTGTTTTAATTTATTTTGACTTGTATCATCATCGTTGTTTTATTTTTATTTTTTTTTCTTCAAGTTATTTAAAATTTTTGTTGTTGTTGGATGATTTCATAAATAAAAATTGGTTTTTATAACAAAAACTATTTAATTAATACTAAAAATTATTTCAAAGATTTTTATTAATATTGTTTCAAAAGCACAAAAAAAAATGTGATTAAAATTGTTTATTTTATATGAATTTCAAAAATGTTTTAAATTTAAAATAGTTTTTTTTTATTTTATTTTATTTTAAATCATAATATTAAGTAGAATAAGAAAACGTAATTTTACGTAATTTAATAAATATTTTAATACTAAATATTAACAACAAAAAAAAAAGTAGATATAATCACAATAAAAATATTTGACTTAATAAAATAAAATTATAAAATACAAAAAATCAAAAGCCCTAAGAATATTTGGTTATAGTAAATAAATTTAGGATAAAAAAAGTAAAAAAACATAAAAGCTTTACAATTTTGAATATTTAATTATTTTAAAATTTTTTTTTAAGTCAAAAAACTTGAAAACAAAAAAATTTAAAATGCCTAGTTGTTTTAAATCAACATCTTCAAAATCGATTAAAAAAAAATCCAAAAATCGAGAAAATTCATCAGAACTTGCTCAATTGATACGTGAGCAATCAATTTACAGTGAAAATGAAATAAATTTTAAAAGCGATATTAAATATTTGATTAAAGTTATATAAATTAAAATTTTTTTGAAATTTTTTACAACTAATTTTATTTTCTAAAGGACATTGAGGATGAAAGCATAAAAGATAGTGAAATAATAAGTAAAATAGATGGCCTATTAGAACACCATGGTTCTCAATTTAGACGAAATTTATTTGAATCACAAACAGGATATGACAATTTCTCACTTTTACATTACTCTTGTAAAACGTGCAGATTTCATTTATCTCAGTATTTTATTGATGAGCTTAAAATAGGTCTATAATTTTTTTTTTAAGATTTATATTAAAAGAATAAAAATTTTAAAAGTTTTTGCTTAAAAGATCCTGATGTAAATTCAAAAAGTAAAATGACACCTTTACATTTATTAATAAAAAGTAACATATTTACCAAACAACAAATTGATAATAATCAATTATTATCTTGTACTGGCTTAACAAATGAAAAAATAAATAAATTTGTAAAAACATTTGAGCTTTTAATCGAACGAAAATGCAACTGTAATTTGCAAGACGATTCGAATTTTACTGCTCTACATCATGCAGTAAATAAAAATAATTATCAAGCTGTTTTACTGCTACTTAATCTAGAAAATATAGAACTAGATGTATTTTATTATTTATATACCTGTTAAATTTGAATTATTATTTTAAATTTAATTAATTTAATAAAAAAGGTTTTGGACGAGCGTTCAATGACACCTTTGCACATTGCATGTAAATATGGTTATATTGAGATAGCTGATTTATTAGTAGAAAAAACAAATTCCAAAAAGTTATTTTCTCCATCAGTTGATACGTTGCCTATTCACTTAGCATGCAAAACAAAACAAGACAATTCAGCTCTTATTAAAAAAATGCTTGATAAGATAAAATTAGAATCCAAGGAAGAATTATCAAATACCTTACAAAAGCTGGATAGCAATAAAAATACGGTTTTACAACTTGCAATCGAAAACAATCATTTAAATACGACTGATTGTTTATTAAAAGATTATTATAAGGATTTGAATTTAAAACTCGAAGATCGTAATGGTAATTTGCCAATACATTTCGCAGCGAAGAGTTGTGGCGCTGAAATGTTAAAAGTTTTAATAAAAAATAACTGTTTTACAACTAAACCAAACGGAAATATGGATAATCCTTTGCATATAGCTGCTGCTAATAATAAATTTAAATTTATAAAAGAATTTTTATCGCATGAAAAAATGTTGATAGAAAAATTGAATCTAAAAGATTATATATCAACAGTAAAAGGTTTAAATAGAAATGGTCATACGCCATTATTTGTGGCATTAATAAATGGTTATGTAAAATGTGCTGATGCTTTATTGACAACAGACATTGATTTAGATACAAAAGATTTAAAAGGAAATTCAATTTATCATATATGTGCTGAGTTTAATAATTGTGAAACAATGAGAGTTTTATTATCTAAAAAAGATCAACGCTTTATTGAGCCCTTACATATCAGAAACGAAGATGAAAATCATGCTATACATGTTGCTTGCATTTTTGGACATGTTGAAGTTATAAAATTAGCCATTAATAAACTAAATGAAGGTTTTGCATCACTTGAAAATTATTTATTATCCAAAAATAAAGATGGAAAAAATTGTTTTCATATAGCATGCATGAAAGGCTATTTTAATATAATAGAATATTTTTTAAAAGATTTAAATATAAACTATTTTATTGACCAAGTCGATTATGATTTGAATACGCCATTGCATTTAGCATCATCGCATGGTCATCTAAGTATTGTGTTTATTTTGTTAGATCATGGGGCTGATTTAAATGTTAAAAATAAAGATGGCTTAACTGCTTTGGAGCTGAGCTGTAGATTAGGATTTTTTGAAATTGGTAAATTATTGATTTCTCGATATTCTATTTTACAATCGAATCAAAATAAAAAATCAAGCGATTATCCTTTACATATTGCTTGCTATGAAGGAGCATATGAATTGGTAGAATTGTTATTGGCTAAAGGAGCTGTTATTGATATTTTAACAGAAGACAATAAAAATTGTTTAGATATAGCTATTAGTAGAGGTATTTTTTAAAAATTTCTAATATATTCTTAAAAATAAATATATATATATTTTTTATTAAAGGACATAGAGAAGTTGTGAAAGTTTTATTACAAGACAAAAACTGGGATAAATTAATAAATACGACATCAGTCGATCGACATGAGCATAAAATAAATTTAGTAAACATAGCTTTCAAACGACAGATACAACGGTTCACATCTACTTCCAAAAAAGAAAATCCACAATTAGTAGCTATGTTCGAGAATAAGATGTGGGAAAGCTTAAAATTAGTTTTGGATAATTGTAAAAAAGGAAATGAATATAATTTTAAAATATTAGATCCACCATGTAAAACTACTTTTAAACATCCATTAATGTTGATGGCTCGTTCTGGTCAAGAGACTTTATTAAAGCATGAAACTACTGAACAACTATTAAAACTAAAATGGAGATTTATACCACGTTTTGCATTTTATTCAAACATTTTTTTATACTTAACATACTTAATTTTGTTTGCTTTTTATTCAACTGAATTGTCCAATTTTATAGCTGATAAACCAAATTTTAAAAAAATTGATGAATTTGAATTTGAATCTGGTTTATCCAACTATCTTATTGTTATAATAATTATAAATTTAATTAAAAAATTCTTACAGATAGTTTTGGTTGATAGGTTAGCATTTTTTGTGTCTTTTACAAATTGGTTTGAAGTGATCACATTTATATTAGCTTTAGCCGCAATTATAACTAAAGATTTATCAGATAAACTAAACTTGTGCTCTTTTTCAATACTCTCTTCATTTATTGTTTTTTCATTTCTGATCCAAAAATTAAAAGTTTTTGGCTTATATGTTCTAGCGTTTCGACGAACTATACAAAATTCGGCTAGATTTTTTCCTATTTTTTTCTTAATTTATATCGGCTTTAATTTATCTTATCGTGTAAGGACTAATTTTGGTGTTTCTAATTTCAATACAACAACTGGCCTAACTCTTGTCAAAACATTGTCTATGGCTTTAGGTGAATTGGATGACGATGCTATGGGACTTGATATTGAAAATATGGAGACAACTTTATTTTTAAATTATTTGATTTACTTTTTATTCATCGGCTTAATGTGTATTATAACATTTAATTTGTTTGTTGGTATCGCTGTTGGTGAAATAAAAACAGTTTTGGATGAGGCTGATATACAACAAATATCAATGAGAATTATATTTGTTTTAAAGGTACAAGAAACATTAAATAGATTTAATAAAAAATTTTGTCTAAAATGGTTAAATATACGATATGAAGAATACAATTATCAAAATGAATTCAAATTTATAAAAACCAAAGACAAAATTGTTGAATTTTTAGATAAAAGATTTACACCGATTGAACCAGAAATAAAATTGGTTGATCCATCCAAACGTCTTGAAGACAACATAAATGAATTATCTAGAACCACCAATGCTGATTTAAAATCGATTCGGGAATTATTAACAAATCAAATTTCCGATGTCGAAACAAAACTAACGAATTCGCAGCAAAGATTAGAAGATTGCTTAGTCGAAATGTCTCGTAAAACAACAAACAATTTTGAAACAACTCAAGAAGATTCGCTTGCCCAATTGGATATAGTTCATAAAAAAGTAATTGACTCAGAGAAATTATTAAACACTAATATAAATGATTTTAATAAAAAAACACAAGAAAAAATGGATCATTTGGAATCTTCTTACAATACTCAATTAAAAAATACTAAACAGGAACTTATTACAGCTCATAATAAACTAGAAAATAATCTGAGCGATTTAGCTAGTTTGACCAATAATATAAATATATTAGCTAATAATCAATTCAGAGAAATTAATAAAACATTTATTGATTTATTTGAAAGAATGAATATTCTGAAGGAAGACATTTCAATTATAGCTGACAGTTTAAATCAAATGAATCATGGTCAAAGCTCTTTGATTACAATGAATAAAAATTTTGGTTCAAGATTAGACAATTTTATTATTGAGAACGATGTTAAACAAGTTTTGGATAACTTAGTTGACCACTTAATACATGATAGTAAAAAAGAAGAAAATGAAAATAAAGAAAATTAGTTTCATCTTTTTTCTTTTTATTTTTATAAATTTTTTGAATGAAATGTTTTTTTTTTTAATAAGAATATTCAATTTAATTTATATTTTCTTAATGTGAATTTTGGCACAAAAAAATAAATAAAAAAGAGAAAAATGTTATATGTGTAATTTAATTTATGTAAAATGATGTGTTTATCACTAACGATTCTTTGGTGATACACTAGTTTTATTATTACAATTTTTCTTTTTAGTATTTGCTTTTTGTATCAAATTTCATATTTTATAATTAAAAAATAATTATAACAGTTTTTAAATAAAATCATTTAGTTATTCAGCTAACATTCCTAAATATGAGATAATAAAAGCCAATAAAAAATATTGTTACTTAAATTTTTTTTTAATATTTAATCTTTTATAGTTATTAATGATTGATTAATTGGTATGGTTCAAAAATAGACCAAAAATTTTAACAATCTAAGTTCGAATAAGGTAGCTGCTATTCGGCAATTCTTGATCTTAAAAAATTATTAATTGCCTATTATCGGTTCAATTCGTTAAGTTAGAATTATATAAATGTGAGATTTCAATTTTTGGTTTTTGGTTTTTATCTTAGAACCAATATTAAAAGTATTTAATAAATCACTTAAAAAAGTATTAAGATTTCAATTTTAAGTTATAAGTTGAAATTATTTTTTTATACAATTTTTATTTAATATACAACATATACAAATAAAAATAAATTTTAAATTAACAAATCAAGTAGGAAATTAAATTAGATGTATCTTAATGCAAAGCCTCTTCCATTGAGTATGATCTTGAACAATTAAATCTAGCTAAAAGACTCTTGTTTAATGGCATTGCTGATAAAAGACCAATGCCTTGTAAAAAATATTGTAAATTGGTTGCTAAACGATCTGGACATTCTTTTAATATACTAGTGACATTATCTATCTCAAAATATGGTGAATTGACTAGTTTGTTGGGATTTTTTTTATTCAGTTCTTGTAGTTGTTTATAAAATTTCTTAGTGTCATGATAAAGAGGTGAATTCTTACCAACTGCAATCAAAGTATCGATCCTTAAAATTTTAAATTTTTATTTAAATAAATTAGATTTTATAATATTAATTATTACTTTAAATTTCCAAGTTCATTTAACAAACAAGACCGGCTTGAATTAAAAACTATTATAAAATATTTTACTCATAATCTTAATATTTTAATTACTTAAAAAATGACTCTGTAAACAATGCTAAATTTTTAGAGTTGTGATTTTCAAAAACTTTATGACTGAATTCATCTATTTCAATATTCAAAGCATATATATACGATGAGGAAGCCTATTTTTTCAAGAAATTAAAATAAATTACTTATGCCTAACAAAATATAAAAAATTTGCTTACTGTGTCAAATCTATTGAATATGAAATTTGTTTTTTCATTTAAAGCAGATTTTGTTTTATTAATAAGATTTAAATGATTTAGCTTATATTTGATTGATTCCATTAAAGAAGCTGATGAAGTAATAGGCTCTATTAAAACCAGTCCTAGACATCTAGATGGATGCTTTATGGCAAAATAAGTACATATATTAGCACCTACTCCTTCTCCCATACAAACCACTTGAGGTATTTTCAAAAAATTAATCACGCAGACTAATTGTTCAGCCAGTTCCTCTAATGATGGATATTTTTTAATAGATAAATCATCAGCTTCTGGCTCTTGTCCAGGCAGATTTACATTTAACCAAATAATTCTGCTTTTCAAATCAACCATTTGAGGACCATGGATAAAATTTTCAAATTTTGTATCTTTATCCATAAGATATAATTAAAGTATATTTAAAAGAATATTTTAGAAAATCTTACGATTAGAACCAATATCATGAATAGTCATAATATAACATTTTTGGCTTGATGATTTTGTTTCATTTTCAATATGAACCTCAAAGTTTAAATTTAAATTTTCTGATTTACATGTTATTACTTTAGAGCCAGACATTTCTAATAAAAGCTTTTAAAAATACCAAGAATATAATCAAAAAAATAAAGTATTCAAACTAATCTTATAAAAAAAACTTTTTTACATCTTTTTCTTGGAAAGAATTTTTAGGAAAGTTTTGATGAGATAAAATCATATTTTGATATTTTTAAAAATTTTAATTCTATTTATAAATGCTTTTATGAAATTAAAATAAAGCCAAAATAAATAGATATTTAAAATGTCTAATATGTAAATTATATTTACATATGGTTGAATAGACTTTTTTACAATTTTAGATTAGATTAAGTATTAGTCTTTTATCTTTAATAAAAAAATAATAGGATTTTTAATATCAAGTTGAAAAAAAATTTTCGATTGTTAAATTTGTTAAGTTTTTTAATAATTTTTTAAAAACTAATGGAAATTAATTTTATTTGCATTTAATAAGATAGTTCAAAAATATTTTATTTGGTCAGTTTTAAAATAGATTTTATTGAAATTAAATAGTTACAAATCTCTTTCAGAATTTTCTTATTAATAATTTTAAAATTTGAAATCAAAACTCATATAATTTTTGGAAAAACTAAAACTTATAACACTTATAAAACTTTTCGATGCATCATGCCAAATCTAGCTGCTTTATTTCTTCCTAAACCTTCTCCTAAACAAACAGCTTGATGAATATTTACTTTAAATATAAGTTATTATTAGTAAAATTTATTCTAATAATCCTTATTTTAATACTACAATGAATTATTATTCTAACTTCACTCAAACCAATAATACTAATAATAACTAGTCCCAGAATTAGTCAAGTATGAGAAAAAAATGGAATTGATGCTAATTAACATGAGAAAATCAAAACTAAAATTTTTTAATAATTTATATAATTTTTTTTCTATTTAAAATATTTACATTTAGATAAGAATATTTTCTGCTTTTTTTGGAACCATGCATCGCTTTCGAGGGGCTAAATGAAATTAATAAATAAAAATTTATTTTTCTAGTTTTAAAAAAAAAAAATTTTAACAAAAGAAAATATTTTTTCTATTGAATAAAAATGTTTTCTATTTTGCAAAATATAAAAAAAAATGTTTTTTTATTGAATAAGAATATTTTTCTGGTTTTTTTTAGGATTTATATAGCCCTTTTTTACCCTATATATTATATAATTTTTTACCTTATTTTATTAAAACAATGATTAATTATGTTTTTCATAAAATGTATAAATACAATAAAAAACTTTTTTATTTTGAAATTTATTTTATTTTATATTTTTTTATTAAATTATAAACAAAGAAAAAAAAATGAGAAAAATAAGTGGATCGATTTCATGCTCAGAAAATAGAGAGATTGAACCAAACGCAATTGTGACAGTTTCAGTAATTGATGCGTCTTTAGCATGTGGACGTTCATTGACTGTAGGAGAACGTCAATATACCAATTTGACTCAATTTCCTTTTAGCTATGAAGTGGAATATAATGATGAGATAGTAGATGAGAGATATCGTGGTGAATTTGCACTAGCTATAAGAATCGAAGTTGATGGAAGTCTCAAATTTGTTGATAACACAAGTTTTCATTTAAAAGATTACGAGACCAAAGCTTATTTGGATAGTTTAGATGCTTTTGTAATTCCAGTTTAAATAGTGTTAAGATTTTAATTTTAATCAAAATATATTTTGAAAAATAGAGATAAATAAATTAGTAGTTAATAAAATTAGTTTTTAAAATGCTTAATTTGTGATTTTTTATTTAATCAAAACTTTGCTAAGCTGGTTCTTTGGAATAAAAACAAATAGATGATATTCTAAATTACTTTTAATTTGATCTATACTTAAATACAATTGCGTAGATAAACGCATTTAAAAAATTTTGTTTACAAAAATAGATTTTTATGTTTTATCAAGTTTGCTAAACTAAAAAAAAAGATAACGCTAGATTATCTTTTAATAATATATTAAGTTATTCTGATCAAAAAGTAATTTTTTTTTTACAATAAAAGATTAAAGAGAAAATAATTGAATTTTTCAAAAAATATATTATTTTAGATAAGTTTATTATAAATTTAAAATAAAAAAATGTTAAATATATTTATTTAAAAGAAATTGGATTCAAAACAACACTACTATAATAATATTTGGTTACAACTGTTTTTACTCATTCATAATAAAAAACATTTAAAGCTTTAATGATAAAATATTTTTAATGTTTTGGTTTATCCGCTTCTTCCATAGATAAGGCTCGAGTTAATCTACCTAGACCTTTTAATTCTTTTTTCATTGGCATTGCTGGTATGAGACCGATTCCTTGTAGAAAAAATTGTAAAGCTAATCCCAATTTATCTGGTGTTTCTCCCATCACATCGCCAACATCATCTACTTCAAGTAATGAAGAATTTACCAAAGATTGTGGATTATTTTTACGTGATTCATATACAGCACGATGAAATTTTTTAGTTTCTGATTCTAATGATGCTTTTTTGCCTACTGCAATTAAAACATCCACTGTTAAGTCATCGATTTTTTCTAAAATGTTTGTACGACTTCAATAAATTTTAAGTTATCATTTAAATTATCAATTAAAAAAAAAATTCAATTAAATTTACTTTAAAAAGGCTTCTATTAGTAAATTTAAATTTTTAGGATTTCTATTTTTATATAATTTATCATGAAATTCTTTAATATTAGATTGAACTAATTGATCAGCTTGATTGCTCTTTTAATTATTTTAAGATATATTATAAATTGAGAAATATTTATAAAGAATAGTTTTAACTATACATGTCCAAAACGATGCCACAATAGATAAGCTTCTGAAGAAACACTCATATGATCATTTTTATGAGAATCTAGTAAACTATGAATTTTTTCTTTAAATAATTCAAAAAAAGATGCTGTTGATCCAGTTGGATGAATTAGAGCAGCTCCTAAGCATCTATTTGGATGCATCATGCCAAATCTAGCTGCTATATTTCCTCCTAAACCTTCTCCTAAACAAACAGCTTGATGAATTCTAAAATGATCTAAAACAAGAACTAATTCATGAGCTAGCTCGACCATTGATGGATATTTACTTTAAATATAATTTATTATTAGTAAAATTTATTATAAAGAATGCATAAAATTGTATTAAATTTACTTTATTAAAATATCTGGTGCATTTGCTTCTTGACCTGGTAAATCGACATGTATCCAAATTACTCTATCTTTAAGACCACTCATTTCAGGGCACGCAATAAATTCTTGAAAAGATGTATCTGCAAAATTATGTAAATTTCTTAATCTAATAACTGTTATTAATAGGTTTTTTTATTTTTAAACTTACGATCGGTTCCTAAATCATGAACTGTCAAAATATAGCATCTTTGTTGTGAAGCACTAGTTTCGTCTTGAACATAAGCAGTAAAATTTAAGTTTAGCCTATGCGAATAAATTTTTACTCTTTCTAGATTTTTAATTGAAATTCTTGCCTTTAATTAAATAAATTTTAAATTTTTATTAATTAACAGAACTATTTCAAAAAACATTGTTTACATGATTTTCATTTTGAATTTCAGCCATTTTTTTTGTAAATAAAATTCTTAAATTTTTTTCTAAAATACTATTTAAAAAAAAAAATCTGAACTTCATAAATAGAATTGATATAAAAGAATAAAATAATTATATTATATTTAGTTAATATTCTAAATTAGATATAAGAGAATTCTGTACTTAAGCATTCAAAAGAATTAAATGAGAAAAAAAATAATTTATTACAAAAAATTAGAAATTTATCCTTTTGAAAAATTAAAATTAATAAAGCTTATCAATTTCTATAAATATATTTATATATATCTATATTTTTTTAATTTTGAAAATTAAAATTTAATTATTACAACATATTTTTTAACTTTCTTTTATTACAGAAGAGTTTTAAAGATTTATTATTGAAGCTTTATCTTAGATTTCAAATTCAATAAATTTCGTTGAAAATTTTTCTTTCTACCAAATCAAAGATTTTTTACGAAAATGTGATTCGAATATAATAAAAATTATTTGAAAATTATTTCTACCTAAAAACAAAAGAATTTCTTGATGTAATCAGATATTTTTTGAAATTTTGCTAAGAAAGTATTTTTAAATCTAAAGTATCTAGTTAAACGACGCTTTTTCTTTTTTTATTTATATATTTGATTTTTTATCTCTTTGTAATTAAATAAAAAATAAAAAAAATAAAAGTTATTTTTAACATGAATTTTATCTTTTTATGATTTAGAAATTATCTTAAATAAACATAGTTGTTCTTGAGTTAATTGATATTAATAAAAAATTTATCTTTTAAATTTATTCAGAAATAATACACCTTTATTTTTGAAAATTATTTTTTTTTTTTTGAAAGGTTTAAAAATAACTTACAAAAATAAAATAATATTATTTATATGGCAAAAATTTTATTTTATATGAAAATTTACATTTAGCTTGAGAAAACATAATTTATCCAACTCTTGTAGTAATATAAAAAAAAAAAAAACTATCATTAATAACGTTTTAAAATCGATATTATTATGCAAAAATTTTTTTTTTATTTCAATCATAAAATTGAATAATTTATATTAATTTTATTACTGCGCTAATAATTTTATTTTGCGTAATTTAGCGTTTTTTTTAATTAACTAGCATAATTGATTTAAAATTTATAAAAAAAAAAATACTAAATATTTAAATTTAGAAATATCAAATATCATAATAATATTTATAATTTGACATTTATTTTAATATATAAAGTATATTTCTTTAAAATTTAAACACTAAGTAAAATTAAAAATAAATTCAATTTAAAATAAAAAAATATAAAAAGATTCAAATAACTATAGCTTTTAATTTTAAATTAGTTTATTCAAATAAAATGCATATAAAATAATTCATTATTTAAAAACAAAATCAAGCTTTTATTCAATTCAATTTAAAGAATTTCTTTTAAAAATATTTTAAAATCAAAAATGAATTTTTTGAAATAAAAAGATTAAATATAAATATTACTTTATTGTTCTAGTCATATTCGAAATTATTATTTTTTTTATTTTGTTTTATTTAATCAATTTTTTGGTTTTTAGTTTATAAATAAATAATTTAGTTAAAATAAATAATAACTAATAAAATAGATTGAAATTTTTAAATTTTATAATTTTATTGTCTCAAAATTATGTTAATATAATCATCAAAAGACTAAAGACAAATTATTATAAAAACTATAAATAAGATAGCTTGAAAATCTACGTATATTATTAGCTACATCTAGGTGTTTTATTTTAAGAAATTATCTTTTATAGATAAGCAAAATACCAAAATTTTTAAATGTATAGATTACGTATATTATGTTATAATTATTCGTACAACATGTTTTCAATATAATCAGATTTTAAATTTATAATCTGTCTAAAATAGAACATTATCAATTAAAACGCGTTTCTTTTTTTTCTTAATTAATTTTTTAACATAATAAAATAAAATAAAAGATAAAAATTTGATTAAAATTTTTTTATTAAATATTTATTTATACAATAATATAAAATTTGATTCGAAAAATGTGTTGTTGTTGTTGTTGTTAAAAGTTTAAATCACATGATATATGTCCATAGTCAGTTTTTACTTTATCGAATATATCAATTAAAATTTTTAAATCGATAAAATTGCTCAAGATTATAGTTGAAATATATTTTGATTTATCAGTATTTTGATAAACTGAAAATTTACAAGAATATTTAAAATAAGTTTTCACCTTATTTTCTTCATATTTGTATAAATGCTCAAATGACTTTTCTGCATCATGTGCTACGACTATTTGAGATTTTTGAGAATAATAAATAACATCTAAAGGCCTATTAGTGGCATAAATATGATCAACTAATACTAAGCCCCATTTTGGTACTTTTAAATTTGAACTAAACTTCTTTAACTCTTCATAATCTTTTACATAAAAAATCTTATGAAGCTTTGTATGGTTGTAACCAATAAATTTGTTTACCCAATCAAAATTAGTATCAATAGAAACTAAGCTTCTATTATAATCAGCTGATATTCTATGAAGAACTGGTGTTGAGAAAGTTCCTATTCCCAATTCTAACATATCACCTTGCGAAATCAAAGCTGAGATTATCAATGGTATAACATTACTTCCATATTTATAATCCAATGGTAAATTTACATATTTTAAAATACGTTCGTTTGGATTATTTAACAAATCTTTGTCTAGAAAAAGTTTTTGTTCTTGTTTTTTATATGTTTCAAAATTTCCATTAAATTTTATCAAATTGTATAATGGTTCACGATTCGTTTCTTGAATATAATAAAATATAACTAATATTATAAAAATAAAAGTTGAAATAAATAATAATAAAATTTTATTCATTTTATTTCATAAATAAATATAAATATTTATTTTATTTTATTTTAATTTATGACTTGTTTATATAAGAAAAATTTGCATAGGAAATCCTTCTTAAAGTTATTCCATGAGATGGTAAATTGATTTGAAATTTTCAACCTTTATAAGAACAAAATTTAAGGTCATATCTGAGCGTATAGAAGAAAAATTAGCAAATAGTTTACAAAAATAAATTGTATCTCAATTATTTATTAAAAAAAAAATAAAGTAAATACAAGGCTATTTATTAAAATTTGTATAAAAATTTAATTTTAAACAATCAATTTTTTATTTAAAAGAACAATACAAAAAGTTTCAATACCATTTTTATAAATAGAATTTTCAATCAACTAAAACAATTTTTTGAAGATTTGTTGCAGATCTTAAACCACATGATGTGTAAAGACTTATAAGTAACAGATAATATAACTTTAAATAATATTATTGAATATTTCTTTTCTAAATTTTTTTTAGTAATAATAATAATATTAAGATTGAAATGCCCAAAAGTAAGAAGAAAATAAAATTCTTTTGGAGTTTTTTAAACCAATTAACCCTATTGTGGCCTTTTACTATTTTGAACTGCTGTATAAGATCACCTCTAATCCTTCTTTCTTCCAATGATGTTAGGTTCAATTTTTTTAATCTTTCTTCATAGCAAAAAATTCTGAACACTTTCAATTACTTCTATCTCCATCTTATCTTTTTGGGCAATGTAAAGTTCATTTCAATTTAGATTAATTTGAATAACTTTTTTTCTAGATAAGATAAAATCGTTCTGCAAAATGTAACATCTTTGCAGGGGAGATCATAATCCTTTTTAATTATCTGCAAAATGCATAAAATCGCAGAGTTTTCTCAGGCAGGTATTATAGGTGTAGCAAAGTTGTTACAAGATGTTACATTTTGCAGAACGATTTTATCTTATCTAGAAAAAAAGTTATTCAAATTAATCTGAATTGAAATGAGCGAATTGAAATGAACTTCACATAGCCATCTTTTTGTAATATCATTAAGATTTTTAAATTATACTGTATAATAATAAATAATTAAAATAAAATAAAATTTTCAAATTTATTATTAATTAGCTCCTAAAATAAAGAAAATAAATGCAAATGGATTATTTTTAGATTAAATGGTTAGATTTTAACATATTTCAATAAAAAAATATCTTAATTTAAAAATATTTAAATTTTATTGTATTATATTTTATTGGGTTATAATTCAAGCAATTAATTAATTTAAATTCGATTGAGAGATCAAAATATAAATTAAAATGTATTTAAAATTTAGAGAGAATTTTCTTCTTTTCGAAACAAAGAAAAGAATTTAATTAAAGATAAATTTTAAATTTAAATATAAATAGAGCATATCGTAGCTTTTAATACTTAAATTAAATTAAATTTTATTTTATTTTTTTGAAAACCTGATGACAAAACTATTCAATTAAATAAATAAATAAATAAATGCATTCAATTTTAAGAAAAAAAGAAAAAAAAATTAATCTTTAAAACGTTATAAATAAAAAGAAGCTTATTATTATTTATTTCTTAAGATAAAGAAAAAAAAACTTTTATAATTTTTTTAATTATTGACCTTAAAATACTTAAAAAGAATATATTTAAATAAATTCTTTAATAACCTAAATACTAAATTCCTTTTAAAAAATTAAATTTTCTATTTTTATGAAATTAGCTCAAGAGTATGAAAATTGAATTAAATATTTAATTGAATTTTTTATTTTTAAATAAAAAAAAAAACAAAAACTTAATAACAAGCATTAAAAATAACAACAAAAAAATAAAAAAAAAAAAGAAAAAACAAATTGTACCAAGAAAATTCATTCTAAAAATAATCATGGTTATTTTTATTTAATCAGGTACTAGGTTAAGTTAATTATGTAAAGTTTTTATATAATTTATCTCTTATAATTACAATCAGAATAAGGAATTAACTATGAAATAAAAAAAAATTTAAATTCTTTTGTTATTTTTTAAATTTTTTGATTATGTAATTTTTTTTTATTAATGTTTAAAAAATTTGACAATTTCCAAAAAGAAACTTTTCAAAAAAAAAAAAATTATTATTTATTTTTAAAATTTATTTGTCACAAAATAGTTTAAAAAGATAGCTTTTTTGAATTTGAAAATTTCGTATTTATAAAAAATAAAAAGGTTTCATTTATTACCTTTAAAGGATACTTTATTTAATATTATTAAGTTAATAAATAGAAAAAAATAAATACAACAAAAAAAAAACTATAATTCATTTGATTTTGATAATTTTTTTTTAATACTTGAAAATTTTAAAAACAATTAAATAAAATTTAAATTTTAAATTTTAAATTAACCGAGTTTTGAAAATTTTTTTTTTTTTTTTATGAAAATTTTTATTTCTCTAAATATTATGAGCTATAAATTTAAAAAATTTTCTAAATTATACAAAATTCTGATTACAAAACCAGTTCACCTATATTTATTTCAAATCAAGCTGATTTTAGGTTTTTTTCTTAATTTCATAAGTAATGAATTTGAATAAGAATATTTTTTGTTGTATTTTTCATAAAACTTTTTTTTTTTTATATTTTATTAAAGATTATAAATCATTATTATTAATATAAAAATCGAAAAATTTAAAAAATAAAAAAAAGAAATTTTAGAAATAATATTTTTGATAAAAAACAATAAAATCAATGAATTGTAATTTATTATTTATTATATTTTAAAGGATAGAAAAATTAGAATTTGTAAAATTTTGAAATTTGAATTTTTATTTTGTTTTGTTTTGTTTTTTTTATTTTCAATTCTTCTAATTAGTATATAATTAAAAATAATAAATATTTTTTGTTTTTTTAATAAATATTAAACTATTGTTAAAAACTTGTAATTTATTTATTTTATTTATTCATTCAAACATTAGAATTTAATGATTGTTGTTGATACAAATTTATTATTTTATATTTGAATTTAATTAGTTTGTTTGTTTTTTTTTTCACTATTTTTAAAAAAAAATAAATTTTATAAAAAGTTTTTGTAACAAGAAATACCAAAATAGTAAATAAAAAAATATGTATTTTTTTTCAACTTTGAATTTGTTTTTGTTATTTTTTATCCTAAAAATTGACCCAATTATCAGTAAGACTAATATTCTAAATATATTTTTTTTTGTCAATTAAATATTAATAATTATTATTCTTCTTTAAAAGCTTTTAATTTGATACAAAATGTAAAATGTAGATTATACGAATGTTGCTCAGCTCCTTATTTACGTAATAATTTTACCAAATTGGAAGAGAACTTGAACAAGTCATTGTTTGGTCAACCATTGGTTAAAAATAGTATTGTAAGTGCTTTAAGAGGTCATTTTAATTTAAACGGACCTAAAAAAGCATTAGTTTTGTCTTTTCATGGATCAACCGGCGTTGGTAAGGCTTTTTTGTTTTTTATTTTTTTTTTATAGTTTTTTTTATAGTTATTACTATAAATAATATTAATAAGGAAAAAATTATGTTGTACAATTTATAGCTAATGCAATGTTCGAAAGAGGTGTTAAAAGCAAATTTTTTAAACTTTTTATTGCTTCAAGGGATTTTCCACATAATGACAAAATAGATGAATATAGAGTTAAATTTTTGATTTTTATTCTAATCTTATTTTGCTTAATAAATTTTCACATTGACAAAATAGGAAACTATAATTAAAACAATAGAAAACACTGTTAAACTTTGTCATACTAATATATTTGTATTTGACGAAACAGATAAAATACCAATTGGATTAATGGATACAATAAAAGCTTATATTGATTTTTATCCCGAAGTTGATGGTATAACATTCCGTAAAAGTGTCTTTATATTTTTAAGGTTTGTTAATAAAATCAAATTAAATATTTTATTGTTAAAACTTTTATTTATTTCATTCTCATTAAGTAATAGTGCTGCAAAAGATATTGCTCAATTAACACTTACTTATGACAAACAAGCTATAGATAGAAACGATTTCGATTTAAAAACATTCCAAACAGAAATTCAAAATTCAATATATCACAATAAAGGTAATTAAATATTAAATATTATAAAAATTTTATTTGTGATATTTAATTTAAAATCAAATAATAATAATAATAATAATAATAATATAAAAGAGGAGAATGATAAAGGCTTATGGCATGCATCTATTATAGATAGTTATTTAATTGATTTTTATGTTCCTTTTTTACCTTTGGAAAGAGATCATGTAAGAAATTGTATCAAGGCTGAATTTAATAACTACAATTTAACTTCATTTAACAAAAAAATAAAATACGAAATAATTGAAAACGATATAGAGCAAATTGTTGATGAACATGTGTATGAGCCACCTGGGTATAAAAAATACTCTTCATCAGGATGCAAACGAGTTCCTTTTTTAGTTCGTACGTATATATACAAAAAAATGCTTAATGTAAATGACGAACTTTAAAACAAATTTGAACCAACTTTTATATATTTATATTATATATGAGCTTATAAAAAATTTTAGTTATTTTTATTTTTTTTTTTTAAATTTTATTTTATATCGAAATCGGCGAAAACTTGCAAGTCAAAATATTTGTATAATAAATAAAAACTGATAATCGTTAATTTGTTTAAATAAAAATTCAAAAATTTTTTTTATATAAATATTTTTTGAATGCTTAGAAAATCAAAAAGGCAATCATAATTCATAATTATTTGTTTCTACAAATACCTAGTTGATATGAAATACTTTCTGAAATAGTTTTTTAGACCATTTTCTTAGTATTTTGCTAGTTAATTAAAATTCTAGGTTTTATTTCTTTTATATAAGTTGCATTTTTATCCATATACAGTATTTATCAATTAAAAGTACTAAACAATTTGAAACTGTTTTGAAGTTAAGCTTAATAAAATAAATGATTCAAAATTATTATTTTTATATTAAAAATTGAATAGCTTAAGGGATCAACTAATTATTGTTGAGCTAAATGTAATTATTTTTGATTTTGGATATTTTAAATTATTGTTAAATTTATTTTTTCGTTTTTTTGTTTTCTTTTGTCTAATAAATGAAAATCATTTAAATTAAGGAATGGATTCATTTTTAGATAAACGATCAAATGAAAAATGTACTTACATTCTTTTTTGTTGTTTTTGTTTTATTATTAATAAAATATTTATAATATTTATTTTATAGTTTAATTTTTTAAATGGTTTAATTAATAAATAAATTATCAAAAAAATATAAAATATATAAAATTTAAAATAATAATAATAATAATAAATAATTTTTCCAATTGTTATAATAATAATTTTTTAGTTGATCAAAATGTTTTCCTATGTAAAACTTTGGCTCCTTCACTTTCATATTCACGTTTTGATATCCACATTTTTTTAAAAGTGTCTAATGATGCCAAAATCGAACCTCTTTAAAAAAGTCATTTATAAAATATAATTTTTATTTTTTTTTATTAAATATTAATATTAAAATTTATTTGAATTTTTACCCTATCCAAGTAGAATATAAGCGCTCTTTGGGAGATGCAATTTTTATTTTAATATCTTTGGGACCCATTCGTTTAAGCTCATTAAGCAAACGATCTCCAAATCCTTTGAATAATGTTGAACCTCCAGATAATACAATATTTTGATATAATGTTTTTCTCAAATCCATATCTGATTTTATAATTGAATTTGCTAATATCTCATGAATTCCTTCCGATTCGTCTCCAACCAAATCTGGTCTAAATAAAAGCTCCGGTGCTCTATATCTACTTGAGCTTAACTTGAATAAATAATAATATAAGTAGTAGTAGTAGTAGTAGTAGTTAGGGTTTAATAATATAAACTGCTAGACAGAATGGATAATGTATCCATAATGATTGTGCTCTAGCACAATAGCCTCAAAGGCTTACTAATATTCATAAATAATAATAATATAAAAACAAGTAATTTCTTTTACCTCTATAACATTACCGTCAGGTAAGACATATGGATATTTTTCTGTTTGAGTTGATTCCTCTCTTAATGGATTAGATGATAAATAACAAGCTTTCTTAATTTATATAAATTATTTTTAAAAAACATTTTATGTTTAAAACATTAAATAAATTAATAAATAAATAATTTTAAACTTCTTTTATATTTTTAACAATTTCAAATTCAGCGGTTGTATTAAAATTAAAGCCTTCCTTTCTGAGCAATAATTTTAGAAATTTTGTAACTTCTCTTCCAGCTATATCGTTACGCATTACGGAATGTGGTAAAGCAAAGCCTTCAAAAATAGGAACTGAATGAGTAACACCATCGCCTGAATCGAGAACTACACCAGTTGTTCTTCCTGTTGAGTATCTATAATTATATAATTATATATAGTATTAGTTACTTTAAATAAACACTAACAATTATTCTAAATAAAGCAATATTCTTACAAACTTAGAACTGCTTGCATTGATATATGCAAAGCTGGCACATTAAATGTTTCAAAAAATATCTCTGCTGCTTTTTCACGATTTCGTCTCGGGTTTAATGGAGCTTCAGTTAGAAGCACAGGATGCTGAATTTAAAAAAAAAAATTATTTTACCAAATTATATTTCTTATTAAGATAAAATATACCTCTTCTGAATTTGAATTAAGATTATTTTTTGAATAAAGATGTTGCCATATTTTTTCCATATCATTCCAGTCTTTGATAATTCCATGTTCCATTGGATATCGAATATTAAGTAAACCTCTATATTCTTCAGCCATTGAACCAATAAAAATATCAGTTTCTAAACCACCTGTCATCACTCTAGTATGTTTAGGTCTACCAATACTTGAATTAAAAATTTTATTTTAAAATTTTTATATTATTAATTAAAAATTAATTAACAATTATTTTTTACTAATTAGAGAAATTTATTTTGGGTACTCCATCACCAGCAAAACCAGCTTTTAACATACCTGAGCCCTTAAAAAATAAATTTTTAATAAAAAAAAAATTCTAAATTAATTAAGTAATAATTAATTAATTAAATACATTATCGATTACGATAGGCTGATTTGCGATTATTATATCAACATCCATTTAAAACAAAAAAAAAAACAAAATTATTCTTGTATATCTAAAAACTTTAAAAGAAATTAGAAAAATTAGAATATCAAAAAAATTGTCGAAATAACATCATAAACATTTTCTAGCACTAATTATACTTTGAAAATCTAAGTGCAATTTAATCATGATTTTTTAATAAAAAAAAAAAAAAAAAAAAAACTAAAAAGAAAAGATACTGCGTACATTTACATGAAAATTTAAAAATTTGCAAGATTTTATTTTATATTTTAAAATGTGTCTGAATGTCATGCAAAGACAAATATAAGTTTTTAAAACACTAATACTAAAAACTCTCTTTTCTTTTGATAATTGTTTTAAAAAGTATTAAATAATTAAATAAAATAAACTATTTATTAAACTAAAATTAAGCATTACTTAATAAATTAAATTAATCAATATTGTTTTAAATGTTTAAATGTTGAATTTCAATTTGAATAACAAATATATTAAATATTCAATAGATTTGAATGATTTTTTATAGAATTTTGTTGTTAAAATTAACCATAAAAGTGAAAATCAAATATATTAGATATATTTATTTCAAATTTTATTAAATATTTATACAAAAGGTTCAATAAGGACAACTTTGGATGCAAAAATAAATAAGTTAATTTAAATTTAGGTGAATAAAATACCAACCATTATAGAAATTTTCGAATAAGATTCAATTTGCATGAAAATTCTGCTATTTTTCATTAATTCATGATTGATTTTATTTTTATTTTTATATGTACAATATGTGTTTAGCAATGTATAAATTAATATATATATACTAAATGTATTATCTGCATCAAATTATATTTCAAAAAATCTATATAATTTTTAATTTTTATTTAAATAGTCTATATACTGTATATATATATATTTCTATATATACAATAGTGTATTAAGTATGTATCTACCATAAGGTTTTATAATATTTTGAAAAAAAAAAAAATTATTATTATTATTATTATTATTAATTAAATAACTTAGTTTTGCTAAAAATAAAAGCCTTTTATTAAATAATAAAAAAACCTTATAATTATAATAATAATTATAATAATAATAATAATTCTATTTTTTTTTTCTTTTTTATAAAATATCTTTCATATTTTTTTAACAAAATTATGAAAATAATTATATATAAAATTAAAATTTTAATACAAATGAATTTAAGGAAAATATTTTTTTAAAAAAAATATATGATATATATATATATATATTTTAAAAGCGACAATAAATCAATTTGTTTTTATAATTTATTTTATTATAAAATAAAAGAAGCAACAACAATTTGAAATTTGATGTATAAAAAAGATATGTTAAATAAACGGTAGATTTTGTTTTGTTGTTTTTTTATGACTATTTCTATTATTTGATTTGATTTGATTTGATTTGATTGAGAGTTGAGTTTGAAACAAAATATATCTAATAATAATAATAATAATAATAATAATAATAATAATAATAATAATAATAATAATAATAATAATAATAATAATAATAATAATAATAATAATAATAATAATAATAATAATAATAATAATAATAATAATAATAATAATAATAATAATAATAATAATAATGGATATTGAAATAAAAGAAAAAAAGCTAATTGAGATTGATAAGATGGTTGAAATATTTTTGTCCAATTTAAAAGATAATTACAATAATAATAAGAATACCATTAGTCAAAACTCAAATTCACCAGAACTTGAAAAAGTAAGTAATATTATTTAATGTATTTTATACAAGAAAAAGAAGCTTCCTATTTAAAAGATTTCATATGGTTCTATTTTTATTTTTTTTTTTAAAAAAAACTTTATTTCTTAAGAATAAGAATATAAATAATATTAAATTTTGTTCAATTTGTTACCTTATAATATGAAAATAATTAAATTATATTTTATTAAAAGCATGTTTTAAATCTGATTCGAAAACAATTGTTAATTCTAAAAGACTGCAACAAAATTGAACATCCTCATTTATTCATAAAATATCCAAATTTTAAAATATGGTTAAATTTTTTAAATTTATCAGAAAACTCAATAAAAGTAAATATTTTTATTTGATTAAATAATTCAAATTCAAATTTGTCTTTTTTATTAATTAATTAATTAATTATTTATTTTTGATTTTTTTTTGTAGCTATTAAATTCTACTAATTTAGCATTTTATAATTTATATGAAAAATCAAGTTTAAACGAGTTGAATTTGTTTTTAAATCAAAACAATATTAAACTAGAAGAAAATGAAATAAATTTAATATTTAATAGTTTACAAAATTTAAAAATAAATGATAATTTAATTAATTCAACAACAAATAGCAAAAAAGCAAATGAAAACTGTGAAAATAATAATAATAATAATAATAATAATAATAATAATAATAATCAAGTTTCAAATTCAAATCAAGCTTTATTGTCTTTATCAACATTAACTTCTAATTCAATGTCTAATTCTAATTCACAATCAAATTCTTCAAATTCATCATCTTCTTCATCAGTTATTGTCAGTAATAATTCAGGCAATTTGATAAATGATTGTAAAAAAATGTCAATATCTGTAGAATCAGAGCCAAATAAAAATAATGTGCACAATTGTAACAATAGAGCTAAACAGCAAAGAAAGTCTGAGTCAGATGTTCAAATGAACACAATTAATATTAATAATCAAATAAATCCAAATTTAATAAATAATATTATGATGCCTAATTTAAATAATAAAAATTCCTTATCTTCCAATAATTTTTCAACCACCAATAATTCTTTTACTAATAATTCAATTAATAATCAGAAAAATATTTCATTTTCTCCTAATTTGTCTAACAAGTCAAACAAGTCGAGTATATTTATTTTAAGAAAATTTTATAAATAAAAAAAAAAAAAATTAAAATCTTAAACATTTTTATTAAGAAACAACTAATCAAAAAATTACTACGCCTCCACCTTTCCGAAAACTTTCTACTGGAAATCCATTTTATCAAATTAATTTGAATGATCCTAAAGTTTTGGCCGCTGCTGCTATCGCTTCATTTAATAAAAACAATAATAATAATAATAATAATACCTCAAATAGTAATAATTCATATCCAAATGCTGATAATAATAATAACAATGAAATAGTCGATTCGCCAAATATACAAAGAAGTTGTTCTCATGAATCAAATTTAAGAAACAAAGTGAATCAAGAACAAACTCAATTATCAATAAATCAAAATATTCAATCATCTCAGTTATTATCAAGTAATTATTTAATTTAAAATAGAAGTTTTAAAAAATTAAAAATTAAGATTTTATTTAATTTCTAATTTATTAAATATTAATATAAGGCTCAATTGATAATGCAACGAAAAATAATTTTGAATATTTGCGTCGTTATTCTACTGAAGTAGTTTCTACAGATTATAATAATAATAATAATAACAAAAATCTATCAGGTCAAGTATCTCCTAACTTTCAAAGTCCAACACATTCGAATATGGCCAAATCATCAAACGAAATTGAAACAAAAACAATTTCTAATCAATTAAGAGAACATCGGTATTAAAATTATTTTTAATTTTTTAATTTTTTTGATTTTATTTTATTATTGCATGGCTTTATTTAAATTTTGTTTACATTATGGTGTGAAGTTGGTCAAATATTTTTAAAGTTACTAATTGCGGTGTTTGTGCTAAAAAAATGATTTTTGGGATTAAATGTAGAATTTGCAAGTAAGATTTATTATTATCCTAATCTAAATTCCTTTCTAACTAAAATTATTTTGATTTGATTTGATTTTTGTTTGAATTTAATATTTGATTTTAATATATAAAATGAATTAAATAAATAAATAAAAAATATTTAAGATTCTTAAAATACATACGAATAAAGAATATAAAAGATTGTGAAATATGTCACAAACCTTTGTGGCATGGAATTAAATGCAAATATTGCAAGTAATCATTTGTTACTTAGGGAATTATTAATTTTAACTTTCAAGAAAATCATTTAAATTTAATATTTCAATATTTTTTAAAGTTAAATTTTAATTTAAATTTGATTTTTTAAAACAAGATTTCGTTGTCATAAAGATTGTGAGAAAAAAGCTTCACAAACATGCCAAATAAATAGCTTAGTATCTCTAGTTAACGATGATTTTCCATTGATAAGTCTAAATGGTAATCAAATCAATTTTCAGCAACAAAATTCTTCCTCTTCTGCAGTATCCTCATCTACACCATCGCCAGCATTATTTATTAATAACAATCATTCTAATCAGTCTTTTAATTCATGTCTATCAAATAATAATAATAATAACAATAATAATAATACATCAAACGATCAACAATATTCAAATGCTTCAAATTGGACCAATGGTGTTGTTCGTTATGCAAATAAAATAGTCAATTCAATTAATAATACTGTTTCAACTCCTAAATTTAATAATAAATTTAACCAATTGACTTATCAAGATGCTCAAAATTATGATAAAGCTATTAAGAACAATATTTCTTTAGGTGAAAAGAAAAATTTTTTTAAAACTAAAGAAAAAACTTTTAATTTAAAATTAATTTTTTATATAGAATCTAAGTCTAGCTCTTCATGCAACAGCTCTGAACCTAATTCACCAAATTTTTTCAAACAAACTATGAATAATAATTTCGAAGCAAGTAATTTATCTAATAAACAAATTGACTTTTACACACAACAATTGAATTCAAACAATATACAAATATTGCAAGAGAAAAATGATCATGGTATTTTTTTTATTTAGAAAAAAAAAAAATATATATATATATAATCTAAATATTAATGAATTAAATATTCTTAAAGATGATTTTGCTTATTTGGACAAAAACAACAATTTAAAAATAATTGAAGAAAATAAAAATATTGATGAGTATGAGGAAAATACAACTAATAACACTGTTGAAATTTTAAATGAAAATAAAAGTTTCAATTCTGAATTATTAGTAGAGAGTGAAAAAAATGATATTAATGCTCAAAATTCTGATTTACAACAATTTAATATTGCATATGATGAAATAACAGATAAAATCGAAATAGGCCGTGGACGATTTGGTATAGTTTATAGAGCTTATTGGCATGGTTTAATCGCTTTAAAAGAAATCAATTTTGATCCAAATTTAGATGAGAATTCACTAGAGCTTAAAAATTTCAAAGAAGAAGTATTAAATTTAAGAAAAACCAGACATTCAAATTTAATTTTGTTTATTGGCGCCTCAATAAAACCTCCAAAATGTGCAATTATAATGAGTTTATGTCGTGGTATAAGTTTGTATAAATATTTACACATTGAATCTTCAAACCACTCCAAAACAAATTTTGATTGGACTATTGATATTTGTACACAAGTTGCTCAAGCTATGGCTTATTTGCATAATAAACAAATGATTCATAAAGATTTAAGATCAAAAAATATTTTTATTGATGGTTGTAAAGCGGTAATAACCGACTTTGGCCTTTATTCAATTAAGAGCTTATGCAATAGATCGAAAAGAAATGATCTTATTCCTATTACCAAAGAATGTTTATATTACATGGCACCCGAAATTGTTAGACTAATTGGATCTAATCAATTTGAAAACTCTTTTACTCAAGCAACTGATATTTTTGCTTTTGGGTATTATATTTTAATAAATATTATTTTTAAACAAACTAATTAAATATTATTAAATAAAAATTGAAGAACTCTCTGGTATGAAATGCTTTGTCACGAGTATCCGTTTTCTTCTTTTACTGTTGATACAATAGTATATTTAATAGGAAATGGTCTTAAAAATTTATCACCAAGTACTCAAATTCCCAAAGAGTTTAAAGTAATTTTAATTAGACATATTTTATTTTTATTTTTTTTCTTGTTTTAGTTAATAATTAAAATATTTTTAATCAAGTTAATTTTGTTGAAATGCTGGTCGAAAGATCCATTAAGTCGGCTGAATTTTTCCCGTTTATTAGAAACATTTCGATCAATACCAAAAAAAACAAAGTTATTTCGAAGTCCGTCTCATCCAGTTCATATAAATATGCGTTAAAATTAAAAAAATTTAAAAAGTTTTTCTTTTTCATTAAAATTTTTGCTTTTATCTATTTAATTAATATTAAAAAAAAAGTTTTGCGAATTTTGTTGATTTTGATTTTTTTTTTTTTTTTAATAAAAATTTAATTTATTGAACCATTAATAATATGTTTTGAAAATTATTTTAATTTGTTTGATAAAAACCGAAAATGATGAACCCCTAAGACTGTTGCCTTCTTATATAAGCAATTCGTTCAATCAACGTTTAGATATCATCTTGATAATATTTTAATAACGCAAAAAGAATATTTTAATAAAGCTAAATAAATTTGGCATTATATGTTGGAAAATATTCTAATTAAAAAAATAATTGGTTTAAATAAGTTCACAAAGACAAAACCTCTTAATGAAGCGCTTGACTTAGAATCAATCAAGCAAATTTATAACAAACATAAAATTTTTTTCTTGAAACGTATAAGAAGCAATAGGTTATGCAACAAAATTTTTAATCACCTGTGGAATGAAAACAGATATGAAACAAGACTTAGTACCTCCTTCAGTAAACAGTTAAGGAACGTTGAAAGCTTAATACATTTTAGCTGCATGGATTATAAATTTGATTTTGGTCTTTTAGACACAATTAATTACTATTTTTATCTTATTAAAACTGGCATCGAACACAATAATAACTATTTTTACTTGTATAATGATCTAAATCTTTTGCTTAAAGCAGTAACTTAATTAATTTTTACAATTAAATTTTATTTTTTTACTTTTTTTATACTTTTTTTATACTTACTTTTATACTATAATTAATATTGCCAATGTGGCTTAAATCAATTAAATAAATAGATAATAATCTAAATCATACAATAATTAAATTATTGTTTAAAATTGATAAAAGATTAAAAAAGACTTTTTTTAATATGATTCTATTTATCAATTCATTAAACCAACAAAATAATAATTCAAAAAAGAAGAAATAATTTTAAAAAATTTAAGAAAACATGAGTATTTAAATGTCTTTTTAAGTTTAAGAAAAGTTAATTTGAATTCAATTATTCAATATTTGGTTTTAACATAAAACCAATTACATGGAAAATGTTTTTCTTTTAAATTATGAAATTTGTAAGAAGTATTTATTCATTTTTGGCCAAGTTTTTTACTGCTATAGTTACGAATAATTTATACTTGATCATCTTGATTTGAACATATTATTTTAAATTATTTATCTTTAATAAATACTTTTTTTTTATTAAGAAAACATATTTAGTTTTTGTTAATAATTATATATTTTAAATAAATTTATTTTCTTGTTTATATTAAAATCCAAGATTGTCATGGAATCTTTTCCGTAAATAATATTCTTTAAAAAAAAAAATATTTTTTTTTAAATAAAAATATGTTTTCCGATAAATTTTTTTTTTATTACTTTTTTAAATACATAATTTTATAAAGTGTATTGAAATAATTCTCTTTTTTTTTTTTGGAATATTTTTAATTTTAATAAATAAGTTCGAATTTTTCTACAATAATTAAAAATTGAAATCAAAAATGGAAAAAAAAATAAAAATTTCAAAAAAATATTCATTGCGAAAAGCAGCAGAACCATTTGGGTTTCTAAAAAAACCCATTCCCAAATCATTATATAGAAATCAATATTTTAATAATTTTTTAAAAATCAAAGCCGAACAAATTAATATGAATAAATTTGATATGTATGAAGTAGCCTCTAAAGTTTATTCTCAAGATATATTTATGAAAGAATTAATTGGATCAGAAGTAAATGGCGATACGGCTTTTGATAATAAATCAAATTCAAGTTTAGTAGATGAATATTATTATTCTCAAATAAGACCTTTTACTTATTTCACTGAAAAACCTAAAGCTTTGTATGAAGATAGCGAATTTTTGAGTAAATTTCAAGTAAATAATAATAATAACAATAGTAGCCAAGTGTTTCAGATAGATAGTCAAAAACAAATAGAGAACTTGATTATAAATTTGGAAAAAGACGGAACAAACAAAAAAAAACAATCAAACAGTAAAGAATGTCAAACAATCGATTTTTTTCCAATCTTTCAAGCAGATAAAAATGATCAATTTGCCTCACTTAATGATTCGAAAACTTTTTTAAATGAAAAAGGAAAATTTAATAAAAAAAATTTAAAAAATAGTCAAAACTTCCTGAAAACGGGAAATAGTTTATCAGTTGCAAACAATGATCACAATTTCTTTTTAAATGATAATTTAGATGATTATTCAAAATATAGTCACTTAAAAAAATTGGAGAAAAAAATCTTGGAGAAAAAATTGAAAGAAAATTATCCAACAAAATTTGTGATTTTTCAGACTTTTGTAATTTTTTTATCTTCGCTATGTCAAATTGCATTACAAGTAATTTTATTGACAAAAAAAACACCGCTTAATTTTGTATCTGCTGGTATATGGTCTGGTTTATTTGGGCTAACCATTTTAGCTAGTAATCTACTTACAAGTAAATAACTTATTTAAAAATATTCAAAACTTTAATTTTTTTTAAAATTTAGTTCTAAAAAAAAATATTTTTGTATACAAATTGTCAATAATATTGAATTTAATTGGTATATTTATATTCATCTCGTTAGCTATAATAAACAGCATTTGTTTGAGCTTATATGATTCGTGTTTAGAATGCGCATATGAATCAAATATGTTAGCATTAAATATCATACTAATGGTATTAGCTGTCGTTTCATTTGCTTTTTGTATCATCTTTTTATTTAAAATAAAAACTAATATGAATTATTAATATGTATAATGTTTTTTTTTTAAAGTTGCTTAATAAACAGCTTAAACATTTTTTTTTATATTTTGTAAAGTATCATATTTAAATTTTTTACTTAACATCTTTTTTAAAAGATAGTTAATTTATTTTAAATTAAAATATTATATAATTTTATATTTGATAAGACTTAAATTAAAAAAAAAAAAAATTTTTTAAATCTTGTGACTTTAAATTTCGATTTTTATTAACTTATCTTATCCTATTTGAAAAAAAAAAATCTTATTCGATAAATGATTTTAATTTGATAAACAACTAGTGTTTTTTACTAACTTTTGAAAAGTTAGAAACTGATTAATGAACTGAAATTTCTTTATTTTTTAACGATTTAGCAACTTTATACAAAAATTATCTTAATTAGCTCGAATAAAATATTGATATATATTAAAAAAAATTTAAATTTACATCTTCTGTTTTTTATAATTTAAAAATTTTATTTTAATTTAAAAGAAATATTATATGAAAATGTCTAGCTTCACATCAATCAAAGAATTTTTCTCTTCAATAAATCAAATATATTCTAAAAATAAAAAAATTTATCAATTGATTTTAATCCCAATCTTTTGTTCTTTGATTGCAATAATTGGACGAAATCCCGTGGCATACTGTGGCTTTATTATTGCTGTAATGTCTCTATATTGGATAACTGAATGTTTGCCTATAGGAATCACTAGTTTATTACCTGTGTTTTTATTTCCTTTATTTGGAATAATGAAAACAAATTGTGTTTCTCCTATTTATTTTCATGTAGTTATTTTTAAGGTTTTTTCAATTTTTTAATATTAAAATAACATTTTATCTATCTTAAGGACAATATTATGTTTATATTCGCTAGCTTAATGATTGGCCTTGGAATTGAAACAACTGGTTTACATAAAAAAATAGCTCTACGAATATGTATGGCCGTTGGATCTGAACCAAAATGGTAATAAGAAAATTATTATATTTAATAAATATTTAACTTAATATTTTTGTTTCAAGGATTTTATTAGGAATAATGTTAGCAACTGGTTTTTTATCTGTTTGGATTTCTAACACTGCTACATCATCAATGATCCTACCCATTGTAATTTCGATAGTGAAACAACTTGTTAAATTAGATCCAGTTTTTTCAAGAGAAGAAAATACCAAAATTAGTCAAGGTGAACATTTATTATTCGAGATTTTCCAGCATTATTATATTAATTATTAAACTAATAATTTTTGAATTTAAAATAAATTTTGTTTAAAAATTTTTAAGTTTCAATAATTGAAATGAACAATTTCAATAGCAGAACAAATTTAAAAGACGAAAAAAGGTAAATAAAATAATTTTATAATTTAAAAAATATGTTTTTCTTGTTGAAAAAATCTAAAAAAAATTGGTTTTTCAAAAATTGGTTTCTAAAAAAAAGCTATTTTCATGATTTTAGAAAATTTAAATCATAAATATTTTAAATCATAAGCTTTTTGTTTATTTTTTTGAATTATAATAATAAAAATTCCATTTTAAGCATATTTATATTTAAGCCAAAAATCAGAACTTGATCAAGAAATAAAAGAGAATAAAAATGAATTGACGGATATCAATGATAATGAACTATCAGACGATATAAACGATGAAGATTGTTTCAAAACTAAAAATGCAAAAAATTTGGTCAAAGGTACAAAATTTATTTATTTATTAACAAAAAAAATGATTTCTTAAAATTTTAATTTCTGCTTTAATAAAAGCTTTTTGTTTATCAATCACTTATGCTGCAACAATCGGAGGAACTGGAAGTTTAATAGGAACAAGTTCAAATATTGTATTTAAAGGTTATTTTGAACAAAAGCATCCTAACGATGCCTTAAATTTTTTAACATTTATGCTATATTCATTACCAATATCTATTATTCTTGTTGTTGTATGTTGGGTTGCTTTATGTCTTATATGGTTACCAAAAGGGTAGTTATTACAAAAATTAAAACAAAAATTTTAAACAATATTTTATTAATTAATTAATTTAATATATTTTTAATACTTAGGAAATTTTTTGATATAAAATATTTATTCAATAAAAATCAAAATCTTTCAAATAAAAATGTACAATCTACTTCAGTAAGTGAAATGATAAAAAAAAAATATAATCAATTGGGGCCTTACACGTATTTTAATATTTAATTTACATTTCTAATCATTTATGAAAAGCTAATTAAATTATTTAACTTTCTTAGGTGGGAACAATTAAGTATCGGTTTTTGGTTTATAGTTGTTGTATTATTATGGTTAACTAGAGATTTATATTTTGCACCTGGTTGGGGAAGTTTGTTTAAAAAAGAGTAGGATACTACTTGTTTAAAATTTAAACAATTTTTCAAACATTTGTACAAATTAAAGTTACATTACGGATACCTCTTCAGCGGTGCTAATTTTAGTTTTTGCAATGTCTTGGCCGAAAGAAAACATTTTTCGTGGAAAGCCTTACGAGCCTTTATTAACATGGAAATCAGTGGAAAAACTTTTCCCATGGAGTATTATTCTATTAATAGGAGGATCATTAGCCATGGCCGAGGGTTGTGAGGCAAGAAATTACCAAAAAATAAACAATTAGGCCGTTTAAGATATTCATTTTAAATTTTAGAGATCAGGCTTATCAATATGGTTCGGAAAGTTTCTAAAAGATGTGTTACCAACAAATAAGATTTCTTCATTTATTGTTATCACATGTTTTAGTGTTATTGGAACTGAAGTAAATTTCTATTTAGTGTAAATTTTTTTTTTAAAAATTAATTGATTTCAAGTTTATAAGTAATATATCAATGGTTTCAATATTGCTTCCAATTTTGGATTCATTAGTAATAAGAAAATATTTTATTTTTTTAGAAAATACAAAAATATTATTTATGATGAATATAAATATCATTAGGCTGAATCAAATAATATAAGTTATTATTATATTTTGTTGCCACAAGCAATTGCAGTTAATTTTTCCTATATGTTTCCAGCTGCTGCTCCTTCAAATGCAGTTGTATTTGCTAGTGGTCAGTTGACTTTAAAAGATATGGTTAGAGTTTTTTTCTTATTTGATTTGATTTTTATGAATATTTTTATTATTATAAATTTTTAAGATTATAACAGGATTTGTGCTCAAAATTCTTGCTGTTTTAGTTTTATTTTTTGGTAGTCATACATGGCTAGAATTAATTTTTGAAGATCCTTCAAGTATTCTGATTTCAAACTCAACAACACCATTATACTCAACTGCAGTCACAACTTTAAAAACAGTTGGCAATCGGACTTGTCCAATTTTGTGTTAATAATAAAATAATTTATTAAAAATTAAATTAAAAAATTAAAAGAATTTGAGATATACAATATTATTATTTTTTTAGGCTTTTGTGTTTATTTTTATTTAATTCTTAGTTATTTTAACAACGTCGTCTATAAATAATACATTGTAAATTATACTAAAAGATACTCAATTAATTTACTTAAATCTTAATTATAAGATCGAAATTACTTCAACAACAGAATCAACAACAACAAACTATATATGCATCTTATATTAATGAGAAGCTAATAATTAAATTTTACAAGATGTACAACTTTTTTCTTGAAATTTATTATTTTAAATAAGCTTAAAAGGGTTTGTTTATTTTTTAGATTTGTAATTAGAACAAATTCTTTGTTATTATAATTATTTTTTATGTTATTTTTTAATTTAAATTTTATCAATTACAATTTTTTAGTTTTTTTGCTAAACAATTTTACTCATAAATTAGAAATTTGGCCGATATGAGTTAAATATATATTTTCTTTTTTAATTAATAAATAAATAAATAAATTATTTTTAACATAACTTCAATATATATTTTTATATATTAAAAAATTTTATATATTAAATTTTTAGAAAAAACATTTTAATCATTTTTTAGTTCTTTATAAACAATATAAAAGTAAAATTATCGGATACCAAATACTTCATTATTGCAGTCTAAGGTTTAATAAGAAAATGCGATTTTTCTAATAAATTTGCTGAATTGAAATATTTTAGTTGATATTGTAGTTCTTTTTATTGAGAGCATCAAGTCATATCTTCCGTAAATTAGAGCTATTCTATATTTGTTGTAATAATTAAATATCAAAAATAATATTTCTAATTATTTTTGAAATTATATAATTATTTAAAAAAAATTTATCAAAAGTTAAAAAAATATTTATCACAAATTTCTTGGCGAAAAACTTTTTAACAAATGATTTTCTTGTTTATTTTCATGAAATTTTTCTCATGAACCATATATTTTTCTAATTATCATAATAAGTTTTGTTTATTTAATAAAAAAAAAAAATAGGTTAAAAATATGAATAGCTTAGTTTCAAAGTTGAAAAAGATTTTTGACATTAATTGATTAATTTATTTTATTTGTATTTTAAAATTGTAAGAAACTAAATAAAGAGAATCACAATAGTTTTGAATTTGCTTCGAGCAAATTTTAATATTTTTAGGTTAAGGTTTTAAAAAAAACAAAAACTTGAAAAAGTTGAAAAAATTTATCATTTATGTCTCTAATTTTTAATATGTTAATAAACTTTTTAAGACTATTATTAATTGTTAGTTTTTTTTATTTTATGGCTTTGTTGAATAAATATTTGGTAAAGATATTAATAAGCTGAACCTAATTTAATTATAAGATTCAAAACAAACAAAATCTTGCAATTAAATAATAAATATGATTTTAAAATTTATAATTTAGAAATAATGTATTCAAAGCGCTATTATACATTAATTATTTTTATTCTATCAATTTTATTCAAGAAATCAATCGTTATTGCAAATTTAAGCAATTATTCGATATTTTATTTGGATAGTTTTGGATATAATACATCAAACACGACATTTACTGATAAATCAGATAAATTAAAAATAAATAATAGTTATATATTCAATTATACATTTAATAAAAATTTTATTGAAAAATGTCCATTTGAATGCTTTTGTCAAGGCTTATCTATTGATTGCAGCAAACGATCATTGAAATATATTCCTAAAAATATTTCTAAAAAAGCTTTTAAATTGTAATTTCTTCTATTTCTTTTTTTTTTGTTTGAAAATAAATAATAAATATTTTAATAATTTTTATAAAGGGAATTACAAGGAAACCAAATCAAAATAATTAAAAATGATGATTTTTATAATTTAAAATTTTTAAAAATTTTGTAATATCAAAATTAAACTACTAAATAAATTAAATTAATTAATTTTTATTACTTACTAAAAAAATTTTTCAAGATATTTACAAAAAAATAATATAGAAGTTATTGAAGATGGTTCATTTAAGTATTTATATAATTTGGAAAGATTGTTCGTATTAAAAATAAAAAAACCTTTTTGCTTATTAATTAATTAATTATTTTGTAAATTATATTATTAATAGGCTACTTAATAATAACAATTTAAAAATTCTACCACACAATTTGTTTTTAAATTTGAGAATGCTTAAAACATTGTAAGTTAAAATAAATTTTTAGTTTTTCAATTAAATTATCTAAATTATTTATCATTTTATTTATCATTAGAGATTTAAGTTATAACAAAATAATATCAATAAACAGAAACTTTTTTATTGGATTGTTAAATCTAAACAGTTTGTAATAATTAGAATTTTTTTTTTTAATTTTAAACTTTAATTGAAAATAATAAAAATTTTAAATATTAAAGGAAATTAGACAATAATGAATTAAATTGTATTCAAAAAGAAGCAATTGATAGTCTTGATAAACTTGATAAACTTGATGTATTGTAATATGAAATTTAAATTTGTTTTTTTGCTTTTCAATTAAATATTTTAATTTAAGTACATTGAATAATAATAAATTTACTCTATTTACAGAAAATTTTATTAAAAATACAAAAAACTTACGAATTTTGTAACTAATAATTCTTTAAAATTTCTTTTTTTTTTTTTAATAAATCAATATTCAAATTAAAGGCGCATTCATAACAATCCATTAAAATGTTCTTGTAAAATATTATGGTTGGCGAATTATTTATCAAAAAATTCTGTTTATGATGTTAAATGTATTTTAAAAGATAACTTATTACAAGATTTATCTAAATTAAATAAATATAATTGCATGAAAAGTATTTTTTTAAAATTAAATTAAATTTAAATAAAGTTTAGAATAAATATTAATAATTTCGAGTTGAAGTTGAAGATAAATGTGAGTCAAAAAAAGAATGTCCTAATCCATGTAATTGTGGAAATGATATAGTTGATTGCAAAGAAAGAATGCTCAATGAAATCCCTAAAAACATACCTGAGTCAACTACGGAATTGTTAGATCTGATTTGTTAAATTGTACATGTTATTTAAAAATTAACTTTTTAATACATTTTTTAAAAAGGAATTTAAAAAAAAATTTAATTAAAGAAATACCAAATAAAGCTTTTTATGAATTGAAAAACCTTAAGTTATTAGACTTGAGTAACAACCATATTCAAAGAATTTATCCGGACTCTTTTAAAGGACTCCAATCTTTAAATACTTTGTAATTTTTTTTTTTTACTTAAATAAAATTTATTTTAAATATAATACAAATCCAAAGGATTTTATTTCGTAACGAATTGAGATACTTAAAATTTTCCTTTTTTCAAGAACTTTCAAAATTACAATTTTTGTAAGTATTTTATTTATTTAATAAAAGTTAATTATTAAAAATTATTTTTATCCAAGGCTTATCAATGCAAATAAAATAAGTTGTCTGAGTAGAGATTCTTTCAGCGGATTGACTAATTTAAAATTATTATCTTTGTTTGATAATAAATTGAAGAGTTTACCTCAAGGTCTTTTTGATTCTTTACACTCAATACAAACCATGTAAATATAATTTAATACTAATTTTACAGTAGGTAATATTAATTTTGATAATTAAAATATTATTTATTTTAAATAGACACATGGGTCGGAATCCTTTTGTATGTGATTGCAAATTAAAATGGGCTAATGACTATTTCCGAAAAAAACCAATCGAAAAAAGTGGAATTAAATGCTTTTTGCCAAAAGAATTAGCTAAAAAAAATATTGGATCAATTGCAGAAACAAAATTAAAATGTAGCTTTTCGTTAATAAATAACTTTGATGATTTTTGCCAAGAGCCAAATGAGTGTCCGAATAATTGTAAATGTTCAGGAACAGTTGTAGATTGTCGAAACTCTAAATTATTTGATATTCCTAAAAATATTCCAAAGTTTACAACTGAATTGTAAATTAATTTCTATTTTTTATTAATGTTTAAGCAAACTAAATCGAATTATATTTTATTAATTTTAAGATTATTACAACATAATAGTATAAAATCGATCAGAGCAAACCGTCTTTTCAATGAATTACAATCATTAAAAAAATTGTATAATTTAAAGAAAAACAAAATTTTAGTTTTTTTTTAAATAAAATAAAATTTTATTTTTGAAGAGACTTGAGCTATAATCAAATAGAGCAAATTGAATATGGAGCATTTGAAGGAGCTAACTCTTTAAAAGATTTGTAACTATTTTCTTTATAATTTCTAGATTCCTAAGGTAAGTTTTAGAAAACTAAATTTAATTTATTTTTAAAGGTTATTAGATGAAAATAATTTGGAAATTTTACATTCTAATATGTTTTATGGTCTTGATAATTTAGAAACATTGTAAATTAAATTATTAAATTAAATTTTAAATATTTTTTAATTATTTTATTCAAAAGGTCTATTCAAAAAAATAAAATAACTTTTATAAAAAACGATACATTTGAACATTTGAAATCACTTCGTTTTTTATCTCTTTATGATAATGAAATTAAATACATACAAGAAGGATCTTTTGATGCCTTAAAATTTCTTTCAAAAATGTATGTGTAATTTTTTTTAAAGATTTTAATTTATTAAATTTTAATTACTTATTTGATATAAAGAGATTTATTATACAATCTGTTTGTGTGTAATTGTTCTTTAAAGTGGCTTAAAACTTGGCTGCAAGATAAAAATTTCACAAATGATCTAGTAAAGTGTAGTTTTCCAGCTAATTTAGAAAATTATACTTTGTTAAGCTTAAGCGATGACCAATTTTGCCAAATCAATAGTAAAATCAGTTATAAAAGCGAAAGAAATATTATAGCTGATATAGAAACTCAATTCATCTGCCCTATTAACTGTACTTGTTCTGATAAAATTGTTCGTTGTAGCAATTCATATTTAGAACAAATACCAAAAGATTTACCTTTGAATACAAAAGAATTATATTTGGATTCAAATCAAATATCTAGTTTGCCAGATAATCTAAATAACTTTGTCAATTTAGAGAAGCTGTAGTTATTTTTATTCAAAATCGTTTTTTTATTTAATTTTACTTTTTAATTTTTATCAATAGAGATTTAAGTTCAAATCTAATTAAAGTGATTTCGAATAATACATTCAATAAGCTTAAAAAATTGGATACTTTGTAAATATATATTTTTTTAATATTTTATGATTTTGTTAATTCATTAATATTAATTTTTTTGCTTTAAAGAATTTTAAGTTTTAATAGAATTGAATGTGTTCATATTAATTCTTTTTCAGGATTAGAAAAACTCAGAATATTATCATTGTATGCTAATAAATTGAGCACCATACCAGATGGAGCGTTTAATAATCTAAAATCTCTTACACATATGTAAGTTTTTTTTCTAGGTTATAAAATATTATTTAACAAAAAATAATATTAAATTTTAATTAAAGTGCCCTTGGTTTAAATCCATTAATTTGTGATTGTAATTTGGCTTGGTTATCCAATTGGATAAAAACTGATTATGTTGAACCTGGAATAGCGCGCTGTGAAGGTCCAGAAAAACTAGCAAACAAAATCATATTGACTACACCGACAAATTTATTTATTTGTGCCAGTAAAACTAAAACTTATATAAAATATTATAATCATTTAGAACTTTTGATTAAACTGAAATCATATTTTTTTTGTTTAAAATTAAGTTAGGCTAACCTTTTTTTTACAAATATCCCAAAGTCTTTGTATCACATAAATGTTTTTATCAAAAAATCGAAATATTTTCAAAAAGTTTTTCTTACTTTTAAAGAGCTTTAAATAATTTAAAAATTATCATAGTTAATAGCTATGACACAAGATATTACCTTCTATAACATCTTTTATAACATTATAATTTGACAGTTTTTTCCAGGAATTGGACTGATTTGAACGCTAAATGTTATTTTAAACTTTTTTTGTGGTTGAAGTTAACATCACTTTTGATAAAGCTTGTAAAGAATACACTGTCAGACAGAGCGATTAGCATTTAAAATATCAAAAAAAAGTTGTAAAATATAATTAAATAATTTTATTTTTAGTTAAGTTCTTTAATTTCAAGAATAAAGGAATATACTTTTTTATAAAACCTAATAATGTATAATATATCTATATTTCAAATGTTAATTTATATAACCACTTTTTTTACATTTTATTTAAATAATTTAATTTTCAGCTGATTTAATTTCAACCAGAAGGCCTAGCTCTTGTAATTCTTGTCTTACTAATTCGTGCTTAAACAATTCAACATGCTTACCAATAGCAAAAGAGAATGATCATTATGAGTGTATCTGTTTACCTGGTTTTTATGGTGAAAAATGCGAAAATATGATTGATATATGTTATGTTAACCCATGCAAAAATAACGGATCATGTATATCATTAAATGATACTAGAAGATACAAATGCGATTGTAAAAATGGTTGGGAAGGCTTAAATTGTGAAAATGGTGCAAACCATTGTAAATCTAATCCCTGTTTAAACAATGGTACTTGTATTGATAAATTAGGTTCTTACGAATGTAAATGTGACCAAGAATTTAAGGGAACTAATTGTGAAACAAAAATAAATTGGTGTAAAGAATTAAACCCTTGTAAAAATAATGCAATTTGTGTTAAAATACAAGAAAGATACAAGTAATAAATAGAATTATTATTAAAATAATAAATTAACAAACATTTAATTCAATTAAGATGTGTATGTAGAGAAGGTTTTGAAGGAGAGGATTGCTCAATCAATATAGATGACTGTGTCAATAATAAATGTCAATTTGGAACATGTTTGGATGGAATTTCAAATTATACTTGTAAGTGTAAGGAAGGCTTCTTTGGAATATTTTGCGAAATGTTGAGACCTACAGCATTAGCATTGGCTTTAACAGATCAAAAAATTCAAAATCTCCACGAAAAGCAATCAATAATCAATTGTTCTTATAACGTTTGTTTGAACGGAGGGCTTTGTTATCAAATAAGCAAAAATGGAAAAGTGGATGATAAAACCTATTGTAAATGCAAATTAGGATATTCAGGAGAAACTTGTGAATTCTTAAATAGTATTTATTACAAGTTTGAAGATTCTTATGTTGAGGTTGAGCCATCACTTGATTTTGAAATAAAAGTAAATCTAACATTTAGTTTGATAACTAAAAGTGAAAATGGAATTTTAATATACCATGGTTCTAGATCAAAAAAACATTTTTCTGTGGAATTGTTTGAAGGCAAAATAAGAATAAGCTTTGATTTAGGTTTTCCTCAATCAAAATCTTTTTATAGTTTCACTAAGTTAAATGATGGAAAAGAGCATTCTATTCAAATATTATTAGAAGATCAAAGTTTCAATTTTAATATTGGACAAATCAATGAAATTAGAGTTTTAAATAAATTAAATGAATCTTTCAAATATTTTTCGATTGATGAACCATTATATATAGGAGGAATGCCTAATTCAATAAAAAATCGAACACAAGAATTATTTCATGTTAAAAACTCATCAAGTTTCAATGGCTGCTTGATAAATTTTTACATAAACTCAGAGCAAATTAATTTTAATAAAGTTGATTATATCCACAAAGTGCTACCAGGTTGCATCTATAAAGAAGCATGCAAAAAAAATAAAAAGTGCTATAATGATGGTATTTGCAAGCCGATATTTACACTTGAAAATGATTATTTGTGTGAGTGTAAAAATGGTTACAGTGGAATTTGGTGTGAAATACCGGCTAAGATAAATAGTTTACAACATAGAGCACTTTCTACAGATAAACTCGATTTTAACAACTTCTTTAAGCCTATGAAAAAAGATGAGCTTTTTATAGAAAATAACTGTAGTGAAGTAGCTACAAATAATTTTTATTCTGATCTAAAAACAGGCTGTAAAACAAAAAGAAAAATAAAAATAATGGTTTGCAAAGGAAATTGTTCATCTAAAAGTTTAGGAATTACATCACTTAATTTATTGAATACTCAAATACCCGATAGTTACCTGATTGGAACAAATATAAAACAAAACAACTTTGAATCCCCAAAAACATTAAATTGTTGTGTTCCATCAAAAAACAAAATTAGAAAATTCAAGTTTTTTTGTCCTGACGGAAGCACTTATTTAAAATATATTAATTTAATTGAAAAATGTTCATGTTCAACTAGTTGCAATTGAAAATGGATCTTTACATTGAAAATAGGAAAACAAAATTATTTTTTATAATATTTTTGTACATAGAACCTAAAATAACTAAATAAAATAAAAATAAAATTTTTGAAAAATGTTAAACCTCAATTATAATAATAAATAAGCTTTTTGAATTTTATTTTCACAATCAATTTTTACAGTATTTTACAAGTTTTGGAATTTAAAAAAAAAATTTATTTTTTAAATATTTTTAAATAATTGTCCCTATATATATAATAAATAAAGCCATTATTAAATCTTTTTTTTTTATTTTAAGTCAATGTTTTCTCTTTAAAAAAAACTTAAAGATGAATAAAGGAAAATGGTAAAAAATTTTTAAAATATCTTTTGCATACCATTTTATAGATCTTAATGAGCCCTACACGTCGATAAGCTTATTTCTTTTTTTGTGGTCAATATTAAGAGAGATATGATACCTTAAAGCTAAATTTCTATATTAAGACTGATTTACTTTAGATAAAAGTATTTTGTTACCAAAATGATATTTTTTTTTCTAATATATAGAAAAATTGTTAAAAAATTGGAACAAAAATATTGCTTTTGTTATTGGAGCAAAATTTTACTCTTCTAGTCTGTATAAATCTAAAATAAGCAGTTTTGCTATTTTTGTTAAAGTTTTTTTTAACATTGTGTCCCACTTTAGTTTGATCGAAGGACAGTTTATTTTTGTTAATTAAGGTCCTGACTACAACATATCAAAAAACTAATTTAATCTCAGTGTTTTTAAAATAAATCAGATAAATATTTAATCTGAAAATTTTGCTTAACATATTCAAGCGTGCTTTCTTATAACACTTCTATTATTTAATAAAAAAAAAAAAAACTTATTTTTTTTTCAGATTACTTCAAATTTTGAAAAAGGTTATCTAAATAATGATAATCAATCTGATTAATAAAAACAAAAAAAAAATAAAAATAAAATATATGAAAACATTTGAAAATTAAAATTAATAAAATCGGTTAAAACAGGTGATAGAAAATTTTAAAGGTGTATAGATATACATTCATTATTTAAAAACATTTTTATATTAAATATAAATATCAAAGATAAATTTGAATGATAAATCAAAATTCATTTTTTATTTTTTTTTGTAAATTAATTTTCATCAATAATTAAATTAATCTAAAACTTACCGACCTAATGAAATATTTTTTAAAAATTAAATACGCCTTTATTAAGATTTCGGTTAAGACGTTAAAATTATTATTTATTCTCGTTTAAAAATTTAGAAATTTCTTCTTTTTCTTTTTTTTTAAATTTATAATAATTTAATTATCAACGGTATAATTAAGATTTCTTTTCTTTATTTTCTCAGAATCAATTTTTTGAAGTCTCTTTCAAATTCAAAATTTTTAAATAAAAATCCTAAAAATAAATCCTTCAAGCAAAGAACTTTCAAGCTTTAAATTATAAAATAAAAAATTTATATATTTTTATTCTGTTTTAAGAATCAAGTGTCAACAAAAAAAAAAAACTTTGCATGATGATCTCATGAGTTTTAAGTCAAAGAAAAATATACAAATTTGTTTAATTCAATTCAAAAATATAAAGAATTAGTATTAAATTAGTAATATTAAATTTTTTCGCCATTTCAAAAATTTAACACTTTTCTTTGAATTAGAACTGGGATTTGGTTTTAATAAAGTAATATTAAGAAAATTAGAAAAAGTCTTTTTAGATAATAATAATTATGAATTATGCCAATCAATTCAGATAATAAATTTTTAAAAATTAGATAACTAAAGAAATATTTAAAGATTATAGGAGAATATGAAGAAAATATTTTAATTATTTAGGAGGTGTTTTAATTTTTTTTTTTATTTTTTGATTTTTAATAACAAATAAAAAATAGATTTGCTCATAGTTAAATGGATGAGCTACTTTCTATTTCAAATTTTATTTAATTAATAATAAAATCGATTTTTGTTCAAAATATAAAAAAAAATCTAAATCTCTTTATTTTTTTTTGATTGGTTTGATTATCTTAACCAATAAAATATTTTTTAATTTTTGTTTCTTCTTTAATGACAAATGATTTCAATTTTTTAACACCTCGTTTTTTAAATATTTTTTATTTTTTTCTATTAGAAAAGAAACGATTATTATTTTGAAATAACAAATTTTTTTTTTTAAATTGTGATATTTTTTTTATTCCATGTTTTAGTTGATAAAATTTCTATGATTTAATCAATTTTTTTTTAATTTAATTTGATTATTATTCACGTTGAAAATAAATGTGAATATTAGTTGTATTTAATTTATTTTATTTTATATTTTTTTTAAATTTTTAAAAATTCAGATTTTAAAAATGTTGTTTAATTCAATTGAAATAGAGAATCATCATTCATCCGAATTAAATACTGAAAGTTTTAAATCAAATCAACACGAAAACTTTGCTGAAATTGCTTCTCAAAATAATTATCCAATAAAACAGTCTAATTTTCTATTTGAAGACTCAACAAAAAGGAAAAATTCATTTACAAATATTCAAGAAATGAATAAAAACAATTATTTTTCAGAAAACAATTTAGAATTAACAGAATCATATTTACATAATTCACAAAACTCATCAACAGTCTCATTTTTAATTCAAACTTTTTTGAAAAATCAAAATCTAAACGAAGAATCGAAATCTCTTAATCCAGCTATATTTTATCCTTATACTTTATTTAATAGTAATAATAATATCAATATGACAAATTTGAATAAAACTTTATATCAACAACAATTAGAAAATTTTTATAAATTATTAAATATTCAACAAATTTATATTAGAAATCAAACAACAACAAAAACAATCAATGAAGCAAATAATAATATTAATAACTTTGCAAATATTTTAGAAGCTAAACTTAATAAAAATAATAATAATCATAATCATAATAATAAATTAATAGACAAATATTTCCAAAATCAAAATTCAGGTACTACTGTTACGTCTTCTTCTTCGTCATCATATAGTTCTAATTCTCTAACAGAAATATCAGAAAATGAAAGCATTTTAAAGCAAAATGTACAAATAGAATGCAATTCAAATTTAAACTCAGAAGAAGATGAAATAGCAAATGATTATTGTGCAGGCTATGAATGCATAAAATGCGATAAAAAATTTAGCACTTCTCATGGTCTTGAGGTTCATTCTAGAAGAGCTCATGTAGATCAAAAAAAGCCTTTCGAATGTGATCTATGTGAAAAAACCTTTGGTCATTTAATTAGCTTACAACACCATAAAATAACTCATCAACAAGAAAAATGTTTTGAATGTTCTCAATGTGGAAAATGTTTTAAAAGATCAAGTACTTTATCTACTCATTTACTTATACATTCTGACACTAGACCATATCCTTGTCAATATTGTGGCAAAAGATTTCATCAAAAATCAGATATGAAAAAGCACACTTATATTCATACAGGTATTCATACATATTTTGTTTTATGTTTTATATTTTATTTTTTTTTTAACAAATAAGCAAATAAATTCTAGCAATTAATCAAAATATTGAAAAAGAATTTTTTAAGTTAAGACACACGACAATTTTAGGTTTTTTATTAAATATTCAATCAATTGTATTTTAATTAAATATTTAGAAAAAATTTTTTTGTTTTTGTTTTTTTGTTTCTTTAATGTCATTAAAATAAAAATAGGTAAATGTAAGTTAAAATATAAAAATATGAGAATGAATAATTAAGCTATCTTAAGTGTCATATTATACTTATTTTATTTATTTTGTAATGGTAATAAATAATTTTATTGAAATTTAATTTCAATTTAGGAGAAAAACCTCATAAATGTGTAATTTGTGGAAAATCATTCAGCCAGTCATCGAACTTGATTACTCATAGCCGTAAACATACTGGTTTCAAACCATTTGCTTGCAATTTATGTGGAAAAACATTTCAAAGAAAAGTGGATTTAAGACGACATGTAGACTCTCAGCATACAAATACTAATATTCAAATAAAAGAAAGCAAATTGAATGAAAATATTGATGATGATAATAATAATAATAATACAGAAGAAGAGATAATCATAGATGATTTCAATTCTTCACCATTTTCAAATTTAAGTTTTTCAGAAAATTGTTTTGAAGAAAAACAACGACAACAACAACAACAATCATATTCGAAAAGAAAGAAAACAAGTGATTCTGAAGCAGAATTTGAGAAACGCGACGAATTAATAAGTAATAAAAGAATTAAATTATGCTTAAATGTTTCTGTTTTGTCTAATAATTCAACAAACTCAGCAGCATCGTCGTCTAATAATTCGTCGACAAGTTTTAATTTTAATAATAAAAAAAATTCTAAGGATCCAATTGGAGATGAAATTAGAAAATTAGAAGAAAAATAATTTGCTTTTATATATATATAGATTTATATAGATTTTTTATATATTTTTTATATATATAAATAAACAAATTAAAGTACATTTTAACGATCTTTTAAACCTTTAATACTAATATGATTTTGTACCTTTATTTATATAATTTTTTTGTTTTCTTATAGAAATCTGCAGTATATAAATGTTTCAATTTAAAATTATTTTAAGTGTATCAATTTTTTTTTTCAATATTTTATTAATAACAATAACAATAATAATAATAAATAGTTGTAAAAATAATTCAAAAAAGTTTTCTTATTCTTAATCATATAAATAAAAACCAATTAAAAATTATATATATATTTTTTTACAACCAATAGAAATATGAAAGACTACTACTACACACTTTATATTTATAAAGTTTTATAATTTATTATTTCCTTAAAATTGAGTTTTATTATTATAAAAATAAATAATTGAAAGTAAAAATATAAAAGAATTTAAGAATTCTTAAGATCAATTATCAATATATATATTTTTTTGTAAATAACATAAAATATGTTACGCTGATCAAAATATTCTAATTTAATTATTATTCTCCAAATTAAAACAAAGAACAGCAGCATACTAATCAAATACTTGACAAACTTAAGTTTGATATTTAATATTTTTTGTTAATTCTCATATTTTTTTTAATATAATAATATAGACCAATCAGGTAGTAGAACAATACTTTTTCAAAAAAAAATAAAAGAGTGTGTCATACGATTCTTACTAATTTTCAATATTTATTTAAACAACAACAAAAAACAATTAGATAATTTATGCTTTATTTTATTTTGAATAATTTAATAATTTAAAATCATCTGTAGCAATATTTTTTCTTTCTTTCTTTTTTATTTATTTTTTTATTATTTTCATGACGCTTAGTAATTAAATACTAATAAAACAATTTAAAAGCTAAAAAAGTCAAATTCTGTAGGCTATATTTTAAAGTCATAGCTAGCATTATCAGACCAAGCTTGAAAATTATTTATTTATTTATTTATTGGAAAAATAATAATTTTAGCTTTAGGATAGTTCAAAATTCTCTTTAGATCTTAGTCACATTTTTTTAATCGAAGTGATAAATGTTTCTTAATTAAAAATAAATTTTTATCAATTGGGAATTTTGTTTCATTTGAAAAAAAAAAAAAACTCTGAATAATTTTCAATCGAAATTTTTTGAATCTTCTGTTTAATATTTCTTAATCTCTGAATTCAACACAATTAATTATCGAAATATCAAACATATTTTTAACAATAAATGGAATATTAAAAATAAAAAAAAAGAAATAGATTGATTTTTCTTTTATTCGCTTGAGATTAAAAATTATGTTTTAATTAACTCAAATAATATTAAAAAAATTTTCAATATAGAAATATAAAAATATATACACTGTACTGTATATAACCTGAAGAATTAAATTTTGAAGAAAAACAAAAAAAAAAGATTAAAAAATTAATCAAAGCCATTTTTATTCTACTTTATTATTAATTTACTGAAAATTAATTAAATTGTTAAAAATTAGGATTAATTTTTAATTTTTATTAAATTATCTTTCAAATACTTTTAAGCGAATTTTTAATGATTCAGTTTCTCTTAAATGACTAAAATATTTCAAAAAAGATTAAATCTAGACTACACTTGACAAATTATTAACTCACTCAAAATTAGTTAAAAAAATTTGTTATCTTTAAGTTCTTGCTTATGAAATAGAAAAAATTTATGTAATTTTATATTTAATTTTAAAATTATCTATGCAAAATAAAATTTGAAAATTTTGATATATAAAATATTTTGTTTAAGTAAATTCTTAAAATAAAATTTAAATAGCTATAAGTAAAACAAATATTTGATTAATTGTAATTGTAATTTCTCAATAGTTTATTACTTTTTTACTGCTTTATAATTAACAATTTATCCAAGCTCATTCTATTAGCTTTTAAATATTTCTTTTTAACTATATAAATTTTTTTTTTAAAAACCATCAGGTGACTAAAAGGAAACAGGTCAGTTTCCAAACAGTCCCTTATTTATTATTATTATTATTATTATTATTAAAATTTAACATTAATTATTTGAGTTGTCTAATATTTTCACAACACACATACAAAAGATCTAAACCTTCGAGGACTTTTAAGGTTTTGAGTAACATCCGAAGATAACTGATATGTTAAAGAGTCTAATAACTCAGTATTTAGTAAAATAGTGATTTGTAAAGTGGAGAGTGTATAGAATATGTGTACAAAATTTCATTTGTTTTGAATAACTATTTCATATTTTTTTTTATTCAAAAATAAAAGCGGTCATTACTTTTTGAACAATCTTTATATCAAGTAAATTATGTACTTTATTCTTCACAATTTAATAATCATTTTAAACTATATTTTAATAAAATAGAAATGAGAATGAAAAAATTAATATTTTTTTTTGTCAATTTTCTTCCAAAATAGTTGCTATTTTTTGCGGGATTTCTGTATATTTTTCATTGATTTGGTCAATTTGTTTATTTTGATTAATATTTTCATTTTTGTTTTCTCTTTGGTCATAATGGTTTTTAGCGTAGTCTTCTATAGAATTTGTTTCAAAAGAACTAAAACTTGAGACCAAATCTTTTTTATCTATTGGTATTAATTTCGTCAGAAAGTTGGCAAAGTTATTGTTATGTTTAAAATTTTTTTCTATCATGAAACTTTTATCAGAGCTTTCTTTTTGGTAAAATTTATTTTTTTTCTTCGTTTTTTCAATTAGTCTAGGCTCAAAAGGTCCGAATGATTCCGCTTGACTATTAACACTCGATGATGTTTCAATTAAATTTTCTTGGTTTTTATTTGCTTTATTATAATCATTTTCACCAGCTGTTTCTTTATTCCATATAAGTCTTTTTTTTTCCATTTCAAAATTTAAATCTTTTTCTATTTCTAAAATTTTTTTAATAACTAAATTTTTGTCGTTTAGTTTTTTCACATCGTTCTCAATTTTTAAAATTATTGGAAACTTTTTATTAAGATCGTAGCCTAAATGTTTAAGAGCATTGTTAATTTCATTTTTAACTAGTTGTTCTTCTTCAACTAAATGAAGTTCTAATAATAAATCTATTAATTCTGGATCCTTCAAGTTACTTTTTGTAAGCAATATTAATGAATGACAAGCTTCTGTTCTTATCATCGGATCGATTTCAAATTGAAGGGCCCATAATAATATTTTTTTAATCTCCGAATCAAAATTACCAATTAATCCCAATGCTATTAAACAAAGAAATTAAACAACATTTTGGTTTTTTAACTTTACTTTTTGAAATTATTATTCTATTTACTTCTGATTGCCAATGCTTTTAATTTGGTGACTTTGTCGAATCTAGCCATAAATATTAAAGAATCGAATAGTTTATCACTGTTTATATATAATTTTTGGGATGATATGCAAGCCAATTCTCTTACAATTATATATTCATCTCTAAAACATTTCAAGTATAATGGAATCAAAGATGAGGTCATAATTCCAATATAATTTATTATTTTGAGAGCGTCAATTCTATCAAAAGCGTTTTTACTTTCTAAACGGTTGTAAATTTCATCATGCACTAGTTTTCCTTGTCCTATTCTACCAAGAGTTTGAGCAGCTACTTTTTTTACATTTTTATTAGTATCATTCCACATTAAATGTATAAGCTTTTTTAGGCCTTCCTAGATTATAAGTTTAATTATTTTTTTTTTACAAAATTTAAATTAGATTTATTTAACTTTTCTAAAAGAGCCACGCAAACATGGAAATAGTTTGCAACTTAAAATTTTTTCGCGAGCATTGTCACTTTCAAAATAATTTTCCAACATAGTAGCTATTATATCCTTTTTTTTTTTTAAATAATATTTTTTTAAATAATACAAATTAAAAATTATTCGATTCAAAATAAGCCAACATTAAAAGAGCTTAAATCAGATATACATTTTGCTACTTGTTCTTTGGTGTATTTTTCATTTGAATTAAAATAATTTTTAATTAAAATGTTGACTATTAGTTCGTCACAATATCCATCATTAGCTAAACATATTGCAGAAGCGTATTTATCGTTCTTGCTGAAAGATATCAACGCTTGTTTTAAAATATTTTCAGCCTTATTTATTTAAAAGATAAAGTATTTGTTTTTTTTATTAAAATTTTAATTTAAAATAAAATACTTTGTTTTTGGCTAATTGACATTTTTCAGTATAAGGACGTGGAAATTTTCTTAGTATTATAAACAAAGAAATTGATGCCGCTAAGCTTACTTTAGAGTTTAAATCATTCAATAATAACTCAATAGCTTCAAATAACTTTTCAGAAAACATTAAATCATAATATAGATAATCCAAAGTTTTATTTTGGCTCGTTTCTAAATCATTTCTAAAAAATAAAAGTTCACTTCTTTGCTTGTAAAGCTCTTTAAGTTCTTCATTTAAATTCTCATATTTACCATTAACATCAATTTTTTTTTGAAAATTTGCTTCAAATTGAGAAAAAAAAAGATAAATTCAAAAGAAAAATTAGTCAAAAAATAATTTAAATAGAATAAATAAATACCCAATTTATCAATTAAAGATTGGAATTTTTCTGCTGCTCTACTACAAACAACAACTGCTTGAAATCTAATATTAGCTTGTTCACTTTTCATATCATTTATTAACTCATCAACTTCAGCATTGGTCCATCTATTACTTATCTGCCATTGTTGTCTCCAATCTTAAATGTTTAAAATTTAAAAAAAACTAGGCTATGAGTTAAAAATAGCGTGGAAACGACCTTTTCAAACAGCAAATATAGATAAATTATATTATGAATCGTCTCTGACTTTTATCTGAAGTGAAGCAACACAAGGAATTATTAATTGTTTAAACAAAGCATAATTATAGCAAAAAAAAAAAGCAAGACGATTCAGAATATATATAATTTTTCCATATTATCTATTCATTGCATTTCCGCGTTATTTTTCTCTCAATTTTTTTTTTTAATTAATTAACCATCTAAAATTTTTGCAACAGTAAAATTATTTTTCAAAACTTTTCTTAATTCAGTGTCTGGTGTTAAAGGAAGTAAATGCCAAAAATTTTCTGATTCATTTTCCGGTTCACTTGGTTTGTTTATTTTTGACTAAAATTAACAAATTTGCAAATTAAAATTTTGTTTTTGTTGTTTATTTACCCAAAATGCACTAAAACTATAAATGTGTTCATGCATTTATACAATTTATAGATAGTTAGCTTAATAAGAAACACATAGCAATAAATATAATTTTAAGCATTTTGAGCTTATTTGTTTTAATATTTAATAAAAAAAAATTCTCATTCTAATTACATTTTCAATCAATTCTGGATATTTTTTCCAATTTTTTTTTCCTTTAATTGGTTGCATGTTAATTGAATCATTTTTTTGGTATTTTTCATTTGAAATATCGTTAACCCATTGAGTAAAATTTTCAGGAAATACTTTTTGAAATGTTTTTTGAAATGTTTTGCCATTATTTAATTTTAAAATGTCTTCATCCTGATTATAAATAATCATAGAATTTCCTCCTATAATTTCGTTAGTATATTCAACTTCGGTTAGAAATAAACTCATTTCAGTAATTTTATTTTTTTTCATTTTATCATTGTACGATATTGGCGATAGAATTCGACTTGGTTCGTATGTTATATTATTAGCAGTTTTGTTATAATTTGGATCTTTTAAATATTAAAAGTTAAGTTTAACTTCAAAAATAAATTTTCTTAAATTGAAAAAAAAAAGTTACCAGGCATTTTCTTTTTTTTTAATTCGATTCTTTTAATTCCTTGCGGTAATCTATACAATGGTATTTCTTCAGGCATTTGCTTTTTATTAGATTCTTCATTTTTTGTATCGTCTAAGACCAAATGATGTTCTCTGAAATAAAATAAAAAAGAAATTGTTTATTAATAAACAATTGTGATCTAAATAAAAACAAACTTTTCTTTGGCTTCTTTCTCTGCTTTTAATCTCTCTTTTTCTTCTAAAATTTTTCTTTTCTCAAAATCAGTCAACGAATCTTCTACCTAAATCAATAAGATAAAATTTTAACTAAAATAAAATATAAAAAATTGAGTACAAGTTCTAAATCTCGAATATTTCTTGTATAGCGACCAAATTTGCTTTCTAAAAATGATTGTAATTTTTGTTTTTGTTTAGCTTATAAAAAAAAACAAAATAATTAATACGAAATAAAAGTTTTTTTTTAAGTAAGTTTAACTAACTATCTGTAAGCCTTTTATAAACTATCCATCTTGCTGTATTTTCACTCAAAGAATCAATTAAATAATGATCCCAATCTTTATGATCCTCATCGTCAATAGTTGAATTTTTTGAATTTTGAATTTTATTTTGATTGGCATTCAAATTTTCCATTGACTTGTTTAACCTCTGATCTGATAAATTTCCATTTTTGTTTATTTTTAGATTTTCATTAGACAATGATTTACTGTTGTTATGAAAGTAATTTTTGGGTTTATATTTTATTTCAAAAGATGATTGAATCATATTATTATTATTATTAACAAGATTTTCATTGTAATCCGAAAAATTATTGTTCGAAAATTTTTTTATTACATTTGCGTTATTCTCAGACTTTTTGTATTTATTTGTTTCTATTAACAAACCATTGGCTAAATGATTTTTATTTTTAAATATTTGTTTCAAATGAACATCATCAAATGGTAAAGTTTCTGGTGCTTTATCTTTTAAAACTTCAAAATTAAACTTTAAATCATCGCTTACGAACTCAAGAATTTTTAAATTTTTTCCATTGGTTTTTTGTTTTAATGATGTTAAAACCTTTATTAAATGTAGATTAGAGAAAATTTTTGGAAAAAAATTACGTTAAAATTAAATATTTAAGTTTTTTTATTTTTGATTATTGTGGTTTTCAGTATTAATGACAAAATTCTAATTTATTTTGTAATATTCAATGATAAATTGAATTCATTACAGATCTTGAAATAAAACTGTTGGTTTTAAATAATAAATTTATAATTACTTCATTGCTGTTAGAATCAATCTTTTTTAAACGTTCCATTTGTTTGAATTGACTTTAATTGCTTTTTTATTTGAAAAATTTCTATTGAGTTAGACTTTTTTGACGCTTTTTTAATTTAAAAAAAAAATATGTTAGTTTCCATAGTAACTAGAAATATAATTTATAAAATAATTCTAATTAACATTTACTTAAAATTACTCAAAATATTATAAAATTTAAACTTATTTTTGTAATATTTTAATTTATTAATAAATCATTGACCAAAATGAATTTTGATTACGAAATAAATACATTATTACCATTAGAAATAACAACATTTGATAGCGATTTAGAAATAATATATCCCTCGTTTTCGAAAGTAGATTATGACATAATACCTTACCAATTAAACAAGTTTTTAATGTTTTGTATGTTTTATTTTTAAATCTTTGATAAATAAAAAATATTTTAAAAAGAGAGATGAAACAGAAAGTTGCCTTTATGATTGATAGAATTGGAGAAGCCTCTAGTAAAGTATCATTTAATTTCGATTTTGTTGTAATTTGATTTATTTTAATTAAAGTAACATAAAAGGCACAACATTTAAAAGAAGTGATAACTTCTTATAGAAAATTAATAAATAATCAACAACATCGAATTTATTTGATTAAAGATTCACACGGAAACAAGTAAAATTCAAATATGCATTTTTAAAAATTAAAAATTAAAATTTATTTATTTAAATTTTTTAGTGGAAAAGGAAGTTTGGTTGGTCTTTTAAAAGTTGGAAAGAAACATTTGTTTGTTCATGATTATCAAGGAAATAATCATGAATTAAATCCTTTATGTGTATTAGATTTCTATGTAACAGAAAATCAACAAAGAAAAGGATATGGAAAGCGTTTGTTTGATTTCATGCTAAAAATGGAAAATATAAGACCAGAATTTTTAGCAATAGATGCACCATCAGACAAAAGTATTCAATTTTTGAAAAAAAACTATTGCCTCAAAAACCCAATTAACCAAGTTAATAACTTTGTTGTTTTTAATGGTTTTTTTGATATCCTAAATATAAAAAAAAATAGAAATCAACATTTTGGTTCAAAAAAAGAGCTTTCTTTTCAAGAGGTAACTATTTTTTGATTTTAGTTTACAAAATAAAATAATAATTACGAATTTTAAACAAACTAAGATTGATGAAAAATCAATTTACATGAATTCAAGATATAAATCAAAAAGGCCGGATGATAAGTAAATTATTTTATTATTTAATAGAAAAATATATAAAATAAAATTTTTTTTATTTAATAGCTTAGAAAAAAATAACAAAAATGAAAATTCAAATTTAGGATATAACTTAGAAAGTTATGAGGAAAATATTAAAAAAGCTCAATTATTCAATCCAAGTTTTAATGATTCTGCTGCTCAAACAAAAGCTACACTTCCAAATTTACCGAGTTTTAAGATAGAAAATAAAAATGATTATTCAAAATATAATCTAAAACCTGAAAGTAATACATTTTTTTATTTAAAAATATTATATTAGATAATAGAAAGTGATTAAAATTTTAAAAATTTTAAAGATTTCGAAAATACAAATAAATCGAATATAAACTCTTTTTATAATAACGTTTTCAATAAAAATAACAAATATGATCCTTTTCCCAGTTTAAATTCGAATCCAAATAATTTATATTCTTCAAATTCGAATAACAATAATAATAATAATAATAATAATAATAATTTTAACAAAGAAATGATAGTAAACACAAAAAAAATCAATGATCTGTTATCTAATACATCAAATTTAAATAGCAATCAATTCTATATAAATAGTAAATTTAGAAGAACCAAATTATGGTAAATATCTGTATGAATGATATGACTTTATCTGACTTTACTACTCAGTGGTTTATGAATAAAATAAATATTAAATTTTAATAAGTACTTATTTTAGTTAAAACACATATAATTATATAGAGAATTTGTTTTAAATTAATTTTTTTGATATATTTAAATCCATTTAATCTAAATATTTAATTAATAAAATAAATTATTAAAACTGTAAATTGTCATTTAAAGTCAGAGATCTCTTAGGAGATTATCATCTAAATTTTGGTGGTGGCTTATTACCAAGATTATAATCTAATAATTTAACAGTGTTGATTAGTTTTAAACTTTTTATCAGTCTTTTAAAAATTCTATAATAAAAATTAAGTTAGATTTAAAAACAAAAATTTATTTTAAAACATTCACTAGTATAATAATTGTATTAAAATTATTTTTTAAATTAAATTTATTTTTTCTAAGTTTTATTTTGAAATTTTTATTGTAAAAATTGAATTTAAATTAAAATTTTACAAAAATTTTACATGAAAACTTTAACGAACTTAATAATTAGGAATAAAATATATAAAAAAAGTTTACTTTTTTCATTAACTAAAAATTTAACACAAATGTCCTCTTTGCCTGTTGTTGAAAACAGCTCATATTCAAATGATGAATGTCATCCAAAAAAAATAAAACTTGATGATGATGAGTGTACAACACATGATCAGCAAAAAAAATTAAATCAAACATGTGTTGAAAATGCTGTAAATAAAAATGATGATAATAAAAAACCTTCTAATAAACGTAAATATGCACTTTTAATAGGCTATTGTGGAGATGGATACTACGGTCTCCAAAGGTAATTTAAGCATAAAAAATATTTTTAATATTTATATTCAAACTGAAAAGATAAGAAAAGATAATTTATTTTAAAGAAATCCATCTATAAAAGATAACAAATTTAAAACTATTGAAGATGAAATAGTCGATGGTTTAGTTAAAATAAATGCTATACCTCAATCTCATGCTGATGAGATGTTTAAGGTAATTAATTAAATTGAAAACAATAAAAGCAAAATATAAATAAGCTTTACTAAATCTAAAATTATTGTATAAATATAAAGATGTCTTTCCAAAGAGCAGCTAGAACGGACAAAGGTGTTTCAGCAGCTCAAAATTTAATAAGTCTTAAAATGGAATTAGAAGATGATAGTTTAAGCAAGCTAAATGAAATACTTCCAAAACAAATTAGAATATTTGCATATAAAAAAGTAACTAAAAGTTTTGATTCGAAAAACAATTGTGATGGTAGAACATATATATACATTTTGCCAACATATGCATTCTGTCCTATAGAAGAAAATGTAACTGAAAATTATAGAATTACTGATGATGTTATCGATAAAGTAAATGAAACATTACGCATGTTAACTGGTACACATAATTTTCATAATTTTACATCTGGTCGTAAATACACAGATCCTAGCGCAAAACGTTATATTTTATCATTTGAATGTAGTAAACCTTTCGTAAAAGATGGTCTTGAATTTTCAATAATTAAAGTTAGGGGACAAAGTTTTATGCTTCATCAAATCAGAAAAATGATTGGCATGGTAATTGCAGTGGTTCGAGGATTTGCGAATGAAGAATCTATCAAATTGTGTTGGACAGCAAATAAAGTATTTTTTTAAAAGAGCTTGTTTTTATTTAACATATGACCGTGAAGTTTAGCAGTTATTCTAAAAAAGCATTTTCAATAATTTCAATAATAAAGTTTTTTATAATACTTTCTACTAATTAAGATATTTGTTACCGATTAAATCAGAATACTGATTTAAATTAACAATTTAAAAATGATTTTTTGTTAGGTTGATGTACCAACAGCTCCAGCTTTAGGTCTATTATTGGATAAATTGCATTATGACAAATACAATAAAAAATTTGGTAATGATGGAATTCATGAGCCACTTGATTGGAATAAATTTGAAAACGAAATTGAAAATTTCAAGCATGATTACATATTTTCAAACATTATTAAGCAAGAAATCAATAAAAAATCGTAATACAATAACTGGTTTTATAATAGATTAAAATTGTGACTTAATTAAAACTTGAATTTTTTTAAGAATGTTCAATTGGATGTGTAAACTACCAATAAGCCATTTTAGTATCCTTGATCCTAAATATGTACGTGGTTATTACACAGGAATCGGTAGAGCTCTTTATAAAATAGAATTATTAAATAAAAATTTGAACAAAGTAATTATTTTATTTTATTTTATTTTTATTATTATAATATTATAAAATAAATAAATAAAAATTAACTTGTTTTATATTTTACAATAAAAGGAAATTGAAGAAAGTATTTCTGAAACCGACGATTAATCATAATTTAAAAAAAAAAATTAAATTAAAAATTAAAATAAATATATTATACTTGATGTTATGAAAAAAAATTTTTTTTTCAATTTTAAAATTATAAAACTAATTTCTATTAAAGGTAGATATCTATATAATTAATATTTTAAAAAAAAGGTCAGCACACTTTGATAAATAATTTTATAAAAAAAAAATATGCGAAATTCAAAAATAAAATTAAATAAATTTAAGTTTTAGAACATATTTAAAAATTATTTCATTAGAATTGAAAAAATTTATGGAGCAAAAATTAGCTCATATTTTAATAATACCATGAATTAGATTGATTTATTAATGAAGCTAAATATTTTCTTGTTTCAAATTTTTTGATATTATAAACTAGGTTTTTTAAAAACAGCTTTTTGAATAGTTAATAATAAGTTTGATTTAAGTATGATATAAAAAAAATTTTTAGATATGAAATTTTAACAATTGATAAATTATAAAAATTGACTTGTAATATTTACAATTTCTAAATTTATTTTTTAGTTTTAAAAAACTTGTAATATTATTAATAAACAAAAAAAAATATATTAAGAGTTAATGAGATTATTTTTATTATTATTTTCTATTACTTCTAATTTTTTATTCGAATTATTTGTTTGATTTGGGTTTGTTAAACTAGTAGTTGGAATGGATAAAACTGGAGTCTGTTGCGTAAAAATTGGTGAACTGCAACTTGTGAAAGCGCTTAATGTTGCTTCAAGAGGAGTTAAAGCTAAAAGTGGTGTATTTAACTGTAAGGTAGGAGTCATTAATAGACTTATATTATTATTAGAATTAATTGTAACTGAATTCGATTGTGGTTGTGCATGTTGACCTAAGGCAAATGCAAGTCCTTTTAATACAGATGAAGCGAACGTCGCCGTGGAAGTTGCAAGAAAACTATTCTCTGCAGATGCTTGAATTATATTTGAGCTTTGTAAGTTTAAATTGTTTGGTCTAGCCAAAGAGACTACATTTGAATCTGAATTTGAAGATAAATTTAAATTATGATTGTCATTAATATTTAATTTGTTATTTGTTGAACTTAAGCTATCACATAATGATTTATTTGATTGATCAAATTGATTTATTATATTTTCTAATTGTATGCAAGTATTATAACTGGCACTATTCGGAGTTATAATAACACTAGGTGTAAATCGTTGATTTAACAAGTTTGCTTTATCTTTTTCTAATATTGACTGGCTTGATTTTATTTCAGATTGTTGTATTTTTTGGTTAACTTTTTTTTCTTGACTTTGTTTTATAAACTCATTTATTTCTTCCTTTTTTATTTTTATTAAATTTTGCTCCTGTTGAGACTTTTGATACAAAATGTTTTGATTTGAATTCAATATATTTAAGGTTTTATTGCATTTTTTCTCATGTTCTTTCAATAAACATTCTAACCGAGATTTTTCTTGTATTAAATTTTGAAATTTTCTCTTTAAATTTTCTTGTTCTTTATTTAAATCCTCGGTTTTTTTACTTAAACTATTTGCTAGATCTTCTCTTCTTCTTCGACATCGTGCTGCAGCTTCTTTGTTTCTTTCACGTCGTTCTTGTCTTTTTTTTGCTTCATCTGGAGGTAATTCAATATCTTTAGATTTTCTACCTGTAGCTAATGTCGGTGCTGACCGATTATTTATTTGATTAAAAGTTAATCTAGAATCTGAATCTGAATCACTACATAGAGAATTATTATGATCAAGATTATCATAATTAGCGTATGTTGGATTATTTTTGGCATTCAAGCGAAGTTTTTTGGTTTGTACTTTATTACTTGTATTTTTAGCAGACATTGAATCTGAAATAACGGTTTTGTTTTCATCATTGGTTAAATCGACATCTTTTGATAAATCCAAATCTTTTAATTTTATTGTTTCATTATTATTTTCACTGTCTTTAATATTTTTCTCATCTATTAACACCGGGCAAGTTTTATTAGAAGATACTGCTGTTGCTTTTATAGTTATAGAAGATAAATTTGCATTCGGACATGATTTTAAAACTTGTTCGAGCAGAATTTTGCAAGCAGATTCGACAATGTCTTTACTATTTTTATCATTTAAATTATCTATATTATCTAGAACATCTTTTGAATTAAATTCATCTAATTTGATTGTTTTTTCTATTGTTTCTGTTTCATTATTTGATAACTATTGTTATTAAAATATAAAAATATTATTTGAAAATTCATAAAAAATGTAAATTTTTAAAAATTTTACTTGATTGTTTGATAAATGTTGATTTAAAGTGTTTGTTGTTTGAATGAAAGGTTTAAATTCAATTGTAGGAGTAGTATTTGCTGAATGTGCCAAAGAAACCAGTGTATCTGCTGCATCCATTGTTCTTTGATCGCCGATGTTGCTTATAGAGCTATTGCTTGTATCTATATCAATATTTTTAATTGATCGATTAATAGTTTTTATTTTTTTGCTTAAAGTCGTAATAGTTCCAGTTTGATAAGACTTTTCATTAATATCATCTTTATTATAGTCTTTTGTAAGAGGTTGATTTGAAATACTGATATTAGTTGTCGAGATCATAATAATATTTAATTTTTTAATATTTTTTTTTTTATAATATAGAAATAATTAATTTTAAAAATTATTAAAAACGAATTTTATTAATTTATAAGAACAAAATTGTTTTCAAATATTAATAAACTAAGTAATCGACTACGTGTCAGCATATATTTTTATCATTAAATTTAATAACTATAAAATTCTAATTTGATGTTAAGATAAGAAATTTTTTAGTATGGTAGTGTTCGACTAATTTTTTTATTTTTTTAAATAATCGATTTTTAAGACTTTTAAAAATATGATATGTTTTTAAATTTATGAACAGTTTTTAAAAAAAAAAAAAAAAAACTCCAATAGCTTTTTGCAGTAATTGAATTGTCAACAAAATTTTTTATAAATTTTTTTTTATATTTTTTAAAAATTTAAAAATCCAAAATTAATATATAAAATAATCATTTTTATTTAAACATTTTTTGTTTTAGTCGCTAAGTTATAGATGATTCATGAGTTATTATTTTATGTAATGTTTTAAATGTATATTGAGTCAATTAATAATAAAATTATTATGTTAAAGAAGTAATAAAATTTAAGCTTTTTTTTTTTTTAATTAGCATTTTATAAATATTAAAGTAAATTTAAAAAAAACATAAAAGAGGGAACAGCTCGAGTTAATATAAAACTTCTAAATATTGAGATACACATAAAATGAAAAAAATTCCAAATTATGATTCATTTAATATTATTATTATAATTTATTATTAAAGATTACATTTTTTAGTTTTTTTTTTAAAGGTGAAATAATTATCGAATAAAATATAAAGAAAAAAATTAAAATTTTTTGCTTGTTTATGAAGCATATTAAATTTCAAAATTTATTATTATTTTTCAAAAAGAAGGTGTTCTAACATTTTTAAAACAACAAACAATCAAAGCTTGGCATTCTCATAATTTATTTATTTACGTATTAAGTCAATTATACATCATATTAATCTTAATAAATGTGTCTAAGTTGAAAAAGAAAAATAAAGCTTAAAATTTTTATAGCAGTTTTTATAAATATACTTTTTTTTCTAAATTTACCGAAATTTTCAATCATTTTTTTTTATTGTATTTCAATGATAAAAAAAATAAATTAAACAATATAAAAAAATAATTACAAATATTAGAGGTAAATGTAAAAGAATAAGCATAATAATTAATAAAACATGTTAGTAGTAGTAGTAGTAGCAAAAGAATGAAAGATGCAGCATGGTAAGATCATACAGAGCTTGTGCAGCTAGACAGCTTGTGTAGGTAGATATCTAGTTTTCTTTTGAATAGTTCAACTGTTTTTGCAGAGACTACATCGTCGGGAATCCCATTGCACCAGTTTGCGGATCTGTTATTAGAAATTAGTTTTTTCTATCTATACTTTCGATTTTAAGGATTTGTCATTTCACTAATAAATTTCTGATGAATTAAAATAATAAACGTTTTGGTATTTGCAATTATCATATTAGTTTATTTTGATTCTTTTCAAAATTTGATAAGCCAATTTAAATTTAATTAGAAATAAATATGACAATAGTATATTATTTAATATTTAGAATTTGAGATTTTAACATATTTTCAGCTAATGTATATTTTGTTGTATAACCATATAAACAGTTTAATTATTCTTTTTTTTTTATTATTTAATTGATTATTTTTAATTTTTCTAAAAAAGATTTTAATTTGAAAATTCTTAAATAATTATTGCATGTTTTAAACAAAACAAAAAATTGGTAAAATATAAGGATTAATCTTATGAATATATTTATTTTACATTTTATAAATATTATAGCTTTCAAAATAAATAATAAAAAAAAAATTTAAAAATATTCTTTAAAAAATTTGAATTTATGATTAATACACTTTTTTTGCACAAATCTTCCAAAATCTCGATTACCACAAAAAAATACATCTACTTTGCCTTTTTTATTTTTTTCTATTTCTTCAAAAAGCTAAAAATATAAATTAATATTTAAAAGTATAGTATTTTTTTAAAAAATTTATTCTAAGTAAAAAAAGCATTTTACCTGATCGAAATTTGGTCTGCCTGGATTCAATTTTAAAACAAAATCATCTAATTTAGATTCAATTTGGCCTTTCTTGTCAAAACCTGGATTATCCAAAGGTTTTATTTCTTGAACCATTGTAGCTGATGTCATATACAAATGAATTCCAATAAATCTTTCGTTTTGATTTGAATTCAATTGTTGTAGTTCTAATTGACCTAGCAGCTCTATGAACCATTCAAATGCTTGATAATCTCGGTTAACCCAAACGAAATCTACTCTTTTTAAATTCTTTTGTTCTAGTTGATCATACCATTGATTATTACATCTTGCACATGTTTTTAATGATTTTGAATATTTGAACCATAAACTTTGCAATATACTTGCAAATGGAGTAACACCTATTCCTCCAGCAATTAGTATTACCTGTTCTGAATCAAAAATTCTTCTAGATGGAGTGCTGTAAGGACCATCAATAAGGATCTTTTTAATAAAGACAATTCATTTTTATAAAATATTTAATTAGATTTAATAAACAGTATGATATGTTACCTCCATCCAAACGTTTTTGATATTGTTTGTAATATTCAAATTTTTTTCATATTTCTTTTTTTTCTTTGGTTTTGTTTCTTCAGCCTGAATTTATATTAGTTTGATATAAAAAATCATTAAAAGTTTAGTTAAATATTTTTGAAAATTTTTATACTATTGATTTAATTCTATTATCCAAATTTTCTGGAGAGTTTTTTTTATAATCTATCATAACAACTAGAATTCAATAAAAAAAAAAAATTGATATTTATGTATTTTACTTTTTTTGTTGTTATCTTTAAATAAATTTTATATACCTAAATTTGACATTCTTCTCTCATATTTGGTTTCAGATGCAAAATTTTTAGCGTAAGGATTATACAAGCTTTCATTTCTATTATATTTAGAAAAATTTTGAAAATATTCATACAATTTATTTGTCCAATTTCCAAGACTTCTAACATGCAACCATAATTCATCTGTAAATTATATAAAATAAGTAAAAAATTATCATGACAACTGAATTAATATTAAAAATAACCTTTAAGCTCAGGTGCTGAACTTATAGTAAAAGGATGCCATTCATATCTAGCTATTTTAGGCACTTTAATATACAAATAATCTCCTGATCTAAATTTAAAATTAGGAGGTCTTGGAATAACTAATTGAGTAACCTTTTGAATTTTTTTTTAAAAAAAAAATTTTTTTAATAAGAAGTTAATTAGTAATTAATTAGTAAATTACTTTGGATGATAATAAATTTACATCTTTTATATAAGTATCGCCATATTTTACTGATTGAACTCTAAAGCATGTAAATAATCTTTCAAATATAACAAAAATGAATGGAAATAAAAACCACTTCCAATAATTTTTAGCATGAATTATCAATAACAAATAATAAAGCACGTGAAACCAATGTGTATAATAAAACACTTGAAAATAACCTTTTTTTCTTATAAATGGCAATGAAAATAGTTCAATCACTAAAAGTATAAATAACAGAGCCCATCCAGTAGGCATCGCTGTGCCATAAACCCAGCCGATATTTGATTTAGTTGTAAATAGCAATTCTAGAAAAGAAGCATTTGGAACCATTACAATATTGCTAGTATTAGTTGAGTTAAGCTCATAAAAATCATCAGAAATATTTAATTTGGTAAATTTTATATCTGTTAGGTTTTTTTGTGACAATGTTGTAATTATCTTTGAAATGATGCTTCCATTTTTAATATTTAAAGTCGTTGAAGCAAACTTTCTTTTATAATCATCACTTAGCCAATCTTAAAAAAATTATAAATAAAAGTTTCATATTTTAATATGAAATAAAATGTTTAGAATTTCAAAATAAAGTTTTTTTGTACTCATAAAAATAATAAATCACTTTTTTATGAAAATTGAAAACAAAAACCAAATTTTGTAATTAAAAACATCATAAAAAATGAAGAAAAAAATTGTAAAATTACATAAATTGATGCAATGTGCTATTGTATGCATAATACTTAGTAATAATATAAAAATACCAACAAATTTGTGAAATTTAATAAAATCATCAACTGGTAAATAATTTTTACCAATAACAGAGTTTCGCACCCAAGTAATAATTCTTCTTAGAACTAATAAAATTATAAGTCCGCTATTAAAATCCAATAGAATTCCTCCAATACGAGCAAACCGTACAGCGATGTTTGAGTTTAAATATAAATGGTATTGAATAATACTTAACAACATTTGAATTATCAGATAAATTGTAATAGTAATAAAGAATGATAAATTATTTCTATAATATGATATTTTTGCATATTTAGTTTTTTTAAAACAACTTGAAAAACTCAATGAATAATTTTGTTGTTTATCAAATTTTAAACAGCAAGAAAAACAACAAATTGATTCTTGATTGCTTTTATCAATTTCATAATTATCATTAACGCTTTTACTGTCACTGGTAGTTACTTGATCACTTTGAAAACTCGTGGTAGATATTTGAGATTGATAGCTATTTTTGTGATCAACAAGCATATTGAATTTGGTATCATCAGAAGAATTCGAAATTGAAAATCTTGTTGTTGGAATGTAATATTGTTGTTTAAATAGTAGATTACTTAACGATTTTTAAACAATATTTTTATTTTATTATTAGTTAGAAAACAAAAATAAATAATAAAATTATTAAATTATAATTTAAAAAAAAATTTATTAGCCTTTAAGTCTATCTAATAATTCCTTGAATAAAAAAACTTTTTAATTTATTAGGATTTTTAAATTTATTTTTAATTTTTATTAATAGGCGAAATAAAAGATGGAAGCCATTTTTTATAAACCTAACAATTTCTAGAATAAAACCCAAAATTTATTTTAAGAATTGATCTAAATTTTGAAAAAATTTATTGACACAATTAATTTTTTGTTGAAAAATTTTAAAATGCTTAAAATTTAATCTAAAAATTTTTTTTATAAAATTTTCTAAATTTAAGTTTTTTTGTTTTTTTTTATTAAAAAGTATTTAAAATCGATAATTCAAAATTCAGGAATTAAACCTAACCAAACAGAATACTATTTACAAATTTATTTAAAAACCTAATTTTCGTCATTATTTTTTTTTTATTCGTCTCATAAAATCTATTAAATTAGCCTTGAAAATATTCATTTTAAAAATATTCTATTATTAATAATAAATTTTTGTTTTTTTTTTATAATTATTTACTAGTTACTTTTGTTTTATTTACTAGTTAATTTTTACTAGTTAATTTGTTTACTAGTTAGTTTATTCAATTTGAGAAAGTATACTATTTTATATTTAAATAAAAAAATAAAGCTAAAACCTTTTAGCTTAAAAAATTACCTGATTGATTGCTTTATTTGAGATGCAATTTTTGTAGATATTCTATTTTTATTTGAATTTAAATCACTATCAAATAATTCATAATCAAACAAATTTTGTCTATTTAAAGTTTTTGATATCAAAATTGGCAAATCATTATTATTAGGTTTTTTTAACAAAACTTCTTGCTTTTCATTTTCCGAAGAACTTGTTTCCAAATTAAATTTTAAATTGCTTTTTATTGGAGTGTTTTCATTGTTTGTTGTATTTTTATTCAAATATTTCATTTTTTTTTTTTATCTTTATGTTTAATTAACCAAATATTTAAAGAATTTTGTAAATAACAAATATTTGCATGAAACAAACGAAAAAAATTAATCTGGTAATGTGATATCGATTAGAAAAAATATTAATCCAAATAAAAAAAAAAAAAATTTTTTATAAATAAATTTAACTTTATTTAAGGTATATATTTATTAAATTTTTTATAAATATTTAATTCAAAATCAAAAAATCAACAAAGCATATTTATATCTGTTTTTAATATCCAAAAATAAAAATTTCATCATATTTATTGTTTAAATTTGAATGATTGAAATAGTTGTTAATTAAACTGTCAAATTTTTATTTGTTAAATAAAATTACTACTTTAATGCTTCAACAATTTTTGAAAATAAAATTATTTTTTTAATTTTTTTATAGAGAACATGGAAAAATACTTTTTGTTGGCTATTGTTTAATTTAACTAAGCATATTTTTTAGTAAAAGTTGGTATAAAATACTTAAAAAGAAGTCTAAGTTTTAAATAAATAAATAAATAAATATATTTAAAACTTGATTTCAAAATTAATCTTAAATCAAACAAATAAAAGCTTGCTTTATTAAACTAAATGATTTGTATAGATTTGATGACATAAATAGAAATTTTCAAATTATTATTTAAAAAATTTACAAATAATTGTAAAAATTTCAAAGTTTTATTAAAGAAAATACAGTTTTTTTTTGTTTACAATTTTAATAAGTATAAAAAGGTTTAAAGTTTTAATAATTCTATACAAAAATTAAAAAAAAAAAATTATTCTTCATTCAATTGACTCAAAAATCTTAAGGCTATTCCAATTGGATCTTAATAAATAAAAATTTTTAATTTTAAATTATAAAAAAATTATAAAAAACCGAACCTGTATCTAGCTTATTTTCTGTAGTTGCCATTTTCATGCATACTAATGATGAACGACGTGATATCCTTTTACAATTTGTTTTATTCAAATAGGAAAATTTTTGATTTTCTGCTAGTTTTTCATTCTCTTTCATTTGATTAATGTTATTCTTTAAAAAAAAATTTGAAAATTGTTTAAAAATATTTTGAAAAAAAAGAATGAATTTAGTTTAAATTTACAGAAATTATTTTTATTTTAAGATTTTTTAATAATTCTTTTAAATAATAATTATTCACATTATGTGTCTCTAAATATACGCGATGCTCTTTACTTAAACTTTCATAGTCTTTTCTTTTCTCAACCATTTTATTTAATTGATCATCATCAAATTGTTTCAGTGATGAATTGGTTTTTGAAGAAAAATATTTTGAATGTTTGATTCTATTTTTTAAATGAACTATCTGCTCTTCAATCCTAATAATTGATAATTATGTAAACTATCATTTTTTTATTATATAAACTTTTTTTTATTTTTTTATGTACCATTCGTATTGAGAATCTATCAAAGCTTCTATTATCTTTCTTGGATCAACATCATCACTAATAAAATTTAGAAATTATAAATTTCGAATAGAATTTGGAATAAATCAGGAAAAATTTACTTTTGAGAACCATTCATATTTATCAGCTTAAATGCTTCATTTGCAAAGCTAGATCGGCGTTTGGTTTTACTCTTACGTTTTTCTTTTAGAAAACTTTCAAGACCAATAACTTCCATTTTAAAATCTAGTTAAAAAACTAAAAAATTCAATATTAAAATTTGAAAATATAACATAAAAAAATGTTCATGTTAAAAAGAGAATAAAATAAATTTAAATCTAACTTGTTTTAAATTCAAATTTCTTAAATTAATAATTAAGTTTAAAAGACTAAAACCATGACTTGAAATATAAAACCAACATTAACCTAAATTGTCTCAAAAAAGAAAAGAATTTTATAAGTTGCATTAATGTTAATGCACAATTATGTATCATATACAGTATAATAAAATACAGTTAAACAGAACAGAAAAAAAAAATTATTTATTTTTATGTTAATTATTCTTTAGAAGAAAACATTATTTTAGATATATTTATATATATATATACAATATATATATATATTACCAAGCATTTAAATATTTATAAAAATTAAAAATTATAGCAAACAACCATTTAATTAATTTATTTACAATTTAAATCAAAATTTGAATTTTTCCGTAAAAAAAATAATAAACATTAACTTTTTTTAAATTGTCAGCCATAAATTTGTTAGATTTTAAACTATTTTATTTATTTTTGTTTTATAATTAAATATAAGTATAAGATAAAATTAATTCTTATTTATTATTTATTTATTTAGCAGCAGCAAATTTAAATAGAATTACGAATACGATTATCATTATCATTAATTTTTTTAATTTTTTATGTACACCAATTAAACTAATCTTTAAATAAGTGTTTTTGTTTTTGTTTAAAGCCGAAATAAATCGAAAATTTAGATTCATACGAAAAAATGTTTTAAATTTTTAAAAAATAGAATTTGAATTCAATGAATATATTTACAATTAAAAACATGTCTTCAAACACAATTGGAAACTCATCGTCATCAAACAATATATTAAACGGTTCATCGAATTCTCTTAATGGCAATAATATATTAACTGCTAGTTCTAATAATGCAAATCAACAAAATCAGCAGCAACAACAACAACATCAAGCTAAAAAAATTAGATACGAAAGCCCAACAAGTTTGTTTTACTTAAATTATTTTTGTATGTATTAAAGAAAAAGTATTATTTTTAAATCAAAGGACACTCACCGTCGTCTCGTTCATCAAATATAAATGGACCCTCATCAAATCCGTCAAGTCAATCCAATCAAACATTACTTATACAACAACAACAGCCAAGACCTCTAGTAGCTTTATTAGACGGTCGAGATTGTTCAGTTGAAATGCCAATATTAAAAGATATAGCTACAGTTGCATTTTGTGACGCACAAACAACAAACGAAATACATGAAAAAGTACTAAATGAAGCACAAGCAGCTTTACTTTATAATACAATTAACTTGAATAGAGAAGATTTATTAAAATTTAAAGCGTTAAAATTAATAGTTAAAATAGGAGTTGATTATGATAATATTGACATTAAGGCAGCTGCTGAACTTAATATAGCTGTATGTAATGTTGCTGGTTATTGTGTTGAAGAAGTGGCTGATACAACTTTATCGATGATTTTAAATTTGTATCGAAGAACATATTGGTTGGCCAATGGTATTCAACAAAAACTAACTAATTTAAAACAACAAACCACCAATATATCACCAAATAATAATAATAATAATAATAATAATAATAATTATAATCAGTCTTGTTCAAATAATAATAATAATAATAATAATAGTAATCACTTTTTGGCGGCTCAAACTCCTGAACAAACGAGAGAAGTAGCACTTGGTTGTACTCGAATAAGAGGACAAATGCTCGGCATAATTGGTCTGGGTAAAATAGGAACTGCAGTTGCACTAAGAGCGCGTTGTTTTGGTTTTAATTTATGCTTTTACGATCCCAATATCGAAGAAGGTATTGACAAATCTATTGGAGGATTGTTGCGATGCAATAGTTTGAGTGATTTATTACAACAATCTGATTGTATTACTTTACATGCTAATTTAGATTCTCAGTCCTATCATATTTTAAATGAGCAAGCATTTAAACTTGTTAAGCCTGGTGCTTTTTTAGTAAATACGGGACATGCTGGCTTAATTGATGAATTCTCATTAGCACAAGCTCTTAAAACAGGTACGCTTAAAGCAGCTGCAATTGACCATTTTACTGAAAATGCTTTTAATCAAGTGAATGGTCCTTTAAGAGATGTACCTAATTTGATAGTAACTCCACATACCGCCTTTTATAGTGATACTAGTTCAAAAGAAATGCGCGAAATGGCAGCTAATGAAGTAAGACGTGGTTTGTTAAATAAGATCCCGTTTTCGCTTAAAAATTGTATAAATAAAGATTTATTATTAAATAATAATAATAATAACACCAATAACATGAATCAAACAAGCCAACAAACAAATTCGAATAATACAAATAATAAATTAAATCAATCAAATCAAAACTCTAATCATCCAACAAATAATAGTAATAATAATAATAATAGTAATAGTAATAATAATAATTTATTAAATAATTCACAAGCACCATCACTAACTGTAATTAAGAACACTGGAGCTTGTTCTCCTTCAAGCAATTTAATAAATCCGGTCGCAGCATTATCTGCTGCTTCATTATTATCTGCTTCTTCATCAAATTCAAACCAAAATCCAAATGCACAATTGCTGGCTCATTTATCATGTAATTATATAAACTTTTTCTACAATCTTAGTGGCATTAAATTAAAATTTTTAATATTTTTTTAATTTTTTTTGATCTAAAAGGAGGAAACTATGACCCATTAACGGCAGCTGCTGCAGCAGCAGCATTGAATGGCGTTCCGCCATCATTTCTTTCATACTTTTCACCCTTAGCAACAGCAGCAGCTGCCGCACAATCTACTTCACCATCACCATCACCAAACGCAAACTTATCAAATAACATAAATCAACAATCTAATAACCATCAAAATGCTCCAGGATCATTAGCGAGTGTTTTACCACCAGGTCTAATTAGTTCAGGTCAAAATGTACCACCGTCCGCTGTAGCAGCTCTAACAGCTTTAATGGATCCATTGTTAGGTAAATCTGCTCAAGCTCAATTTCTTTCAGCAGCAGCAGCTTCACAACAGCAAAATTTTATAACTGATATAAAATCAGAAAATAATGAAAGCTCACTTCAGCATTGATACTTTTATTGAACATATGTGGTATTCGAATGATTTAAAGAAAATTTATTTTAATAAACATCTAAAATATAAATATTAAAATTTCAAATGTAAAATTTCTCTTTTATTAAGTGTATATTATGATTTATTAAGAAAATATTTTAAGCGGTGTTTTTTGTTTTTTTTTTTGATCAATTTTAACTCTTCTTTTTTTTGTCAAAGGATTAACAATTATATTTTGTTTTTATTATTATTATTAATAATAATAATAATATTATCTATTTTAAATGATTAATTAAAGTTTTTCTTTCAATTCCAGTTTTTGTTTATAATATCATAAACATTCCTAAATAAAATTTGGCTTAATACTTGAAAATTTTTAAAATAAATATCATTATCATTAATTCATACATTTCAATTTATAGAAATATATTTTATTTAAAAAATTCCGATGAAAATTAAAATATTCGCTGAAAAAAAATAATCAAAAAATTCTTTAAAATTATATAATTTTTTTCTTATTTTATTTTTACTAATTTTCAAATTATTATTTTGTTTTATTTTTTTTTATTTTTTTTTGTTTCTTTGATTAATTTTAATAAAAATATTTGGTTACAATTTTCAAAATATTTTTCATTTAAAACTTTGAAAAAAAGTCTGATTTACCAACCGATAAATTTTTTTTTTGGTAAATACTAAAAATTTTCTATTTTTTTACTATTACTTTATTCTAAGAGAAGATTAAAAACATATTTTACTACCTTAAAAATTATTTTAAATCAACATTTTTTTAATCAATATCAGACAGGACATTACAAAAAATTTCGCTTTAATATTAAAATATATTTAGAGCTTACTGTATTGTTACTTTTTAAACAAGTATATTAACATTTTTTAAATAAATTAATTTGAATCAATTTATTAGTAATAGTAATAGTAATAGTAATAAAAATAAGATTGAGTTAGCCCAAATATTGGGAAGAAAAGTTACATTTTCTTTTACAATCTATTTAGTCTTTTTGGTTGTTCTGTAAGTTCTATTTGCTTCAAATATTTTATCTATTCTGGCTTTAAATGAGTTAAGTGTGTTCGCTTCTACAACATCATTTGGTAACGCATTCCAATCGTTTGCAATTCTGTTATTGAAAAAATTAGATCTTATTGAATCTTTGGTATTTTCTCTTACCAAGCGGTATATATGTCCCCTTGTTTTGGGTCTCAAGATCGCAGAGCCTTGTTCCATTACTGGTTTCTTATACCAATTGATTATGTCATGACCTTTAACAATTTTGTATTGCTGTATCAAATCACCTCTTATTCTTCTTTCTTCCAAGGTCATTAAATTTAGTTTTTCAAGCCTTTGCTCATAGTTGAGATTTCTTAGTCCTGGTACTCTCTTAGTTGCCCGTCTTTGTACTAACTCTAACGACTCTTTATCCTTGGACAAAAATGGGTTCCATGCAACCATCGCAAACTCTTATTAACTACTAAAATGTACTTTCTTTGGAGCTTCAATGAAAATAAAAAGCGTTAATTTAAGGATCATCATTAAAGACATAAAACTTAAAATACAATACAATATTATAGATTTAATTATAGTTAAATAAAAATTTTGATAAACTTTCTATAAAGATATTTATTTATTTATTTATTTAAGTGATTTAAGCCACATTGGCAATATTAATTATAGTATAAAAATTAGTATTGAAGGTGTAAAAAAAAAAGTAAAGTTAAATTGTATAAAATTAGCTAAGTTACTGCTTTAAGCAAAAGATTTAGATCATTATACAAGTAAAAATAGTTATTATTGTGTTCGATACCAGTTTTAATAAGATAAAAATAGTAATTAATTGTATCTAGAAGACCAAAATTAAAACACTTGAAATTGAATTCGATCAGGCTTATAGAAATATCAAATTTATAATCCATGCAGCTAAAATGTATTAAGCTTTCAACGTTCCTTAACTGTTTACAGAAGGAGGTACTGAGTATTGTTTCATATCTGCTTTCATTCCATAGGTGATTAAAAATTTTATTGGATAACCTATTGCTCCTTATCTGTTGATATGAATTTAATATTGTTGAAATTCATTTATAATTTAGATTTATTTGAATAACTATTTTTCTTGATAAAATCGTTTAGTATTATTGTAGTATACCTGAGACTGCTAACTGCTCAACAGATCAATTTTATTTATTTTGCACATTTGAATAAAATAAGAAATAAATAAGAATAATGATATTTTCATTAAAGATGTGTCTACTTATAGAATAAACCTTATCCATCTATTTTTAAAAATCATCTTTTATTTCTTATTTTGACTATAAAATAATATTTTTTAGAATGAATTTTTTAATTTGTAATTTTCCAAAAACCGAAATCAAATCTACAAAAAACCGACCAAAGAGAAGCTAAATAAATTATATTTAACTATAATTTTTAGAAAAGAGAAAATTTTGTCGCTATCGAACAAAGAATGCTTACCAACACAAAATCATAAAATGAAATATGTTAAAGTTTGTTCAACGCGAAATAACCAAATGGAAGTTTTGGCAGTTAAAGCACATAAATTTTTCAAAGTAAAGGCAAATCAAATTATATTTAAATGATGGAAATAAAGACAAAAAATATTAAATATTATTTTTCTAATCAGTTTTAATTAAAAAATAAAACAAATTTAATTTTGACGAGCTTTTGTTTGTCTGATCAATCAAACACAAGATAAATTTTATTCAAAATGAATTACTAAATCAAAAAACTTAACTTGAATTTTATTTTTTGTTAATCTTATTTTTTAGTTAACAAAAAATTTTACAATTATAAAAACAGACATTTTATATAGTCTTCATTCTATTCAAATAAGGTTTATAATTTATTTATGAAGCTTTTTTGAGTTAGAGTAAAAAATATGGGCTTTATAACATTTATTGTTTTCTTTTTATATTTAAGCTAAAAAAATATACTAATTAATTTTATTTTTATTTAAAACTAAATCTTTTATTCAATAAAATAAAATAAAATAAAATAAAATATTCAATATATATATATTTTTTTATAGTAATTGTATATATTGTATATTATACTGAAGGAGTTTTTAACTCGAGCTTTTATACAAATAAATAAAATAAATAAATATTGTTATTTTCAATTTATATTATTTGTAATTTTTATTTTTTTTTTAAATTAAATTAAAATTCAAAATTTTAAAAAATAAAAAATGTCTCAAGTTTAATTCAAATTTGAGAAAATCAAAAATAAATTAATGTACGTACAATTAACATATAATTGTATATACAGTATTGTTTATATATATTTAAAATTCATAATAAATCCTCTGTTTTATTAATTTTCATTTCCCTCCTAAATTTAAAAAAAAAATGATAAAAAAAAAATGCATTTCTTGAAAATAATAAAAAGCTTTCATGTAAAAAACTACATAAATTATAAATTAGTGCATATATATATATATAAAACTTTATATATATTAGTTAAAAAAAAGTATAAAAAATTATGATTATTAATACATATATATATATAAATGCATATATATGCATAAAACAATAATTTTCTATATGCACACACACATACTGACTTATTTAACATCGTCATTTAACTATAATCATATTAAATTATTAAAATAAAGCAAAATTAAAAAATATATATATAAAAATAAAAAAAAAAAAAAAAAAAAAAACTATGTCGAAAAACACTATAAATATGAAAAAACATTTTCTAACGTAAGCCTAGTTAAGTTTATAATTTTTCAAGTTTTTTATAATCTCAATTAGTTTTTTTTTTTTGTTAGTATAAAAATAGTAGCATATAATATAATATAATATACTGTATATATATAATATCATGAATATATATCATGAATTTATTCTTTCTTAACAATTTCATATACAGTCATTATTATTTATTGTGTGAGTTTGATAAAGTGTGTGTGACTTGAAGCGTGTGTGTATGTATATATATATATATATATTTTTTTTTTTCTATTTTTTATATTGTATATGTATTAGAAATTTGAAAAAAAAAATATATATATGTATGTATGTTATACTCTGCGCTCGTGTTCAAATTACTAAAATAAGTATAAATATTATTTATTATAAAAAAAATAAAATAAAATAAAATAATAATAATAATAATAATAATAAATATAATAATAAAATAAATAATACAAGTTTTTTTGTTACATATTAACGACATCCAATTTTCTGATGATTTATGCTTAAAACTTCATGTATTCATATTTTCTAATTTGAATTGCGTGTGAATATTGTTATATGTTTGACTCATTAAAATTTGTATTAAAATTTACTTGTATAATTTATTTTTAGATATAAATTATCAATTTAACAAAAAAAAAATAAAAGACAAGATTTATTTATTATTAAATTAAATAATTAATTAATAATAATAATAATAATAATAATAATAAAATCACTATTATGGTGAAAATAATTTTTTTCAATTCTATTTTTTGAAATTTATATTCTTCTATGAGAACTCATATTGATTCAATTATATTATAGGTATTTTCAAATTTCTCTAATAAATATACAAATTGTGCAATTTCAAGGATTTCAACAATATTTTAATATAAATATATCTGATAAATTAAACTTTAACTAGTCATTTATATGAATATTAAATTAATATAATAACAAGTTCGGTTAATCCTTAATAATTGCAACATTTTAGTCTTTTCGTTATTTTTAGTTAATTCTTTTTTTTTTTTTTATACAAAATTTGTATCGTTTAATATATAAATAGAATAAAGTTTTTTTTGATAACAAAATGAAGATGACTAATTCCAATTCCTCCTTAAATCAAAACAATCAAACATATCAAACACCGCAACAACAACAACAACAACAACAACAACAACAACAACAACAACAACAACAACAATCAAATGCTTCTACTCAAAAGGGACGACAAACAAATCAGTTAAAATTTATATTACAAAATGTTGTAAAAGCATTATGGAAACATAATTTTTCATGGCCTTTTCAAAAACCTGTCGATGCTGAAGCTCTAAATCTACCAGTAATATTATAAAATTATTTATTCTTCTCTAAATATCTTTATCTAATATCTTATATCTATATTACACATTTATTAAGGATTATCACAAAATAATAAAACATCCGATGGATTTGGGAACAATTAAGCAAAGATTGGAAACAAATTATTATTATTCAAGCAAAGAATGTATACAAGATATAAATTTAATGTTTAATAATTGTTATGTTTATAATAAACCCGGTGAGGATGTGGTCATAATGGCACAAGCACTTGAAAAACTTTATATACAAAAAATATCTTCAATGCCTGCTGAAGAATACGATCTAAATGCTCCTGTTCTAAATAATGTTTTAAGCAACCATTCGCCACAATCTTTTAACAATTCGGCTAATAAACAAAATAATATTAATAATAATAATAATAATAATAATAAAACAAATAGCAAAATAAATTCAAATGCGACAGCAACTGCTACTGTTACTGCTGCTTCTGCTGCTGCTTCATCTACTTCAGCAAGTTCGTCTACATCAAATTTAACAAATAATAAAAATAGTATTAATATAAATGCTAATGAAATAATAAATAACGATAATAATAATAAAATAAAACAAAATTCAATGATAAAAAAACTAAACGATAATAATTCAACTATTAAATCTGATGATGATTTGCAAATTAATAATCATTTAAGAGAAAATAATAATGATTCCAAAGAAAATACAAATAATGATTTGGAAACAAATCAAATAATTATTAATAATAATAATAATAGTAATAATAATAATAATAATAATAATAACAGCAATAACAATTTATCATCAGATGATAAATACGAATTTAAAGATAAAATAAATGATCAAATTTATAATAGCAATTCGAAAAATCAAATAAACAATAGTAATAGTAATAATAAAAAAATGTCCAATTCCGTTTTGAATAATTCCTCAAGCTCAGCAAATACGACTTCACCTAATAACCTAATTACAACAAGTACTCCATTTGCTATTAAACGCAAAGCTTCTAATTTTATATCTAACGCAAACCAAATAAAGACAGAGCCGACAAAACAAGAGCAACCTATAGTTGACCAAGAAGAACTAAATTTAAATAATAATAATAATAATAACAACAATAATAACAATAATAATAATTATACTGAGAATAATTTAAATAATGCTGATAATAATTCATTAATTGATTCAATTCAAACAAGAAGAGAATCGAATCGAAAAATAAAAAAACCTAAATACGAATCGGATGATTTAGCATCTACATTGAATTATAACGAACTTTCAAATTCTATAAATACACCATTATCAATATTAACAAATACTTCAAACAATCAACAACAACAACAACAACAACAACAACAAAACAAATCAAATTCAAATTCAAATTCAAATTCAAATTCAAATAATAATAATAATTATCAATTAAAATATTGTCATCAATTGTTAAAAGAACTATTTTCCAAACGTCATTTAGAATATGCTTGGCCATTTTATAAGCCAGTTGATGTTAAAGGTTTAGGCTTAGTCGATTATTTTGATATAATATCAAATCCAATGGATATGGGCACAATTAGGAAAAAATTAGAACAAAAAGAATATCAAAATCCAAACGAATTTGCGTCCGATATGAGATTAATATTTAGCAATTGTTATAAGTATAATGCACCCGATTCGGATGTTGTATTTATGGCAAAAAAGCTAGAAGAAGCTTTTGAAATACGTTTTGCAAAAATGCCAACACCTCCTCAACCAACTATAAAACAACAACAACAACAACAATGCACAAATCAAACAAATTCATTTATTTCAAACAAATTAAATAAACGAAGAGATTCTACTCAATCTGCTCAATCAACAAACACTAAATTATCTACTAGTCCAACTCTATCGGTTACGCCGGGTTCAGTAAAAAATAATCAAGTTATTACACCAACAATACAATCAAATAAATCAACTAATAATAAATCCTCATTCAATAAATCTAATATAAATTCATCTTTAACACCTTTAAAGCGTAAAAATAAAAATGATCAATCAAATCAATCTGCTAATAAATTAAATAAAAAATCTAAACTAAAAGCTTCTTATGATGATTCTATTTCTATATCAAATGACTCGAATAATCCATCATCGTCTGAATCGTCATCAGAAGATGAAAATGAAAAAAAAAATTCAATAAATACAAACACAAATAGCAAACAATTTAATGAGAATGAAAATGAATCAAAACATAAATTTAAATCTAAATCTAAATCTAAATCGCCTATGAATGCTAGAAGTCCAGTTAGTAGTTCTAGTTCTAGTTCAAATAATTCTTCTGATGAAGACTCGTCTGACTCAGATAATAGTGATTATGAGCGTCAAATGCGACAACTACAAGAACAACTACAACAAATAAATCAACAACTTGCTATTCTAACACAGAAAAAACAAAAAAAGAAAAAAAAGAAAAAAAGCTCTAAAACAAAGTCTCAATCTATTCAAGAACAAAAATCGAATCAAAATAATAATAATAATAATCAAAACGTATCTACCTCGTCTTCTAAATTAGCATCAAACAAAGATGTTAACAAATCATTGTCGCCAAACTTATTAACTAGTTCTCAAGTGCCTCTTCCGGGTTCAATGTTGTCTAATAAAATAACTACAAATAACGAGTTAAATGATAATAAAAATAAATCAAAACCTAAACTACAAAAACAAAATTTATCGAATAACTTATTCAATCATCAAATTCCACATAATACACTCTTAACACCAACATCCAGTTTAATACCGAATACTTCAAGTATATTTATTTTTTTTTTTTTACTTTTTAAAATTTACATTTTGATTAATTATTTAATATAACAAAAATTAATTTTCAAGATTTACCACAAAATAATCCTAATCAAATGTTGATGATGGGATTTACTAGTCCATTGCTAAATACAAATCAAGTAATTCAGACAAATGATCAAATGGAAAGTAAATCTTTAAAAAATAAAGCTCAAATACAAAACCAAAAATCGGCTCAACAATATAAAAATCAACAATCACCTACAAGTCAACAAAATTCGCTTCAACTTTATCAACAACAACAGCTTTTATTACAAACTTTTCAACAACAGCATCAACATCAACATCATCAACAACAACAACAACAACAGCAACAACAACATCAACATCAACAACAATCTCAGAAAAGTAAAAACAGAAAGAATTTAACAAATACACCAAATACTTCTAATTCTAGTTCTACTGCGGCTGCTGCTTTGGCTGCAGCTGCTATATTCCAACAACAACAATTAAATATGGCCGCATTTAATAATTCTACTCATCAAATAAACCAAAATCAGCCACTTCAACAACAACAACAACAACAACAAGCTAATTTAAATATTTCAGCATCTAGTTCGTCGTCTACACCACAAGGTACACCGCAGAAAAAGCCACGTTTATCTAAAAATAACAAACAAAGTATTCAACAATTAGATTTTGATTCTAATAAGGAGTTAATTGATACAGAAGATAAGAAACTCAATCAGGATGTCAATGACAAGACTCAACAATCTTTTGAATTAAGTGAAGTACCAATGACTTATGATGAAAAAAGACAATTAAGCTTTGATATTAATAAACTGCCAGGTGAACGTTTGGGTAAAGTTGTTCAAATTATACAAGCTCGTGAGCCTTCATTACGTGATTCAAATCCAGATGAAATAGAAATTGATTTTGAAACTTTGAAACCATCTACTTTAAGAGAATTAGAACTATATGTTAGCTCTGTATTAAAAAATAATAATTCATATAACTTATTTGTTCAAACAAACAAAATGTTCTTAAACGATAATAAAAATCAATCGAAAAAGCCCAGAAAACCATATACTAAACGTCAAGTACCTTTATATCAACAAAATTCATCTGCTGTTATAAATGATACTTTGCAACAGCAATCAGAAGCTTCGAATCTTTCTATTTTACAATCTAATATTAACAATCAACAATCAACCGGTGCTCAACAACAACAACAACAACAACAACAACAACAAACAACAAATAAATCAAATCAAATTACATCAGATCAATCTAATCAAGTCGATCAAAATAGGAAAAAACAAGAACTAGAACGTAAACTAGATCAGATACAGCGCGAGTTATCTTCTACTAAAAAATTAACAAACAAAACAAAAAGTGAAAGTTCCATGCCCAACAAACAAAATTCATCTTTAAATAATACAAACACAAACACAAACAACAAAAGCAAGCCTGAAACAAAAACTGAAAATGTTAAAAGCCTTTCTGACTCAAGTTCAGGAGATGATTCATCCAGTTCGGATGATGATAACGATGATTCATCAAGTTCGTCGTCTGATTCTTCATCTTCAGAAAGCTCAGATTCAGATAACGAAAAGACCAAAACCAACTCAACAACAACAACAACAAGCACAATATCTCAACAAGATAAATCAATCTCTAAAAATTTATTATTAAAGCCCAATACACCAATACTCCTTCAGCAAAAACTTTTAACTCCGACAAACCCATTTGCAAACCAACCTAAACCGCAACATATACCATTTCCACAACAATCCTTATCGAAAATAAATTCTCCTTTTGCTAATTTAACTAAACCTCAAACACCTTCAGTAACTATTCAAAATCAAGAACCAGTCGATAATTCTATCATCAATAAAAAAGACAACATACAAACAAATGAAGATGCAAACTCTGCAATAAAACCCTCAGAAACCCTCGTTTCTAGTTGCTCTTCAAGAAGCCCAAAATTTTTTCTAGGTGATGAAGATTCTAGTTCATCGATAGGCTCTTCTTCTAATTTATCTGAGAGAAGCACATCTAAAACAATTGAAAATTCGGTAAAGACAGATCAGCAATCGAATGATCTAGATAAAGAAAAAAAAGATAGTAAAGAGCCTCTTACACAGAAAGTTATGCAGCAACCATCTTTTTCGTGGTCACAACTAAAAAATGCAAATCAAGATTCAAATAATAATCAATTATCGTCAACAACAAATGTATCTAAATTATCTTCAACGGTTGATTCTTTTCAAAAATATAAAATGCAATTGTTAGAAAAAGAAAGAATGCAAAAAGAGCAAAAAGAAAAAGAAGAAAAGGTCAAATCAGTTAATTCTACAACTACAGAAGCTGATGAAATTAAAAAAGCTCCATCTCCTGTGGCTAATCAACCAAAATCTCCATTTTTAAGTTCTAATTTAATTCCTAATTCCGATCTCGATTCGAATTCTCAATTGTCTCCACCAACATCGTCAACGATTCCTACAAATGTTACTTTACATACATCATCAAATGAAGCAACAAATACGACAACACAACCTTTAACAGCAGGAACGAATAATTCTAACATAGAAGCCGTTAAACGACCCATGTCTATACAGGAAATGAGAGAAAAAGAGAAAAAAAGGCGTGAAGAAATTGCTGGAAAAATAGATATGAATGAACAGCATAAATTATTTGCACAATTTGAACAAAACTTGATGCCTCCAAATTAGAATTATCTATATGAATCGATTCGGCCTAAAAAATTTCAGTTTTTTGTTAAAAAAAGATTTGTCTGTTTTTTGTTTTTATTTGTTAAGTTTTTAGTGTAATATTAAAAAATAAATATAATAATTAAATATTTTTTTAAATTTTGTCATAACTAAAAAATAAAGTCTTGTGATAAATGTTTACTCATTGTTGTATTTATTTATGTTTTTTTTTTTTTAAATTACTTTATTATTAAAAAAAAATAAAATTAAGAAATTATCATATATCTAAATATATATGCTATTATCCATTTAATCTCTTGTTTTTTTATATTTTTCTGTTAAATTTAAATAATATATTTTTAGTTAATAATTAATTGATTATTATTATTATTATTATTATAAATAATTTAAAAAGATGAATGTTAAATTATTTTCAAAATTAAGAAAAATTAATCTTTTTCAAATATTTTTATGGAAAAGTTATTTTTATGAAATATCACATTCAGATTACACTATTTTCACTTTTAATCAGTTTTCTTTATTTTTGAATATTTTAGTATTTTATTTGTACAAATAATGTCAGAAAGCATAATGTTCAAGATATGAATATCTTTTTAAAAAATTAGACCAACTTAAACTTTATTTAAAAGAACTAAAATATTTTCGTTTTTTTGTTATTTTTGTAAATATTGATTTCTAAATGATTATTTCAAATAAATATGAAAAAAAAATATTTTATTTTAATAAATTTTTTAATTGCATAAACCAATTTGGCTTAGGAAAATTTAATACCTCAAAAAATTTAAATTTACTGCAAATTAAAATTGTCAAAAATTTTTTTTGAAAAATAAATTATAATTAATTAAAACCGAATAAAAATAGCTAATGAATTAGTCGGTGATAGTAAGTAGCCAGAGTAGATAAAAAAAATTTACCCATCTCTCAAACATATTCATCTAAATTTGATATCTAGTTAATAATATTCTGATTTGAAATAAGGTGCTCGGTCCCTAAAAATGGTCTAATAATTTTTAAAAAATTAATAATTTGTTTCTTTTATAAAATTTATGAATCATTATAATATTTGTAAATCAAATTTTTTTTTGGATTTTATATATAATTTTTTAACCAAATAAATTAAACATTAAAAGCAAATTGAAAGACTTCACATTTAATGTACATAGTTAACTCAAAAGGAAGAAAATGCTTTTGTTTATCGGTTGTACCAAGTAATAATAAGGGAAACTCTTGATAAATAAGTTTGCACGTGGAATAAGCAAAAAGCTATTTTTGTATTCTCTAATATCCTTTGTGTTCTAAGCGTGTTGAAATTTGACAGAAAATATAGATAAAATATATATATTCTGAATTCCAGTGACAAGCTGATAACGAATCTATTGTCGAAGCCTTTTAAAAACCTTTTTAAAAAATCTACCTTAAAGTCCTTAATTTACCTTTAAGATAAGGTTAAATTAAAAAAACTAACTACAGAAATAAGTTCCTCGTCTTACCCAAAAATGTTTAATAAAATAAAAATATGCAGTAAAAACTCGAGTACAATTATTGTCTAAGAAGCATAAATCGTCTTAATTGGTGTTTAAGCCATCGAGATTGGACTAAAAAGCAGTGACCAAGAGTGATTTTTTCTGATGAATCTAATTTTTTTGCGCTTATAAGAAAAAATATTATTTAAAACTGATGCTAAGCGGATGATTGTCTTCTGGAAAGTCGTACTGGCGATGTTCGTGTAGTTTGCTTTTGGGGTTGCATAACAGTGTATAGTATTGGAGGCAAACAATTTTTTAATGGTTTTATGAACTCAAATCGATACAAAGTAGTCCTGTTTTCCGAGTTGGGATCATGTAAGACTCCTCAACATAAAACTGGATATTCCAACACGATAATGCTCCATGGAACAAAACTGCTGAAGTTTCAGCATGTCTTAGAGAATTGGAACTTGAAGCACTTGACTGGTTCTAGGTTTCACTAGATCTTAACCGTTGAAATGCTCTGGAGCATTTAAGATCTAGACAGGCGACTTGAAAAATATGGTATAGAACAGTTGAAGAACTTGAGACTTGAATAAATGATGAGTGGTGCAAAATCGAGCCTGATCTGAGTCGTAAATTGGTCGAATCAATGCCAAAGCGGATAGAGGTTTGTATAAAAGCAAAAAGTGGCCAATTTAAAGTAAAAAAAAGTTAAATTTAGCTGAAATTATCATTTTTTTAAGGACTTTTGTCATTTAAGAAAAATAAAATCTTGCTTAGGTAACTTAGCTTAGGTTTTAACCTTAAAAATTATTTAATATTTTCTAAATATTTTTAAAAATTATTTAAAAAAAAAGGTGTTCAAAGACTTTAGTCACGCACTTTATAATCTGTGTACGTCTTTATTTATTTTCCAGATTAATTAAAAAAATCATTAATTGAAATAAATGTTTTTATAAATAAAATTTAGTAATTTTTTAATAAAACTAAAAATTTTTAAAAATCTAGAAAAAATTTAATTTGTTTAAATCTATACGAAATTTATTTATAAATAATAAAATAAAAATTGTAAATTTATTTTTTAAATGCTTTAAACCATGTCAAATTTGTTTTTTGTAAGCTTTAATTTAAATAATTTCATTTATTAATTTTTTAATTAAATAAGTAAAACACTAAAAATCTTTTTAGTTTAATTTTAAACATTATCATTCACACACAAAATTTGATTATTTTAAATATTAATTTTTATTTAGTTTTCTTATAAATTTAGTCTCCATTTTCTAATGCAGCAATCTTGACTTGAAGTTACTAAGTGGTTATTATTAACCCATGCAACTGATGATAAAGGATTTAATGGATGAGCATCTGAAATTTTAAAATATTAAATAAAATTTTTGAAACAATCAAAACCATTATTACTTTTAATATGAATAAAATCATTCACTTTTGCTGGCGAATAAATAAATGAATGAGTGTCTACGCTAGATGTTGCTAAATGTGAAGAATCTGGAGACCATGAAAGGCATGTAATTTTACCTGCATGATGCTGCCACAAACCTTTAGTTATATCTCTATATTTTGATTTCTCTTCTAACTTATAGCATTTAACATTTTTTGCATTGTCCGCAACAGCTAAGTATTCATCTGAATTCGAATATCTTACAGCTGTTATAAAATCTCTCTCGGGTAATACACATACCTCGTTAAATTGGTTATCATTAGTTATTTCATAGATATGAACTTTATTATCCTATAATTGAAAATTGCTATTAATTTATTAAAATTGATTTAATGTTAAAAAAGAAAAATAAGTACTCTCCCTCCAACAGCTATGATGTCATTTGTTTTTTCTATTGAAACACTAGTTGTTTCATAATTTAACGGTAATTTGCTTACAATTTGTCTATTTTTAATCAAAATTAACTTGATTATATAAATTAAAATATTTTTTTATAATTTTTATTTAAATATTATAAAATTTTACTTGATTGATAGTTGCAACTATCAAAAAATTTTTATTAACATCTAAACCTTGGGGTTGTGAATCCAATTTAATTTCATATCTTAGGATTTAAAATGAAATTAAAATAATTTTTCTATAATTTAGGAATTAGAATATTAAGCTTACACATATTTGTACTCATTTAGATCAATATATTTAATTGTATCGTCTAAACCACAAGTAATTATCGAATTATTGATTGAATCAAATCTAATTGATTGTACTTGGTTTTTATGTTGACTAATAGAACCTACATTAATAGAATCCATATTACCAGTTTGAATATTCCAATAAATAATCAAGCCGTCGTGACTTCCGCTAAATAAAATTGGATTATCACTATTTTGATATGCAACTTCTAATGCAGTTAAACTCTTTGTATGTCCTTTTAGTTTTCTTAAAATAAATTGATCTATAGATTGTGTTGATTCAGCTGATGTATTAATATAATTTATTTGTCCCGAGAGTGAAATAGTTATTACATGACTATTTTGCCATAAGCATCCTACTTGTTGATCTTCAATAGAATCACCAAATTTAAAATCTCTTTTGAATTTTAAAATTAGATTGAATTTTTTTTTTATTTATAATTATTTTTTAGCAAACTTTAAAAGTTTTTGCTCTTCGACACTCCATAATTTAGCTGTTTTATCACCAGAAACAGTTAAAATCATTTTATTCGTTGGGTCCCAACATAAACTATAAATACTACCATTATGTGCCGAATTTTCGGTCTTCAACTCAAACAATAAATCTCCCGATTTTCCATCAAATACAAATAATTTTCCGTCAGCACCACCTGATGCAAAACGTTCACCATTAGGAGAGTATCTAATTACATTTACAAATCTTTGGTGTTGACTTTGTGTCCTTTTCCATTTGAATGGTGGACCTTCAAAATAGCAGATTGAATTATCTTCACTTGCAACAACGCATCTAAACGGACGAGTTGGTTTAAAATCAACTGAATTAATAGGCTTAGACGTACCCATTATCTCTCCGACACTAGTACCAGTTTCAGAATTAAACACATGACCGAATCTTGAGACAGTTAGTTTTATTTCTTTATTTTTAATAATAGGTTATTGTATAATTGATTACTTTTCTCTTCCTTCACCGCCTACTAAAATACGCTGATTATCTGATGACCATTCTAAATCTTTAATAGGTCCGCTTAATGGTTGAAACTCATTTTTTAATAAGTGTTCCTTATTAACTGTATCCCAAATTCTTATTTTGCCTGATTGATCTGCAGATGCTATGTAAAAACCAGATGGAGAATATTTAGCTACATTTACTTGATGTGAATGTTCTGTGTAAACATCACATTCAAATGGGCTATTAATGTTTCTTATGAAAACACTATTTCCATTAACATATAAGAAATTTTTTCCTTTTGGATCAGAACCTAAAATTGTAAACGAACCTCTTGTTGTTCGTGGCAATGAAGCAAAAACATTAACTTTAATAAATATAGTTTAGCTTAATTTATTTATCATTTTAAAATTTTATACTAACCTAATGAATAACTCATTTTAATTTTTTTTAGATAAATCACCTAATTCTGATTAATAAATTTTTTATAATTTATAAAATGAAATGATAACATAAATTTAAAATTACAATATACTGTATATCTATATATATATATATATATATATAAATGTAATTTATAATCTTTATATTTTTTTAAGTTATAGTTAAGGCGTATAAATATGATTTTTGTATGTATCTCTTTGAGTGTTTAATAAACATTTATTTTAAAGCTATAAAGTAAAAAAAAAATTAACTTAACTAAAAATTATATTTTTTAAGATTTTTATAAAATCAAACAAAAATTTTTTATAAAAAAATTAAATTCAATTTTTTCAAGCTAAACTTTTGTTTTTATCTCTTTTTTGAATACTTCTAAAATAACCTTTTTCAACTAAAAAGTTTTTATGTTTTTTTTTTTAATATTAAATATTAGATTAATAATTTTTATTTAATAGAAATTTTATTAAATAATTGAGAAAATATGAATAAAATGTTAAAAATAAATCTATTAACTAATTTAGTTTAGTTAGCCATTTTTGAACCACTTTAACTTGATATTTATCTTGACTAAAAATAACGTTATTATAACAGATAGTAGATATGTAGTTTTGCTGAAAATATTATATATATCAAATTTGATATAATATCCAAATAATTTTTTATTTGTCAAAGTAAAAAGTTAAAAATTTTGAAGCAAAAATATTTTAATTTGCCCAATAAAATTTAAGCTGAGTTTTATTAAAACTACTTTATACTGAGCGTAATATTTTGAATTAAAAATGAACTCTTATTTGAAATTTTATTAAATTGGTTCAAACTTAGATAAAAAAATGTATCTGGTATAATAATATAAAAATTTAATTTTTAGAAATTGTTTATATATTTTAAAAAAGACAAATAAAAAGGCAAGTATATGTAAATAAAATCGATTAAAATTAAATATTTGAATAAATTTTTTTAAAAAATTAGATGGGTAAAAAATTTTAATGAACACAATTAAAATAAGCCTATAAGTTAAAATAATAATAAAAACGATCATATGATTATTAATATAATGTCACTTTATAATACATAGATTGTATGTATATATATAATGAAAATATGCATATATATGTATATGCTCATGTACAGTTATATATAGACTCATTAGATTAAAAATTATTCATAATTTTAGGTTAAATGTTTTAAATTTAAATAAATTTACTTTTAAAATAAATTGATTTACAATCAATGTTAATTTTTAAATAATTTTAAAAAATGACTGATGTCTCAAATAATCAAAAAATTGTTTTGGCACGGGATAGATTTTTGGAAGCATGTCCAATAAGGTTTTTAAAATTATTTGAATATTTTTTGAATATTTTACAATTCTATGTGAAATTAAAAAAAAACATAAAGATACGATTGTCGAAACTTGTTTATATACCTTATCGAAATGGAGTATTGTCCTGATACTGATTCTATAGAAGTATTGCTTAAATATCCTGAAAAAAGAGACAATAAATATTTCAAAGATGAAAAATTGTTAAACGATTTTGAAAATAATGTCAAAAAATTTGCATATCCATATATAAAAACATTAAATAAAAATAAAATTGAAAGCTCAAAACTTAATAAGAATTCTTCTAGTTTAGTTCAATTTTATACATTTGTATTTACGGATATAAATCGAACAAGGCAATACGGATTTTGTAGATCAGCTCAATCTGGTAACCATATTTTATGTATGATTAGTTATTTGCCATGGTATAATCTTTATATGAATATTTTAAACAAAATATCACATACAATAAACGAAAAAGAGGTATATTATAAACTATGTTAAAAAAAAATATATATATTCTTAAATCTAAACTTCAATCAATAAAATTATTTTCCTCTATGCTTACTTATAGAAATTTTTTGCAATAAGTTTTTCTTATTAATTAGATATTTTATTTTAGACACATTCAGTTTATAATTTATTAGAAGCCTTGTATGAATATCAATTACCTGAACCGGGTAATATAGCAGAAATATTATCTCATGATGGACAAGAAGTATTCTCATTTAAATTTTATAAATTCTAAGAAAAATTCTAAGAATTTAACAAAAAAATAAAGGAGATTAAATTTATTTGCCCCGATAGAAGAATTTTACCGACCATACATGAAAATGTATAAAAGTTTTTACAATTAAGATAAAATAAAAATAAAAATTTTAATTTACAATTTATTTAAAGAGAAATTTATTAAAATTTTTTGCATTTTTTGATTTGGAAACGATCAAAAAAATATTCACATCTCTATTACTAGAGCGAAGTATTTTAGTAGTATCAAAAGATTTAGAAAATCTAACTTCTTGCGGTCTTTCATTTGAATATTTAATATACCCACTTGAATGGTTGCATACATTTGTACCGATTGTTCCAGAACATATTGAACATGATGTTTTTACTCAACCATTTCCATTTATATACGGTGTTCATACTTGTATTTTCGAAAAAATAAACAAATCTCATCTTAATCATTGCGTAATTTTATTAGTTGATGAAAAAAAGATATTAAATGCTGATAAAGATCAGTTACCAGCAAGAATCGCGGAATATCTAACCAAAAAATTAATTAATTTTGATCAAATAGACCCAAATGACCAAGGTACATCAGGTAGCTTAGGATCAAGTAGAAAAGTGTCTGATTTTTTAAGAACTGGGCCTATAAAAGCATTTTTAGAATGTGTTTTGATGATAATTGATGATTACAGAAAGTATATTTTATATGACCAACCAAGTGATGATTTTAAGTTTGATGAGAAAGCTTTTTTTAAAACCAAAAACGTATATCATGATTCATCGGGTAACAAATATCAAAATAATCAAAATGAATTTTATCACGAATTTCGAATAACGCAAGCTTTTGAAGAGGTAATAATTATATACAGTTATTTTTAAGTTATCTTTTAAGTATTTATTCAATTATTTTAAAGTTTTGCCGAGATAGAGCAGATTATTTAAGAGCTGAAAGAATTTTTCTTACAAAATACAATAAATCTGAGTTTCCAAAAGATTTTATTCAAGTGTTATTTGATCAATTGATTGAAGAAAAATCTAAATTTACAAATAAAATAGTATTTTTTTTTTTAAATTAATTAATCAAAAATAAAATAAAATGAATTTAACAAAATTTAAAACAAGGATAAGACTCTAAGAGACCTTAAAATTAAAGTAATCATTTAAAAATCTTTTATCTTTTAACTGTGTCTAAAATTTTTAGTATTTAATCTAAGACTAACTTGTTAGTTAATAATGTAAGTTTTTAATTTTTATTAAAAAAAAATATTTCGATTAAAAACTACATAAAAAATATCAAAATAGGCAAAAGAAAAATCTTCAAATTTGATTAAAGCAAGAAAACAAACGATAAAAAAAAATTTCGAAACAAAATATGAATCAGATCGAAATCAAGAAATTAATTCTTTTTCATCATATTCAGCAGATTCAAATGATATTTATGTTAAAAATAATCCAAATCTAAATATCGATGAAAACAATTCAAATTATGATGAAAATTTGACATTAACTGAATCAGACGATGCTTCTGAATCATCATCATCATCATCAACGCATGATGATCAAATAAAAAAATCAATTGAAACATTTGCAAGAGCGACAAAAAACTACGAATCAGAAAATTCAAATTATAAAAATCGTTTTACAATCGATCTATCAAATGATCCTGATATAAGAAAATATTTTGAAAATAATTTTAATGAAAATTCATTTGATAATTCATCAATGCAAAAAGAAAATCTTATTGACTTGTCTGATGAAAAAATAAATGTTTCATCTGACTTATCTAATAGTATATTTATTTCTGAAATGTCTACTCAAAATCAAATTGAATCTATATTTGATACTAAAAATGAAAGTTCATCGTCATCAAATACTGTCTTTAATAAGAAAATTACAAGTAGAATTGACGAATTAAAGTCAATATTTGAAAATCCGAATCAAATTCAGCATTCATCGAAGAATAATTTTAATTCAGAAATAACATCAACAAATAAAATAGATCTTTTCGATAATATTTTTAATGACGCTGATCTTTTTACGAATACAAATAATAATCCGAAGCAAAAATTCAAGATGGATTCTGAATCTTCAAAAAACGTATCGAATTCAAACATTTCTGATGTTATTTCGAAGCCTTTTCAACCTAATTATAATATAAACTTAAATGCAACAGTTAATAGCCCTAATAATACTTATTATTACGGGATTGAACAGGGCGCATCGCAATCGTTATCTTCTATGCGCCCTATTAACCCTGTTTTACCTAAACCGTTTTTGCATAATTATGGTTATCAACCAATACAGTATAAATACCCTATAAAAGATGTTAATCCACCTATTTCGTCATTAAATAGTCAATTTGTGAAAAATGCTGATAATCAGAGCCAAAAGCAACAAGAAAAAAAAAATAATTATCAAATGTTTATGTCAAGTATACACAAAGAAGATAAATAAATTTAGATATATTTACTAAATAATTTAAAAAAGTTTAATCAATATTGAATTTAAACTTTATTTTTATACTTTAATTCATTACAAGTCAATTTATATTCCATAATTTAATTATATATAAAAATTTTAAAAAAATCTAATATTTTTTTCAAATCAAAATTAAATAAAAACGATTCCAAGTTTTTATAGATTCTCATTATCAGATTTTTTTTATTCTCATAAGTCTGTATTCGCATATTATTCAAACCCATGAACCAATTCTTAATTAAATCTTAAATAGGATCTTATCAGGATTCTTAATAAGAGACAGGTCTCTTTCTTGGAAAAATCTTGATACAGGACAGTATAAGATCTTAATCCAGCTCGGTATAGGATTCTATACGATTTTTTTAAGAATCTTATAAGATTATTAAGATTTTACAAGATCTTAAATATTCCTTGAAAAAACTTTAATAAGGTTTTATTAAGATATTTTAAGAAAAATTAAGAATTAAGTAGATCTTATAAAATCCTCAGGTATTTTTGTTATGATAAATTAAGAAAAGGTTAAGATATCACATATGAATTACAAATCAATGTATTAAGAAATCTTAAGAAACATTTAGGTAAAAATAAAATTTTATTTTAATATAATAATTTTATTTTAAAAATTTTTTAAAATGTTTGTATAGAATGCATGCTTAAATCTGTATCCAAGGAAGGCTGGTTGTTTTGCTGTTGTTCCGAAGCTAATTATTCATCTTTCTCGTTGCCAAATTGACCTTCATTTGTGTTTTCTATATTATCATTACCTCCTGGATTTTGAAATCAAATTATTATTAATTTTTTTTTAAAATAAAATTTATGAAATTATTTACTTTTAATTAAAAATTTTTTGGTATCAAGGCATTTTTGTCGAAGCGACTTGACAATACTTTCCCAGTTATCTGTGAAAGCCTCATTTGTTCTAAGCTTTTTTAATTAGCATGCTTAATAAAACAAAAATTAAATGAAATTACACAAATAATATTTAAACTGTAAATATTATACCTTTAATTAAATTTATTCGAACAGGATCCAATCCAGGAGTTTGAGTCTTTGTTGGCTCAACCGTTCCTTCCGAAAGTTCTTTTTTAGAAAAGATTTTTCCCATTAGTTTTGTTCCATAGATATTTATGTTGGTTCGATTAAATGGCACTAATGCTAAGTGATTTTTTCCTTGATAAACCTTAAAAATAATATGTGAAATATGTAAATTTAATAATTAATTAAAAAAAAAAAAACAAGTCCACAGTGAGGTCAATTCCCAGCTGTTCTTTAGCTTGAATTACCATTTCAGAAGGAAAATTGCTTTGTAAAGGCATAGAAATCTGAGTGGCTTGTTTCAATTCTAAAGCTTCAAGTTTTTCAAAAACTTTGGAAAAATTTTGATCGATTTTTTCAAAAAAATTTAAACATTGATGCTGTTGTTCAGAAATCGAATTTATTTTTGTTTTAATAAAATCTATATTGCTTTCAAAATTTACTAGATATAATTAACTGCGTTTTTTCTGGGTTAAATTTTATCTCTTATTCTAAGCCAATTGAATTGCTTATTGAAGCTTTAAACTCCCATGGTCTCTTTCTAGTTTTTTTATTTAATCATGAAAATAAATTGAAAATGATTTTCGTGAGACAGGTCCTCTTTTTTTAACTCCAACTATTGTTTTAAATAATTCATAAACTCTAGATTTACTCTTGTTGAAATTTCAAATTCAAAAAAACTTAATAAAGATACCTTCTTACAATTTCTTTTTCAAATATTAAAATTAAGCTTATTAATTTCATTTGAACCAAAAATTTTTGATTTAGAAGGATACTGATTATTTAAAAGTTTATTAGAATTTACGAAAGTTGTGGAAAATCAGTCCGAACATTACTTTATAATAGAAATTATATAATTGATGGTATACTTTCAAAACTCTATAAGTATATTTGATTCCTAATAAAAATTTTAAAATGCAAGGCTTTAAAAAGTTAGCATTAACCACTAAGGTTAACCTGGGTAGACTATAGAATCTCCCCACAAACAAACCAAATAAACTTATATATATATATTCTTGTAGATCTCTTCGAGATGATCACGAATATATGCTTGACTAGTTGCAGGGAGTCTCCATTCAAAAGTTATGCATGTCTTAGTTTTTGATTTTTAAGCATAAAAAAAAATGATTTAATTTTTATGATTCAATTATAATATATTCAATTATAATAAGTTAAAATTTCAAAATTAGGGTTAGGGGTTGAGGACTAGGAGTTAGGGTTAGGGCTAGGGCTAGGGTTTAGGGCTAGGGTTAGGGTTAGGGTTTAGGGTTTGGTTACATAACGGGTTAAATTTTAACTTTTTAACAACATTTTTAAATTTTAGAAATTTAAAATGGAATGTTATAATTATTCATTACTTGACTCTATAAATTCATTTACTTAAAGAAAATTAATAAAAAACTTATTTAAAATTTCGAAAAGATAATATTAAAATAATTAATAATTGATAACTTCGAATTTTTTTAAGCTAGTGAAAATGCTTAACGCATTGTTTTTAGACGGTTTATGGTCAATTTTATTATTTTGTTAAAACAAAAGATTCAAAAATTAGCCATATATAGGATTATGTATAATTGTAAAGGTGTATTTAAGAAGATTTAATTCTACAAAAAAGTCTGACAAAAAAAATCGCTTTAACATAAAACATGATCAGGTAATATCATTTAAAAATATTGACTCTTAAAAAATAAAAAATTTCATTTAAAAGTTAATCAAATTCAAAAACAAATCGTTTGATGAAGACTATTAAAAGAAATAACCAACAGGAAAGGCTTTGTTATTTGACAAAAAATTATTAAATTTTACTTTTTCTTAATAACAGAAAACAGTAATATTACGAAATTTAACGAATAGTTAGGTAAATATCAGTAGATTTAAACCAGTAACTTTATGAATCAGTAACTTTATAAAAATCTGTAAACCAGTAACTTTATAAAAATCTGAACAAAAAGTTTTTTTTATGTGATGAAGAGATTTTTTAACGTGATGACGAATGACATCCAATTTTTAATGAAAATGCCAAATTTCAGAAGAAGAATCAAACCAAATAGTTATAAGCAAAGCATAACAAGTTTTTTTATTAAAATTTTAACAAAGTCTGTAAAAATAAATAATTTTTTAATATTTTTAATAATGAAAAAAAGCACTTTTTTTCTAAAATTGAAAAATTTTTACGTGATTTGGAACGACTATTTGATTTGAAGTACCTTTTATATCAAAAAGTTTTTTTTATGTGATGAAGAGATTTTTTAACGTGATGACGAATGACATCCATTAAAAATTATTAAAATTTTAAATTAAGTGTCTCAATTAATATTAACATTAAAATCCGTTACAAAAAATTAAACTAATATAAACTTAATTAAATAAATATGTTTTATTTTATCTTTTTTTTAAATTTAATACAATTTTTAAAAAATGCAAAACACTTTTTTTCTAACATTGAAAAATTTTTACGTGATTTGGAACGACTATTTGATTTGAAGTACCTTTTATATCAAAAAGTTTTTTTTATGTGATGAAGAGATTTTTTAACGTGATGACGAATGACATCCTTTACGCATATTTACGTAAAACTGCGTTTATTTACGTAATTATTGGTAATATTACTGTAAGAAATTTTGAATTAGAATGATAAAATAATTTAAATTTTATACCATATTTTATAATTATTTTAATAAAAGTACTTTATTTCGATATTTTTTTTTAATATCGCTTTTGATCGATACCTTTTTTTGATATCGCTGTATTACTGTTTCTAATCAAATAAATGTATTTTTTGTTTTAATTTATAAAAAGACTTTAAAATTTAAGTTTAATCAATGCAGAAAACTAATTTTAAAAATTTTTAGTTTTAACATAATAAACTTTAAATTTTGAATACTTGTTTAAATTTTAAGAAATAAAATTGTTTTGATTGAATTTTCAGATAAAATAATTAAAATTTAGGAAATGGATAGCCAACACTCTAACGGTTCTTCATCAAATAATACTGAAGAATCATCATCTTTATCATCAAATCTGAATGAAGATGAATATATTAATTCTGTACATTCAAATGTAAATGGAGCATATACTAATGGAAATGACTATGATCATGAAGAAAATGAAGAAGAAATTACACCAGCAGAACTAATTGAGAAGCTAAAACAAGTATAAGTATTTAAATTAGTCCATGATTATATTAGATCTTAATAACTTCTTAAAAAGACTTGGCTGAATGAAAAATTCTCACCTGAATTATTAGAACACAAATCAGCTATTGTTGAATGCATAATTGAGCAAATAAAACATATGGAAAATAACATTAGGTCGGCTCGAAAAGGAGATTTTAGAATAGCAATTCATAAACTTGAAGTTGGAAAATTTAACAGTCATATATAATTTAACTTTGATTAAATAGTTTTAATTTAAGCTAGATCGAATTAAATTTATGCTTTTTTCATATTTAAGGATTAGAATTAAAAAAGTAATTTTTAATTGTAATTTTAATTAATTAATCTTAAAATAAAATTATAAAGATCGAAAAATTTTCATCGAATGTATTAGAAGAAGATAATAAAAGAAATACTAATATTAAATCTAAGCTGAGTGCTGAAGAATATGCTTATGCTTCAGAGTAACTAGGAACATAATAATATAAAAAATCATTTATATAATTATAGCCAATTTTGAACATAATTTTTACTTTAGATACATCAAAAATGTTCGGACTCATCTGACAGCATCAGTTTTGGATCATCTACCAACAAATCTACAAGATTTAAACGAAACAGTGACAAGTAAATTTTAAAAAAATTAATATTATTCTAATAGTTATTTTTAGTTATTTTTAATTTATCAAGTGCCAAAACCAGAATTAGAAAAATTTGTTTTTTTAAAATCATTAGAAAATCTAAAGGGTATTTTAATTGATGATATTAGTAATGATGGAAGGTAATATAATTAATTGAAAAAGAAATCTTAATTCTTAATTTAAGCATAGTTTTTTTTCTTTTTTTTTAAATCAAAAGAAATGAAATAATCGATATGGACAAAAATGACTTGTATGTAATGAGATATAACCCAATTAAAAATTTTGTAAATTCAGGGCAAATTCAATTAATTTAAATTTAAACAAAAAAATTTTAAATGAATATGAATTTTTAAATACGAGTTTTTCAATTTTTTCAATATTAATTTCTATTTAACGAAATATTACATATTTTCTTAATTAATTAAAGAATTATTATAACAAAATTGATAATATACTGGATTCAGAAATTTAATTTCCATAAATTTCTTTTATTAGGTGCTTGTAATATAAAAATAATAAAAATCATAATTTTATTAAGTCTTATTAATTTTTGAATTTTTAAATTAAAAATTTAATAATATGTAATAAATTTATTCAAGAAGATTATTTTTAAAACTATTCAAAATAATTAGCAATAACAATATAAATCAAATCTTATTAAATAAATAATTATAAATTGTTTTCATATTTCAATTTCATGTGATAATAGAAACGAGCTATGATGTGGATTGTTTATAGCATCACGACTAGGGGTTGGCTCCATACTTTCTACAGTTCTGATTAAAATATCGCTATTAGTTATATTTAAATTATCATCAGATAATGAAACAAATTTTGATGTAATTTTTTGCCTCTTGGGTTTTTCATTTCTTTTTCGAGCTTGGATACTTTTTTTTTTGGCTATTACTTCTTGATTTATTGGCTTATACAAAAAGTAATTGATACTTAAATAATAATTTAGATAGAAGTTTAATTCTTTTGAAAAAATTATATTAAAATATTTACATGTGGCATATGAGAGCAATTAAAATAAACCCATTTGAAAAAGAAAACAAAATACTGATTCCTTTGGAAACTATGCTTGAATAAAGAATGGGGAAAATTACACTTGAAACAACAGCAATAAAAGTATCTACTATCAGAATTAATGATAATGCATCAGCTACTTCGTTTTTTTCAACTGACTTAGAAACAATTGATCTGACATAACCATATTCAAGACCTGCAATTGAAGCAATAACTGCTCCTAGATAAATATGATAAATTGAATTGCCAAATATGTAACATAAAACACTTGCAAAATAAGAGGCAACTGATAATATACAAATTAATAAATCGTTTATTTTGATAAATTTTGAAACAAATAATGACATAAATAAAGAAACAATTGTTGAAAATACTGAATAATTTGATATTTGAACAGAATCAAAACAATACGGAGCATTCATAATAAATAAAGTAAATATTGAACCAATGCCGATGGTACCAAAGTTATAAATGAAATTTGCAAAAACAATCAAAAGTAATATAAAAGTTTGTTTGCTTAATTTTTGATTTTGATGGTCATCAATTTCGGTATCATCCGAATCGTTATCGGTATCATTTGATAATAATGTTTTATATTCATTCTCTTTTTTGCATCTTTGCTTTTCTTTTGAAAAATAAACTTTAAAACAATTTACAGTTCGCTTAATCGAACATAATTTAAGTCTTTCAAATATATTTATATCTCTTAACTCGGTTAATGGCTCAGGTATTAGAAATATTGTGTATAAAAGAGAAATAAACATGAAACATACACTAGCTAGGAAAAGGTAAAAATACCCGTAATATTTAATAACATAGCCACACAGGAATGTAACACATAAAGATGCCATTGAGTTTAAATTATTTAACAATGTAATTCTATAAGATCTTGATGATGGACTTGTTAAATCAGCAATATAACAGTACAAAGATAAATAAAATACTCCTCCACTTCCGCTAATTCCTTCAATAAAAGCGCCTAAATAAAAAAGCCAATCAGGCCAATCTGGATTCATACATTGAAAGAGTATTAATAAAAATTTTATTGTCATTACAAATAAATAAATTAACATGAGTGTTTTTCTTCCAAGCGTAGAACAATTCACCCCAAGCAAATTTGTCATAATTATTACTGGAATGCCATAAAACAAGGCGCTTACAAAATATAAATGAGCCGTTTCAGATTGTGCTTGAATACGAATTTTATCAAAATCTTCAGGAGTAAGACCTGTTCTCAAGTTATCAGCGAATTCTATTATACTTGATGTAGGCTTATAAGAAGTTATATTTGAATATAATTCAGATAATAAAGGATAAGATAAAATATTTAAATTTGAGGTTGATGATTTGATCATAAAATTTTGTAATAAGCTAAATTGAGTTGAATTAGACCCATTGTTTATTGGAATTAAAGAGCTTTGACATGAGCTATTGTTAGTCAAATTAGGTGTTGTATTAATTATATTATTAATTATATTTGAAGACTTAAATATAGTTGTTGCTTTTGTTGTATTGTTTTGAAAAAAAACTGAGAAATTAGGAGCTAGTGTTGTATTAGTAATATTATCCGTATTAAATTCATTTATTAAACGAGTTAAAATGCGATTGTAAATAAATTGCCCTAATGAAATGCCCATTATGCTTGTAGCTAAATTTTGTATAAATGCAACTGGCTCAATTATATATGAACATTTGCATAATGTTTGAGATAGTATTATTTCTGTCGAAGTTTGACTAAAGTCATCTCGCAAAAGGTTTTGGTCTTCTTGATCATAACCATCATTAATTAAGATACTTTTTAAACTTTCTTGTCTCAAATTAAAGTTACTGTTAATAGAACCAGAAGTGGCTGGAATATAATTTAAATAACTATCAGATTTATAGCGATTTAATTGCTTTTTCTTTTTTTTTAATATATCTTTATTGTAATAATCGTGAGATCTTGTAAATTCATCTTGATTTGATTCATTTATAGATCCATATTCACTTGATTTTTTTTTTTTATTATTATTATTATTATTCATTTTCTTTATATTATTAAATCATATTTTAAATTTAAAATAATTATTATTAGGCTTATTAAAATTTTTAAATTTAAAAATATTTTTTTAGTTTTTTTTTTTATTTGAAATCATAAAAAAATAATTTTTTAAAAAAAATTTTAAAAATACATTAACCTTGAATCATAATTTAAAAAAAGGTTCACCCTAAATTTCGTATTTGTATTAAAATCTATTATTCATGATGTTTATAGAAAGTTTTGAAAAAATAATAATTACATATTTAGGTTATTTTATTTATGTTATATGAATATTTGTAAATTGCAAATATATGTTTCAAATATAATAATTATTTTCGGGAGTGTTTATCATTATTTTACTTTTTAAAATTAATTTTACTTTTTATATACAAATATAATATTTTTGGATGAAAAAATTACCTAACTTGAATAATAATTTATGAAGAATGTATAGGAAACTTTTGCTTATTAACTCTGGAAAAACTTTTCTTTTATTATTGATAGGGTTATTCAAATTGAAAAAATGTTTTTCTACTGTGAATAGATAGATGTATAAAACGGGTTAAAATAAATAAAATATAATAAAAAAATTAAAGAAAGAATTTATTTAAATAATTAGAAACTGGAAACAATTTAATAATAATTAAGGTTATAAACTAAATTTTATTTTCGTAACTATTTTTCTTTATCAATCCCTGCTCTTTTCATTTCTTCTTCAAGTTCGATTAATTTTTCTTTCTCCAAAAGATTTAATATTTTTCCTAATTGGTCTTTAGAAACTTTTACATTCTCTTGCTCAATTAAATCGAAAACCTTGAAAAATTAAAAGAAAATTAATAATATAAGATATACATTTTTAATAGAAATTAAAATTGTAAATCACTTTTAAAACATCATTGATATCATCTATTTTTCCATCTTTATCTTTGTCCAAAGAATTTAAAACATCAAGAATTTTTTTTTCTTGTATATTGCTAGAAAGCAGTTTTAGACTTTTTATTGTTTCTATTAATTCGTCTATGCTTACTGTATTGGATATTTTTCTCTGATTTAAATCTTCTAATTTGCTCTCTTTTTCTATATCCGTTATCAATTTATCCATGTCTGCAATTAACTTTTCGACCCGTTTACTTAATATTTTAGCTGACTTGGTTTCTGTTAATTTAGTCTTCATATGTTCAGCAATAGTTAATTTTTCCACTTCTCTTACATCTTCTTTGTATTCATCTACATCTTTTTTTAGCTCTTCTATTTCTGCTTTAACTTGTTTGTTTTCAGCATCTGGTAAATTTTCAATTATTTTGTTTATTTCTTTAATTTCAACCGGACTAACCATTTCTTCTGAAAGAACAACAGCTTTGTCTATTAATTGTTCTTTAGTATCAAACTTTAATTCTTCAGTTTTAAATAGCTCTTCTGGTTTTGAAGTAACTTCGACTTTTTCACTTTGAGAGATTAATTTCTCTTTTTGTTGGTTTTCTAATTTTATTTTATCTACTTCTTCTTTCAATAATTCTAATTTAATTTTATTATCAACTTTTGCACCAGATACTTCTGCAATTTTAGCAATAGTAGCATTCTCGATACTTTTTGGTAATACTGAAATTGTTGATTTAATTAAATCTTCAGGTGGTAAATTTTCTGGTAAATAAAGTGCTCTTGAAAGTAACAATAATGAAAGAGGTATTTTTCGGTTTAAATGTAAATCAAGCCATTGTTCTAATTGAGTTCTAAGTCTATATTCAGATAACCCGATTGAACGCATTCCTCGCTCACGACAAGCAAGCTGAAGCTCTTCGATGGTTAAATTACCAACACCTTCTTTAACTATCATTCTATCATCAGCTTCTAAATTTCTTATTTTCATGCGCAATTGAAAACGTAATATATCATTTGGTGGTATATTTGCCAAAGTGCTCACATCTAAAATTTGACACAATGCAATTAATTGCTGCCTTTTTAGATTATCAAGAGTCAATTCATTTTCAAATAAAGAAGAGTATTTCAAAATTTCTTCATTAGTTGGTTGCTGACCATTTGATCGAATTTTTTTCATAAATTCACTAAATTTATAATTTAAATCATTATCTGATTGTCTGCTAGCCTTCAATGCCGTTTCTTCTAAAGTGTCTTGTAAAAATTTTGCCATTTCAAGTTTGGCTTTTAATCGCATTTTTAATTTTTCTTGTTCACTTGCTTGCTCTTTAAAAGTGCTTGGTAGCATATTTGGAAAAAGTTTTAAAAAGATTGGTAATGTAAATTCCATAAAAGGAACTATAATAAATACTGAAAAAGGTACCAAACGAAACAAATCAGCAGAAGTTCTAGTAAACTATCAAAATTACAATAATTTTTTATTAATAAATTAAATAATATTTATAGTATAAATTTAATACTTGTTTTCTTTCGCGTCTGGTTAACGTTTCTCCTCTTAAAACCTTTTTTAATAAGCTACTAGCTACTTTTGTTTCTAAATAAAGCAATTTAAAACCATCATAATAATGTTTTAACTCATTTATGATTCTTTGCCATAATGATGGCTTTTTAACCTCTATTTCTGTTGTTTGATTATTACTTGCTTCAAATACTTCGCTATTTTGTTTATTTGAAGCCAAGATTTTATCTGATTCAAGATTTGATGTATTAGTGACTGATTCGGTCAAGGTTTTTAAGCTATCTTTATCTAAATCAATTATTTTATTTGTACTAATTATATTAGCTTTAAGTATATCGGCTGTTTTTTCTGCTTTAGATTCAGGATCTTTGTATAACTTTGAAGTTTTTGAATGAAACAAAGATGTTTTATTTAAATAAACAGGCATAATCCTTAAAAATAAATAACCTTTAATAGGAAAAATACTTTTGTAATAGGATTTATCTTGTTTTAAAAAATTTCTTAAAGTTTTAAATGAACTGATTAATCATAATAGCAAATCAATAATACTATTATCGATTTATATGTTAAATTTCATTCTAAAGTTTTTTAATAGTAATTAAGCAAATATTAAAAAATTACTTATAATTGGCTTTTATTTTTAGGATTGGATATTTGGATTTTTGGATTAATTGACAATACATTTTAAATCACTTGACTAAATTATATAGTAAAATTTGTAAAATTTTTATTATTTTTTTAATTTAAAAATGTTTATAATAATGTGTAAAAAATATTAAAAAAAAAAACTAAAAAAGCAATATTTCAAATAATATTTAGTAATTATTTTAAAAAGAAATTTCATAACAAAATTAACTTTAAATATTTCAAAAATTTTTAATACATTTATCAATTAGTCTACTATTATGATTTAAAAATAAGAAATAATATAAAAATAATGAATTAAAAATCGAATTTAAATAATTGGAATTCTTGATTTTATTTTTAGCTTAAAAAATCTAAATTATTTTAAATATTTTTATCCTATAGAATATATTATGGAATAAATAAAAAATTATTAGCTTTAAACAAATCTTTTTTTATTTTTGTTCTAAATTTGTTAGTCATGCTTTTAATATCAACAAAATAAAATAAAAATAATTCAATAATATTTAACAATTTGAAGTTGAATTGGCAGCACAATATTTTAATTATTATTTAAAATTTAAAGAAATTAAATAAATACAAATAAAACAATTTTGATTTGATTTTAGTTAAGTTTTTAAAAATTGATTAGAGCTTTGAAATTCATAAAACTTTATTAAAATAAATTTAAAATATTAAAACATAAAATAATTACGTAAAAGCTATTCTTTTGTTTGAAATTTAAATTTAACATTTTAATAATAAAATATTATATTTGCAGTTATTTTTCTAATTTTGTTGAAAAGAAGAATAAAAATTCTCAAATTTTTATGACAATTAATAATTTAAAAATAAGTTACATATCAAAAGTAAATTTATATTTAAGGTTTTCCTTTTATTTTAATTTAAACAACTATTAATTTATATGAAAAAAAGGGATGCTTTTAGAATTATTTAGAATTATTATTTGATTTGAATTAATATGATTATGATTCATCAATATTTGACTTCATTTCTAAATTATTTAAGAATGTTTTAGGGGTAAGTATTTGATCAGAGCCGATTATAACTTCCCATTTTTTATTTGACTTTGTGACTTCATATGCACTTCTCATCTCAGAATAAGATGCACCACCAATAATGAAAATAATTAATCTTGGTCCTGATCGCTCTGCTGGCTGTCCAACATTCCTGTGCCATGTTGGCCTAGCACTTAAATTACAAATAGAATTATAGAATTATCAAATTTCTTTTTATATTTTTTATTAAAAAAGAAAATACCTGGTTCCACCAAAACCAACACCGCCCATCGGTCTGTTTGATAAATAAGGAAATTGACGTTGGTCTAACTTTTCTTCTATAACATCTTCCATTAGGTCTTTAACATATGGTGTCCAACGTGATAACTGGTAGGTTTTTGTTTCTCTTTCGCGTCGATTTTGTGGAATATTTTTACGTCTTTTGTTTGGATCTGCCAATATTTGCATACCAATTTGTTGTAAATTCAAAATAATTTGTTTTTTATCCTCTGGAATCATTGCGTGATGCAAAAGTTTTTGTAAATTTTCTTCAGTGATACCATTTTTGTGTAATAAAAATAACATTATTAATCTTAATTTATCTTCTATTTTGATTTCATTATCTAATAATAGTGGAACAATGCTCTTCATATGATCTTTTATTTTTTCGCCTTGTGAATCAGCTCCCATAGCTAAATTTTGCTCTACTTCGCCAAGTTGTTTTATTTTAGTGTTATATGCTTTGACACAATCTTCAGCTAAATTTAAATGCAATGCGTATGTGCTCAATTCTTTTTGATATTGAGGCATTTTCTTAAGCATTTGACTTAAATCTTTCATTGTAGGTTTATCTGTATTTGAAGCTCGCTTGGAATTAGCAAATTCTTTTAATTTTTTGGTCACATTTTGAGACACTTCAGCGATATGCTGATGTCTAAATTCTACCCATAATTCATCGCTTTCATCTAGAATAGCTTCTTTTTTAACTTGTTGATTCTCTCCAGTTTGACTTTCATATTGATAGACTTCATTGATTATTTTTAACAAATCATAAGCCATTGCTTGAAATGTCAATTCATGTAATAATGGTGATACTGGGTCAAAGCCTCTATCTAAGATGAGTAATTGAGATTTATTTTTTTCCCCTCCCTTCATAATAAAATTATTATATATTATTATTATATTTTTTAAATTTTAAATAATTTTACATCTCCCATTGATGGATCGTCAGCTTTATATTGATCCAATTTTTGTTGAACTAAATTGGCAAATTCTATGTTTGGCTGATGTTCTCTATTTTAATAAAAATTTATTAATTTCGAATAAAAAAGAATTAAAATTGAATTTTTTTTTCTACAATCTATATCTAACAGCAGGATACTCTCCAAGTGTTGCACATAAAGTAGCTATTTGTTCGGCTATTTTCTCTAAATGAGCAGTCCTAGGAGCATCTTTGTTTTGATAAAAAATTCTAAAAGTTTCAACTGAATCTAATGAAAATACTTGTCGTTCATATGGTAAAAATGCTACATTTATTTCTTTTAGTGTTTTAACAAATTTTGCTGCTTTTGATTTTGACAATTTATTAAATAACTCATTGTTACATGCTTCTGTAAAAAATACATGAGCTGCTCTATATTTTATATTGTTCGAGCTAAAATCTTCAATAAATTTATCGATTGATTCTTTGCTTGGTTGTATTAAATAAATAGCTTCTAGTTGCGGTAAAGGTTCACGATTTTTCATTATATCTTCGACAACTAAAAAAACATTTATATTCTACACTTAAAGTATTTAAATTGAAAAAAATATGAATCAATTACTTGTAACTCCTTCACTCATTATATCGTGCATTTTGCAACAAGACGATATAATTCTCATGCTTAAATTATCCATTACCAACACTTTCCAATCTCCCTTTTTCTTTACAGTATCTGATTTTAAAACATCATTCATAATTTCTAAAATTTTTCATTTTTAATAATTTTTTCTTAATTTAAAATTTTAAAATTTTTATACTTTGTCCAACTATTAGCTGTAAGCCAGCAGACATTTTTGTAACAGATTATTAAATGTTTTTATTTTTCTAAATTTCGAACAAAAAATAAATAAAATAATAATTGATTATTATTAGATATTAGATTATTATTGCTTTTAATAAATAATTTCAACTTAATTTTTGCTTAATTTTAAAAAGTTAAAAAATAATAATTTCTAAATAAATAAAAAAAATCAAAAAAAAAAATCGATAATTTTTATTTGAATCATAATAATTTCTCTTATGTTAAGTAGCATAAAATAAAAATATTAAATAAGTGATGATTAAATTGCGCGGCATTATGCAGTTCATACTTTTTAATAAATTTATTTCAAGATAATGACTAAAATAAAATAAAATGTATAGGCAAAATAGATAGTTTTATAAAACTATATATATTTTTTAAAAAACCAAATTATTTTATAAAATCTATTCATAATTTTTTTTTTAATAAATTATGTTAATAAAAATATTTTTAATAATTTAAATTTTTAATATTAAAATTTTTAAAAATAATAATTGCTATTGAGGTACATTAATAATAATAAAACCCAAGTTTTATTAATTTTATTCCCAAATATAATTTTCCTAATATATATTAGTTTTTTGAATCATACTTTATTATTAATTTAAGTTTAATTTTAAAAAAAAATGCAAAAATAAAATTACTTGAAAAAAAAAGAATCAAGAAAATATAATTTTCTCGTATCCACTGCTTAATTAAGTTCGCGCAATCTTGCTGCTAAGTCCAAGCTTGTTCGGACTTGAGCAATATATCTTTAGATGCCAAAAATAAAATAAAAAAAAAAGGATAATTCAAAAGATTCGATTATTCAATTACGGTATTCAAATTTTAATTTGAAAAAAAAATTGTGGTTTATATGTCGAGGCCTATGCAAAAAAGTATACAGTTAACTTTATTCAAGGAATATTAATGGAATTAACTAAGTTTTAATAGAACACATATCATCAATTTCCTGGTCATATGGAATATATAATTAACTTGATAATAGCCTTTGCAAATTGTCTATAAAAAATACAACAAAAACTCGTAAACTTAATACTTTTTTCTCAATTAAGTTAATTGTTTGAATTAATGTAAGGCTAATTTTTATTTTTTTAAGAGATTAAGTTAAAATTAATTAAAAAAAATGACAAAAATCTTTTGAATATTGAAATTTATTTTTAAATTTTAACAAATAATAGAAAAAACAAAATTCTGGTTATAAAAAAAATCGAATTTTTTTTATGATTTAAAATTTAAAAAAAAACAACATTTTAAATTTTAAATAAAGTTATAAATACTGTATAGTTTATTTTCGTAGAAGTTAACAAAGAAGCTTATTTGAATTATTTAATCAATTTTACAAATAAATGAATGTTAATTTTAACAATATTTTTTAAATTTATAAGTTTAAATGTTTAAATTTCATCATTGAGTATTATTATGTTAAAAATTTAATTTTTTGTTTAGACATATTTTTAAATTTGAATCCCATATTTCAACAAAATATTTTTTTATCTTTAATTTTTCATTTTTTTTTGATTTTTCTTCATTTACAATTTTAATGAAAAATTCGTCGTATAAAAATTTTTCTAAATCAGCAGCATGTTTTTCTAAATTTAATTTTATATTATTTAATTCAACACAATATGCAAATGGTGGATACACGTCTATTGAATATTTTAATGGTAATATGGCTAAATCATCTATTTTTAAATTGTTTACTGCATTTCCATAATCAATATAATAAACTTCAAAGCTTTTTGAATTCTTATTAATTATTTGAGCTCTGAACCAATTAAATTCAGATTTGTCTAAATAAAATTTTGCCAGCACAAAATCTCCCAATTTAGGTTCTTGTTTCCATTCTTTTTCCAATTGAATGTTACTTATAATAGCTTCTAATTTATTAAAAATATCCATATTTTGGATTAATTGTACATATATTTGATTGTCTTCATTTAAATTTGAGTATTTACATTTGTAAATATTGCCAATTTCTAAATTTTTAATATAATCAATCGATTTGTCTCTTTTACTTTCTTCCAATGTCACTTCTAATTGCTCGAACTCATCGTCCAGAATTTCGCCTTCTGAGTTTAAACTAACCAAATACTTGTTTATTTCAATATTTGAATCTGGCTTATTTAATATTATCTGCTTTGTTCGACCTATAATTTTTATGTCAAAGTTTAAACAATCCCGTACTAAGTCTCTAAGTATTTCATTATTTCGAGTATTTTCTTTTTTGTTTGCTAATTGACAACAAATAGCTTGAAATGGTAAATTAATAATCGAATTCAATTCTTCTGAATATATATTTAAATTAAGCTCTTCAACTAGACATGATATAGCTTGTATTGAGTATATTTCACTGCTTGTAATATCTGATTCTTTGTTACCATAGTCTAAAAAATATACTTCATATAAATTGTCATCAGGTTTTAGCATATCATCAATATCATATCTACTATCTTCAAAAATTAAAAAAAAAAAAAATATGTTATTCAATAAATAACTAAATTGATTTGACCAAAATGAGTTAATTTACCTAAAGAAATAGATTGATTGTTATTTATATTTGGAACAACATCAATTACAACACCTCTATACCAACCTGAATCAGCATATTTAGCAAAAACATATTCGCCAATTTGTAATTTTTGTTTTTTTCTTTTATCAACCAATAGTCGATTTGAATTTCCCAAGCTTTCAAATAAGTATTGAATTTTTTCTTGTTGATTAATAAACGATTTTACATGTTCGGAAGTTTGAACATAAAATTCATTTATTGATTTGATATAAACTACTGAAACTTGATGAAAAGTATCAATATCCAAACCAACTTCCATTAAATTTTTGCTTATATTAAATAAGGAATATTTATCAGCGTATAAAGCCTTAGGTTTTACTATAGATTGAGTTTCACAAAGTATTTGAGAAACTTCTTTATCAACATCATCGGTTAAATTATTTTTTCCATGTTCGATTTGCTCAATCAGATCAGATTCTAATTGTATGCAATAAATATCTTGATCAATCACTTCATCTGTTTGCAAAATATCTAAAATCCTTATCGCGAAGCCATTATAGCCATTGTCTTCAATAGTTGATAATTTTTCTAGGAAAAATTTAAATGAATCAATAGTTAAATCTGTTTGATAAGCGCATTTTAAAGCTTGATATTCTAAATTTAAAATTTTTTTTTCTTCTTCATTTTCATAGTTCAATCTATGCCTTAAATTCTTTTTAGATGAAGATATCTGAATTGATTCTGTATTTCCATAGTCTAGAAAATAAATGAGAACACTTTGATTATCTGTGTTTATTTCTTTTACTAAAACTCTATACCATTTTTGGTCATGTTCAAATAAAGCTTCCAAAACATTGTTCAATTTTACTTGTGATATTTTGCTTATATAAAAGAATTTTTTAGTGTTTTCAGAATTGCTTTGTAATGTAGAACACAGCTTATCTAAAAATACATTATTTTCATTTAGTGTCAAATAAAAAAATGGCTGTGTCAAATCGTCATAGAATTGAATATTCACATTATATGTTTTATTCGTTTTTAATTTCAAAAAATCTGATTTTTTAATTTGAGGAAGTAACTCTCTATTTTCATCTTCTTCAAGATTATTGCTAAATTGCTTGTTTTCATCAATAGCCGAATTTTTTTTATTTTTACTTTCAATTATTTCAATGTTATTTTCATTTTTTTCAGATATTTTTTGTATGTTATTTGATGATTTATTTACAATACTTTGGTTTATGGTTTCCTTTTAAAAATAAATTTTATACAAATTATAAAAATAAACATTTTATGAAAAAGTTTTAAAAATTTAGAAAAAGTAGCAAATTTTTAGCTAATCAGGTTAATAAAATGAAATATATTAATTGAGTTGAATTAAAATATTAATACCTTGAGCTCTTTATTTTCGTTTAATTCAATTTTTTTAATTTGATCGAATATATATTGTACACAATTCAATTTTGACTTGTGTATATTTGAGCACGTAAGCTCATCATTATTAAAATATATATCTTCTTCAAGAAAATATAAATCCACAGTAGCTTCAGTTTCTTTTTTAAAATTTAAAGTCTTTGATATTCGAATACGCACATTTTTATTTTCTAATAAATTTTTAAATTTTCGATCAAATAAATTTTTTCTTGTGAAAAATTTCTCATTTTTATTGCCGCATTCAAAAAAAATCTGATCATTTATAGAACATTTAAGAGCAAAAGGTCCTATCTGAATGAGTTTTTCATCTAATGGTAAAATAAATATATCTGAATTGAAATCTGCCTTTGAACGTACTATAGACACATTTTTTCCCCAATCGATTAAAAAAAAAGTAAAATAATATTTTGTTTCTTTTGTCAAGGAAAAATCATTCTTAAATTCGTCTTCTTCAATATCTTCATAAAATTTTTCAAAATGATTGCTTGTTTTCTTATCTAAAAAAATAGCTCTTTTCCATTTTTGATCCAAGTCAGATTTAATTAAAACAACATCAGAAATATTTGTATTAGATTGAAATGATTTGAAATCATCTATCATATTTTGCTCTTTTAGCAAAACTGTTGCATAATTCTGAATACAATTTTGTAAAAAATTTAAATCATTTAATTTTGCAACAGGCTGTATATAGAAATTCATGGAATCGTCAATAAATGATATATTTACATCAAACGTCTGTCCGCACTTATAATCTTGTACAAATGGCTTTAGATCTTTTTTTTTCCAAATTTTAAAACAAGAATTGAAAATTCCGCATCGATAATTGGACATAGTTAAAGATTTAAAATTAGTAGATTTATTTTTATTTATGTTCTGATATAAATTAATCATAGAAGCACTAGCTAACTCTTGTTCCGGTATGGAACTTCCATTAAAAGAATTATTATCTGAATTATAACTTGAAACGAAAGTTTCATTATTCATATAACTAATATCATTTAAATTGTTATCAATATATTTGTGTAGTATTAAATTACTCTTATAATGACCATTCTAGAATATATTTTTATTAATAAAAATATAGAAAAAAATTTGCTACTTTTTAGATTCGAATTTCATATATGATTATATAAAAATTGTATAACTTACTTTAACGGCCAACTCAAGTTGGATGAAATAATTTGAAAGAGAATCATCTCCTCCATACATTACATCCACACCATATATATTCTCCAACTCGTCGTAATCCATAACTTTTATAAATAAAGGTTCTTCTGGCTGGGATTCTAAATAGTTTAATTTATATATCTAAATTCAACTCACAATAAGTTATTATATTTTAAAAAAAAACAAAACCTGATAAAATATTAAAAGTGCGAATAGTTTCATCGGGCCATTCTTCATTTTCATTTGATGGTTTCAAATTTGCTAATTTACATTTTATAGATGCTGGCTTTGTTTTACAAAACCTAAATTTTATTATTTTATAATTTTTTTATTAAAGTTTTAAAATTTTTTTTAGTTAAAAATGTTGGAAATTTAAATATAAAGTATTTTTTTAAAATAAAATCTAATTAATCTCAAGATTATTACTCAGTATTAAGTATCGTTACATTTTCATAACAAATTTCCTGTACGTCTCCAAAATCTATAAGATTTAGATGATAAGTGCGCTTTTCTGAAGAATTTTTAACTATCTGTCCTCTATACCAAAATGAATCGTAATAACAAGCGCACAAATCACCTACTTGTAAATATCTTTTATTTTTAAAAAAATTTCTTTTATTTTTTAAAACAATTTAAAAATTGAAAATATATAGAAATAATGCAAAGTTTGTAATGTAAAATATTTAAAAAAAAATACTCTGTTTTTGAGCCAAAATCTTGATGTAATTCGTTTCGATAATAATTATCTAAATTATTAATTAAATTGGCTGTTGCAGATTTTGAAGATGTTAGTTGAACAAAAAAATTTGATGGATTATTTACGTGGGTAATTGAAACTTGGTACATTTTACCGATTTCTAATTTTTCAACGAGTAAGCATCTGTTATCTATTTATAATTTTTTAAACAAAAGTAACTTATAAAATGAAAAACTTTAAAAAATACCTTTATATTTTTCTAAATATTCATTTAATGCATGTTTTTCTTTAGATGGTTTAGAAATCTCTTTTTCAGCATCTAAAAGGTTATTGTTCATGTCACTTTTTAGTATGCTTTGGTTGCTTTTTTCAGTAAATGAATTTTTTTTTGATGAAGAGAAGATATCTAATGACAAAGACTTTTCATTTATTTTTGGCGAAATTGAAATTTTTCTATTAAATAAGCGTCTCGCAAAAGGTCTTGTAAGATCAAAATTTTGATCTAAAAATAAAGTATTATATTTTAAATTTATAAATTAATATAGATTAAAAAAATACCATCAGATATATTATTTTTTGTTTGTTTCTGAATTAAATATCCTCTTCCAGCACTTTTTTTGCTTTCATAACTTGTAAAATTATTTATAGAATTAATTCTAGATTGTTCGCCGACTTTTACATTTTCCCAAGTGCTAGATTGACTAGTGTATTTTACATTTACAATATTGTTTCCAAGCTTTAAATTTTTAAACATTTCTAAAGCTGTAGCTGCTGATGTTTTTGTTTTGTAACGTACAAATCTAAATAAAAAATTATTGCTTTTTGCACAATTTATTTATTTTTGATTTTATAAGCTTTTTAATACCCATATGTTTCTGTATTTTTTTGATTTTTAGTTGGTACAATTTTTACAGAATCTACCGGTCCAGCTTTTGAGAAAATATTCAAAAGACCTTTTTCGTCTAAATCAATCGGAATTCCATGTACAATCAGATCTGTTTTTCTTTTTTAAACAATTTTAATAATAAAAAAAAATTATGAGTTGAATTAATAAATTAAAATGAAAATTTTCAACTAACCCTTCATAAGTTTTAAAATTAGATTTTAAACCAAACATTCTTTATTTGATTTGATTTTATTTGGATTTGAATAATTAATTTAATTCAGTTTGAATTTAGCTAAAATTTTTATGATTTTCCACGTGTAAATATACAATTTAAAATGATTTTTTTTTCTTTTTTAAATTAACAAATTATATGATTTTGTATTCAATTTTTTTAAAAAAAAAAAAAAGCATGTTTATTTATTAATAAATATTAAATTTATCAAAATCTTTACTGATGATAAGACAAAATTTTGACAATATTTAAAAAAGGAAATCGTTGATTTTTATTTTATATTAGGATATATTATATAGAACTCCAAATTCATCCCATTAATATAATTTTTTGTAAAAAAAACTTATAATACTTAAAAAATTATTATGTTTTATCATCTGTAAAACTTTTTTTGTCTTTAAAACAAAAAAAAACTTAAGTAAAGCTTTTTTTAGAAATTATTTTACTGTAAATATTTATTTGATAAATGGGTTAACCAATTTTTAAAGAATTTCCCATTCGATTTTTATCTGATTTTAAGGAACCTAATTCAGTTTGACACTTTCAAGTTATCTAAAAGTAATAAATTTTTTTGTTGGCCAAATAAGAAACGTTGAAGCTTTAAAAACTTATTTTTTTAATTGAGATGTCATTTTCTGTGTGGATTTTTTATTTATTGTCAACAAAACAATGTAAATTGGCTATAGCTTTTTTATGTATTATTGAAATAATTCTTGATATTTTGTTGTTTTTGATACTTATCTTAACACTACCATTACTCAATCAATTTCGGGACTAATTTGACCCATTTTAGTATTTTAAAGTTTTTTGAGTCATAAATTATTGGTAAGAACTGGTAATACATTCAAATTAAAAACAATTGTTCGAAACATTGGTTATGAATGTGATTATCGTAAATCTTAAAATTTCCCCGAAAAAGAAGATGTTGATAACATGAAGATGTGTTTGACCCTATAGAATTTTGTAAAGTCTTTTTATGAGCTAGCTGCTGGAGTTTTAAATACATTATTTGCAAGAAACAGTTTACTTTTTTACCTTAACATAGAGAAGTTATAGAAATATGATTCAAAATTATTTATTTTTTGAAATTTTAGTTTTGTCATAATTAAATTTTTATAAAAATATTCTGAAAAGTGAATTGTTTTTATTAGTAATATTTTTTATCAATAACCTTTTGATTATTTAATATATTTCATTTGTTGCTTTTTTAGAATATTTAAAAGGTATAAATAAATTTTGATTTATATCAGGCTCACGATCATTAATCCAAAATATGTTATGAACTACAATATCATATGCTTGTAATCTTTGTAAAGCTCCTGCTCCTGGACTTGTCGTTGAAAAAAATGTCATCATCTATTTTGATAAATTGATTTTATTACATTCCCGAATATAGCATAAAAAAATAAAAATTACTTCATCTAGTAAAAATCGATTCTCAAATGTTTCGCAGATGCTTTTGACTGAATTTGCTAGTGTTCTGCTACCAGCTCCGAATCTTAAAAAGTTTAAATAATTTTAAAAATTTAATAAGCGATAAATTTATTAAAAAAAAATACTTTAAAACAATTTCAAACCAATAATATCTAATAAAATACCAAGCTAAATGTCTACCCGATGGATTTCTACTAATGGCTACTAATAGAGTAAAAAAATCTTGTGCCCTTATATTCGAATCATCTTTAATCAATTCGTATAATTGACTAATAATTTTTTAAAATTAGTCAAAAATAAAAATAATTTAAATATTCAATTTTTTACGTATCAATTATCCAAAGAAGCCTTGTTTGGGAAATAGCATTTAATAATTGTGACTTTTCCTGTGGATCGAATGTTAATAAATAAGTATCATAGATTCTAAACCAATCTATATAATTGTATGTATTTTGAATATGATATTTGTAAACAGAGGCTCTTAAATTAGGCGCCAAACTAAATTTGTTTGTAAAAATATTTCGAATGAAATAAATGGTAAATGGAATAAAAAATTTTTTTTAAATTTTTACTCATTAGTAATTTGATTTGGATTACTAAAATAATCAGAGTTTATTATTCCAAAATACACAGTTGAATTTTTCAAGCAATTTTCATCTTGCATTCTACACAAAAATTCAATTAAACTTGATTTTAATAGTTTATCATTGTGTGATCCGGAATCATCCCATAAATCAATATTTTTTATTAAACCACCGACTATACTTGAACCAAATTCCTTTTTCAATAAAATTTTGCCTTAAAATATTTTATTTAAAGTTAAAAAAAATATTACTTTAAGATTTACAAAACCAGGCCTATGCTCTAATATTGATGCGATTTTAGTCATATGCCAAGTAAAAGTTCTCCAAGGTACATAATTTTTTTCATAGGTTTCTAAGTAATTAGTTAGAAGAGCTGCAGTTGCGTAAGATTTCGATCCAAGATAAGCTAAAGAATATGCGACATGTATCAAATTAGCACGATCACCTATTGAAAAAATATCTGGTTGATTAATCAAAACATATTCAAGGGCTTGAAAATTAGAATCCAAATAATCTGTAACATAGAAACTCTTGAAATCTTTATTGCATATAATCCATGTGTATCTACGATCTAGATCGTAATAACCATCGGTATCATTTAAAAAATAATTAAATTCTTTGATATCTCCTATTAAATGTTGTTGGTCTCCAGAACCAAATGTTCCACCAACTTTACATTTTAAATATATATACCATTTATAACTGAAATATAATAAAAATGATTACGATTTTTTTATATCTTAAGATAAGTAGAAAATTATATCAAATTAATATACTTTGAAGAAGATGTATCATTCAAATCTTCTAAACCCTCTTGAGATAATAAGAATCTACTTTGTTTGAATTTGATTCTAGTTCTACCTTCATTAACTTCTGTCAAAACAGCAACTTCTGGATAATTTATTTCTAATAGCCAATTTTCCATATATTGTTGCGGAGTTATACTATTCATTTCAGATGGCTAAGAAATATATGTATTTTTTAAAATAATAACAAGTCTATTTTAACATTTATACCAAACTTAAAGAGTTATAAAAATCTGAAGCTACAGCCGAAGAATAACGATTAGCTCTCAAAAAATTCTCCAAAATTAAATTATTAAATATTTTAGTAGAAATTTTATTAATTAAATCATTGTGTGCTTACAATTAAACCTTCTCTAAAATTGTTTTCTCCGACAGTTGATTCTAGCATTCTTAATAATGAAGAACCCTTATCATAAGTTATTGATCCAAAAGCAGAATTAATTTGAGCAGGTGTAAGAATATCATTTGATACAGGTGAAGATGTTTTAAAGCCATCATCATACATTACAGGAATCTGATATAATGTCAAAAACTGATTTTCAACATCCCAATCGGGATGAATTTTTTGTATTGCTTTAAATTGTAAAAATCTAGCCATCGCTTCATTTAACCATAAATCATTCCTTTTTTTTAATAATAAAAAATGATTTCTATTAAAAGAAGCTTTTAAGTCATAATTATTTCCTACCACCATTTACAAGTCACCAAATTTCCAAACCAAAAATGACTTAATTCATGAGCAACAACAAAAGCCACGTTCTGTTTATTTGACAGTGAATTTCTGCTCTCATTATATAACAAACTGGTCTCTCTGTAACCAATTAATCCCCAATGTTCCATTGCTCCAGAAGGAAAATCAGGAAAACCGATCATATCTATTTTTGGGGGTACAGCTTCTAAGTTTGGTTCGAAATATTCATTTTCGAAAAAATCTAAAGCTTTTTTAGCTATTTCTAAAGCATATCCAATCAAACCATTTTGAGTAGCTTCTTTCCTAGCAAAAACTCTAATTTTTTTGCCTCGAGCTGATTCTGCTTGCAAAAAACCATAATCATCTGGTAAAACAGTCCATGCTGCTAAATATGTACTCATAGGATAAGTTTTTTCAAATTTTGTTAGGTATCTATTACCAGAAATCATTTGTTTTGACTTAAACAAAATAATTTAAAAAATAGAAATGGAAAGCTTATTAAAATTTTTACTGATTCTGGCCAATTTGATAGCGCAATTGTTTTTAACGGATGTTCGATTGTAATTTCAAAAGTAGCTTTTAAAGCAGGTTCATCAAAACATGGAAAAGCTTTTCTTGCGTCAGTTGGCTGAAACTTTGTTGCAACTAAATTTCTTTGTAATAAAAATTTAAATTATTTAGTTTCAAACACAATAGTATGAATATATTCGCTAATCATAACTCAAGTTTTTTTATAATTTTAAATATAATATTAAATAATAGCGTACTTTGTAACTCCATCCTCAAAATAACGAGTTTTATAAAATCCTATAATATTTGTAGGAAGACCAAAATCACCATTGTAATCAATTTTTAACTTATAGTCACCTGAAGGTAATTCTTGATCTAATGTTATTTCATATAATTGATTTTCTACAAATGAATGCTGTTCTTCCCTAACTTTTATTAAATTGCCATTACTTAAATTAATGATCTCAATTGTATCTTTAATTTTTAAAGTATTGGCTGCATGTAAAACAAGTTTTTTGGTAGACTTATTTAGTTTTAAATCTATTACAACTGTTCCTTCAAAACCATCTGATTGATTTGCCGAAATTCCAATTGGATCAAAATAAACTTTCAAATCCAATTTATAGTTTGTTGGGATCTGATAATTAGGTAAACGAATATTTTCTTGTATTGGTGTTGTTGTTTGTGTAAAACTAGTAGATAAAGTAGAAATTGTTGGAATTGTTCTGGTCACAGTACCTATAAATTAATAGAATTTATAATTTAATAAATTTATAAAACTGAATTTTATTACTTTGAGATGAAGTTGAAACAGACGAATTAGCGATAGTAGCAGGTGTACTGCTAGTGGCTTTTGTAAGGGTTGTTGATGGTATAGAATTTGGTGTTGAAGATAAATAGGTCATAGAAGTAGATTTTGTAGATTCAATTAAGGTTGTTCTTTGTATACAGTTATTTGGCCTAGCAACTAAGCCACACAATAAACCGACTAACAAAATAATGCCTAAGCCTGTTAACAAACTAATATATATAGCAGCTTTTGGAAGATATATTCCATTAGAAGTCTTAGCAACACTGATCATAATCTTTGATTGGGTTTAAAATTTTTTAATTTTTACGAAAAAAATTTGTAAATAAAAATTTTTGAAAATTTATTTATTCATTTGTTATCATATTAATTTTTAGTACCCAAGCTTTTTTATGGCTTTTTTTAAATCCAAAATAAATTATTTTATTATTTAATATCTATGAAAATTTTATAGTTTCGTATGATAAAAATTTATTAGCAACCATTACTAGAAAATTTTATACAAAAAGTTTCAAAAAGAATAAAGTAGATAAAACTAAGCTAATCATTCTTATTCTATTTATTTATAATATTAGCTTATTTAACTTAATTTACCTACATAAAATAGAATTCATATTACAGTTATTTTATTATTAAAAATTTAATTTAATAGTCTATCTATTTAGATTTTAAATAAATTTTAATAAATAAATAAAATATTTGTTAGCAAAAAAGTTCGTATAACTTTTTAATGATTATGGTTTTTGAAAAATCTAAATTTTTCTTTAAATTTTCATATATATTTTGAATTATCGTCAACTATCTCAATTCATAGCATATATAGAATTTTTCAAAATTAAATTTTAATTATCAAAAAACGAGTTAAAACTAAACTAAAACATTTCAAATCTTTAATTTTATTTTATTTATCAAAATAATTGTTGAGTTTATCATAAAATTGAATAATTTGTTCAATTATATATTTCTTCCATTTTCCAAATTGTTTATAATTTTAATGTTTAAAGTTTAAACAGAGTAAGAATTAAAAAATATTAAATATTGTAGATTATAAAATAATAATATAAAATACAATAAAATCAAATAATAAAACATTTTATATTTAACCTTATCTAAATAAAAGGGTGATTATAAAAATTGCTTGGAAACAATCTAAAAATTCTAAAAAGTTTTTTTTCAAATTAAACAAATAAAAATTATTAATAGTCAAAAAAAATTAATTTATTCTTTTATTTTGAAATATTTAGTTTTCATTATCGTTCCTCAAACTTTTAATCTATTCTTCTATTCAATAATACAATCTATAATGTATACATACGGTAGGTTCAACTTTGTTTGTTTGTATGCAGCATTTTTATTTCGGCTCAGGAACGCGGTAAAATTACACACGATGGCTCATTCGATAGCCCTTGATAAGTAGGTGTGCGCAAAGTCCGCCTTTTATTTTTACCTCAATGCTTTGGTCATACTAGAGCTGCTCAAAGTTGGCAACTTTTTGGGAAAATTTTGGAAAAAAAATTTACTCTTGGCATACGCATTTTAATATTGTTTCTTATAAAACATACAGTGCTGATTCAGAAAATATGCTTGGTTTGACTGTGTGACGTTTACCTAATGAGATATCACAGGTAGAAAGTGTCAAAAATTACTATTAAAGGCATACTTTGGCTTAAAATAGATATGATAAATAGATTATCAAAACACATGAAAATATACAATAATATACTCTGATGTATTGAGATTAACGACATTTTTTCTTTAACCACTATGATCGATTATATAAAATTAACATATTGAAAATTTAGAAAAATTTAGCATTCAGTTAAAGATAAACATTTTACTTAACTAATTTTCTTTCATTAAGTTTGGATCTTTTTCTTAAATATTCTATAATATTACTTAATAAATTTTAAAAAACTTATAAATTTGTAGTCTAGGATTAACAATTTTAGAAAAATTAAAAAATAAAAACATATAAAAAGTTGCTTTAATTTTGTAACCTCAGAAAAAGATTTTAAATCTTATAAACCAGAATAACTTCTTAAATATTATATTTTGGTTTTCGAATATTTAATTTTAAAATTAAAATGGATCATTTAATATTTTTAGGCGGTTTAGAGATTCAAAATCGAAAAGCTAGAAGCCTTAATAAATGTCTAAGCATTTGATTTTAAGAACTCCGGGCTGACAATCTAATAGGCAATCTTTAAAAATTCGATTTAAAGTTTTCTTCCTATTGATGGTTGTAAGAGTAGCAAATATAAACGATTTTAGCAGTGATTCAACTAACTGAATAGCACAGAGCAAGTATTCGTTTACACGGTTTGAATAATGTAAGACCTTTCCATATTGAGAATGAAGAGCAACCGAATCCGCCGGTTCAAGAAATTAATAACAACAATTATGAAATAAATGTAGGAAATGTAGAACATCATGAAAATGATAACTACGATTTTCACGAAAATCAACCGTCTGATTTGAATTAATATTATGTTACTAACAAATATAAAGAAATTATTAATTAAAAATATTATTTAAGATACGTAAGTTCAATTGAGGCCTTTGATAAAATTATTTGTAATGAAAGAATGGATTTGTAACATACAATATATCGTATGAAATTTCATTTACCAAACCGCCAGAATAATGTTTTTAGGGCTAATTAAGTTGATCAGTTAGCTAATGGTGAACCTCGAAATACGATGCTGACTGCATACTTTATTTTAAATAATCAAGATCAGAATGCATGCCATACTTGTATGAAGAGATTCCAAAACATTATGTTTACAAGAAACGTAGACATGAGTGGCCCAGAAGAGAAAGAGGTCATGAATCGGTGCTATCGCAGATGTACTTTATCCACAATACAAATACTGAGTTATATCATCTGAAATTGCTTTTACTAAATGTTGGAGGAGCCAAGTCTTTTAACGACTTATGTAATTTTAATCAAATTCAATACAATTCCTTTACTTCTGCAGCTCAAGCAATAAATTTAATCGAAAACAACAATCACTGGGTTTAAGTTCTTGAAGAAATAGTCGCAAATGAGCTTCCTTATAAAATTAGGTTTTTGTTTGTTTCTATATTAGTTCACAACAATCCTCAAAATCCAAATGCATATAGATTGTGGCTTCGATTTGGTACAAGTTTGAGCGAGGATTATTTGCGAAATGATCCGATTGAAATAGCAATTCAAAAATTTCTATCTGTTAGATAAGATAATAAAAATCTAAATTTGATAGTTATTAAAAATTTTAATATTGTTTTATATAGCATATACAGCACTTATTATATGGTCATGGTAAAACAATGGAAGATTATCGTTTACCATTACCTGATGAGAGGAGATATTCTTGGAGATTAAATATTCCTCGAAATCAAGATAATTTGACTATTGAACAACATAATTTAATAGCAAACCAGTTGAATGCGCTTTTAAATCGAGAACAGCTTGTAAATATTCTATAATATTAATTTTAAATCTTTAGTTTTAATTTTAATTAGAATGCATATGAAGAAGCAATGAGAGATGTCGATAGTAGGAATCCTATCAGTCCAAAATGTAAATATTTGGATGGACCAGGTGTGACTGGAAAAACATTTTGGTTAAATGTAATTTATAGATTAAATAAATTTTGACATGACAGTGAAGTTTTGACATGAGTTAATTAGTTAAAGGAATTAATAAAAAAATAACTCAATAAAAATATTTTTTAACTCATTTTTTTTTATTAATTCAATAAAAAAGATTTACATATAAATAAAAAAAAAAAAAGTTTTTTTATCAATTTGTTTTTAAATAAGCGCTTATAATTGAATCAGTCAACAATTATTGTTCCGGTATATCTTTTTTTTTAATTTTTTTTTATTTTAAAAAATGAGTTAGAAAATATTTTTATTGAGTTAACTTTTTTATTAATTCATTTTTTTTTTAACTCATGTCAAAACTTCACTCCGGTAAATTTTTGATTGTTTTTTTTTTTATATTGTTTATTTAACTTCGGTAAATATCATATGAAAAAATAAGTTTGTTACATTAATTTTTAAACTAAATTAAAAAGGGTTTTCATAAGTGACCGATTGAGCTTATCTTTATCTTTGTAAGCTTTTGGTCAATGTAGGGCCATAAATGCTCAATTGGATTGAGATCTGGCGATCTAGCACACCACGGCAACAATTTGATACTATTTTCATCAAACCATGCTCTTACTGATTTTGCCTTATGAGCTGGAGCACCATCTTGTTGAAAATATTAGTATAAACCATCATCATAAAATTTTTGGGCTGATGGAAGCATATGTTATATTATAACTAGTGTTTTCAAAATTATTATTTATTTACTTATCCATTTTATTATTATTTATTTATCACGCATTTATCATATTGTTATTTAAAATATTTAAATACGTGATTATTTTAATATGTTTTTAATTATATTTTATTTTCTAGAATTTTCTAGAATTATCATTCGGATAAACATGAGAATTTATAATGTTCATCCTACTTAAAATTGCTTTAATTAATAACATATTCCTTATTTATTTTGGCTATAAATAACTGCTAACTTTCTTATAATATATGGAGTTAGAGAAAGTTAGAGTCGAACCATTATTGCTTTATATTAGCTTAATATTTAGTTAAGTAAATAAACTATTAAAATAAATATTTCTTATTTCTAACTCCACATCGAAATCAACTCTTAAGCTTTGTCCCATTAGCTCACCCATTAGCTCACTTCCAGCGTTTGCTTGTAAATGTTTTGATCAATTCCACCAGAGTAAACTGTACATTTACCTTTCCCTTTATCAGAGATACACCCTCATATTCCTACAGAGCCACCTCCTTTTTGTATGGTTGGTAAGCAAAACCTTTTCAAAAATTTTTCCGAATTTAATCTTTTAACAAATATTAAAGATTTTCTATTAAAAACCTCAAAATTTGACTCGTCGCTGAATATAACCCTACTCCAATCTTCTACTGACCAATTCAACCGTTCTCTATACCATTTTTTTCTTTTGGCCATATCGTTGAGCATTGGTTTTTTCAAAGCTTTATTTGCGCCAATTCCTTTTTTTTTTAAAGTCTTCTAACAGTTTCTCTACTTATTTTAATTGTATGGTAATTTCTATTAAATTCATCAGCCACACTTTGAAAGCTTTTAAAAGGGTTTTTTCTAACCATTATAAAAATGAGGTTTTCATCACGGCTCGATAGTTTGGGTGGTCTACCAGTCTTTGGTAAATCTTCGACATTTTTGGTAAGATCAAATTTTTTAATTTTATTTCTTACACACTTTTCGGATACAACCAAAATTTTGGCAATATCAACATTAGTCTTTCCTGCTTTTTTTAGACCAATTATTTTCCATTTAATACTACTTGGTACAGATTTGCTGCCCATTTTCCAAAATAGTGCTTTTTGAGGTTTTTTTTTAATTTTTTCTTTTTTAATAATTTTTTGGAGTTGGGAAAAATTTTAGTAATTAAGAGTATTAAGCTTAATAAGTATTCAAAAAATTAGCTCAATCGGATGTTTTGTTCAAAAGTTATATCAAAAAAAATTAAGTCGCAATAATTCTTAAGAAATTTTTAATTTAATTAAATTTAATTACCGATTATTTAACGTAATAAGTATAATTGAATCAAAAAGAAACTAATCAAAGTTATATATTTTTCAATTAAAAATCTTTTTTCTTTATTTTTTTATAGTTCCTGAAATAAAAAAAACTAAAAAAAAATAAACTTTTGTGCAACACTGTATATTAAATTTTCTAGGCGTTATATCATGGAGGCGGTCAGACAATTCATTCGAGGTTTAAAATACCAATACCAACAAATTTAGGAACGGTGAGTCAAATTTAAATGCAATCTATTCAAGCTCAGCAATTCGAAACGCCAAATTATTAATTATAGATGAAGCCTCGATGGTCTCTCAAGCATTACTTGAGTGTTTGGATCTTCTTTACTAAGATTTGACCGGTATCAGAAATGTACCATTTGGTGGAAAATGTGAACTGCTTACAGGTGATTTTAGACATTGTGGCCCTATATCAGAAAATTAACTAATCGAAGCAAGTGTCCAACTCTGATTAAAGAACTCGTAGAAATTATCTTGAATGAAATAGAATTTAAATCATGGCTAATGAAAGTAAACTACATGATACATATACCGGATCGTGTAATTCGTCAAACAAATATTGTTGATCAAGTCTTTGGTACTGGACAATTAGATTTGAACCAACAAAACCATCTAAATAATGAAATATTATTTCCAACAAATAAAGATTCACTCGAAATAAATGAAGTTATTTTGAATCGTTTAAATGAATATTTGTCAACCACCAAAGTCTTTTATAGGAATTCCAAAGAATCTGATAAAATGTATCCAATCAATAATGCACAGCGTATTACAAAACAATTTCTGGGTCATAGCGACTATGTGATCAGATGTTCACTAAATTATGTGAACATTAGATCATGTCGACTTTGTGATCTGTCTGATCACATAATTTTTGATCTCCAATTTTGTGATCAAAAAATGATCACCAAAAAAAATTTTTGATCACTAAAAAAAATTTTTGATCAAAATTTGTCTTAAAGAAAATACAAAAATAATTTAAATTTTATAATAACATATATAAATATCATAAAACAAATTTTAAAAAAATTAAGCTTTTATATCTTTTATACAATAAAATATAAATAAAAATAATATATAATTAGATTTAAAAAATAGAATTTTAAAATTAAAAAGAAATGGATGGCGAAGAAGAAAAAAAAATATTTTAAAAAATACAAGATCTTGGACTAGTTCTTTCTCATCAAGTTTGTACCAAAGAATCTTGTAAAAAAAAAAGCTCAAACAATGAAATTAGACAAGCAGAAAAGAAGCAAAGACGCCAAATATTTTCTTTTGGCATGGCGTTGTCCTAATTGCGGCTCTTTCAAATCTGTTTATGAAGGCTCATTTTTTTCCATGTTTAAAAAATCACCTAAAATTATCTTAGCGATATTCAAATGTTGGGCAGCTCAAATTACAATTTCAAAAGCTAGAGCAATCATATCAATAAATTTTGATCAAAAAATATCTAGAGAAACTTATGTGATATGGTCTTGTTGAACGTCGCGATTTCCAGTCTAACGGACGATGTTATTTGGAAATAGTGTCTGACCGTGAAGCTGAAACTTTATTGTCCATCATACATAAAAGATGTCTATCTGGATCTATTATCTTTTCAAATTGTTGGGCCTCTTATAATAAAATAACTTAGTTGGGTGAGCTTAGACATCACACAGTTAATCATAATTATAATTTTTTAGATCCTGATTCAGGTAATTATACAAAACATTTAATTTAAATTTAAATTAACTCTTTTAAATAAATAAATTTTTGAGTTGCTTGTACGAACAGAATAGAAAGCCTTTGGAACTCGTCTAAGCACCGTTTCACGGAGATGCGAGGATGTAAACGCACTTATATTCAATCATTTTTGGACGAGTTCATGGGGCGGTTCAATAATGGTGTACATGGCGATCGTATCAATTGTTTTAATTTGATGTTAAATCTAATTTCTAAATATTATAAACCTGGAACCAGTTTTGAATTCATTGAAAAGAAATGTAATGATGTTTTTAGTAATGAAGATGAAAGTACAGTTTTTCATTATATTGAGTACGGTGACTCAAGCGAGGAAGATGATGATGATGAAAACGTAAATTACAGTGAATCAGAATCAATTTTAGGTTCTTTGATTGGTTCAAAACCGTCTTCGGAAATAGATCCAAGTGAATCAAGAGAAACTAATTTAGAAGAAGCTTCGATGAGGCATTGTGAATATTAGTACAAAAATATAAATACAAAAATAGAAAATGATATAACTTTTATTCTAGAGGTCCAAAATAGGTTCTGCAAACGCAACAAAGTGAAACAAACTTTGTTACACCATTGGACAGGGTGTGCAAAAAAGCGCATTTTTTTCTGCAATTTGCACTTAAACTAAAAGCATTGAAAATTAAATGCGCAATTAAATTGCAGAGATTTTGCAGACCTTTTCCAATGGTGTAACAAAGTTTGTTTCACTTTGTTGCGTTTGCAGAACCTATTTTGGACCTCTAGAATAAAAGTTATATCATTTTCTATTTTTGTATTTATATTTTTGTACTAATATTCACAATGCCTTCGATGATAAATCTGAAAAAACTGAGTCAGTTACTCTAAAAGATGACGGTACTAATGTAACTGACCACGAATCAGAATCTGAATCTTTGGATACAATAACTAAAAAAGGTTCAGCTTTAAATTTTGATTCCGTCAAAGACAAATATTATTGTCATTTTCCAATATTATTGAAAAAGGTTTTGTAACAACACGAGTGGCTTTTTCATGTTTATTATCAAAATCAGGTTTTAGTTCGATAATAAGGTTATCATTTAATTCTCTAAGCTTTTTATTTAGATCTTTAAAGTCTTTCAATTCAGGTTTTATTTTTTCACGATTTTCTTTTAACTGTAAAATTTGTTTATTCAAGGTTACAATAGCTAAATTTAATATATCTGTTTGTGTTTTCTTAATAATATTGTTATATTCAAGAATAAATTCATTGCTCTGAGTGAGGAACGGAGTTGGAAAACGATTATAAAATAATTCTGCTGGTGTTGTTTCATTGTTAAGATGAAAATTTAAGATTTTTATGCTATTTTCTTTCTTTAAGATTCTTCTCGTAATATTTTTGATTTTAATATAACTTTGATTTTTATAAATGACTTTGTTGTTATTAGAATTATTATTATTAGGTTCGATGCAAATAATTTCTGATGTTGATTTATTACTATCGTTTTTCTGTGCATTATTATTTATATTATCATTAATATTATCATGTTCCATGGCTGAGTTATCGATAGATTGAATAGACTGTGTGTTAAATGGCTCAGATATGGAAGGCTGTGTATAGATTGAGATTGTTTTATTCATAATTGATTTTAACCTATTTAATATCGTTTTTGATGGTAAACCTTGACTAGCAAAATTTAATTTTTCATTTGATAAATATTCTAATAATTTGAAACTGTGATTTTTAATGTATTCCGGTTGAATTTTTTCAAAAAGATCTGTAATATTGATCAAAATGTTAGAAAAATTAAATTTAAAGATAAGTTGTTGATCTAAAATATCATAATCTTTTTTATGATATCTCTTAAATGAACCAAATTGTCTAGAAGAAAAATATTCTAGATTTTGTTCTGATTTGTCCAAAATAAATTTACAGAGAAGATTAAATGCTAATTGAAAATGTTGTTGATTATCAGAACTGTTATTTTGATTTTTAGACATTGCTGGAGCAAATTAATGCTTATCAATTAAAAATATTTTTATAAAAAAATTTTTTTATTTTAAAGAATAAAAAAATAAAAACTAATATTTTATCTAAATAAGTATATAAGTAAATACTGCCGACCGGTTTCGACCAAAGAAGGTCTTCTTCAGGGCAATCTAAAAATCAAAATAATAATATACATTAGTATTTAATAAAAAAGAAGTATAGATAACTAAAAAATAACAGATAGATACAATAACTAAAAAAGGTTCAGCTTTAAATTTTGATTCCGTCAAAGACATAGCTGCTTTTCTGAAAGACTAGGCTTTATCAGAACAAACTATTAGTGAGGAAACCAGGGAAGCTGTCAAAAAAGCATTTTGTAAGCATGCTGATCCTTTACCATGTCCTATATGTGGAGTATTTATGAAAAATAAAAAGGACATTAAACTTCACATAAGTAAAAAACACAAATAAAATTGTTTTTTATATATCTAATTAAAAATTTTTTTTTCTTATAACTGATCACAAAATTTTTTTTTGTTCACATAAAAATAAAATTGATCACAAAAAAGGGGTGCTTGAGCCCCCCCCCATTTAAAAATAAACAGGGACTGACCCCCTCATTCAATTTACTCTGGCTACCCCACTGGATCAGATCACAAAGTCGACATGACCCCATTTTTCTCAATATAGATTAAGGAATTTTATTAAAGAATTGGTCATTAGCCGAATACTTGTGTAATGGTACTCGACTAAGAGTTATTCAATGTATGACCAATTCAATTAAATGTTCAATATTTAACGGACCCAATTCTGGACAAGAATACATATTTTGTAGAACAAAATTTACAAGTCCAATGATCCAGGCATTTACATGGAAAGATTACAATTTTCATTTAGATTGGCATTTTCGATGACAATAAATAAATCACAAGGTCAAACATTTAACAAAATTGCCTTTGAAATTACAAAAATTTTTAATTTTATTAAATAATACATTTTGTTTTTTAGATTTTATTATTATTAACAAAAAGCAAGTTTTTAAAAAAAAATAAATCAACTATATTTGTTATTTAAAACAATAAAGATTTAAAGATAAAACGCGTAATTTAGGTTCAAAACAGTGAGTTAATTTAAAACTTTTTTTTAAATTTCAATTTTTATATACAAAAATTTCCAATTATTTAAATTATTTTTAATTAAACTTTTTTTCAAATAAATATTGAATGTTTGTTATTAGTGTGTGATTGTATTAAGCTTGTTAAATTTTATTTATTTTTTAAAATTGAGTAGAGTATTTTGTTTAGAATTTGTTTATTTTAAGAGCAGAAATCAGATGAACCCTTGGGAATAGTGCTGGAAGTCGATCCAGTCGATCCGATCGAAATTTTTTTTTTTGAAATCGACTTGAATCGATTTTTTTAATTTACGATCTTAGTCGAATTCGAATCGAGAATTTTTAAAATCGATCGATCGAGTAATTTTTTTAAAAAAGTCGACTTTTGATCGATTTTTAATAATTATTTTAAAAAATGATTAAAAGAAAAAAAATATACAATAGAACCTAAAAATAAGTTTTCATATAAACTTCTCCTCTTTATAAAAAAAAAAACAGTCAAATAAAACAAATTTGCATAATTTTATACAAAAAATACCGTAAAATCTTGCCTGCTAGTCTTAGAAATAAGGTTGAATTCAATTGAGCTTTTTTTTTCTAAATTTTAGATTAACTCTTGCAAATTAAATTTTTTTATGAAATTAAATTAAAATTGTTGTTAGAAAAAAGTCCAAAATTAATGATTTTTAATAGAAAATAAGCAAAATTCAACTTTTTTCTAAAATAATAAAAAATTCTATTCGTATTTATATATATTTTTTAAATTTAATTAATTTAAAATACCTAAAATTTAAAATTTCAATGTACAGTATAGGTTTTTATCATTATTAATCCAATTAATTCTAATTTGTTTTATCTTTATCTAATTAAATTGAATTGATATTTAATATTTATTACTTATTTCCCTGTAAATCAAATCAATTTAACTATCTATTTATTTCAAACTAGAATTTAATTAAATAAATTTAATGCAGAAGATTTTTAGAATTTAAAAATTTCTTTTATAAAAAATTCTTCACTCAAAAAGTAAATATCAAAATCACGATAGAAGAATTAGATTGAATACAAAAACTTTAACGTATATTTTGTTTTTAACAGAAAATGAAGGTCATTTTGAAATTTTTAATTTATTTAACAAAGATATTTTAAAATAAAACTTAAAAAATTAATTCCAATTATTATTATTATTTAATTTTGAGTTAGAAAAATTTGGAATTAAAAAAATCGACTGAGTCGACTGATCGATGCTAAAAATCGATTCAAATCGATCTAAAATAAAAAATAATCGAAGTCGATTGACTGAAAAGTACTAAAAATCGAAATCGAGTCGAACTAAAAAAATTGACGATCGATCGATCGAAATCGAATTTTTAAGTTCGACACTCCAACACTACTTGGGAATTCCTTTCAAGTCTCTTAACTAAATTTAGATTTAAAAATTGATAAATTTTTTCTTTAATATTAACTATTTCTTTAATTTTTTCTTTTTATTTTTTTTTTTAAATTTAAATTTTTTAAGGTTATTATTCCTTATTCCATTTTTTTTATTACTATGTCGGACACTACTTCTAAAACTGATTCAACCGAAATAGCATACTGTAGTTTGTTTAACCAATTTTATGATAAATACAAGGTAAAATTATAATATTTTTTAATTTTATTCATAATTTGAAATCTTTTATCTCATGAAGAATAAATATATGTTTTTATATAAAAATCAAATTGAAGAGTCAATTAATGGAAATTATTGATACTTAGAGATCGAATAAGCGACACAATTTTCGAATCTCATTTTGGCACCGACAAAATAGATGCTCAAAATAAATGTTTGGCTAATACAAAATTAAATAAAGATTTTTTTGATATTAGGTTTTTACTAAAGCTTTTATTTAATTAAAAAATATTTATACAATTTTTTTAATATATTTTTAGATTTAGATTTCACCTTTAGTCAGGAAACCAATGAAAATGAGCTCTCTTCTAAAAGAAAGTGCGATTGGGGTGATTCAAAGAAAATTAATTTAAATGAACTAGCTGGGAATATTTATAGCTAATATTTCATGGCTTATAAGGTTTTATAATCATTTATTTAAATATTATTTATAGTGACTAATTTTTATTTAAAGGAGTATATCACCTTTTTAAATTTTTATCAAAAGATAAAAGATGAGGAATGATATAGGTTTGTTTTAATGCTCACAAATAAAGAGACACAAGATGTTATTGAAGGGCATGCCAAAAAAGGCAGAGGAAGTGGCTGCCTTAAAAATATATAAAGCTCTTGTTACGCTTTGTTTGAGCGTAACACAATTTTGTCTGATCCAAAAGAACTTCCCAAAGGTTTCAGTTATATAATTATAAATTTTAAAAATTAAATCTGAAATTTGTTATAAATAAAGATGAAGAGAATAAGAAAACATTTATTCTCGATTTGATTAAAAAAAATGGTCCATCTAATCTAGGTTATCAGATGGACCTAGCTTGGGAATTTTTCAAAAGTAAAAATTCTAATTTAGAACCCCGACAGTGCGAATATACGGTTAAACGCTGCACAGGTTAATAAATTAAAATTATCTTTCTAATTAGATAAATTAAATAATTTCTCTTAATGTAGAATTCAAATTCATTGGTAGAGGAATTCAAATTCAAATTCATGTGCCTAAAAATCATTATGATCCTACTTTAGAAGAAATCGAGAACTTTTTTCTAATGGAACTGAAATGTTAAAGGATTTGCTCGAAACTCAATCAAAATATATAAAAAAACAAATAGAGATTTATTTAAAAATGAATAATTTAAAATCATAATTGACAATTCCATAAATTTATTTTCTTTAATAATAATTTTCTTTCAATAAATAATTTACATTTTAATTTTAGTAAAAAAATTTCTTAAATAAATTTAATCAGCTTCATCAAAATTGAAGTAATTGAATTTAATATAAAATAAAAACTCTTCAAAATATTTCAAAGATTTTAATTCGAAGTCATTTTATTCGAATATTTAATTTTAAAATTAAAATAAATTTAAAATGGATCATTTAATATTTTAAAGCGGTTTAGAGATTCAAATCGAAAAGCTAGAAGCCTCTATAAATGCCTAAGCATTTGATTTCAAGAGCTAGTTCTTAAATATTCTTATTAATTCTGGCAAAAGTGTTTTAATTTCTTTTCTTAAATACGGATTTGCTTTTGGTAAAGGATATTTGTTTCTTATATCAGCCGTTTTGACGTGTCGCATTACTCTCCAAGTTGATGATTCAAATGATTAATTTAATTTCGCATTACAATTATTGAATGAACTTTGACTTATAAATATTAAATATTAAATAACTAAGTTATAATAGGTATAAAAAGTTATTTTATTTAATAATAAATTTAATAATACTCAAGTAAAATTATTTAACAAAATTTATTATATGTTCTGGGTCAATTATTAATTCTTTTATTGTTTTTTCGATATAATATTCAAAATTATGTAATTTTTTTCCTCTTTTTGGAATAGGTAAATCGGTATGATGACAAGGTAAAGGATTTACATAAAAATATGGATGCAAAAGACCATATTTGGCTCGAATTCGTTTATCAGATCTATATACCAAAAATAATTGAAGCAAATCTACTGCTTCTTTACAAGCATCAGGCACTAGTTCTTCAAAAGGTATCGGCTCATAATTAGGAAATTCTATTTTGTTATAATCCGGTAGTTCTGTTAAACTTGGCCATATTTGTTTATTTGGAGTTCCTAATGCTCTAATAACCAAAGAAAGTTGTTCTATATCAGTATCACCAGCAAATATAGGGCTTTTATTCAAAAGTTCTCCAAATATGCACCCTACAGCCCATAGATCTACTCCTTCATCATATTTGCTTGTACAGTACAATAATTCTGGAGCTCTGTACCATCTTGTAGCTACTTGAGCAGTATATAAACGATTTGACTGATATTTATCAAATACCCTTGCCAAACCGAAATCGCATATTTTTAAATGACCAGATGAACTTATTAGTAAATTAGCAGGTTTTAAATCTCGATGCATTATTGAATTCTCGTGACAAAAAGCAACACCATGCAATAGCATTTTCATATAACTTTTAACTTGGGCTTCTGTAATCGGATAATCTGTATTTTTAATAACTTCTGATAAGTCTGAAAGCATATATTCAAACACAAGAACAAACCCTGAACCTTGTGCAAAGACATCCAATAGTTTTACAACGTTTTCATTTTCTTCAATTACTTGAAGAGCTTTAATTTCTCTCAAGACTGTGTTAGGAATATCATCTTCAACCTTTTTTAAAGAAACTCTTTTTAAAGCAACTATTTCTCCACTTTGGATATGTTTAGCTTTAAAAACGATGCCATGAGCACCTTCACCTACTCTACCAATTATATTATAATGATCCATCGACATTTTTTTACGAAAAATAAATGAGTATTCTCTGTTATCTTTTATATTTTTAACTTTTTCGTTTAAAATAATTTTAAAATATGTGGTAACTAAGGTTACATTTTTTGAAAAAAAAATATTTTCCTTACATGTATTATTTATAATTTTAAAAATATAATATTTAAAAAAATCTAGAAATTAAACAATCGGTAAAAAAGCGTTAAAAAACATAATTAAAATTATTGAAAATAAATTATAATAAATTATATTTAATAATTCAAATTAATATTATATTTGAATTGTATACAAGTTTATCGAAAAAATTATAAACATATATAATAATTTATAATAATAATAATATTCAAAAAATATAAGTTTATTCATCAAAATTAATTTTTTTCATGTCGAATAGTTTTTATTTTAAATAAAATTTTAAATATTCATTAAACAAAATGGTATGTTTCTGATTAATATTTTTATTTGAAAAAAATTTTTAATTAAATTATTTTAGTCTAAATTTTTTACTGAAAAAGACATAGAAAGTAATTTTTTGATATTGGAAATTTTAATTTTGATATCTTTCTAAAATTTATTTAAAAAACATAGATTATAAACAATGTTTTAAATTATATGCAAATGAAGGCTTCGTATCATCAGCTGAAAAACTTGGTTTTATAATGAGATCTTTGAATTTCACACCAACTAGAAATGAACTAAATAAATATTTTAACAACTATAAGAAAGAAGGTTAATTCACAAAAATTTTTAATTCTTATTTTTATGTCTATTATTTTTTAAATAAACTATATAGATAGGCAGATAGATTTTGCAGAATTTTTAAATATTTTACATACTCATATAGAATCAGAAAATGCTAACCAAGAAATTTTGAACGCATTTAAAGCTTATGATAATAAAAAAATGGGTTACTTGACAGTGAATGAATTAAGATCAATTTTAACATTAAGTGGAGAAAAACTTTCACACAAAGATGGTAATTTTTTTTTAATTTTTTTGTATTTTTTTATATTGTATTTTTTTTTAAGTTGATATGATAATTCAGGAAGTAAACGGTTATAAAAAAGATGGTATTATAAATTATGAGAACTTGGTAAAAACTCTTTCAAAGCCAATATCAGATTTTTGAATATATCAAATTATAATTCGCTTTTTAACTATTTTTTAATATTTTACATGTTTTTGATTTTATTTTTCTAGATTTAGAAAAAAATTGGAATAAACGAAAATAAATAAAATTTTAGCCAAGTAAACAAAATAAAACTTTTTTAAATAAATTTTTTTAAAAAATATATAATTTAAAATTTTTATCAAAAATTTTAAAACATAATGCATCTGATTTTGAAATATAAACAAAGTATTTTGAAAAGTAAATAGTTTTTAGATAGTTAATAAAATTACTTAAAAAAAAACATTCCAAACTAATGAGACAGTCTAAAACTTTTAGAGCCAAATTCTAACCATAAAAATGTTATCTATGATTTTTTTTTCATTTTTGCTTCAATTTAAAGATTTTGCTGTAATATTGAAGAATTTGAATTATAGAACCTAAATGTTTTAAATTTTAAATCTTGAAGCATTCATTTTAAAGCTTCATTCTGATTAGTTTAATTCGTTCTAAACATTTAAAACAATGCACCTAATAAAGCGCATAAAATAATCTAATAAATAAGGTATTAAGGAGATAATTTACTTAAAAAATCAACTTTTTTTGTTGATATGATTTTATATTTTATTTAAATTTTTTTTTATAAGCTTGATTTTAAATAAATAAAATATTTATTAAAAATAATTTTTTAATCTAATTTTATTTTAATATATATAATATTAACGCTAAATTAGATATAATTATTGTTTAATTAAAGTTTTAATAAGTTTTTTTATCTAAGAGAATTTAATAGTATTTAAGTTTTAAAATTAAGGTTTTAATTATTTAATTCTAAATATTAAAATCTTACACCCAATCTGGATGAAGCAAAAAGGTGGATTTTGGTGGTCTACCGGCAGTTTGAAAAATTGTTGCATTTCTAAAATGATAATCTGGATTTGCTTTTGGTAAAGGATATTTGTTTCTTATATCAGCCGTTTTGACGTGTCGCATTACTCTCCAAGTTGATGATTCAAATGATTTATTTAATTTCGCATTAGAATTATTTAATGAATTTTCACTTTCATTATTTGTTAATACGAGTTTTGAAAAATTTTTTCCTTCATTTTTAACGTTAAATTTATTACGATACTTTTTCAAATGATTAAGAATATCTTCTAATGATTGTGCTTTTTCACTTATATTAGAAAAAGACGATAGTCTACTGTTTATATTTCGATCATCTTCTTTTAGTTCTTTTAAAAAGCTGTAAACCACTTTTTGATCTAAAAAAATGTATTATTTTTTAATTCTTTTTATAAAAATAAATATTTATTTAAAATCAGAATTTAGTATTTATATTAACATCCATTAATATCCCTAGTAGTAATAATGCTTTTAACGAAACATTAATAAGATACCTAATGAACGTACTTTAAGTTTCAACTCTACTGTTAAAATATAGCAGTTTACTTTCCAAATTTAATTTATATTAACCCCTATAAAAATACGTAAAAAAAAATATAATCAAAACATATTTTTACATTTTGTTATAAATAATTAAAATTAGAAAATTAATTATAAATTTTGATAATTATAAACTGCTGATAATCTTTTCTAATTGATTTGAAAAACTTTAATTTTTTATAGCTTTGACAGCAACAACAATATTTGAATATTTCTTTTTACTTTAACAATATTTGAATTTAAATAACATGTTTTACTTAGATAGTTTTTTATGTAAATGAATGCATGTGAAATAGACTCAACCATTAAAATTTTTTTTGATTTTTCCATTTTGTATAAAAAAATATTTTTTTTAATAAGCTTCAATTTAATTTTAGTTGATAATTGATTAAAATAATAAGAAAATTTATTAATAATGTATTGAATTTAATATAATTTCACATAAATTAATATTAATTAATAATATTTAATATGATGACACTAATTCTAATAGTAAAATTATGTATTTACAATGGTAAATTTTAGTATTAATTTTGCATATGATTTAGTGCTTATAAATAATTCCGATATATAATTTATAATAGGGTTCAAATTAAAGTCTAACTTTTTTAATGGACAATCGTCACTTTATAACATATTTAAATTTATATTAAAAAATTTTAATAAATAAAATATCTTTTTTCTTTTAATTTTATTTTTTGAATGTTGTATATTTTTTAAAATAGAATTTTTTTCTTTTACCTGGTGTAATAGCTGTTTCAAACCAGTCTTGAATTTTATCATCCAAATTATTCCAGTTTATTTCATTTTTTTTTTCTTCCAGTTTTCCATAATCATAAGTAAAATTATTTGTACTATTTTTATTTAAGTATGAACTTGCAGATAAACATCTTGAATTATCATCAAAGTTTTTTGATTTGTTTGACAAAATTTTATTTTCATCTTTGCTAGGAACTAATTAGATTTTATTAATCAGTGATTTATTTTTACTAATCAGTTAAAGAATTTAACCCAAAATAATTTACATTTTTGGCTTCGGAAAATTGTTTTCTCGGAATAAAAAGGTATTTCTTTTTCTTTGTTAAAAATTGGAGTCAAAGAGTTATGATCTTTTTTTGGAATTTTTTAAAATTTTTTAAAGAATTAATTTTTTGTTTTGTTTATTTATGTAATAGGTAACTTAATAATCAATTTTAAACATAAGATAAAAAATTGGTCTTATTTTGTTAAAAAAATAGTTTCAAAAAATGCCTAATTAATAACAATTAAAACAACGCATTTCTCCAACCTCTTAATTTTTAAGATTACTCCATGTTATTCCATCTGTATTCTAAGTCTTATAAAATCTTTTAATTTGAAAATTTAATATGAAAACTTGAAAACTAAAAAGTTAAAGAATAAAATGTAAATCTTATCTTTTGCAATCTAATCTTATTAAACCTCAAATTCAAAAATATAAAGATAATTAAAAAAATACTTTTACTAATTGTGACTTGTTGATTACTTAAAATATTTTCCATTTCTATGATTTAATTGATTTTTAAATAGATAATCGTATTGAAAAAATTTTCAAATTAAAAAAAATTAAATAACCACCTAACAACACAAATAATTGAAATATTTTTTTTTTAGCTTTTTTTGTTTACTAAAAATTTAAAAACCTGCAAATCATTTTATTTTGAAATTAACAAAAATGTTTTGTTTACAATAATTTATGTTGTCAAAGTTACTTTTTGCCGTAATCAAAAATTATTTTTACATTAAAATCTATTAAAAAATATAAACAAAAAGTTAAAAATTAATGTTTAGATTATTTTGAAAAACTAAAAATTTTTTACCCTATTTAATCGAAAATTTTTGTTCCCTAAAAAGAAATGTTTCCACGACGAAATAAATTATAATTTCAGATATTTTGAATAATTTTAACTGCTTGTTTATTAGACCCTTATCTTTCAAAAATAATCCGATACACTTTTATCGGCCGAAATCGGTCAATTCTGATCTTGGCATCATTTAAAAGCCAGTCGAAGATAGAATAGATTTAACCAATAACATAAATCAATAGATCTCTGGTTGATGATGATTTACCAACAGTAAAAGGAAAAGGAAGAGGAAAGTGTTTTATCTATAAAATAACCGACAGTAAAAGCGTCAATACTTGTTTTGATTGCTAAGGGTTTTGTTTTTAAAATTAATTGAGAGCACTTAAAAGGTATAATTTATGTCATTATTGTCTTAATTATTATTTAATTTTTTTACTTATTTTACTAAATCGGCTTTTAATCTATCGTTAATGTCTTTTATTGTTAAAGCCAATGCTAGATGATCTAAAATATTTGTTTTTTGATGTCTAATGTAGACTAAGGAATTTTTTATGAAATAATCGACATCATTCCACATATCCCGCAACCAATATTTTTGTTTTTATAAGTCTTTTTAGTGCTTAAAAGTCCAAGAAGGTGAGAGAATTAGAATTCAAATCCAAATCCAAATCTAGTTGAGTCCAGATCTAGTTCATCTTCTTGATCAAATAGGTTGTATTTCTGTATAGATTTTTTTGAAAAATCGATAGGTCTCCTGGCTCATTTTTAGAATCAAAATCATTATATTCTAGATCATTAAAAAATAATTATTTTAGTTCATCATTACTTTTAATAAAATTATTGAAAAAAAGATATCTGGTTTTTTAAATTATTTATTGATTGCTTAGCAAACCATTATTTTTCGCCTACACTATTCATCAATATTATTAATTTTCAAGAAAAATTTTTAAAGTTTTTTGTAAAATATATGGGCGATTACGTCAGAAAAATATCTTGATTTATTTTTTTTAATGAAAAAACAATGATATTTAAACTTAATTTTAACTCAACAACTACCGTATGGTTAATTTTTCAACCAATAACTATTTTGGGTACAAGTCAAGTATTCGAGTTATAGTGCGTGATTTCTTAAACAAGGAAAAACGATAGCAAATATATCTAAATATAACCATTGAACGTCAAAAATGAATGTTTCTAAAAATATTTGACTAAACCTAAGCTTTTTATTTAGACGGATGAATTTTTAATATATTGATGTTAAAATAAGCTAGTTAAGCTTTTTGATTCTTTTGAATTTTTTGTTCCAACCGTTATTGAAACTAATTTGTACTTTTTAAGCTTTAATGTATTTATAAAAATATAATTTTCTAAATTTTGTGACCTCTTTAATTTAATATTATATCATAACAAATGTTTTTAGGTAAATTTAATAAAATTGTTAATTAATCATTTAACTTGTGTGAAAATATACCATATTACTTTTCATAGCAAAAAAAATAGGCCAGCAAATAATTTTAAAAATTTATTTATATGAACTCAATGACAAATATTTTAGCAGATGAGTTCATAAGAATTTTTTTAAAATAAAATCATGAAAATCTAATTCTATTCCTTGTCTTTTTAAGCTTTGAAACTTTTTCCATAAAGTATCTAATTTTAATATAGTTTCTGGACTTAAATAGTGGAATGATATAGAATTTTTGCTGCATGTTTCAAAACCCTTGAGTTATTCTAAGTCAATATATTTTTAAATATTTTATTTTTAAAAATATTTTACTTTTTTTACCGGAACCAATGATTCTTGTGATAACCAAGGATAGTAGTTATTTAGGATAGTATCCTTTATGCTAAAACTAAATATAAGAATAAATTATAAAATAATAAAAAATTTTCTTATGTTTAAAGCTTTTACGGATGAAATCTTTCTCTTTGATATTCGTCTTCTGTCCTTCCAGGCATTATTTTTAGTTTTCTAAGACAATAAGCCATATCCACATCTTCTAATCCGCTTTGACCACAGTAACTGAAATTATTTGACATTACGGAACCAAAACGGTTTAATGCTTCTCTTGATAACAAATAACCAGCGCCCCCACTTTGAAATGTTTTTAAATTATAACCATAAGTAATTGGTTCCGATGAATTCTTATCTGATAAAAAATTTTTTAAGTTATCCATAAATATATAAACATCATCATCAGCTTTTAAATACCAATCATAATTGTTATGATGTTTGTATATGTCAACAAATGTCTTAAACACTTTATCAGTTAGTTTTGAGTAGTTTTCAACTGTATGATTAAAAGGTTGTAGAAATTTAAAAGGATAATAAATTTCAAAAGGGAGTTCATCGTTTTTTTTAAATGTTGATAAGTTAACATTTGTTAAGTAAGAATCAGGAATAACTGTTATAAATCTATGATTGTTACACTCAATTGCCCAAGTCTTATTAACAGCAACAGCTTTGGTAAGAAAGTTATTTGGATTGGTAAAAATAATACAAAAAATCCTTGTTCCATTCAATAAGTTGTGATAACCGGAATTATTAAAACCAAATTTAGGAAAATTAATTATTTTATTAAATTTATAGTTATTATTTCTTATTAATAATAGATTAACTAATACAAAAATAAAAAATACAAAAAACAATATTGTATAAAAGGATTTAATTTTAAAACATGAATAAATTTTTTTAAATGGAAAAAACATCTTTAATTCAAATAAACAAATTATTTTATATCGGTTTAATTTTTAATTAAAACTAAATAGTCTGTTTTATAATTTGAATGAGTTTTTGATTTATAAAATACTAGAATTGATAAATTTAATAATCTAGTTTTTCTTGCTATTCAATAATAGAATATTTTCTAACTTTTCTATTTATATAAAAATATATATTCAAATATCTAAAAAAATATAATTTTGAATGATAAGTAAATTTTAAAAAGATAAGAATATTAATTTATATCCTTCACATTAAGTGCCACACAAACAGTAAAGATGTTAAAATGAATAAAAAAGAAAAATAATTTAATTATATAGAATGTAACAAAATTAGATTAAAATCAAGTGATTGCAAAATATTTTTGATGATAAATATTTTAATTTTATTTTTTCAAACTTTAAAAATATTTATTAAAAATAATTTTTAGAAACATTTATACTATATATTTTATAAATATTTTGTATTTTATATTTTATAATTTAAAAACATTCAACCATAAAATCTATAAAAAATAATAATTTTGAAAAATATTTGATATATGTTTTATTTTAAAAATAATATTTTTGTAGTTGTAACAATGGTTAAAAATGTATTTTTTATGAAACTTTTATAATCAAATTTATTTTAAATTTATCTATGATTAAGGTAATATTTTTTATTATTTATTTTTTTTAAAATTCTTTTTCTTTAGTTAAAACATGCTTCATAATTAATAAAATAGAATATAGATTTAAGTCATTTACCATACACTCTTGTCCAATAATCTTAGAAATAAAATCGATTTTATTTTTATTTGCGCAACTTTCCATTAATATGTTATAAAAAATTTTTTAATATTAAATAAATTTGGGTCTTAATGAAAATAAAATCATAAAATGTGGTTTAAATTATAAGATTGGTAAATTTATTTATAGTTTTTTTTTAGTAATTTTATATATAATTTCATGTTCTTCGAAATAATCAATAATTTAAGATAAATTTTACTCATTAAACCAGTATCAAATAATTTCAAACTTTTTACTAATCAACTAAACGATTATATACCGAATTTATAGTAAATTTGTCTTATTTGATTTTTGTAAAAATGAATATTTTACTATAAGTAATTATTAATATATATTTAATTTATAATTTACTTTATAACGTAAAAGCTGGATTTTAGAGACATGTCACTATAAATAGAATGACATGTCCTTATCTAATAAACACTGCTTTCAAAAATGGTTTAATGAGCATTTACTAACAAGTCAATAAATGCTAAATAACATGTGACCAAATTAGACTCAAAATTATGAAAAAAATTGTCTTAGTTTGGCCTTTTTCGATTTTAAAGACATGTCTTTATAGAATTAATATTTATAGAATTTTTAAAAGCAGTGTTCATTAGATAAAAATATGCAACTAAACCTGAATAGGCTAGTTTAATGACATATCTCTAAAATCGAGCTTTTACGTTAATTATTATTATTATTATTATTTGAGAATATGCTAAACAATTACCCAACTATTTATTCTTATGTTTTTCCATTCATAAATGAACAAAAGATTAAGCTATTGGCATTAAAAGATTTTAAAAGAACTTTTTTTTTTGCTAATATTTTTCATCTTTTGATTTAATAGATGTCACCAATTTCAAATAATCTATTTTAAACACAATTCGGTAAAATCCAACCTTTACGTTAATAAAATTGAATAGAATTTAATAGCGAAGAACAAGCTTAATAAACATACATGTAAATATGATTGATTGTAAAACTGATTAACTGAATATTTATAAAAATTACTTAGCTTTGGTAAATAAGTAAATCAGTAAGTAACATTTTAAGCTAAGTTTGGCTTAATTAATGTAATACAAATAAATTTAATTTAGATAATAAATTTAATGGTTTTTAATATTTTATTTTGTCTTAATTTGTTTATTTATTTTATTTAGCGCCTCAAGAGCGATGTATAATTGACAAAGAAAAAATAAAGAATGTAAAAATAAAAAAAAAAGTTTAATATAAATTTGACATAAGATTTTTCTTTTATGTTATGTATATATTAATATAAAATAATAAATAAAAACTAACTGATTAACAATTTTTTTTCCTTAATCAAAAAATGTTTTAGCATCTCTATAATTTTATATTTGGGTTTATTAATAATTTGGGATTAATATCACTACGAAAAGTTTTGTTTCAAGTGCTTAATAGAAAAAATTTAAATCTAAAAATATAAAATTATAAACGAAAAAATTTGTTATTTGGTTTTGATTTTGCAGTCATAATAAAACTGATTTTTTTTCGACTTTACAGGAACCTTTAGGACGGTAGCCTAGAAATTGTATATAACTAAGTTTGACTGATTATTTGGTCAGTGAATTTAAATAACAATGCTAAATGGATCTTTAATTTTATATTATAAGCTATGATTCCCTTTCAAAAAAATTTTTTATTTAATTTAATTTAAAGAGGATTTTAAATAAATTAATAAAAATAATTTTTTTTAAAATTTATTTATTAAGTTTTAAAGATATTTTAATTTAGACAAAAACTAATTTCAAAAAGGATATTATAAAAAAATTTATTGAAATAATTAACTATTTATAGGAATACTTAAATTTAATCAATTATAATTTCAAAATGTACGGCGCCTATTCGATACAAATTGTTTCTATAGATGTTTTTAGCATATGCACGACACATGATGTTTACTAAGACATTAGTTGTTATATTACTAAAGTATGCAAAAACTAATGGTGAACGATAACCATCTTGGTTTTTGTACGGAAAGTAATAAAAAGGAATAAATCCTATGGGCGATTTTCCTTGGCCGTCAGGTGTTAATGAAAAATAAGTAATAGGTCCTGTAAAATCCATATCGACTTGATTCTCACCATGACACAAAATAAAAACATTTTTGGGATTAGCTCTGACCAATTTTTCATAAGGAATAAGCTCATTTGGAAGTTTGTCGTTTGGCCCATATGGTTCAGGCTTCCAACCATAAATTTTGTTTAATTTAAGCAACACACATGGTTTTGATTTGTCATACTCATAGTTTCTAGTTTGAATACACATATTATTAGGTCCAAACATTTCAACAATTTCAAATCTACAAACTTTATTTAGATTAAATTGTTGTTCTAAATATTCTGGATCAGAATTTAAATCACAATTGATAATTTGTTCTCCTCTTTTATCAACGATTAAATAAGTGCTTAAAAATTCATCCAATAAACGGACATAATGTACATATGAATAAGGATTTGACTCGTTTTTCTCACTAGATTTTACTTTAATTAGAGTTGTAATTGCATCTTTTTGAGGTCTAAAACCAAGACCTGGATTAACACCAACATGAAAAGTATCAACTTTTTGTTGCCACATAATACTAAAATCGTTATAATAAGTTGGCTCTCTTTTATCTATAATTGCCATAAATATTGCCAGCATAGCGCAAAATATACCTGCTATAAACATATAAAAGCAAGCATAAAATAGTCCAATTTTAGCCCAACTTATACCATCTCTACCGAATATTTCTTTTCGGTCCGGATTCCAAACAAATAATAAAAAGTTATTTAATTTATCAGTAAAACTCAATCTTTCTTTTATTAGAAAATGTTCTTTATAAATTGAAGATTTGTCGGAAAATGCCATTTTATATTAATTTAATTTTCTTGGTAAATTTTTTTTTAATTTTATATCTTTATATTGGTGTTTTAATTATTAATATTAATTAATATTTAAAGTTTGAAAATATATATAGGTCAGGTCAATAATATTAATTTTTATTGTCATTTTTCAATAAGAGTAATAAAATGAAACAAAAATTGTCTTTATATAGTTTTTTTTGTTGTCGAAAATATTCTTGTCAAATATTTTTTGATTTTTATCTTTATTTAATTAATACTGTACTGTTACAGTATATACACAACTTTATAAAAAAAAACAAATACATAGTTTTGCAATAATTCAAATTTTGTTTTTGAAATGATGAAATATTGAATTGAAACAAAAATTAAATTGTAACTTAAATTTTAATATTATTTAAAAAAAAACAGTAGCAAGAATGTTGCTTAATTTTAGAAAAAGTGTTTTTTCTTTGAGTCGTACTAATTTTAAAGAATTTCATTTATTCTCATATTTGAATTCTGAAACAATAGAAAAAAACCAAGAGACTAATAATCAAAAATCAGATAAAAATCTCGAAAATAATTTAAATGAGATAGAAAAAAAATTAATTAAATGTGAAGAAGAAAAATTAGAGTTAAAAGACAAATATTTAAGAGCAATTGCTGAAGTAGAAAACACTCGCATCAGAATGCGAAGACAAATTGATGATGCAAAATCATTTGGTATTCAAGGCTTTTGCAAAGACTTATTAGAAGTGGCTGATATTTTAAATTTAGCAATAAAAAATACAGATCCAAATAAGTCAAATGTAAAACAAGAAAACGAAAATTTAGATTTGATTAAAGAGCAATTGAACTCAATGCATCAAGGGTTGGTTATGACTGAAAATAGGTTACTAAAAATATTCGAGAAACACGGTTTGGTTCAAATTAAACCTAAAGATGGAGACAAATTTGACCCTAATTTGCACGAAGCAATATTTCGAATTCCGATTCCTGATAAACAGTCCGGTACCGTTAACGTCTTAAGCAAAATAGGTTTTAAATTACATGAAAGAGTAGTTAGAGCAGCTCAAGTTGGAGTTGTTCAGTAATATAAATTTAATTAATTTTGATTTAAAATTTCCAATTTATTATTATGAATAAAAATTTTAAATATTATTTTTTTTAATTAAATTTTATAAATCATGAAAAGTCAAATTCAAAATATAAAAAAATTTATTTAATTTTATAAGATAATTTCTATATTATTTCTATATTAAATATATTGAAATTTAAATATTATTTTAATAATATTATTTATTAAAATTAATAAATATTCAAAATCAACTCAAATAACTTAATAAACTCAAATATAAGGTCAAAATGTATTCAGGCAAAAATAGCTTATTAAAAATTATTTTAAATCATCGTAAATTTTCAATTGTTAGAAAATTTTAAAAGAAAAAATTATTTATAGAGTAATTTTGTAAAAAAAAAAAGAGAAAAATTTAAATGAATTTAATTTTTAATGCTAATTAGGTTGAATAAAGGCTTAAATTATATTAAAATTTAGTTTATATAAAATAATTTTGGATATAAGAACAAAATATGTTTTAAGCTTTTTAGAAATACTATAACTATAGAGCTTCGAAGCCATTTAATAATAAGAAACTCACTTAAACTAAACAATATATTTTCTGTTGCATACAAGTAAATAAAAAAAATTTTTAAATAAATATAATTTTTTATAACTACCTTTAGTTTTTATTTATTTTATTTGAATTCTTGCTTGGTCTAGTTTTAAGTTTAGAAATTATTATTGTGGAATGGAATTTCAAAATAATTATGACCCACACTTGAAAAATAATCTTAATATACTATTATGTTTTATTTTATTTCGGTCATTTTCGAATAATAAATATTGTAAGAGTTTTACAAAAAAACATAGATAAATTGAAATATTTTTAGTTTCTTGAAAATTTTCATTTTTTAAATTTATATAAAAAATAAATTTTTTCTTTTAACAGATAGAATTAGAAAACTTCGTTTATAATTATCAGATTTTTAATAAAATTGAAACAATTTTAAACAAAAAAATCTAAATAATAGTTATAATATATTTTATTATTGTTTGTAAATTTTTATTTTATTATTATTCAACTATTTTATAACAAAAAATTAAAAGTTAAAGTATTTATTCAAAATATAAAAATAAAAAATTATTTTTTGCTAAGTAAATTCTATATGTCCAAATTGAATGAACGTTTTAGTCAAAAGAATTTCAAAGAAACAAACTCTTTATTTCGATATCTGATCTGTTGAATTTAATTGATATGCTTGTTGCAAAAAAACAATTGTTCCGAAAAATCTACATCTTCAGACAATAAAAGTCAATATTATTTACCCGATAGATATTCATCGCTTAAAGGTTCTTTTTGTTTTTCATATTACAATCATAAGCTTTTCACCAATTTGAATATAAAATGAGTATAATAGTTAAATTTCCTATTTTTTAACCAACTTTTTATAAAAAAATACTTAGTGAAAAAATTAAAATAATTTTTTATTTAATAAAATTTATAAAAACTTTTTAATACAAAATATATTTTAGAATGAGTTTGTTTTTAAAAAAATATTTTTTGGTGTATTTTCTAATATTTTCAAATTTGAAAAGGATAAAATCAGGTTTGTTTGCTTTTTTTAATTGCATAATTTTTTTCTTACTTTATGATATTTAAGATGTTTTGAGTGTGAATTCAGATAATATAAATCTTAAATTTGAAACATCAACAAATAATATCATAATAAAAGGCCTTGTTGATAATTACATAAATCTAAAAACTAAAGAAAATATTGTTATAACTTGTTCTAAAGCAATAAATAATAAAACTGGACAAATTTTAGCTTTTTTTAATACAAAAGCAGCGCTTTCTACAAACTGTTTACGTTATTATGACAAATATATTGGTGATGAAAATTATTGTTTAGAAAAGCAATTTTTCTATTTAATAGAAATGGATCTTACTTCTCAATATGAAATTTCTTGCAGGTTGATTGATGCTCAAATTCAATATTCAGCTAGTTTGATTCTTAATAGATTATGTAATTAATATTATTATCAAAATTTTTATTATTTAAATTAAATGTGTTTATTTTTAAAAGTTGAAGATTCATTACCAAGAATTAGAAATGGTTTAAGCTTATCTAGATTCAATTCAACATTAACTTATTTTGTAAATATTGAAACAGTAAGCTGTGAAGCAACCAAATCAGTCACAAACAAAGATTTTAATTCACTTAAATGGTTCTCCATAAATTCTAATATTTCATATAACAAAAATTTTTCAATCAACTCTATAGGTGGAAACTTTGAAAACTTTTCATCTAATTTCCCACTTGATATGATACCTCTTAAAAATAATACAGTTTACAAATGCTGCACTATGCTAGATGGTATAATTAAAAATTGCCAAGTATTATTAGCTTATGTATACACGGCTCCCATTACAACTTCTACAAGTTCGAAAACTTCAAAATTTGTTTTTAATCAAAATATTTTTATGCAAAATTCAACCAACTCATCACTTAAAATAATAAATCGGAAAACAACTTCTAAAATAACACTTTTGTTGAATAATTATAAGCACTTACAATTTACTAGTAGTTATTTATCCCCAATAAAAAAAAATAATGGGATAGATACCACAATATATAATTCGATAAAGAATGGTAACATTTTAGAATTTGGATTTTTTTATTATTAAAAAATAATTTTTCATTTTACAGACAAAATAAGTACGCCAGAAATCGCAATCATAATAGCATCAACGGCTGGATCTGTAGTTTTATTTCTAATTTTATCTTTGGCTTTATTATGTTATAGAAAATTTCGATACAAAAATACTTTTTGGTCTATAAAGTTAAATGGTTTGTCAAATTTTTTGATTTAAAGAATTTAATTTCATTATTTTTCTTAATATATTCAAATTCAGAAAAACAAAAAAATTCTTTTGACATAAAGCCAAATAAAAACCATCATTCTAAGCAAGAAAAAAAAATTAATTATCAACATAAAAAATGTAAAATTCATACAAGTTTTTCAGAAATTGTTTTATTAAAAAGCTCTTAATATTAATTTAGATGTAAATCAGAATACAAGTAATGAGCCAATCGAGCCAATAGCAAGAATAGATGAAATATCTAATAGAGAAATAGGAAAAACTGAATTAAAGCAATCAAAAAAAACACATGTTAATTCCAAAAAAGAAAAAAAGTCAGAAAATAGAGGTAAACTAAATATCACTAATTACCTCTAATACTTTTTTTTTAAATTAAAATAATTTAGACCATGAGGTTGATAAACTATACTCACAGCCCAAGATATCTATTTCAAATAAATCATTTGAATCAAAAAAAAGCAATAATAAGCATGAAAACGGATCAGTTATTATTCAATCATCATCATCATCTTCAAGTCTTAAAGAAACTGAAAATAACTCTAAAAATATGATGACGTTTGTTCCACCACCACCTCCATTACCACTTCCGTTTGTTCCTAATCAGAACAAGATTGACAACACATCAGTTTCATCAGTCATGTATGCTAGACATGATACAATTAGAAGTGATGAATTTTTGAAAGATGAATCAACTTCTGTGAAACATCAGCAAACAATTATTTATAATATAAATGATCAAGCGACATCTATAGTTCAAGGCGAAGATAATAATTTTCTAGAAACAGTTTATGTTAACCCATCTGAGAACGAAATTATTGTGAAACAATCGAGTGTACTGTATTGAATAATCAAATTTTTATCTTTATACAACTTGATAGTAATGAGCTATTAAAATTCAACTCAATTAATAATAAAATTTAATGCAAAATAAAAATTTAAAAAATATTGTATTAAAATTTTTAAAAAATAATTAAATAAAAAACTCCACATCTGCCTATTTTAAATTTTTTTAACATATTTAGGGGTTCACCCATAACAGCATATATATTAATATAAATAATTCAAACTTTAAAAATAAATAACTTTTTACATTATTTTCTCAGGGAATTGGTTTTTTAATATGTTTATGCTTACTGGAATGAATTTGATCTCAAAGAAGAATAATTTTAAAAGAAATATAATTTTTAGATAATTAATTTGTTTAATTGTTCAGATTTTTTGGGAACTGGAGTTCGATGATCATGATTGTTCACAAAATCAGTGAAAAATGGCCATGTGAAGTTAATTTCAATTCACTCACTTCAAATATGATTAATTTGAATAATTTTTTTTCTAGATGAGATAAAATCGTTCCTCAAAATGTAACATCTTGTAACAATTATTATAGGATTATAGACAGGTATTATAGGTTTAGCAAAGTTGTTACAAGATGTTACATTTTAGGGAACGCAAAGCAAAGCCAAAAAATTTGAGAGAATTTATAACAGTTAAAATCTCTGAATTATCAGACCAATTATTACTTTTAGAAAATAAAATATTTTGAAAGTTTAGAAAGAAGACAATTAAAAATAACAGATTTTAAAAATTTATTTTATTGACCTAATAAGAGTTTCTTGAAAAAGTCGATTTTTTATTATTAAAAATTTTAGAATTAAATAACTTTAAACGAAACAATATTTAAATAAAACTAAAATAAATTATTTTATTTTTTTTAAGATAGGAAAAAAATTGACGACAAATTTAGAAAAGATGAAATACAAAATTTCTATAATAGTTTTTTTTTTTTAAATAATCAATTCAAATAATAAAAAAATCGTACAAAATTAATTTTCTATATAATTAAATAAATTAATTAGAGTCTATTTAGGATCGACAATTTTTATGCTTTTGATTCAATTGTTTTGTTTGATTTCCCATTGCTAGATGAACTTGTTTGACTAGAGGATGAACTTCCCTCGTTCAAATCCAATTTTGTTAAGTATTCCCTTTATTCATCAAAATAGTTAATTTATTGGTTTAAAATTTGCAAAAATAAAAATTTATAATTTACCAATGATGAACCATTAATTTTTGAATGCACAAAAGAGCTTGATGCTTTACGTTTGTATCTTCATGTGAAAGCATGGTCATTATTGTTGTTTTACCATCTAATTGGTCAATTACACTTAAGAAAATTTTTTATTATTTTCAATTAGTTTTAATTAAATTTAAAAATATACTTTTTTCCTCTTGAATAATATCTAACATACTCTCCAATATCATTCAAAGCAATTTCAAGAGTCTGAGGAGTAGTTGTATTGACTTTTAATAAATCAATCAATTTTCTAATTAAATAAAAATTATTTTCATTTAATCTTTGGGCATTTTCACGCCAAAATTTATCTGATTTATGAGCTGGTGACCAGTTTAAGCGATTTGAAGTTATTTCTAAAGTATATTCGTCGAATGAACTTACATCTATTACCAAGGTTTCTAATTTTTTATTTAAAAACTCTAAATCTTCTGTTAAATCTGGATCTTCAATTTGACTTTGTTGCATTAATTCAATTAGTTTTTTTACTTTGGATTGTAACATGCATAAACAATTCTCTTTTATGATCTCTGATAAATCTGGCTTTTCAAGCAAATTTTTAAAAGTTGCCATTATTATACGCTTAACTTTTTCTTTTTCAGTTGCATTTAATATATCAGCCAAAACTGGTATTACCATATAACTTTGATGAAAAAAAAAAGATCATTTAAAATTTTATAATTGTCTATCTTTATGAATAAAGTTTTTTTACGAATTTTGAATTTTAGATGCTATATGTTCATTAAAAGTTAATAGCCATAGACAAAATGTTATCTGATATTGCATTTGATCTTTACTGTTAGTTGAATTCAGAGAGCCATCTAAATATTTAATCAAAATTGAAACTCCATCAAGTTTATAAAATGCCAATCTATAATAGTCTATTCTAAACAGCATTTGCAAACAACGACACAAAGTATCCTTATAATTATTCTTAAAAGAAAACTTCAATTAAAAATCTATATTAGCAAAAAATGTAGATATTTTAACCTTTTCCTCTAAGTGATCTTTAAACCAATAAATAAAATCTCTTAATTCTTTATCTGGCATTTGTTCATTTGACCAACACGCCAGTTTTGTGATTATACGAGCTACTTGGTGTATTAAATAATTATCTTGCAAATACAGCATTCTTGAAAATGATTGGTATACATTTTCTTTATATTTTTTAGCATACAAATGGAACAAATCAACACGATTTTTATTTTCAAGCAATATATCATCAATTAAAGTAACGGTGTATTGTAAAGTTGATTCTTTTGAAACTTTATTGATTATTTTCATCAAAGTTTTGATACACTTTAAATATATTTAAAAATAAAATTATCCAAGTAACTCCAAACTATTAAATTACTTCAATTTTTTCGGTAGGATGAGTCAGAATTTTTTCTTTTTCTATTGGATTATTAGAATCAAAGCGATTTATGAATTCATAATCATCTTTATCTATCATTTGGCTTCTTCAAAATGATTAAATTTTAGTATTGATTAATTAAATTAAATTATGTTCATAAATATTAATATTATTATTTTACTGATAATAAGTAATCCACTGAGGTCTATGATTCCTTAGTTCAATTGTTTTAGCTTGAAATTCGTTTATAGCTTCATTATTTCGAGTAACATCCAAATCTTCCGGTTGTTGTCGAAATAAACTTTGTGCTGTTGAATTTATTTCTGTTGTGGATGAAATAGACATTTTATTTTTATTAAAAGTTAACTTTCTATTTTTTTTATTAAAATTTTAAAATAAATTTTTTTTTTTTAAATAAAAAGATAACTTTTAAATAACCAGTTTTTCAAAAGGTAAAAAATTCTTGTTAGTCTTATACAAGATATTTAATAACTAAATAAATTCTTGAATTTAATACTAGTTGGATTGGAATATATTATAATTATTTTATTTTAACTATTAATAAAAAAAAAATCACAAGCTAGTTATTAAACATGACAAATATTAATTATTTATTATTTAAGATTAGTTTTAGATTGCAAATTTTTATTTATTTTTTATCTTGAAAAATGAATTTGATTTAAATATTAACACCATAAAAAATACTTCAATACTAGCATAACAAAATTTTGATTTAAATTAACTTATATCCAGGTCGCCGATCCTATTCAGGATGAAACAGTTAAAAAAATCTTAAAGGATATAGCCTGGTAAAAATTTTTTTATTGGGAATTTTTAGAGTTTTCCTGGAAAATCTTTCTTGAAAATCTTGACAAAATTTTTTATCATTCATAATCTAAATATTCTTGACAAAAAATCTCTTTTTTGCCAATAGAAAATCTTGAACAAGAAAACCACTGAAATCCTGTACATAATTTTTAATTTTTTTTTGTATAAAGATTTATTCGATTAATTTTGAATTTTAATAAAAGTTAATAATGATCTAACATTCTAACATGCTTTTAACATTAAAAAAATTGTTTTATTATATTAATATGGTTATTCATCCAAAACTGTGATACTCAATCTTCTCTATATTCTATTAACTTTCAATTCTAATCCACTGGTGAATAATATTAGCATATCAACATTATAACATGAAAAAAGCTTGATTGTAACAAATACTAAAAAAAGCAAATATTTAACGATGAAGAAAATAGTGTGTTTGATGACGTATTCAAATTAAAACTAAATATTCTCTCAATAATTTGAATAATCTTTTTTTAAATATCCAAAGCGATGATAAAGTTTGGTACTCTGGCCTTCTATATAAACAAAAAGAAATCAATGTACGATTATGCTTAATTAACTGACTTAAAACGTTTCAAACAAACAAAAAATTCTTTGTAAAAGTTGGTGATAAAATAAGTAAGACCGAAACAATAAAAGCTGGTGTCCCGCAAAGTGCCATTCTCGGTCCAACACTATTTAATTATTTTAGTGGAGACTCTCTGCAACTAACTAAGCATATATTCGTAATCAACTTAAAAAGATCTACAAGAATATATATATGTTTAGTCGATTTACTCATGGGGAAGGTTCTATAGTAATTCCCTATAGCCAAACTGTTGTTAACTGTTAGCTAATTTATTTTTACAAAGATAACAGTTTTTAACTAATACCGTTTTAGTAATAATAATAACATTTTAAAATAAAATAAAAAATAGTTCTTTATTTTAAAGAAAAAATTGAATGCCTTTTAAGAAAAACTGTTGTAATTGCAGAGCTGCACTAAATTAAATATTGATTTTACAAAATTATGTTTATTGATAGAATTGAAACCATGTATTTTTTTCTATAAGATTGAACTTTTCAAATACTTTAAATTAATAATCGAATTTTTTTTTTATAAAAATGTTATTTTTGAATAAAATGGTTTTATTTATTTTATTATTTCCAAAGGTACTAAACTTTATTTACAAAGTAATCCAAATATTTAATAATTTTATTTTTCTAAGATAAACCTAAGTAAAATTTATAGCCTAAATAACATAAAATACAACATAACAGAGATTAATTTTGGCTCAAACCCACTTACCAAAGACACTTTTGTTGGTTTTATTAATTGCTCTGTTTCTTCAGAAGATTTAATGTATAATTCAGAAGTTTCAGTTAAAAATATGTTTTTCAATATTGAACAAAATAGATGGTCTTTAGCATTAGAATCTTTTAAATGTATTAAAAATGAAATAGATGTTTTAAATTTTTGTCAACGAGTTTATAATAAATTAAATGTTAAAAACATTATTAAGCTAAATGGTCAAAAAGAGTTTGAAATAAACTATTGTTTATCAAATTTAAGCTTTAATAAATGCATGTATAAAATGCAATATTTAAATATTTACAAATGCTTACATAACTTTACCAAGCCAAATTATCTAATAAACATAGAAAAAAATTGCTTATTTCAAAATATAATATATGAAAATGATTGTAAATCTCAATTGGTTTTAGAACAAATATCAGAAATGAAATGCAAATCGATATCTTCTGAAGATAAAATTTTTGTTTTGAATAAAACTTTTATGACAAATTCGTGCGATGCCATGAAATATGGGATTTCGAGCTTTAAAAAAATTGAATTTTTATGTTGTACCGATCAATCAAATAAAGAAAATACAATAAACAATTTAGAAGATGATAACATTGATAAAATAAACGAAACTAGTTTAATTAATTACAAAATTATTAATAAATTATATAATAATAAAAAAAATATTAAAAATAAATTTTACGCTTTTTTTAATATTATTTCGTTTTGCATTTTATTTTTATTAATAATTGTGTTTTTTTTTATATTTAAGCTTAAAAATAATCAAATAAAACTATGTACTCATATAAAAAACCACAATACAAACAAAAATACAGAAGAAACAAATATAAATAATATGCAACAAAATGGTTATGAAAATCCTTCATATAGATTTTTTGAAGAAAAAGTTTAGAAAAAACAAATAAATATTTTATAGCAATATTTAAAAGTTTGTGTCTAATTAATAAATTGTATTTAAAAGATAAACAAATTAATACAAATTTTTTTAACTAAAATAAAAAATCCTCTTTTTAATTTGAAAATATAATAAAAATTATTAAGTAAATGTTTTTAAATAAATTTCAAAATAAAAACTTTTATTCTAAGTATAAACCTTTTTTTCAGATAAACTTTTTCACTAAAAAACTAACGAGCCTGAAAAATATTTTAAAATATCTTCGAAATCTTTAATTTAAATATTTTTATTTTCGATTTTTAGAGCTTTTTTATTTTTTAAATTGAATATCGGAATGATTTTAAGAATCCTATCGCTTTTTTAAATTAAAAAAGTTTAATAAAAAAAAATATCTTCGATTTATATATAGAAATTAAAAAAATACATTAAAATGCCAAATCTGGTCCTTTCTTGGATTATGTCACTTTTTTGGAGAAAAAAAGATTGGATATTCGGATAAGAATCAAAGCACAAAACAGAACTAATAAATGTAAAATAGTATGATAAATTTCGTTTTTACAGCTATAGAATGTTTATAATTAGGGTAAAATGAAAACTTTCATAATACTTCTTGGAGAAATTCTAAATTTTTATATCGTATTATGATCGTATATTGTATATAATAAAATTTATATCATGTTAAGTCTTCATTTTTATTAAAAATTCTAAGTATTTTTATTAAAGGTCTAAAAAATTAAGTTTATTAGAAAACTTAATTGTTTTGATTTTATATGACAAGGGACTTAAAAATTTAATTAAATAAAAAAAATAAATAAAACTTAGAAAAAGGCTAACAACCTTTACTAATTTAAATTATATGAATATATTTTTATTAAAAATAAATTAAAATTAATTTATTAAATACATTTAATATAAAATTATAGTAAATATTTTTAAATAAAAATGTTTATTATTGTTATATATATAAATAGGTCTTATTAAAACGAAATGACAAATTAGTTTTTTCTAAAAAAAGTTTTAAATTAATAGGATCATTTGTTGTAGCTATTCAGTATTCTTTGAATTGATTGATGCTATATTAGTAATATTTAGATGAGATTGTTTTAACAAAATCAAAATATTTTTTAGAAATAAATCTATTGATTCTGATTTTGAGTTTTCCATGTTTAGAAATGAATACTTCAAGTCGTCAATATATTGATCAATACTAAGAGTATTTTTTGATTTTTGTTGATATTTTAGCGATAATTTATTTAATATTGAAAGAAATAAATTATTTAAATTGATTGAATTTTCTTGTTTTCTTAAATTATCATTTGTATGTCCTTGAAATTTGTTTGGTCTTTGATTTGATGGCAATGCAGATGGAAGTGAAGAAGGTAATGGAGGTGGACTTGAACTTTGGTTAGGTTCTTTATGCTTTATGTATGAAATTTCCACAATTTTATAAAAATTAAAAAAATTTAATTTATTTTAAAATTATTTTTTACGTGTTGGTTTGATTCTTGATAAAAGTTGATTGGTCTCTCTTGTTTTAATTGAGTTTGTTGACCATTAGAATTGCTTTTAGGCAAATTTTGAATTAAATTTGTGTTTTGTGTTAGTGAATTCTATTTTATAAATAAAATTTTTAATAAATAATAATGATAGTCTAATAATAATTGAAAATAATTACTACGGAGTCGTTTAAAAAGGATTTTTTCTCTAATGATTGATCATTTATCTTTAATCTATTAATTCCTTCATATGCATCCTAATATAAATAAAAATTATTTTTTATAAAATTTAATTATTATATTCATTAAATTACTATTCGGCTTTGTATTGGAATTCTATCATATTTTGTATCAAAATTACCCGCTGTATATTTAGAAAAATTTTTTTCATCAAGGTTAGAATCTTCTTTTGTTTTGTTGCTTAAAACAGCATTATCTGTTTCGATTTTTCTTTTATCTCTGATTGTCTCTATCCATCCACTACCATCACTAAGATAATCATGTCTACTGCTATTTATATCATTTTCTTCATCACTACTACTTTGTTCTGATTGATCTGAGCCAGAATTCAAATTATGCTGATCACCTCTAAGAGCTCTATCTCTTTTCCAGTCACGATATCTTTCAATCAACTCTATCAAATATGTTGTTCGTTTAGCTTTGCGAATAAATGGATGACGTAATAATTCTTTAGCTGTTGGTCGATTAACAGGATCCTTTTGTAGACACATTTCTATAAATTCTTTAAATTGTCTAGTAAATTGGTTTCCTTGTAATTGTGGCGGTGGATTTTTAGGAATTTGTAATAGGACTCTCATTGGATGTAAATCCGAGTAAGGTGGTTCGCCTTTAGCAAGTTCATAAGCAGTTATACCCAAAGACCATATATCAGCTTTAAAGTCATATGCATCTTGTTTAATAACCTCCGGTGCCATCCAAAATGGGGTCCCTACGAAAGTGTTTCCTTTGCATACAGATTGAGTCAGTTGTTTTGCCACACCAAAATCAGCTAGTTTAACGTCGCCATGTTCGGAAAGGAGAACGTTGGCAGCTTTTACGTCACGATGTATTTTTCGTTCAGAATGTAAATAATCTAAGCCTTTCAATACCTCTCGAAGAATTATAGCGATATAATTTTCTTCAAAAGGACCTGGCTTCATTAAATCAAGCGCTGATCCTCCTCCTAAATATTCCATTATAATCCATAATTTAGTACCTTTTAAAAATGAGCCAAAATACTTTGTAACAAATTGTGAATCACATTGGGACAATACTTGGATTTCCTGTTGAATATCTTCTATTTCATCTTCTGCTTCTTCTAGGTCTATTATTTTAATTGCTACAATCGAATTATCTTGACGATCAATTCCTTTATAAACTTCACCGAATGAACCACGTCCTATTTTTTCTTGTTTTAAAAATTTTTTTTCTGGATCTATTCGATAATTATGATTTAGTGTTGTGGATATTTGATTCTGATTATTATTGGAAACAGGATTGATATTAGAACCGTTTATACTTGCCATTTTTAAGTTCTTCAAAAAATTAACAAAAATGTCTTTATAATAAAAAAAATAGAACTTTGAAAATTAATATTTAGCATATAAAATTTTTTATAAGTTAATTATCAATTCAAAATTAAAATATATATATATAAATTAACACACTTTTAATACATATATTATTTTATAAACTATATTGTGCTTTAGCTGATAAAAATAGGTCAGCTAATTTACGACAAATTAGAACTTTATTCAAGTTCTAATTTAAGTATGCTATATCTATACTATTTAAAAGGTTTTTCAATCAATAAAGATAGATATAGATTTTTTGTGTCCAAACAAACATATATAATTTAATAAATCGAATATGTACGAATACATACATGAATATAAATTAAGAAAATAACAAACCGCATATTAGAAAAAAAATTTTAAAATAATATATATATGATATATATATATGTTTATAAATATAAAATAATTTATTAATTCTGTATCATTCAAATAAATTTATATGCAAAAAAAAAAACTATAGCTATTTATTTTTATAAGTGTCTTATATTTCTATGAAATTTTGGTAGCGTTATTATTTTTTTCAAAATTGATAAATATCCATGAAAGAAGTCTTCAAGTTATGAAGATTTTTTAATAAAAGTTATTATTATTAATTATTAAAAAAAAAATTTAAAATTTTTTAACTCCTTTCTTGTTTAAGAGATCCCAAATTTTTTATAAGATTTACATTTACACAAGATTTCTTAATATTCAAAATTTTTCTATTTCCAAATTATTTCGTTTAGAATTTTTTACGATATCATTGTAATTTTAGCTTTATTCAATTTTCGAGAAACACAGCTTTTAACTAAACACTTTTAAGCAAAAGTATATCTGGATTGTTTATCTTTTCTAAAGATTTTTTAAAAAGGTTTTAAAAAACAGTATAATTAGAATTACAATCAATATTTTTAGATTCTTTTTAATTCCACGATTCATTAAAATTAACATAAACTACTACCGAATCCCTCCCCACATGTAAATCTATTAAACCTATATATACTGTATATTATAGATTTCTTTAAAATTTCCACGTATATATGTATGATCTACAAGAATATATTTAGGTTAAGCAGATAGTACTTCCATTTTGTATCTGTCAAGTATGTTAGAAAGTTTCCACAGTATATATGATACTTTCAGTAGTAAAATTATTTGATTAAGATTAAATATTATTTTTCAGCAAGACATAGCTTGAAAAATTTTACAAAAATACCAAAGATTCGCTAAAAAGTTAAAAAATTCAATTAATGAATGTGAATTTAATGGAAAGTCTAAATTTAAAAGCTTAAATTTGCAAATTATACCTTTAAAATAAAAATTAAGTTCAAGAATTATGTTTGATCACCAAAAAAAAAAATGAAGCTCTGATATGATATATTAGCTTACCCGACATAAATTTTAGAATATTTAATTATTATATATTATTTTATAATTTTTTAAACCAAAATAAATTTTTTTGAAATTTAACTTAAGATAAAATTAAACACAACATTAAAGCTATGATTTTTTAGAATTTTTTTTGCTCTTATGAAGTATAAAATATACCATGAAATAAGTATCTATAAATTTCTAAGAGGATTTATTTATTTGAACTTAACCAAAACCTTTTAGTTATTAACTAAATTAGATTAAAAAATTAGACACTATAAATAAACTCTTTTTCAAATATGGGCTGCTGCTGTCCTAAAGAAAAAAACAATCAAAATGATTTAGATGATATTGCTAATGAAAGAACTAGACTCCTTTCAGCTGATCAAAAGTCAAGATTTGTTGATACTAATAACTCTTTAAATATACAACAAAATCAAATTAATAACATAAATTTAGGACCTAATAATAATGAATTTTTCAACTCAAATTTTAATGATCCATCGTCATTTATTGATAATCAATTGATTAATCAACAAAATTTAAATAATAAAATGATTAATAACAATGATTTGAATCAGCCACAAAATCAAAATATATTATCAGAGAGCAATCAAATGTTTGAGAAAATATTAAGTGAAGTAATTCATGTATCTTCAGCTTATGAACAAAGAAATTTGGGTTTAGGATTATCTACTTATCAAAGTAACGACTTGATGGAATTTTCATCAGCTGGTCTTAATTTAAATTTGAATGAAACAAATCCAGTAAATGAGATAACTTTTAAAATGAAAGGTCTTTTAGAGTCTCAAGCTCTTAATAAACAGCAACAATTAGTATTACCCGATGGTGTTCCTGCTCCGTTTAGTGTTTTAGCTGCTCAACCACCTTTTTCGAACGATATAAAATTAATAAACAATCTTGCTCAAGAAGCATCAAATTGCATTAGTAATTTTACTTTAATGGTTCCTGAAAACGTTGCTTTTGATTTTAAGCCAGTATGATATCATCTAAGTTTTAAAATTTGAAAATGATCGTTTTTGATATTTTATACTCTTTTTTAACTATTTAGTTTATTTTATTTATTTTAAAATTAGATTAAAATAATAAAATATTTATTATGAAGTTCAAAATATATTTTTAATAATATTAATTAATTAGAGTTTAATATCTCTAAGTCTTGTCTTTACAGTATTTAAAATTTTCAATAAATTTTTAAGATGTTTAGTGTTTACAAGAGTGTGCATTCACCTAGCGGAGTTGATAATTCTATTTTTTGCAATTTTTTGAATTCTAAAGAATCGAATTTAATTGTATCATGTACAAATAAATTATTGGTTTACAAATTCTTTGGAAACAATAATATTGAAGAATGTTCTAACGCTAAAGAAAATAAACTAAAATTTGAACTGGTTGAAACTTTTTATTTATATGGAAATATTTCTAGTATTAAATCATGTAGATATGGATCTATGACGAAAGATGCGCTGATTATTGCCTTTTCTGATGCTAAAGTAAATTCATAAATTATTTTCTATCTAATAACTTTTTTACTAATACTTATTCTGGTTAAAATTTAGTTGTCTATTATTGAATATAATAGTGAGTTGGGTGATTTGAAAACATTATCAATTCATTATTTTGAAGAAGAACTAGGACATGTAAGCTCAAAAATTTAAATAAATTGCAAAAATACGCGTTTAAATCCGAATATTTATTGATTGATATTTTGTTTGGTTGCTGGAAATATTACCAAATATAATTAAAATTTTAAAATTCATAGTTTCGGATTTTAATTCATAATTTCTTAACAAAACATTAAATTAAAAATTATTTATAATATCAATTAGGATGGAGTATATTATAATATTTTTGAGCCTATTCTAAAAGTAGACCCTAATATGAGATGTGCTTGTATGCTTATATTTGGTTTTAAATTAGTTGTCATTCCTTTTTTTAACTTACAAGACAAAGAACTCAACTCAAATCTCGGATTTATACGAAATTATGAAGAATTAAGAAACGAGCAAGGGTTAAAATCCGAAAATGATTTTAATCAGATTTCTTCAAGCTTATCAAGTTATATAATTGATTTAAGAAAACTAGATAATTGGTTAGAAATGAGAATAATTGATATAGAATTTTTGTTTGGCTATTATGAACCTACTTTATTTATTTTATGTGAGTCAAATATGACATGGGTTGGTAGATATGCTGTTAAAAAAGATACATGTAATAGTGTTGCAATTTCATTAAATTTGAACCAAAAAACACATCCTGTTATTTGGCCGGTAGACAAGTTACCATCAGATTGCTTAAAATGTTTTGCAGTACCTTCTCCAATAGGAGGAATAATAATTTTAGCTGTAAATAGCTTAATATATATTAATCAAAGTGTCCCTACACATGCGATATCATTAAATTCGTTAGCTTCTCGTTTTAGCAACTATCCATTCAAAAACAACCAAGAGAATCTTAAAATAACTTTAGACTCTAGCCAAGCATGTTTTATATCACATGATGAATTATGTGTATCTTTAAAAAATGGAGAGCTTTATATTTTTAATCTAATTACTGATTCTGAATCTTTAAGAAGTGTTAAAGACTTTAAAATTGAAAAATGTGCTAGCTCTGTAATTTCGAGCTGTTTATCTAAATGTTTTGATAATTACTTATTTGTAGGCTCTCGATTAGGAAATTCGGTTTTGTTAAAATATAGTATTCTCGATAAACGTTCAACAAAAGATTTATATTTAAATACCATTGTTAATATTAATATTCCGTCAAAAGAATTGACAAATTATCCTAAACAAATAAATAAAAAAAATAATCAAACTATTAATAATTATGAAAATAATATGGAATTAAACTTGGACTCGTTTAACAATGAAGAAGATTTTAATGATAAAGTATTAAATCAATTTAAAAAATTAAATAATAATAGAACTGAAAATGATAAATTATCTTCAGCATCATATTCTTTTGAAATATGCGATGTATTATTAAATATTGCACCTTGTGGCAATTCTTTAATAGGAGAATCAGTTGGTGATTATTCTGATTATTTTGATATTAGCTCTATACATTTGAATCAGATTGATTTAGTAACTTCAAGCGGATTTACGAAAAATGGAGCAATATCGGTTTTACAAAGAAGTTTAAGGCCAGACATAATTGCTTCATTTCAAATACCTGATATAATAGATATGTGGCCAGTTAATTTAAGCAACTTAAAAGAAAACAGCCCTACAATCGATGAAAATTCAATAACATATTTATTTTTATCAAAATTGGATTCTACTATAATTTTGCAAATCGGAAGCGAAATTACAGAGCTGGAAAAAGAAAATTGTACTTTTCAAACTAATGAGTCCACGTTATATGTTTCTATTCTAAGCAATAAAAAATATATTATACAAATTACAACAAAATTTATTTACTTGTATTCGTGCACTGATGATAATAAAATAATATTAATAAAAAATTTTAAGTTGCTTGATTATATTTCCGAATACACTATTAAACAAGTTTCTATTTTAGATCCATATATATGTATATTGAATGAAAATGGAACAATATTCTTAATATACTTTGACTCAAAATCACAAAATTTCTTTTCAATAGATCAAAATGATAAAGTTATTGATAAAAAAATTAATTGTTTCTGCTTTTACGAAGATGCTTCAAAAATATTTTCATCTTATTTAGAAATTTCAAATTTGAATTTATCAAATCAAGATAACCTTAAAAAATCAAATCAAGAATCTGACCAAGATGAGAACAATTCTTTTATGGAATTGGGTAACGAAAAATTGGTAAATTATGACGAAGATGAACTTTTATATGGTTCAAGCTATAGCAATATTTCATCTTTCAAAGAAACTCAAGATATTGCTAACTTGTTAAATGAAAAAAAAAAAACATTAAACAGTACTCAAATAAATGAGAAAACAAACAAATACAAAAATTTAGGCTCTAATGATGTATGTAAGCCAATTTTGTTATTTTTAATTACACTTGATGGATCATTATTAATATATAAAATAAATTTTGATAAAAACAATCAACTTAGTTTATTATTTTCTTTTTCTCAATTTTACTTGGCACCAAAAATAATAAAAATACAAAATAATATACCAGAAACCAAACAAAATTTTAATGATTTTATGAACGACTCACAATTCATTAAAAACAACCAAACGATGATAAATTTAAAAGATATTTTAGTAATATCCTGTGGTTATCAAAAGAATAAAGCTTATTTAGTTATTCTTTTTGAAGAAGATTTAGTAATATATGAGACATTTTTATGTGAGAAGGCAAATGAAATGAATTATTCATTAATTTTAAAAAAAATAAATCATGAAATAATCGTTAGAGATAAACGTTATCAAAATAAAAAAAACAATTTTACTAGAACACGAAATACTAGAAGGTCTTTTTTGAAAGAATTTGAAAATATAGCAGGTTTTAATGGTTTTGCGTGTATCGGTACGTTTTCATCTTATTTAGTATTTTATTGTCCAAGATCGGGTCTTACACCTCATCCATTATGGTTCGATTCTAATTTACCTATAACAAGTTTTACACCTTTTAAAAATAGCTCAATAACTTTGTCCGGCTTTATTTATATAAATAAGAATTCTGATATTCGGATATGTTCACTACCTATGGATGATTGCAATGGAAAATTACAAATATATTATGATTTTCCTTGGATATTAAAAAAAATTCAAATTAGACAAACAATAAATTATATATGTTATCATGAAGAGAGCAAAACATACGCAATTTGTTATAGTCAAGGAGAACAGACAAATAAATTAATGACATTGGGTGATGAAGACAAAGAAGTAATTGAGTTTGACAAAGATGAAAAATTTATCCTTCCTACTAAAACACAATTTTTCATCCAAATTTACAGTCCTGTTGAATGGGAACCTCTGCCATTAGGAAAATATGAACTTTTAGAATGGGAGCATGTTAGTTGTTTAAAAACTGTTCATTTACCATATGAAGGTCATTCTTCTGGAATAAGATCTTATTTAGCAGCTTCTACTATTAATTGTTATTCAGAAGATGTAAATTCTAGGGGTCGAATATTACTTTTTGATATAATCGAAACAGTTCCTGAACCTGATAAACCATTAACAAATAGAAAAATAAAGGTTATATTAGAAAAAGAGCAAAAAGGTCCGGTTACTTGTATAGAATCAGTAAATGCTCATTTAATAGGTTGTGTTGGTCAAAAAATATTCATTTGGGAATACAAAAATAATGAGTTGATCGGAAAGGCATTTATTGATACTCATTTCTATGTACACAAAATGGTTGTATTAAAAAATTTTGTTTTGATAGCTGATTTACACAAAAGTATATCTTTAATTCGTTTTCAAGAAGAATATACAAAATTATCATTTGTAGCCAAGGTTTTTAACAATTTTATTTTAAGATTTATATATCATTTACCTAAAGAATATATTTTTAAAATAGGATAAATATTTTGTAGATACATATGCTTGTGAATTTCTGGTCGATAATTCTAATTTGGGTTTTTTAGGTAAGTAGGAAAATTTTAAAAATTTAAATACTTAATTTTTTGACAAATTTTTATCTAAGCTACGGACTCGGAGAAAAATTTAATTGTATTTATGTACCAATCGGAATGTAATGTTTATTTTTAAATATATCCTAATTAAAAGATATAAAATTTTTTTAAAATTTTAAAGCACATGATAATCAAGGTGGAAATTGGTTAATAAGAAAAGCAGAATTTAATGTTGGCTCGCATATCAATTCAATGTTTAGACTCAAATGCAGAGTAATAGATCCTTATCAAGATAAAAGGTCAAGTTTGGCCGATAAGAGACAAGTTACTTATTGCAGTAAGAAAAAATCTAATTTATTAAAAATATATATTAAAATATTTATGCATTTTTTATTTAGCCAATCTTGATGGGGGAATTGGGTTTCTATTACCTATAAGCGAAAAAGTTTTCAGAAGATTGTTTATTCTTCAAAATACAATAATTGCCATAAAATCTCATTATGCTGGATTAAATCCTAAATCATTTAGAATGTGGCGTGGTAAAAGAAAAGAATTATTAAATCCACAAAAAAATATTTTAGATGGAGATCTTCTTTTCGAGTTTTTTAGCTTTAGCTACACAGAAAAAATCGAGATAGCCAAAAAAATAAAAACTAATATAGAACAAGTAATTTTAAGCTTATTAAGCTTAAAAATATTGTCACTTTTTTAAATAAAATTAACATTTTTTTAATTTTAAGCTTTTAGATGATTTAACAGAAATATATCAATTGTCGAGTCATTTTTAAGATTAACATTAAATTAAATATTTTTAAATTTTTAAAGTTATTATTTCTGAATAAATTTTCAAAATAATGTTTTTTATTAACAAAATTTTTTTGGTTTATTAATTTTTTATAATATAAAATTATTATATCTATGTATAAAAAAATACTAATAAAGAAACAAGCATTTTTATTTTGAATTATTTTCCTTTTTTAAAACTACTGGAATTTGGAATCAAGAAGCAAATAATAAACTATTTATATCTGAGGATTTTTAATAAGTTCAAATATGTTTAGCTAAAAAATAATTATTTTTTTAAAAATATTTTTATTGATCTTGTAATTTAATATTTTTAAAAAAAAATAGCAAAATTTTAAGATGCTGGAGCTTCCGCTTCATCTTTTTGTATTTTTGTATATATTTCTTGCTTACTATGTCTAGAAACTACTTTGATCAAATCTAAATAAAAAAAAATATTTAACTAAAATAAAATTATCAATTTTTTATTTAAATTTAAAGTTTACTTTTTGCAACTAGTTCTTTCAATGCTGCTCTTGCCAAAGAACCTCTTACTTTAAGACGTTCAGAGACAACTGATGGAGTGATTAGTTTATAAGATGGCACTTCTTTTAAGAATTTATCATAAGTAGCTTTATCGAATAATACCAAATTGTTTAATTTATCACGGGTTTTTCCTTTTGACCACTTCTGTAAAATTAAAATTCCAACAAATGTTGAATTTATTTAAATAATTTAAATTTTAAATAAAAATAAAATCAAAATCAACCTTTCTTTTTTGTTTACTTCCACCGCCACCTGAATCTTTAGCTGGCTTAGCTTTATCTTTACCTTTGTCTTTAGGTTTATTAGCCTATAAAAAATTCATGATATTGATTAATTTAGAAATTTTAGAATTGATTAATTAAGATATAAGTTAAATTTTACCATTCTTAATAATTCGATTTAAAAATCTAAATAAGATTTTGTTATAATGCTTTTTAGCATATCAAAGATTTTTTGTATCTGCAGATTTTTTTTATTTTTAATTTAAAATCAGTTTATTAATTTAAAATCAGTCTCTTCTCAAATTTTAGTTTTGTGAAAATAAATTTACAAAAATATTTAAAGCTAAATAGTAAAAAGTAAAGTAATTTGATCATACAATAATAATAAAAAATTATTCATGAATAAATCACTTAATAAAATAAATTCTATCAAAATTTACTCAAAAGTTTGTTTTAGCAGTCAAAATTTTTCTTTTCCAATAAGTATTTATAAAAAAATGAATTTATTATGAAAAGTTATTCTTAGTATAATAATGTTTTGCTTCAAAAAAATAATTATATTTTATTATAATTTATAAAATGCTAAATTAATTATTATATATATATGAAGAAATAATTTTTGTTAAACATAGATTAATTTAATTTCTTTAACAAGTAGGTAAATTTAATAAATAATCATGAAATAATATATAATTTTTAAAGACTAAGATTAACGGAAATCATTTAATATTGGTTATTTTTTTATTATTTGAAATTATTTATAAATTTTAATAAATGATAAAATATATTTTTAAAAATTTATTAAAAAGCTTTATTTAAATAAGCTTACATTTTAGTTTATTTAGTATTTTTTATTAATACTAAAAAATCTTAATTTTATTTTATTGCCTTTTAATTGAGATTTTTTTTTTAACAAAAACTTATTAAAGTATTTGTTTTTGAAAGAATATTGATAAATAAAATAAATTTTGAAAAATGATCAGTATTTTATTTTGAAATTCATTTATATTAATTTCTAAACAATTCGAGTAAGTTATTTTCTGTCTGTTTTTGGTGACAATATTAAAATAAAGTAAAAATGCAATTTGCACATGGCTTGAACAATTCAAATACAAAGCAAATAAAAATTGGTAATTACATTCTAGGATCAACTATTGGCAAAGGAAACTCAGCTGTAGTGAAAATTGCTACCCATTCTTTAACTCTACAAAAAGTTGCAATAAAAATATTTGATAAAAGTGTTTTAGATATCGAAAAACAAGAAAGACTGAAAAGAGAAATAGAATCAATGAAACGTCTAAAACATCATAATAACATTATAAAACTATATGAGGTTTATTTTGTATTGATATAGTATGCTTTTTAAGAAAATAATTAATAATATTCTTTGATTATATAAGATAATGGAAACTGCTAAATTAATTTGTCTGGTAACAGAATATGCAAGTAACGGAGAATTATATGGTATTATTTAACTTATAAGATTATTAATTATTTTAAGTTTAAAATTAAAAATAAATTATTCCTAGATTACATCATTTTTAAAAAGAGATTAAGCGAAAGAGAAGCAAAAATATTTTTTAAACAAATTGTAGCCTCAGTTCATTATTGCCATTCTAATAAAATTGTACATAGAGATCTTAAAGTTGAAAATCTTTTATTAGATTCTAATTGGAAAATAAAATTAGCTGATTTTGGGTTCTCTAGTCAATTTAAACCAAATGAACTGCTTGATGTGTATTGTGGAAGCCCTCCATACAGTGCTCCTGAATTGTATTTAGCAAAAATGTATGACGGACCTAAAGTAGATATATGGAGTCTAGGTGTAATATTGTTTGTTTTAGTTTGTGGTTATTTGCCATTTGAGTCAAATCACTTAAATGTTTTACGATCTCAAATTATAAATGGCTCATATAAACTTCCTTTTTTTTTGACTGATGGTAAATAATTCTATAATTAAATTTTTTATGAATATATAGCTAATAATAATTATTTTTAAAATAATAATAATAATAAAGAATGTAAGAACTTAATTAAAGGTATGCTTACTATAGATCCGACAAAAAGGTTTTCATTAAACGACATTATAAATCATAAATGGCTAAAAAACAATGAAAATAATAATTTTCCAAATTTATTACATAAAAATGAATATCTTGAAGCTGAAATTGAGAGTTATGATTATGAAGAATTTAAAAATTTGATCGACAAAATAGAAAATATGTAATATATATATATAATATATATAAACATTTGTTTTCCATTTTTCAAATAAAAAAATTTTTATTTATAGATCAATAAAAGAAATCATTCCTAATGAATATGTAATAAGTGAGATTTCTAATAGATACAATTTAAATAAAGAAGATATTTTAAAAGTAATTAAATTTTTTTTTAAATAAAATTCAATTTTTAATTAAATTTTTAAATTTTTAAAGTCTCTATTAAATAATGAATTTGACAGTATAGCAGGCATTTATTATTTAACAGAAGACAAATTGTTTAAAAAACAACCTAAATCAGATTTTTTGGGTAATAATCTTTTTATTGCAACATCATTCATCAACAAGAATGAATCAATTCATGCGCAAAATAAATATGAATATGAAGATCAAATTCAAAATTCTCAAATTAATTCAAAAATTTCTGAAAATTCAATAAATACAAATAAATACATTAAAGAAAATGAAAACGAAACAAAGACAATAGAAGAATTAGGTAGAGACTATTTATGTAGATATAATGCAATAAGGCGGCATACAATTTCATCGAATAACGATAATAAACAAAATGATCATTTTAATAAAGACAACATAATTAATAAAACCGTGGTAAAAGAGTGTTCTAATTTATTAGGTGAAATAAAAAATTTAGATGGCTATTTATCTGATAATGAGAAATTAGACCTATCTCAAAAAGTAAATATTAAACGATCTAAAGCAAGCATTGACTATATAGTAAATAGTGAATATATTTTAAAAGATGATTTTTCATCTAATGATCAACCAAAGTTTAATTTTGATAAAGAATCTCCAAGTATAGAAAACAATTACAACTCAATAAATCAAACCAATATTGTTGCACAAAATTTAGATACTTTAAAAAATAATCAAATAAACGATTTGAATTTTTTCAATAAATCTACCTTGAAAAAACATAGCCATTTTCATCATCAAAATCACCATTACAATTTTAATAATCAATTTTATAACAAATGTATTAGATCAAGACAATGTAATAGTAATATGCCTACAGTTATAAATAAAAATAATAATCAAAATTATACTGATCCATTGACTAATCAATTCACTTCAAGTTATTTATTACATCCAACAAATAATAATGGGCGTAGGGCAAGTGATGGCGGATCTAATATCAGCCTTTTCAATAAATTATATGGCATTAATTATAATCAAGAAAATAATATAAGCTATAATGAATCTAAAAATGATCAACAGGAAACAAACTTCATAAATGAAAATAAAGAATATTTTGATCATAATTTTAGAATCAATAATAATAATGATGTTACAACTCAAGATTATCTTTTAAGTAAAAGAAAAATTAGAGGAAGTATAACATCTGGAAAATCTATTCTTAATAATTCTAATTTTTCTTGTACCAAACAAAATGAAGCTAATGAAGAAAATGATCTTAATAATGATGATAATAGAATTAATTTTTTTGAGAAATGTGATGAAAATGATAATTTTGTTGATAAAAATAACAACCAAATGGTAAAATATCAGAGAAGATCGAGCATAAAAGGAAGGCATGAGCCTTATTATGATAATCAATCTCAAAATTTATATAATAACTTATCCGAATTTACAACTACACAAAATACTTTTAATGAGAGCTGTTCAAAAATTAAAAATAGTTCAAAATTTCGTTTACATCGCGCTAGTGAGCCAAATCAAATAGATGTTTTGTTTGCCAATAGGTAGTTATTAAAATTAAATTTCTTTTTTTTTCGTAATTGGTATTTTTATTTAATTGGTTTTTCACAAAGATCTCATTTAGAAAAAATTTACAATCAATCTATTCTAGATAAATCTAAATCCATATTAGCGTTAAATGAAGAACTAAAATATTTACAACAAGAAAATTCTATAGAGAATTACAAAACAAAATTAAATGAAAAAGTGATTATTATTTTTTATTTACTAAGTAGCTTAATTTTGAGTTTGATTATTAAATAAATATAAATTTAAATTCTAAAAAAATTTTTTATAAAAATATAAAATTATTTAAAAATTTAAATTTTTAAGTTGCATCAAGAGAATGAAATGGGTAATTTTTTTAATGAAATTATAGATCACAATGATGTTTTATCAAGTAATTGCGATCAAATATTAAATGAGCATATATTAAATGTTGACGATTTAAAAAATTCTAATGAAATCTCTTTAAAAATGAATTCAGAAAGTTTAAAAGAAAATTGTAAAGAAGAACACATAAAAGCGAATTTAACATCGTCGCAACCGAATTCATCTTCAGCTTTACAAATAATACAAGAAGAACAAATTAATGATATAAATATGAATTCTCAAGAGTCTTAACGAAAAATAAAAGAAAGCATATTTTTAAAATTACAAATGATTAATTCTTTTAAATTTTTTGCAAATTTTACAATTTATAAGCTAAGTAACTTACCATTTATCAAGTTTATCGAGATTACTATTTAGATTATTAAATAATATTGCTCAATGAATACTAAAAAAGCAAAACCTGTTATTATAACAATAGTAAGAGTTCTAATCAACAAATGTTTAATGAAATGTTTATCAAGAATGAGTTTAATTATTTTTTATTGAATTAATTTATTTTTTAAATTTATTGTTTATATTTATTTTTGAAAATAAAAATGTTATTGTAAAAAAATAAAAATATATTATTTGAAATTTTTTTGAAAATGAGGTAAAACCGACCGAAAAGGCGAAAGGAAAAATTATAAAAAATTTTTTAAATATTTTTTGAACACCATTTTGTATATCTTGATGAACTCTACACATTGGTATGTTTATTTTTTTATATGACCAATATTAAGAGAGATATGATGACCTTAATGCTGAATATTTATATTTAGACTGATTTACTTTAGATGAAGCTAATATAAAAGTGAAATGATATTATTATTTAATTCGTTTTCCTAAAATTTAGAAAAATTTATTAAAAATTCGAAATGTTACAGTTATGCGTGGTCCAAAAGGTGATCATAAATCTTTAGAATGCATGGTTATGTTGCCATCACAAATTGAGTGCATAAAAAATTTAAAATACTTAGCAGCAAAAAATGGAAATTTCAATTTTCTTGACCAATATCAAAAACTAACAAGTAAGCTACAAAACAAAATTTATCATGAAAGAGCGCTTGAATTTCTATTAGTTTATTAATGTTATACTGTTAAGTACGAATGATACGAGATCAATATTACGTTCAAATTTATATAAAATTTTATTTTAAAATAACGTTTTACCTTTTATAAAACTTTTGTTAATTTTATTTTATTAAAATATCCAAAAAAGAAATTTTTTTTAGATTTTAATGGTATTTTAATAACTATGGTAACCATCCTTTAGTAACTAAAACAAATAACGAAAAATAAAAAATTTACTTTATTTATTGTAAATTAATGATCTCTTATTTATTAAATCATAAAAATTATTATTTTTTTTTTAAAGATTAATTTTATTATTAAATAACAATGAGCCAAAGACAAGTTTTACAAGGTTTTTAATTTAAAATAATCACTATAAACTTTTTTTAAAGAAAATTTAATTTTAGTTTTTGAACAATATCAAAAATCAAGAACAGCCTTTGTACAAACTGTAGCTGAATTAGCTACTAGACCCCAAAATATTGAGACATTACAAAATGCAGGAGTAATGGCTTTATTAAGACCTTTATTGTTAGATGTGGTACCAACAATACAACAAACTGCGGCCTTAGCCTTAGGAAGGCTAGCAAATTATAATGATAATTTAGCTGAAGCAGTTGTTAAAAGTGATATTTTGCCGCAACTTGTTTACTCTTTATCTGAGCAAAACGTAATATATTCTTAATAATTTAAGCTCATAAAATTTCATTTTCACATCTTTCAAACTATAATTTAACTTAAGATGTGAAACCAACAAGTCTTATAAAATTAACTTTTTTTTTTATTTTAAAAATAAGCGTTTTTATAAAAAAGCCGCTGCTTTTGTTCTTAGAGCTGTAGCAAAACATTCGCCCCAATTAGCTCAATCGGTAGTAGATTGTGGCGCTTTAGATTCTTTGGTAATATGTTTAGAAGAGTTTGATCCAACAGTTAAAGAAGCTTCAGCTTGGGCTCTAGGTTATATTGCTAGACATAATTCAGGTTTTTTCAAATGATTTTTAGAGAAAAATCGATTAAAATTTGAAATAAATATTTTTTTAGAATTAGCTCAAGCTGTTGTCGACGCTGGTGCTGTTCCACTTTTAGTTTTATGTATTCAAGAGCCAGAAATCGCTTTAAAAAGAATCGCTGCATCTTCATTAAGTGATTTATCAAAGCATTCTCCAGAGTTGGCGCAGACGGTTGTTGATGCTGGTGCTATAGCACATTTAGCACAGATGATTTTAAATCCTGATGCTAAACTAAAAAGGCAGGTTTTTTCTGCTCTTAGTCAAATTGCAAAACATTCAGTTGATTTGGCTGAGATGGTTGTAGAAGCAGAAATATTCCCAATTTCATTTGCTTGTTTAAAAGATAATGATGAATATGTTAAAAAAAATTGTGCCACTTTAATAAGAGAAGTAGCTAAACATACACCAGAAGTAAATGATCTAATTTAATAATTTTTTGATTGACCAATAACCTGTATTTAAAAAAAAAAATAATCTAATAAAAAGTTGGCACAACTTCTAGTAAATGCAGGAGGTGTGGCAGCAATAGTGGATTTTATTGGAGAGAACAAAGGAAATATTAGATTGCCAGGAATCATGATGCTTGGGTATGTTGCTGCTCATACTGAAAATTTAGCAATGGCTGTCATTGTTTCTAAGGTAATTAATTAGAAATATTCATTATTATTTTAATATTTTTATTTAAATATAACTTTTAATAGGGAGTAGTTCAATTAGCACTATCATTAAGTGAAGAAAAAGAAGATCATATAAAAGCTGCAACTGCTTGGGCTCTTGGGCAAATAGGAAGACATAGTCCTGAACATGCCAAAGCTGTTTCTTTAGCAAATATTTTACCAAAGCTTTTAGAATCATATTTAAAGCCTGAATCTTCAGAAGATTTGCAACAGAAAAGTAAAAAAGCGCTGAAAAATATTTTGCAAAAATGTGTTTATTTGCCAGCATTAGAACCTTTACTACATGATGCACCTGCGAATATTTTAAAACATGTTGTTGCTCAGTTTAGCAAAGTTTTACCTCATGATCCAAAAGCAAGAAGATTATTTGTAACTAGTGGAGGACTTAAAAAGGCAAAACATTTTTTATTTATTTATCTTAGAACTATAACTAATTTAAATTTGAACAGATTCAAGAAATTAAGGCTGAAGAAGGTTCACCATTGGCTGAATACATAAATACGATAAACAATTGTTATCCAGAAGAAATAGTAAAGTAAGAGCAAAAAATATATAATCTTAATTCATGTTTATAAAATATTTTTTCTTAAAGATATTATTCTCCTGGTTATTCAGAGCAATTATTGGAACGAATAGAACAATATCAACCCCAAGCTTAAAATTTATTATTAAAAATTTTTCTTTTCAAATTTTAATTTTAAATAAAAAAAATTATGCTGACATAAATTAAATCATACTTAATTTTTATCCTATTATCTATCAAATATTTTTTAAAAATATTTTTCCAAATAAAATTTAATCATGTTATTAAGCATTATTGTATTTTTTTATACTAAAATTAATTTAAATATCAAAAAATGAGACTTATTGTAGTTGTTAAACCGATTATGGTTATTGGCTTATCGATTTATAATGTTGACTATGTATAAGCTATTTTAAGCTTATTTTTTATTTATGCTTTATGATAAATAAAACTTCAAATTACCTATCAAATATTCCAAATAAATAGATATTTAAAAAATTGATCTTTTTTTTTTTAATTTTATTTGTACAAATAAGCCAAAATTTTAAATTTTAAAGCTTTTAAAATAAATTTTTTTATGTGTTTTGAACTTTAATAAACAGCTTGTTTCGATTGAACATTTCTAATTCATTCTAAAAATAGAAAATTTATTAAATTAAATTTGGCTTTAAAAAAAATATTAATTTTAATTTTAATTTGTAAATAACGAGTATTCGTTATCTTTAATTTATAGACCCATTTTACAGGTTTTTGAAGTATTCAGAGGTAAAATAAAGACGATTCCATAAGATCAAAATAGGTCTAACATAAATATTTTCTTGAATCTGTCTAAAAGTATTTGGAAAATTTTAATTAAATTATATTGTCCATTTTTTTTCCAGGAGAGGACAATAAAATAAAAAAAACATATTTTAAATTTAAAAGATTCTCTTTGTTAGTTGAGGAGTCTCTTTGTTATTCAGTAAAACTGTTTCAAGTTTATAAATAATTATGGTTAAATTTATATATCAGTGTAATTAAAACTGCGATCTATAATAGATATATCTAAATAACAACCTAACCCTAATGAAAATTTAAATTTAATAAAAATAAAACTTACTTCTTTAATATTTAAACAAATTATGATTCTAAGTTTGAGCTTTATTCTTATTTGGCTGGGTAACTTATTTATTTTTACAAACTTCAATTTTCTAGATTGAATCAAACTTTGATTTAAAATATATCTTTTGTTTTTAAATATTGCAAATATCTGAGTTTTATTATTTGAATATTGACGTGTATATTTAGATTTTTTTTCATAAATATTTAAATATTTCTCTTGAAATGACTTAAAAATATCAATTTTTCTTTTAATAAGTTTTGAAGACCTTAAAAAATGAATTTTGTTTTTTGAAGCCAAGTTTGCACTTTTTAAAAAAATATTCTTCTGATATTCGATAGTTGGACTTCTCATATGAACATCTAATTTTATATTTTCAGTAAATTTTTCTTTATTTGTAATATGTGTTACATTTTTTTGGAATTCTCTTCTAAGTATTGGATTTACAATTTTTTGATTTTTAATATTCAATAGTTTTTCTCTTTGCAATAAATCTCTTTCTCTTTCATCCAATTGTAGTAATACAGTATTCAATTCTAAATAAAGGTTATTTGCTTTATCTAATTTTTGTTCATATAGTTCTCTGATTTCTGTTGCATTTCTTAACTCTTCTTGTCTTTTTCTTATTAGATCATCTTCTAAATTATAAAATTGGAGTAATTTCAAATTTTGATTTTGCTTATCATTATTGATTTTTTCTTTTATTTCATTTTTCCAAATTCGAGCATTTATGATGTATTCTTTTTCTAAATTTTTTACTACATCATTTGATATTAGTATTTCTAAATGCTTGATTATCTGATTAAATGAAGGACGATTTCTAGGCTTGTCAAAGCATTGTTTTAATAGTAATTTTAAACCGCACGGCACTGATTGTGGTACATGTAATTTTAATTTGTTGCTTCCAACTCCCCACATAATTGAATTTTGATCTAAATTTCTATACGGAGTCTCACAAGTAATTAACTCCCATAAAACTACCCCAAATGAATAAATATCAACCTTTTCTGAACATGCTTCATTTCTAATAAGCTCAGGCGCCATCCATGCAACTTAAAAAACAATTCAAACTCAATTTGAAAAGTAAATAGCTTTTTTTTATTAAATAATTCAAACCTGTTCCCTTTAAAGACATGATCATACTTTTATCAGAAATTTTTTTGCAAGCTCCAAAATCACTTATTTTTAAACAATTGTTGTACGATATCAAAATACTTCAAAATAAATCAAAAATAAATTTATAATAAAAAAAATTTAAAAATATGATATATGATATATGATATAAATATTTACTTGGGAGATTTTAAATCACGATGAATTATATTATTTAAATGTAAATAATTCATCCCTTTGGCTATTTGCATTGCCCAATCAATCATTAATGAAGGTTTTAACAATGTTTTTTCTAAAGAATTTAAATGAGTATATAATTGTCCAAACGGACAATATTCCATAATTATACAAAAAAATTTTTCTCCATTGAAAGAAACCCCTTTAAACTTTACTAAGTTTTCATGATTTAACTTTTTCAAGTGACGTATATTTGCTTCTTCCTTTGATTTAACTTTTTTGATTGCTACTTCTTCTTGATTTAAAATCCCTCGAAAAACGCAGCCTTGAGCTCCACTTCCCAAAAATGTTAATTCTTTTAAATCTTCGAAAGGTATATTTGTATCGTTATCCATTGAATATGATAAGGTTTCGTCATATTTAAACGAATTATTAGTCCAGAAATTAATCAAAGGCTTAATGCATCCAAATAAACCATTTAAAACATATTTGGTAGATGAATTTATAATTTTCGAGCTGTTTTTTTTATTTAAATTTCTATTATTCTTTTCACTTTTACTAAATTCGTTCTTAATTGATAAAAACTTAAAATAATTAAAATTAATTAAATTTTAAAAAGATCAAACCTCGTCTTTAATCATTTTGATAGAATTATATACATCATTTTTTTTTGTATCATAGAATAATTCATCAGCTTTATTTTTTGTTTTAATGCTTTAAATTTCATTTAGTTTTTAAATAATTTTACCTTTTGTTAAATTAAGATTTGAATCGCTTGGATATTTTTTAATTTCTGTATTTGTAAATTTTTTTTCTGTTTCTTTTAAAGAATTGATTTTAGAATATGATGGTGGAATTTCGTTATTCAAATTGTTATTTATCGAGTCTAAAATTTCAAGCTTTGAATTTACAAAACAATAATTTTTTTCTTTATTTAAAAAATTTGTGTGACAAATTTCTCCTTTTAGCTTCAATGAAGAATTAAAATTTTTAAATTTTATTATTTCTAAGCCATTTTTATTTGAATTTTTGTAAATTATATTTGAAATGTTTTCTTCTGAATGAAACTTTAATATCGAAGTTCCATTTAATTTATCATGGATAAAATCTTTTACGGTAATTTCATTCATCTTTAAAAAAAAAATAAAATATTTGTTAGATCTTCTCTTAATATTATAATAATATTATAATTATATTTAATTTAATTTAATTTAATTTAAGAGAAAAATTAATTTTTTGATAAGGTATGTATGAAAAAAAAATAAATTATGGTATTCGTTTTTTGAGTAGGATGAAAAGAATAACTATTAAAATCATATATATATATATATTAAATATTATAATAATATTTTAGTGCTATACAGAGAAGAATTTTTCTATGTATATGTATTGTATCTTTGAAAAACTCATAATTATTTTAGGTAATTTTAAAGGTAAAAATTCTTTATAATATTTTTTTTTCTTTATATACAGGTATTAATTTTAATCAATTAAATAAAAATAAAATTCAATAGGCTTCGATGTTAAATGTAAATTTATTACATTAATTCTAAAATTGCAATATTCATTATACTGTACTGTATATACTGTATACACTATAGATATTAGAACATTACAGTAAGCTTTACTTTTAAAATTTTTTTATTTTATTATTTATTAAGCTAATAACTTTTGTTAAATTTGTTTTATTTTAAGATATTTATTTATGTAAAATTTGCACATTTGCAATTTTAGTTTATTTAAATTACTAAAAAAACTATATATACTATACTGTATATACTGGTTGTTGATCAAAAAACAATTTAAAACTATAAAATAATATCAAAATTATTGATTCAAAAAAACAGTTAAATAAAAAATACAAAAATCATTTTCTTTTATGGAAAAATGTCACAAACATTTTAAAACCGAATCAATTTTTTGAAGAAACAGAGTAAAAAGTAAATGTGTGAGTAGCAAACTAAATTGGTAGGTAAAATTTTTGATGAAAATTTAAATAATAAAATAAATTGAAAACTTTTAAAGTTTTTCAGTTTAAAATTCAGAAAAAGACGAATATTCAAATTTTAAAAGTAAATAAATTTTATTAATATTTTTTTTATTTGAATTGAATATTAATTTTGTATTTTAAAGTCCAAATTAAAAAAAAAAAAGCTACTTAAATATTTTAATTAATAAATTTTTTAATTTATCTTTAAAATTATTTTAAAATAAGATAAGATTTCTTTTCTTTAAATGTAATTTGTCTTTAAAATATATTAAAACTACTTTTTTTTTGTATGACTTTAGAGATAAGTAATATTTTTTTTTTTTTTTATTAAAATGCTTTAATTTTAAAAAATTTAACTTTTGATATTTAAATAAGAATTTTAAATTTCTAAAAAATTTATTTTATTATTAATTAAATTTATTAAAGGTTGAAAATAAAAATTTTTGTTTCGAATAAAAAAGATATTTTAATTATATGAAATGACAGTTGTAGCAAATAATAAAAATCTGGTTGAAATAAACTATATACCACCTGATGGAGGTTGGGGTTGGGTAATTGTATTTTCTTCATTAATCATTCATTTTATTATGGATGGTATTACATACAGTTTAGGAACTTATTTAACAGCTTTTACAGAAACTTTTAATATAAGCCATGGACAAGCAAGCTTAGTTCATTCTTTACTACCAGCAGTTACCCTTTCATGTGGTACAGTTTACATTTACTTCAATTAAATTAATTAATTTAATTATATTAAAATAATAATTAATTTTTTAATATATTTCTATTTAGGTCCAATAGCTTCAATATTTACAAACAACTTTGGTTGTCGTAAAACGACCATTTATGGAACTCTAATTGCATCTTTTGGTTTTATAATTAGTTATTTCGTTAAAAATTTTTTCTTACTTTATGTTACAATTGGGATAATAGTTGGTAAAATTGAAAATAAAAAAATTTTTTTTAACAAAAATTGAAAATAAAAAAAAAAAATTAAAATAATTAAATTAAATATAGGATTGGGATTTGGATTGATTTATGTTCCAGCAATTGTTAGTGTTGGTTATTATTTTGAAAGCAAGAGATCGCTAGCAATTGGAATTGCTGTATGTGGCTCCGGTATCGGAACATTTGTTTTAAGTCCAATTAATCGTATTTTGGTAAATAGATATGGTATAAATGGAGCTTTTTTAATAAAAGCGGCAATTGTTCTTAATTTATGTATATGTGGCTTATTAATAAGACCTGTTCCCATTGAACCGTCTGAAATAAAAAAAAATAAAAAAAAAGCCAAAGAAAATAATAAATTTTCATCAGAAGTTGAAAAAAAAGATTTATTAAATATAAATTACGATGAAAATGTAATTAAAAATGGAAAAATTGCAGAAAGTATGCCGACAGTTTTTATAGATAACAATTTATATAACAATAATATAAAAAAAGCGTTATCTACAAATCAAGAAAATAATTTAAATATTAATACTAGAGATTTGAATGAATTTGCAAAATCATTGCCAATGCTTACTAGTGAAAATAATCAAAATTTGATTGAAAAAAATATTGCAATCATCTCCGAATCAAAATCTCAATTTAAAAAAAGTACTAATTCTACATTTGATTTGATGGCTCATGTAAGAAGTCTTCAAAACATTACTCAAACAAATGCTTCTAGGAAATCCTTAAATTTGGTTAATTTAAATCAATACACAACTCAAAATTTAAAAAATGAAAAAAACAATATTGAAGAAAAAAAATCATTAAAAGAAAAAATCCAAGAAACAGTTGATTTATCATTACTTAAAAACTTAGTTTTTATATTTTTTTCAATATCGAATTTTTTAACAAGCTTGGGTTTTAATACCCCTTTTATTTATATAGTTGATCAAGCTACTAATCTTGGAATCGAGCCTTCATCTGCTGATTTATTGTTATCAACTATTGGAATATCAAATACTATTGGTCGTGTTGTTTTAGGAATTATAAGTGATATAAAAGGTGTCAATAGGCTTTACTTGTATGCAGCAGTTTTGACAATATGTGGAATAGCGACTGCTTTAGAGCCATTCTTTACGAGTTTTTTGGGTCTTTTTATTTATTCAATGGTTTTTGGATTTACCAGTGGTAATATAAATGATTAATTTTTCAATCTAAAAACCATTTTTGTCATTATTTTTTTTTAACGTTTAACGGGAATCGGCATTTTTTCTTAAAATATTGTCATACTATAAATATTTACTGTAGTACTGCTAATTATAAACCCTAATTTTTATTACAATCAAGGATGATTGACTGGTGAGGACAATTAAAAAAAAAATATTAACTTATCTGATCCTAAAGTTTCACATTTGATAATTTTTTAGAAATATAACTTGGAACTCTATACTAAACGTCACATTAGTATTAAAACAAAATTTTATTTTGAGTTTATTTGAACGCTAGATATCGCAAGAGTTTAAGATAGTGTTGGGTAGCGGTTAAATCGGAGAGTAGGTAGAATATTTTATCTATCTAAAGATCAATTTGGTTCATTCAGGTAGACTTTTGATAGAGCAGGTTTTATATAAAATAATAATTAGTTAAAAATTTTATAAATTTTTTTTAAAAAAATTTTATAGCGACTAATTTTTCCGCTTTCAATCCGATTTTTATTTTCTATCTTTTCAGTTGTTTTTGTCTCGCTAAACTTTAAGATAAAAAATATTTCTAACATGTAAATACAGTTATTATGGCATATAAAGATTTATGCTTTAATAATATATTTATCTTAAAAACAAAATATAGTTTTTAAACAATAAAATTAAATATTATATACTAAAACTTATAGGAGGCTATGTTTCTTTAACATCGGTTTTATTAGTTGATTTGCTTGGTTTGGAGAAGCTCACTAACGCTTTCGGAATATTATTAGTTTTTCAAGGAATTGCTACATCAATTGGACCACCAGGTTTAATTTTTTCATCAAGAAATTTTAACGTAAAAGCTCGTATTTAACAATATGTCACTCTAAGTCACTCTTATTTTTCTTTTGGACGCTAAGTAAAGTGGTAAAATGATATGTTATTAAATCTGAAAAAAGTTTTATTTTTTAATGCTTTTTTGAAAGTATATTGGTACTAATGACCGAAAAAGTTAGCTAAAATGAATAAAGCAGAGATAGTCTTTTATAAAAATTTAGTTATTATATTATTATGTTTTATTCTTATTCATTTTAGCTAGTTTTTTCTCATCAACTACCAGTTTCGAAAGCTGAAAAGTCTTGTTTAAGATATGTCTAAAATCGAGCTTTTACATTAATTTAATTTAAAAATATATTATTAATAAATATCGATCTATTTTAGGTGTTGGAATTCTGTATGATATCAATAAATCATATATTCTACCATTCATTTTAACGGGAACTTTAATCGGAATAAGTGGATTTATGTGTTTCTTTATACCTCTTTTAAAGAAATAGATTTTTTTAATAATCAAATAAATATTTTATAGATAAAATCATTTTAAAAAGTTTTTAAATTTATCATAGTTAAGAACAACTTTAAAAAAATCCTAAGAACATATATACCAAAATAACTATAGAACGTCCCCCACGAGCAAATCGACTAAACCTATATATATTCGTGTAGATCTCTTTAGGCTGATCACGAAAATCACAGAGTGTTGATTTGAATTTTTTTGAATTTGAATTTTTTGCCTTAAAAGGGTTATTATTTATAATTTTTTCCAAAATATATTTTAATAATTAATTGATAAAATTCAACAATCGATCTGAGATTTTTGATTGTATGGTTGTAGGGTTCGACTTAGGGTTTAGGTTTGGGTTAGGGTTAGGATTAGGGTTAGGGTTTAGGGTTAGTTTTGTCATTTTTGGATAATATACATAAAGTTTTGAACCATTAATTAATAAAATAACAAATGTTTCTTTATAATTTTCGCTTTCCTACGAATTCATAAATTCATGAGTTGAACATTATAATAATAATAATACTAAATTATACATTTTTTATACTAAATCATCGAAAAAATTAGTTTTCGATATTTACAATCACCAAACAATTGCTTTCATGATATGTCGTAAAGATAAATTAATTTTTTGTTTGCAGATTTTCCCTATATTTTTCTTACCAATTTTTTATTGTCAGAGAAAAGATTGATATCAAATAAGGGATCTTATTCGAATTTCTATTTTAAAATATGCGCTAAATATATTTGAACATGTATTTAGCATTTCATAGACTTGCTTTTAAATCGTCTTTTTTCATAATGGTTAAGCCAAAGAATTTTATTTTAATAAAGTTGAAAATAAGTTAAAATAACGCTGATATTTATATATTTATGGTCGTTCGATTCATACATGCAAAGGCTAAGAAGCCTTGTCCCTAGAAGGAACGTCAGCAGCATTATCTGCTGAACGCATGTATCGAACTTTCAGTTTCAGCGTTGTTAAAATAAGTTTGCTTTTTCTGTTGTTTTATACCATTTGCATTTCTTCCATAACCATACCATTGTACTTTTGTTGATGATCTGAATCTTAAAACTATTAATTTAAAATTTAAAAATTTTCCATAGCGATAACCTCATTTATAAAGATACTCCTGAAACTTGTAGGAATCAAAAGTGCCTTATTTATTCCTTATTTTCTCTAATTACTATCTTCTAATTACTATTACTCTAATTACTTCCGATCTGCTCTTTTGTAGCATCGGAAATTGATACTTATTTCTCGGTTTAAAAGCTATCTTATGTTAATGGTCCAATTTTAATATACAATTGTTTAATAAATTTAGATTTCAGGTAAAAGCATTTAAAAATTTGTAATTTTATTTAAAAAGTATTTTTTTAAAGAAATAATTTGAGTAATTACAGGCAAACCGACACTGTGGTTAGTAAATTAAGCGCTTAATATTGATTGATGTTAGAATGCCTCAAAAAAATTTACTAGACATTCTGAGCAACAATCAAAAATAAGTGCAAATTTTCATTACTTTCTATTTTTTTTATTTTCTATTTTTGGCTTCGAAATATTTTTTGAAATTTAAAAAAAATATAAAACATTGTTATTTATAGTTAAAGAAAGTGCATCAAGTTTTAAAAAATTCAATCATATTTAAACACATGATGTGTGATCAATTTATTAAAAATTTACAATAAAAATTCAATTAAAAAAAACAGGTTGCTTTTAAATAAGCCACACAATAAAACTATTTAACAAAGTTTATTCAAATCTATCTTAAAAATAAATTATAATATTCGAATTAAATTTAAATAGCAGCATTTTTCAATGTTTGACTACATATTGAGTTGATTTTTAAATCAGCAAAGCTGTCTCCTCGAGTTTTTCCAATGTTTAATATGCAAATTGGGATTTTTAGATCTTTGGCATTTAAAATTAACCTATATGCTGAATAAGTCTAAAATAAAAATATTATAGCTTGTATCTAAAGATGGAATTTATTTTTACCTCTAAAGAAGTTCCTACTGCTAAAAGGCTGTCTGATTCTTTTAACTTTTCAAATGTTAGCTCAACTATATTTTTAGGTATACTATCACCAAAAAATACTTGTGAAATAAATAAAGTTTAAATTAAAATAAATTTATTTTAAAATGATCTTGATTAAAATAACATGCTTGAAAATATTACTTAATTCAGGTTTTAGTCTATTTTTGTTGCAATTAGGACAAATCGGAATTTCAAAATTTTTTATTTGTTCATCTGTTAATTTAATATCATTATCTGGTAATATTTCTTTTGCCTTTACAATCCAGTAAGGATTTTGCATTTCAATCAAATCTTGCATTGAATCTCTTGAAATGCTGAAGCCACAATCCATACATTTTACTTTATTGGAAGAACCATGTAATTCTGTCAATTTAAGGCAACCAGCTTTGGTTAATAAAGAATCAACATTTTGAGTTACATGATGATGAACTATCCTTTTTTTTTCCCATTTAGAAAATATTAAATGAGCTATATTTGGCTTAAATTCTCTGAATATTGGCCAACTCACAAAATTTCTCGCCCAATAGGCTTTTCGTCGATTAGGAACATTCATAAATTCTGAATGTGTTATTGGTCTATGTTTTGTTGTTGAGTAAAGTCCTACTTTTTCTGAACGATAGTCTGGTATACCTACAAAAATAATTTCAATAAAAATTCAATTAATTTTTAATTTAATTCAATTTTAAAAATACCTGATTCAGTTGACAAACCAGCGCCAGATAAAACAAATAATTTTGTTGAATTATTGATAAAATCCTTAAACTTATTTAATTCTTTCTGTGTTAAATTTTGAAATTTTGGAACAAATTTAAAATTAGTAGCATATATCTCTTGATGATTATGAAGAAGTGAATTATATCGAAGGAAATTTTTATTACAAAAATATTTTAGAAATATCATTATTTAAAATTTCAAATAATTTTTTAATTAAATTGAAAATAATCAAACATTTAGTAAAATTTCAACAACATAATTTACCCTTAGCATCCTCATAATTACGCAATAAACTGATTATATGTTAAGTTTAAAGTTAATTTTTATTTAAAAAAAGAAAAAAAGAAAATTTTCTGCATATTTAAATGATTTAACAAAAAATTTTCTGAAAAATTTCCAATGTTCAAATTTCATTCAAAAGCTTTGAAAAGTTTCCAATTTTCAATTTTAAACAATTGGTCTTTATGATTTATTAATTAGAATATTTTAATTAGCATTAATTTGTACAATAATGAGAAAATCATGATAGAATAGAAGAATCTTATCATTATAAAAAATAAAAAAGCTTGTACAAAATTTAAAATTTTCAATTATTCATTTGGAATCTTTTTGTTTTGAGTTTTTGATTCTTAAAAAGTTAATTTGACATTTATTAATTTTTGACTTAACAAAATCCCTTTTTATCATAATAAATTTTATTTTAAAAGACAAAATTATATATACGTTAATTATACTTTTTTTTGCAATATTACTTAGTATGAAAATTTATTTGTTTTAACTTAAAAATTCAGAAATCCTTTGTACATTAAAGTAATTTCTAAACATATTTTCTTGATATTTAAAATACAACTAATTTTATTTAATTTTCGAAGCAATATTTAAAAAATGAGTCAATATTCAAGTAAACAAAAACAAAAAGTTGTGGCTCAATTTATGAATTTTACTCAATCAAATGAAAAAAATGCTATACACTTTCTTAACCAACATGATTGGAAATTAGATTTAGCAGTTGATGCTTATTATTTAAGTCTAGATGCTGGGCCATTAAGGAGAAATAATGAAAATTCTAATCGATCAGCATCGATCACAGTTGATAGAAAGAAGCTTGACCAATTATGGAACATTTATAAAGGTATAATTATTCTCAATACCTTTTTCTTCTATTCAGCTCTTAAACGAGAGTCATATAAAAGATTCATCTTTATCAGCAAATGAAGAAAAAATGACTCAAGAAGGTGTATGTAGATTTTTACAAGATTTGAATTTCAAATTAGATGATAAAATAGTTTTAGTTCTAGCATGGAAATTAAAAGCGCAAGTTCAAGGAGAATTTACAAAAGAAGAGTTCTATAATGGAATGAGTGAACTTAGGTAAAGAATTCAAAGTAAATATTAAAAACATGATTAACTCATGTTTTAAAATTTAGTTGTGATTCACTAGAAAAATTAAGAAACAAAATAATTCAAATAGAGAATAGTTTAAATAATGATCAAGCTAAATTTAAAGATATGTATCAATTTACGTTTAATTTTGCTAAAACCCCAACACAAAAAAGTCTCGATTTAGAAGACGCTATTGCATATTGGAAAATGATTTTATCTGATAAATTCAAATATTTGGATCTTTGGATTAATTTTTTGCAGGTAGCAGAAAAAAATAATTTTTTATTAATTCATATTATGAAAATTTTAATTATTAATTCTTTAAAGGAATATCATAAAAGGAGTATTCCCAAAGACACATGGAATTTGTTATTAGAATTCTCTCTGAACACTAAAGATGATTTTTCAAATTATGATGAAGAAGGTTTTTAAAATTTTAAAAACTATTCATTTTAGTTAATATTTTTATTTTAATTTTTCAAAAGGAGCATGGCCAGTTTTAATAGATGACTTTGTTGAATATGCCAAACCCTTATTAAAAAATAAACCTCAAAATTAATCAATAAAATTAATTAATTAAAAATTTTTTTATAGACTTAATTTATTGATAAATCTTAACAGATAGGCAATTAATTACGAATTTTAATATTTATTGAAAAATAAAAATTATCTCAAAAAAATAATCTTTTTCTTTCAAGTTTTTCTAATAAAATATAAAGCTTATTATTTGGTTGTGGACAACGTTCTAGACTACAAAATTCTTAACACTGCATTCGGACCCTATTAATTGAATTCTTTAAAAATACAAATAAAAAATAAAATTACATAAGAATGCTATATTTTCAGACATTATTTTATTTTTATACAATTTTTTAAAGATGATTGATAAAAAAGATTATTTTTAGTAAAATTTTAGCTTTATTTATTCTTACCACTATTTTTTAAATAATAATTAATTAAAGTTTTTTGTCATTGATTTTTATGGCATATAAAAAATTCAGTTTTCCATATTATATCTGAAGTGATTATTATATGGAAACAAGAGTATGATATAATTATCATAATAAATGGATTGTAATTTTAAATTTGAAGATATATTTTATTTTAAAAATATATAATTAATTAATTTTTTACAATATAATAATTCAATTTTTAATTTTAATTATATATCAAAATATAATTATATAACTATGAAAATCAAAGACCATATTAACAATATTATAAATTTTCTTATTCTTAATTGTTTGTGTTTAAGCTTTGGTAATGAAAATAAAAAAAACTTTTAAAATGAAATGTTATATTTAAAAAGTACATTTTTGTAAATTGTCTATTTCTATTTTAGTTCATTCATTGGAAAGAGAAGATTTAGAATTTTTAGTTTTTTTTTTTTGTTTTGTTGTTTTGGATTCGTTTGTTGAAGGTGATTGAATTGTGTTTTGACTAGGACCTGATGATTGAGAATGATTATTAGTATTTATATTTGGATTTTGATTATTTATCATGTTTGTGGGTTGTTGAAATATACTGTTATATTGAGTTGGTATTTGCTGTTGATATACCATTGGATTTTGTTGATTTATTATTTGTTGATGTGGAATAGTACTACCAAATTGTTGTTGCATTTGTTGTTGGTTGGTAAAATGATTCGGTTGAGGATATGGTTGATGAGAAGATTGCATATTCTGGGAGTTTATTATATACATATTCATATGAGCCTGTGTTTGACCGGGGTTCATTTGAATATTTGTTTGGTTATAATAGTTATGCATATTCATATTTGGGTTGATTAAATTATTTTGATGTGTTGAATGATTGATTGGTTGTTGAGGTTGCTGAGTTGTATTATTTGCTTGAATTTGAGGATTTGAAGGTTGTCTCAATTGCTGCTGCTGCTGCTGCTGTTGTTGTATTTGTTGTTGAGAACTTTGTTGTTGAATTCTATTTATTGCAGAAGTTTGAATTTGATTAGGATGATTATTAAATGCGATATTATTGACTTGAGAAGTAACCGACTGACTAGGACTTAAAACAATATTATTATTAGTTAAATTTGTAGGTGGCGTATTTGTTGATCTAAAATTTTGATTGTTGGAATTAAAATGTGTATTAGGCCCAATATAAGAGTTTTGACTTGAATTAGGTGTTGAAGTTAGACTTCCCCCTCTATTAACATTTAATAATGAAGAATTTGGTTGAACTTGAGATTGATAACGAGAATTTAAATTATTTTGTTGTTGATTTTGAGACGAAATGTAAGGTAAATTTAATCTCTGTTGATTATTAAGTTGTAATTGTGGTGAATTTTGAATCTGATAATTTTGATTCAAATGAAGGGAATTATTAATAAAATCGTTTGATTGTGGTGGATTTATTTGATTAGAATGAGTTTGTGTATTATTAATATTTGATGAATTCAAAAGCTGATTTTGATTTGTATTTTGTTCATTTTGAGAATTAGTTGATGTTTGGTTAGCCAGTAGACATGAGCTTGATTGAGTATTTTGAAGATTTGTTTGAGATTGAGAAGCAATATTAGATGAATTTAAACTGCAATTAGTAGAATTCGGATTTGTTTCTAATGCCTGTTGCAAAGCAACTATTGTAACAATGGATGGATTATTAATTGACATTGAATTCTAATTATAATTATGAATATTTTAAATAAAAATAAATTTTATATTTAAGTTGAATTCTTAATATTACTTTATTATTATTATTAGCTAATATCAAGTTTTCAAGGCCATCTCTCAAAAAATTGTTAGCTACCTCTTTAGAAATAGTCTTTATTATATAAAAAAAATATTATTACTAAATAAAATGCTATTGCTAAAATTAATTAATTTAATTAGTACTACTTTAGTTTGTAACGAAGTTAAGAAATTTTCATTGAATTCTTTCCATTGTTTTTGAATAAGCTCATAATGTTTTGAAAAAAAATGTGAGTTTTGCTCATCATTAACTTTAAAATCTTTCAATTTTTTTAATTCATTATCGAAATCGAATGAGTTCTTTAGAAACTTTCTCTTTTTGTTTTCATATTTATCTTCAATTGTTTGCAACTCTTGTTTTAATTTTTCTTGGTGTTGTTCAAGCGAATTTACCTGTTTTTTAAGCTGATCCATTCGTTGCATAGTCACAATTGATCTGTTATCTTGCACACAATATTCTGTGAATATTTCGTTCAATAAGCGATGATTTCTTAAATAACGATTTGACGCTAAATTTTTAGAAGATAGATCGTCATCAATGCCATCATCTTCTGCTGATTCAATCGCATAATGTGATAAAGATGTTGAATAAGTTGTAAGTGAATCTTTTCCTGGAATAGAACTTATCGCGTTGGTATTTCCATTTGAATTATTATTTATTTGATTTAAAATATTTACATTATTAAGTACATTGGTATTGTTTATACTATTTTGCCCTAGAAATTTTTTAACTTTGGAAGCGTTAGATAAAAAATTTTGATATTGTGGTGAATTATGATAAATCTTAAGTTGTTCGCAGTAATCCGACTACAAATTTCAAATATTTATAATCAAAAATCGTATTTGTGTATAGAAATAGAAATTTTACTTTAGCATTTTCATATTCGTTAATGTATTCTTGTTTTTCATTATCACTCGTATCTCGCCACATTTGACCTATTATTCTGCCTATTTCCCATAATTTGGCGTCAGGGTGAGCCGTTTTAACTTGATCCCAAACTTTTTTGCTGTATCTCATATAAGGAGCTAGTGGCTTTTCTGGAATTTTAGTTTTGTTAAGTTTCATGTCATGCTAAAAAAAAATAGGCTAAAAAAACAACTAAAAAAAAAAGGTTAACAGAATATTACTGCTGTTTTAATATTTAATTTTATTGGTTGATAAGCTGGATGACTAAGCGATGAAATGATTAATGGTGGTAAATTGTCCTTTTTAGCTGTAAAATGAAATAAAAGTTATTTAGTTTAATACATATTAATTAAAAATATATAATATATACCAGATAATAAAGGATAACGAAAATCTTGCTCTGACATTTTTAGTAAATTTTCCTATAATTATAATATTAATATAAAATAAAAATTTTTAATTATCAATCAAATTAAAATTATTAATTTATTTTTTAATAACAATAAAATTAAAGTATTAAATTTTAATTTTTAAAAATAATTTGTAACAGTTAATATATATATATATATAAAATATATATTATATATCATATATATATGATATATAATATATATACTTTAAAAATGGATGTGTTTATGTTTTAAAACTCACATATACATAATTCCATCCAATTTGTCTGTTTTCTGTCTATAAACTATAGTTAAAATAGAATTTCAATTTAAAAAAGATTCTGTTTAATCTAATTTTGTTGTTAATCGAGTTGTTGTTTTATACCGACATGAAACTTTTCTGAATTTAAACATATCTTATTTTTGAAAAGTTTATATGAAGCAATTAGATTTAAGCTTTAAATTTTAAGCAAATGTTATTGATAAAAATGTAATATGATGGTATGTTTAAATTTTTGTTTCAAGTGGCTTATTTGAAAATATATTCAACTGAAATCTAAAAGGTAAAACTGAACATTTAAATATTAGAATATAAATACAAGATTTGTTGAATAGTCTATATATTTTGAATTAAAATATAAATAATCTATATAAAGTTAAAATTATTTAATTTCTTGTTATAAATAAATTAAAAAAGACCGTAATATTTAAAAGAAACCAATTTTACTCAATTCTTGATATATATTGTGATTCCATTATTATTTAATTCTCTCAATATTTGTATCTAAAGTAGTGTATCAAATAAAAAAGAGGTTAGAATGATTCCTTGTAATCCACCAGCTTTGATTTCTTCATCAGTGCTTACTTTATTATTTAAGATAAGATTTATCTATTATAATTTTTTAATTTTGTTAATCACAACAATAATAATAATAATAATAATAATAATAGTAATAATTAAAATAATATAAAATTTGAAAATTTTAATAAAATCCTTTTTTTTTTTATTATCCTATAAGTGATATTTCCTTTTATTAATATTTTATATTATATCAAATTATAATTTTCATGAATAAATTATTATAATTATAATATAAGCCAAAAATAGATTTCTGAAAATAATCAATAATTTTTATTATAAAAAAGCTTCATTAATTTTTTAAAAAATATTCAAATAGCATTATAAAAAGTATAATTGATTTAAATTATTTGAATTAGTTTTTTTTTTTATATATTTAACGTTAACGGTTTTTACAACTTCTTTAATTATTTATTTTGAATTTCGATAAGCCTTACATAATTGGTTAAATTTAAAAACCTTAATTTATTTATCAAACATTATACAAAATTTAGTTCCTTAAATTGTAAATGTGAAAGTTTTATAGCTTATTAAAATGGAAAATAATTTCGCTTTAATTTTCAATTTATTTTTAAAAAATCGTACTCAGTTTAGTCAAAAATTAAGTTGCACATTGTTATTCGGAATTTTGATGTCGAAACTTATTCTTTCAACCGGATCGTCAACATTGTCATCATTTTCTTTAAACAAAAACATTGAATTAAATGATTTAGTAAAACAAAACCCATTAATAGATGACTTAACTTCTATGCTTAATCATGTAGAATATACAAAGTCATGTGGGGACAATTTACAAAAATTTAATCTAGACCTAGCTCCACTATGGTCAAAAAAATTTAAAACCCAAATTCAAAAGTTAATTCATTTAACAAATTTATTAAACGATCTTTTGGAAAGTAGTGAATTCAACTCTAGCTTAATTGATTCAAAATATTTATCGGCATTGAGTCATTTCATGTTCAAAACATACAATTATAATAATGAAAAAACTGATGACCAAACAGATGATCATTTTTTTTTGGGTTTTGGTTTGGTTTTGATCGAACCTGCAGAAAAATGCTTTTTCATTCGTCTCAATGCGAATAAAACTAAAAAAGACAAATATATAATAGAAAAATCTTGCTCTAAAATAAATTTTAAATTAGAAAATAGCATTACCGAATATTCATTAAATAAACATTACATTTTAAATTACGAAGAAAACGAAGATTCTCTTATCGATTGCTTTAATTGGTTTCAAAAGCTTCAAGATACGTATATAGATATAAAAAAAGATATCTCATTAAATTTAAATTATCAACTTTATTTAGAGAAAATCATTGAAAACAAAAATTTAAGTTCAAAATTTTTTTGCGGACCAGTTTTTGAATGTTTAAAATCTGAAAGTACACAATTGAACAAACAAAATGGGTTTAATACAAATACAAATTTAAATTATACTTTTTATGATCAAAATTGGGTTTTATTATTTACATTACCATTGTTTGATGGTTCAAAAAATTTTAAAGGTTCAACTATAATAAAATTGAAATTAACTAACATTGATATAAATCAATGTCCAAACGGGGATCCTATATTTTCCGGCACTCATAAATGCAAAAAAAATTCTGAATGCATTTTTACCCCAATGAAACTATTTAAGGCAGGTAATTATAAATGCAGATGTGAAAATGGATTTATCAGTAGTAGTAATACTAATGGAACAAGCTTTAACCCTTTTGATGGAGCAACATTAGAACAACATTATTGGCTAATGAAAAATCATAAAAATAATTCGTATTTAACAATTTTTAATTGTCTTCCATGTCATGGAGTTGATTGTTGCAAATTAGAAGCTAATTTAATAGATTCGAATTTTTTATATATAAATAATTATAACAATAATAATTTGTTTGTAAATAAGGAAGATTTCTATTTCAACAGCAACAAGGAATATTACATAATTCAGACAAATCTTTTTTGGAGTTGCAGAAAATATAATATGTTTTTAAGATATACCATATTTATAATACAAATTCTATTTGTTTTGATTACTATTACTTTATCAGTAATTGTTTTCTATTCAAGGCATAATAAAGTAATTATAAAATGTTTCTGATACAAATATAAAATAATTAAATATTTAATCAATTTTAAAATAGATTATTAAACATTCAATGTGGGTTTTGTTAGAAATAATTTTGTTAGGCGCAATGCTATTATATTCGACAGTAAGATTTTATATTATATTATATGTTTTCTTAAATTAATTATTCAAATTAAAATCAAAAGCTCTTAATTCAGCATTTTGAACCTACAACAAATATATGTATAATAATTCCTTGGTTTAGGGAGCTTGGTTTTACTATTGTATATGGTATTATAAATCTACGTTTATATAAGTAAATTACTTATACAAATAAAAATTTTATATAAAATGAAAATCATTTAATTAATTTAGAATTTTAGTTGAATTTCAATCTCGAAAAGCCCATTGCGTTCAACTTAAAGATAAAGATATTTTGAGAATTTTATTTTTCATGATTATATGTGTTTTTGGTTATTTGACTGCTTGGACACTTGTTGATTTAGATTATGCTAATGAAGGATTTTCATTAGTTGCAAATACTTCTCTTAAAGGCTTTGTTCAGTATCCAATATGCAAAATAAAATGGTGGGATTATTTCATTGAAATCGGTAGGTTTAACTCTAATTGATAAATTATACTTACGATGTAAAATTGTATTCTTTTCTAGCTGAATTTTTATTCATTTGTGTTGGGTTTTATCTTTTGTACTGTACAAGAACAGCTCCATGTGAATATAACGAAAGAAAATTTTTATCTTTGGTTATTTATTGTGAAGGAATCATATCAACTTTATTACATGTTACCAAGCATTCTATATTCAGTTCAATTCATCCAGATACAATTTTAATATTATATTTTATTCGATGTCATACAACTGTTACAATAATGCTTTTAATAGTTTTTTTTACAAAGTTATATATTATATTTAAGCCAAATTCAGATGAATACAGTAGAAATTCAAGATTATCTACAACAGAAATAAACGAACCAGTAATTAATTCTGATTCAATCAAATTTCAAGTAGGACTAGGTTTTATTAATAATGAATTTGAGAATGGCGATTTGAATTTAACAGGAATGGAACCAGAAGAAATAAAAGTAAAATTTTTTTTTTAATAAACAAAAAAAATAGCTTAATATATTTATATTTAGAGTGAATTAAAGCGGCTTTATACTCAATTACATGTTTATAAAACAAAATCGATAAAAAAAGATAATCCTCATTTGCAATCTAAGAGAAAAGGTATTAACAAAAAACATCGTAGATTTTCAACTCAATTTTCAAAATCAAATAATAAAGAAAATGAATCTTTCCAAATAAAAACACCTGATGAAAGCATAGATGAAAATAATATACCTCATTCTTTTATATATGAAGAAAATAACAATTTAATGAAAAAAACTTGATTTCTTTTTAAAAACCTTAATCTATCATAATTGGTCATCTATATTTTAATAAATGTGAATTAAATTAATCAATAAAAAAATATAAACAAAGCTTTTTATTTATTTATTAAAATAATCAAGAAAAATCTAATACTTGAAATATATTTAAATATAAATAAGTAAAAATTACCAATTTCTATAAACCAGAGTATTGAGGACTTCTCTAAGGAATTGACTAAAAATATTATTGAATCCTCCTTTGATTCTTTTCCCACTTCTAGTTCTTCGAAGTTTAAAAATGAGTTACCTAAGTATATTATTTTGTTAATTAAGCAAAGAAGGAAAGTCAGAAGAGCATTTTTTAAGAAAAGAGATCCTGGCACTAAAACTGAATTCAACAGAGTAACAGCTTTAATTAGGAGGAAAGTCATTAAATTTGAAAACAATAAATGGTCAAAAATGGCCTCTAAATTAGGTAATAATCAAGTTTCACCCAAGCCATTTTGGAACAAAATAAATAGTTTTTCAAACAAAAAAAGTGAATATAATAAGAATAAGATATATGAGACTAACTCAGACAAAAGTGTACTTTTTAGGGAGATTTTAGAGAAAATTTTTTCAATTAACGAACATGAGTTTTACGATAAAGACTTCGAAAAAATAAAAGAAGTGTCCAATACTATTGATAAGACCACTATCTCAAGCAAAGACATTGAACTTATTAATCTTGAAGAACTAGAAGGAGCTATTAAGTCACTGAACCCTTCTTCCGCAGCTGGCAGTGACGGAGTTCATAACTACCATCTTAAAAATCTATCTAAAAAATATTTAGACTACATAAAAGTTCTATTTAACAAGTGTCTCATTGAGAGTTACACTCCATTTAACTGGAAAATAGCTCTTATTAAAATGTAACCTAAAAAAATAACTAATGATGACCCTTATAATTACCGGCCTATAAGCTTAACAAGTTGTCTAGGTAAACTCTTTGAAAAGATTATTAAAAATCGTTTCTACTCTTTCCTCGAAGAAAATAAAATAATTGTTTATCAACAATCAGGTTTTAGAAAGAACAGATGTACCAAAGATAATTTACTCTTCATATCCCAAAAAATTTCAGAAACTTTTAATAGAGGTAAAAAAGTATGTGGTTTATTTTTTGACATTTCCAAAGCATTTGATTATTATATAAACTAGTATGATGGATTATTATATAAACTTCTAAATATAGGTACTCCAATTTATTTAGTTAAGTGGTTCTCGAGTTTTTTAAAAAATAGAAAATTTCAGGTTAACGTTGGAGACAGTACCTCAGAGATAATTTCGACCTCTTGAGATTCTTCTCGAAACTTGTTCAATGTCAATGGAAATCAATTGACAAAAATCAATTTATACGCGTAGGAAAATAGACAGGTTGATAAAGCTACGCACGTTTTTAAATGAAAACTAATACTTACGAGCTTATTGGCAATGGATAAATAAAAAATGTTCAGATTTTTTCCCAGTTTGTATAAATGGGAGGAGAAAAAAATAATTTTAAATTGCCAAAAAAACTTATTTTATTTCATTTGGAAATTTTCAATAAAAATTAAATTTATTATTTAATCGCTAAATGATTATAATTCCTCAATTGATTATTTAAATAACAAACAAAAAAACTTTTATATAATTTTATTAAAAATTTAAAGTTGTTAACAATTTTAAATTGCTTTGTTTATTAAACTAAGAACAAAAAATATACATTCTTTAATTAGCTACCAAGGAAAATGACTAGAAGAATTTTGTTGATTTTTTGATTGATTAAATTGTAACAACCCTGTTTGATTCGGTTGGTATAAATTAATGTTTGGCATTTGTTGTATCGGTATTTGTGGCTGATTAATGGGAATTGAATTATTTGTTAAGAGCGTGCCTGATTGAAAACTTCCAAACGGATTTTGATTAGGAATATATTGTGATGTTGGAAGATTTTTATTATTAATTGAAAATTGGTCAGACACTAAACTTGAAGTTGAAGTTGGAAAGGGTGATATTTGGACTTCTTTTTGTGGTAAAATTGTTGTTAAACCTGCTAATTCATTAACTAAATTTAAATATTTATCATTTTGAATTTGAATCTGAGGTGGTGATGAAACAACATTACTTTGTTTGCCTGTGGTTTCAAATAAATCTAATAATTCTGATGATGGATTTGCATTCGGTTGAGAAGGTGTTGGATCTATTAAATTTTCTGATGAAGATAAAGTCGGACTTTCCAAACTGTTTTTTGTATCATGCGATGGCACAGAAAGCAATAAAGGCTGCTCATTCATTTGTTTAATTTTTTCTTCAAGTCCTGTAATTATTTGTTCATTTGATTCATTAGATTTCAATTCTGCAGGATTTGGTTCATTATTTTTATCTTCTTTTGATTCTTTTTTTGAACCATTTCTCATTTCTAAAACAACTTCAAACAAGTCTTTTAAAGTGTTAAACAATTCTTGCGCTTGTCTTTCTGTTTTAATGGCAAAATATTGAAAATTATTAGGAGAATTTTTATATATATATCCAATTGCTCTTGAATCTTTAACATCCCTGGCAATATATGATATGCGATTCACTGAATGCTTAAACATAGTCTGATTGGTTTTTTCGTCCAATATTTCAATACCATCTAAGTTTATTTTAATACAAATACGCTGTTTATGCTCTTTTTTTGCCTCAACCACAGCTTTAAGCTTTATCATTGCAGTTTGACATATATCATCGCCATTTTCTTTTTTTACGTCTTCAACACCGATGAACTTGCCTCTAAGCAAAACACCGAATTGAAAACGAGTAGGATCATTTGTTAAAGAAGATGATTGGTTTTTTACCTTAATCGCTTTAGATGATGAACCAGAATCTTGATTCTCAACTGATGCCGCTGATTCAAATTCTTGTCCGCTCATATTTTAAAAATATTTTTCGAGTGTATTGTTTTCTAAAATCTATATAATTTTATCACAATTTTAAAAACATTGTTAAATTTTTACTATATAAATAAAAAAAATTTAGATTAATCACATGAGTTAAAATTTAAATTATCTGTTTTAAATATGATAGTTATGAAAAATAAAAGAATTTAAATTAATTTTTTCAAAATTTTATCTTTATAAATTTAATACTCTTAAGTATTTTAAACAAAATTTTACTTATCTACTAAAAAATATATATATTCGCCCTGATTAAAATAAAATGTATTCCTAAATAAAATTTTTTATCACTTAATTAGAAAATAAATAAGAGTAGCTCTATTTTATTTAGCTAGATAAATGTTTTTAGAAGATAATTTTATTTAAATTTTTTAATAGTAGTATGTTAAGATTTATTTTAAATGGAACTTAAAATGTCTATTTCAAACTTAAAAAATTGAATTTTAATTTTAATTAATAAATTTGATAAATATTATTTCGATTAAAAATATTTTTTAATATCGATTTAAAATTTAAAATCAAAAAATTCTTATCAAAACAAAAACAATTGTTTTAAAAGATTTTCAAAATTTAAAAAGTGATTGTTTGTTTTTAAAGCTTATAAATATAACTTTAAAGCTTAAGAAAATGTTAGATATATTAAGCATATTGAGTTGAGTCAATGTATTTTTTCGCATGGCTCGATTCAAAATTTTTGCTATTTTTTTTAAGAATTTTTATTAAATTAATTTTGATAAAACTCAATTTTGATAAAAATTTTGTAAACAATTTAATAAGATAATAAAACCTGATCATCCAATTTTAATCGAATTATTATAATTATATATTAATAATAATTAAAATATTTATTTTGCATGATCCAATAGAATTTACACCAAGATAAAGTATTAACATAATTAAAATATTTTTAAAAACAAAATATGCGTGTTAAAATTTAATATAATTTAACTGACATTTTTACTAGGCAAAACTTAATATATTTTTTAACTGATTTTTGAAACAAATAAAAATAAAGATAAAAATTATTATTATCTAATAAAAAAACTTAATTTTTATAATAAAAATCTAAAATTTTGATTTAAAAAAATTAATTGAGAACAATTAGATTGAGTAAATAAGATGGCGGCTGTAATTAGAAATAATAGAAATGATCTTCGTGAAAAAAAGCCTATTTTAATTGATCGCATTGATGGATTTGATTTTGATATTTATGAAGCATTTTTATTGCCAAATGAAGATGGTTTTATCTCTATTAACGATGATCGGTATAAAAATTACATAAAAATATTTTTCTAATAACGTTCATTATAACTTTTATTAGTTCTATAAGAATCTGGCTAAAAAGAGAAACAGGTAAGTACTGGCCAAGTGTTTGTCATCATGCTGACAGTATTTTTATATTTTTTAACAAATTTTTTTATATTTTATGTTACTTATTTTTTAAAGGAATACCTACTTGCTTATTTTATCATCCAGAACCAAGACGATTATTTATTGGACTTGATAATGGTAATATTTTGGTAATTTCGAAATTTTATTCGTTATTTGATATTTTTTTTTATGAAATAAATTTGATACTTCAAGGAGTTTGCTGTTGGAGAAGATTACAATAAAATAACACTAATAAAACAATATATAGCGCACCAAGCAAGGGTTACTTGTATTTATTATTCATTAGAACATGATTGGGTCTTATCAACCGGAAAAGACAAACATTTTGTTTACCATTCAACAGATAACTCAAGAAGAATTGGCTCATATTGTATTGGTTGTGCATCAACATGTTTAGCTTATGATACTGCTTCAAAGCATTGTTTTGTTGGAGATGAGAATGGAAAGATCTCTTTTTTGAAGCTATCTGATCAAGGATGTGAGTTCAAGGCAACTTTAAATGGTCATGAATGTATAAATTTTTCTTAAAATTTACTTATAATTAATAGATAATAGAAATTTACTTTTGTATTGATTAGCATGCATTTCATGCTTAGCTTGGGATTCAAATAAAAAATTTTTATTTTCAGGAAGTCATGACAAAACTATTATATGCTGGGATATTGGTGGACAAAAAGGAATAACATATGATTTAGAAGGTCATAAAGGAAGAGTTGAATCGATTTTTTTTATACCGTTAACAAGACAACTAATAAGTGGATCAGAAGATGGATTTATAGTTATTTGGGATATGGATTCTAAACGCAAAGAAAACCCCCAGTGGCGTGAAAGTGATGTATGTGAATATTGTAAACGACCATTTTTTTGGAATGTAAGAGAAATGTGGAAACAAAAAACAGTTGGTAAACGTCAACATCATTGTAGAAGATGCGGTGCAGCCATTTGCGACGATTGTAGTAAAAGCAAATCTTCGATACCAATTTTAGGACATGAATTCGAAGTTCGTATTTGTAATCAATGTGAGCCTAAAATTACAAACGAAGAGTATGCTAAAATTTTAAAATTAATTTTTTTACATGTAAAGATAACATTTTTTAATTTAAGAAAAGCATCATTGGCTCAATTTTACGATTCAAAACATAGCATATTATATATGAGTTTTGATGAAGCAAGAAAATATTTATTAACAGTCGGATTTGATCGAGTGATAAAGGTTATACTTATTTACATTTTTAAAAAACTTTTGATTTTGTTAGTATTTTTTCATGATTAAGTTACTGTAACATATTATTAAGTTACCGTAGTTTTCATGTTATAACCGACATAATGGGTATGTTCAAAAATTTCCAAAAAAAGATGAAATTATAAATTAAAACATGTTTAAATAATACTTACTGTGTTATTTATACATTAAATTTATAAAACGATAGGATAAAAAGAAGAAGAAATAAAAAAGATATTGGTTTAAATTTAATTTTTAAAAGCTTGCCCAGTACATTTTTGGTCAATTATAATAAAAAATTTCTTATTATAACAGAAACATTACAGCTATAACATTGAATAAAAACTATGGTAATTGCAAAAACCTTAAAAAATCTCTTCAAACAATAATTTTCTTTTAAAAAGCAAAAAATAGAAAAAAAAAAAGTTATAGTATTATTTATTTATTTTTATGTAAGAATAGTAAAGGAAACTTTTAAAAAAGAATTGAGATTTGATATGAATAAACAGATTAAATTTTTATCTAAAAAAATTACAACGCTTGTTTTGTTATAATAATTAAGATTGTTAATTGAAAGTTTTTTTTCAAAATTTCTTCAAATTTTTTTACTTATAAAAATTAAATAGAAGTAAATTTATATTTATAAAAAAAAAATTATTTTTTAAACTATTTTTTTAAATAAAATTTATCATATTTAATGCTGATGGTTCTAACCTATTTCTTTGCTCATTAATTATTATACCAGCATAGCTAAAAAATGTTTCTAAAAGAACTGAATTTAATAGTTCATAATGGTTAAATTCGCTTTGAAAGGCAAATGATTTATCTAAAATATTTTGTGGCTAAGGATAAGTTATATCGCATTTGATCAAAAAAAATTCGGATCAAGAAAAAGAAAGAGATTAAAATTTGAATTTTGACTTACATTATGAACTTTTAGTAAATGTTCTAAAATTTCGCTAGGTGAACCATTATAATTTTAGTAGTAATCTTTTTGAAACAAATATTTTAGCTTATTTTTGCTGAATAATTCAGCCATTCCTAAGATCTAGGCCCGATATCTTTAAGTTTTTTTTCATTAACAAATGTTCACAGCAGATGACAAAATTTACAATTTTAGTAAGCATTCTTAAATATTTATTCAAGAAAAAATACAGTATTTTAAATTCAATTTTATAATTTAAAATTTAATAATGCATATTTCAAATTTTGTGATTTCATACTTTAACACTAGAAGCACTAGAACATTTTTAAAACGATTTTATCTCATAAATATGATAAATAAAAATATTAATTTAGTGTATTTTTTCAAGATTTTAATAAAAAATCTTGAAAATAATAAAAAATTATAAAAATTGAACAATCATATTAAAAGTTATAAGACTGAGTTTTTTAAAACGGGTCTAAAAAAGTCTTTGGGTTTTTAGTTTTAGACCCGTCTGGTCAAAATAAATTTTAAATTTTCGAAATGAAGTTTGTTTTGTTAAACTTTCATATTACAATTTTTATAAATTTTCAAAAATAAATATGATTTTTTTTATTAATTGTATTTTAAGATATGGGACATTAGAAGCATTTTAACAGTGTGAATGTATAAATGAAGAAAATGTGAAAACTAAATTAAATATTACCAACAACTAAATTTTTTTTTGACTATTCCTGTAAATGTTAATTCAAAAGATTTTAAAATTTTAAATTTAATAAACTTTTTTTTATTTATTCACATTTGAAATCTTTTATTAATATTTAATTGTCAGTTTAATTAAACTATAAAATCATCCGATATTAAAAGAAAAATAAAATTATTTAAATAAATATACAGTATAATAGATTAATTTTTAATCAGATTGTTTTTTTTAGAAAACCCAACCATAAAATTTTACATGCTAATTCTTTTTATTTTTATATCTCTTGAATGGAGAAATAGATTGTAACCAGAATTATATATAAAAAAGTTTAAAATTCTGTATATCATTCGAAAGATATTAGACTTGAACTTAATCCTAAAATGTCAGTTTAGCTTAAATAAATACGAAACTTACGGTAGTTTTTTTTTATTTACTTGAACTTTTTTACGAGTCCCGATGAGTTTGAGTTAAGTGTGAATAACTGTAATTTTATTAAAAAAAAAATATTTAAATAAAAATTAATTAACTTATAATTTTTTAATTTAAAGGTTTAGGTTTACTATTAAAAAATTATATTTTATAAAGTAAAATACCTTAATTTAATATTTTAACTATTAACAATATTTTCTGGTGTTTTCCAGTTTCCAATCTGGTCCACAGCTAAATCCGAAATTCGATCTTAAATCAAAAAAAAATTCATTTTTACTCCGGGAACTATTTCGGCGCTGAGATGACCAACGCTATTTAATTAGCTAATAAAACTAAATAATACTTACTTGTAAAGATTAAATTATACAAAAATCTAACAAAAATCATCATTGGTTTCTCTTGTTGTAATGTTAATTCCGATTGGATGGAATTGTCTTGCTTTATCTATTTTTCCTGATAAATTAATTTATAAATCGCATTGGTACATGCAAAGTTTGAATTTTTTAATAAAAATTTAGTTGAAATTAAAATTCTTAATATATTGGTTTGCTTTGTTTTCAGAATTAACAAACAAACGCCCTGTTTTCCTTGGTTGGAATATTTGAATTGCTTATGCACCAGTCTTTTAATTCTTTGTAATTAATTGTTGATTCACATTTTGTTTTTTTTCGAGATATATAATGCTAAATGGAGCATTTACTTTCTTATCGTATAAATGAATGATTCTTTTAATAAAATTTTTTATTTTGTTAATATCTTGTTATTCTGGTAAAAATTTAGTTAAGATTGATATTCACTATTGATTTACAGATTATACGCATTAAAGTATTGTTTTTTTATTCGTTTTAACTTCTCAGTTTGAGAATTAACTTTTTCAAAATATTTAAGAACTTGATCGTCAACAGATATTTTAGCATTTTTATGCTCACATACCTAAACCGTCAAGATAAGGTTTTAATTTGACTATATCTCAGATTAATGATATTTCGGAAATAACAATAATTTTTACTGTATAATATATTTTTCTTCTAATATTTTCAATTTCTATCTCTTGAAAAAACATGATGTTTCAACAAGAATTTATTTAATTTATAATCTTTTGATTTTTTATTCGGATAAAGTCAAGTTCAACAATATTATTACATAGTCCTTTAGATTCTCAATTTGCAAAATAACATGAAAATGTTTTTTATCAACACAAAAATAAAAACCTTTTTGAGTACCTGTTATTAATTTATGTTGATAAGATTTCTGTATGTTAAGATTATTTTTTATCTATTTTGAAAAGTAGACTCAGTTTGAAAAAATAAAAAATTCACATTCAATAACAAAAGTTATTGTTATTATTGAAAACATTGAAAAAAGATTGCCATGCCAGTAATTTTTTCGAAAAATAAGACCCAAGTAATCCTATTAAATTTGCTCATTTTTTATTTAGTTTACTAATCAATTATCTATTATTGTTTCAAATTCTGTTTTGTCAATAAAATTTTTGACATTGAATTCCTTTGAAATAAATTTTTGGGATTAGATTCATTTAGGATTAAATGAGTATAAACAAAAAAAAATAGGAAGTAAAATTGATTTTTTAGAATTTGTAATCATCCAAAATTTATATGATAATTTTTTTTTTAATTTACTGGAGCAAAATTGTAAAATAAATAATTAAGAATAGTGAAGTAACTTAAAAACATTAATTAATTGGGTTTATTGACTCACTTAATAGTTTTCATTTTGTTTATTTTTCTAGATAATTTTAATTAAATTTTTTTTAATGTTTCTATACAGTTTTGAGTTTAATAAAAATTTATTTTAAAATTTGAAATAAAATATTTTATAAGAAAAAAAATTAATTAATTAATGTCCTCTTTACAGCTTGAAGTTTCAGATTTTGTAAATTCTTCATTAATATTTTCTTCTTCATCTTCGGTAGAATTTTCGGTATAATCTTTATTTATATTGGAATTTTTATTCGATATAGAAGATGATGAAGATCTAGATGACGACGAAGAGTTTTGATTTTGTTTACGACTTCTTTTCCATTTCATTCTTCGATTCTGAAACCAAATTTTAACCTTTTGAAATTTTTTTTTTTTAAATTTTTATTTTTAAATATATTATTTTTATACTTGTGTTTCACTTAAACATAATGATGTCGCAACTTCAAATCTTTTAGGTCTAGATAAGTATTTGTTATCCTTAAATTGTTTTTCTAATTCTAATAATTGCTGGGAAGTAAATGCAGTTCTAGGTCTTCTTGATTTGTTAGCATTGATTGAATTAATAAAAGAAACGTGAGGAGATCGTGAAGATTTTTGATTAGCTTAATTTATAAATTTTAAATATTTATTTTAATGAGAAATTTAGTAACTTAAAAATTCAAATATAAAAAAATATAAAATCAGTTTTAGATTTTCAAAAAAAATGAATATATAAATTTTTAATCCTAATTTTTATAATGCTTGATTCTTAAAATGAAAACAATATTTAATTTAGACATTTTATACTTATTATAATATAAAATTTAAGTTACAATATATTTGTCAAAAAGTTGCTTTGTAATATGAGTTAAAAAATAAAATGTATCTTTTTCTATAAATTAACAGATTGACATTTATTTAGACTTGTAAATGGGTGTAAAATTAAAGTATAGTTTATTTAAATAAAAAAAAATCAGTTTTAAAAAATAAACTAAGAAAATAATAGAGCTAAGCTTATTTTAAATTATTATTATAAATATTTAAAGTTATAAATATTTATAGTTAATTTAAAGTTATATGTCAGAAAGAACATTTTATTTTGGAAAAAAAATTATCAAAATTTTAGAATAAAAACTAATACACCGACAAAATATTAAATTAACATGCAAATAATATTTTTTCCCAAATATTTAACTTAATTAAATGATTTTTTCCTTTCAGAAACAAAATTTTTACAATAGCTTGTTGAAAATAAAAAAACAATAATTTAATGAGTCAATAAATAAAAAATTCATTAGTTTTGGCTTATTTACTTATCTAATTAAATTAAAAGAACAAAAAAGCTTTTTGAAGTTAGCTTAAAGATATTTTTTTTGAAATAAATTAAGATTGTTAGTAAATAAAAAAAATAATTGATATCTAACTTAAATATCCTAAGCAGGAAATAGCAATCTTTTATTTTTTATTTAAATATATTTGTTAATTACAATTACTAATAAAAAATAAATATTAACACAAAAATTATTAGCTATAAAAAATATTCCATTTAAAAAATTATTTATTTAATATTCTGCTTTATCTTTAATTCTGCTCTAGTTTAATTTAAATATAATAATAAATTGATTTATTTCAACTATCATAAAATAATTAGTTAATTTTAAAATTTAAAATAAATATATTCTTAAAAAGTTATTGTAATTTTTCTATTGAATAGAAATTTTAATTTAAAAATTTAAATATTTACCATTAATTGATACTTCACAATTAGAGATTGAATTTGAAAAAGGTATAGAAGCTGTAGTTTCATTTAAATTATAATTACACACTTGATTTAAATTTTTTGTGAACAAATTTAAAGAATTCTGAACATCGTCTTCATTTAAATTTTGTTTGCATGTAATTAATGGCAAATTACTTGATTTAAAAGATATTGCGTTAAAATTAATTTGTTTTGATAAACTATTAGGAGTGTTAATAAAATTCTGAAATTTTGTTGATTGAACATCTTTTTCTAAATTAATTGATGGTTCTATGTTTTTCATCATATGAGTAACTAAAAAACTTGCGGCTAATGCTGCAACCGTAGAAGAATTTTCAAAGTTTTTATCTGTTTTTATCATGACTGACTCTTTTTTATTTTTTTTTGAAATTTTATTACTAAAATTATTCGTAATTATTGATGATGAAAGTATTGAGTCTATAGAAAATGAATTTTTTTTTCTATCATCTGATTTATTATTATTTTTAAAAAATGACATTTTTCTAAAAGCAATATTTTTTAGCTAATTTCTATAAATTTGAAAAAAAAATGACGTTTGAATTGAAAATTATAGCTATTAGATTAAAAAAATATAAAAGAAAAATCTAATTATTTGATTGGTTACAAATATAAATATATGTCTAAATCGAATTAAATTAACACTTAATGAAAAAATATTAGCAAATAATAAACTAATTTAAAACAATTTAATTTTGAAAATATCCAATCATTTAAAAAAAAAATAATATGATTGGCTTAAAAATATCTAAATTATTCTTCACAGTAAATGTTGGTCTCTTCTCTTTTTAATTAAATAAAATCACTTGTTGATAAGTTTAAATTAAAATTAATATTCAAAATTTAATTTTTTTTTATGTCTCTTAAGTTAATTTTAAAGAACTCAACCAAATGATATAGATTTTTCATATGAGTTTCTTGTTTTTTTTTTTTTATTATATTTTCTTAAGTTTAATTAATTTAACTTTTATTTAAACACGTTTTGTAAATAATTTTGGATTGACAGTCATTTTATCATTTTAATAAAATTAAAATACTAAATTTTGAAAAATGAAAAAAAATAATATATTAATTAATCACGAATTCACATGCGAAAAATTACGAATTAAAATAAATTAAATCTTATTTATAAATATTTTTATAGTTATTATCTTAAGAAATATCAAAAAAATGAAACTTTATTTTATCTTATTTATCTATTATATAGGATATGAATTATTTTTATTATTTTTAATGATCTTTTAATAAAATATCTTAAAATAATAATCTTATTTAAGAATATTAAAAATGATTCTAAAATCTAAATAATATAATTCTATTTCATAAAGTTGAAAGATTGTTAAATATCAAAGAATTTTAATTAAAAAGAAATTGTTTGATTTTTTGAATAATGAATTTTTAGATTCTCTGAACAAAAATTTTCAAAATTAAATGAGCGATAATATTTTGAAACCACAGAAATAATAAAAATTTCAATAAAATTAGTAAATTATGCCACAATTTGATAAAAAAATAATATTTTAATGTTTTTTTCAAAAAATGTAATTTTATTTGACTAATTTAATAAAAAAAATTTTAAAAACTTAATTAATATTTTTTACCAAGATTCTAATAAAAAAAAACAAAAAAATTGGATAAATTAAAAATTTTGCTTACTTTTATTGATACAGAAAATTTTTTTTTCTTTTAAGTCATATTACAAATTTTACATATTAATAATTGTTTTTTCCTAGTAGAAGATGTCTCGATTATTGACAATATTTTACTTATTGATTTTATTTCATCTTTGATATCATCCTCATCTTCTACAAAAAAAGTTGATTTTTTTAAGTAACTTATCTCCTTAATACCTTATTTATTAGATTATTTTATGCGCATTATTATGTGGATTGTTTTAATGTTTAGAAAGAATTAAGAAGTAAACTAATAAGAATGAAGTTTTGAATCTTTTAAAATGAATGCTTCAAGATTTAAAATTTAAAACATTTAGATTCTAAAATTCAAATTCTTAAATATTTCAACAAAATCGTTAAATTAAAGCAAAAATGAAAAAAATCATAAACATTTTTATGGTTAGAATTATTATATATCACAATCAGATGAATTATGTTTTAAAATTTTTGATAAAAATTTTAAATTATATATTTTTTTAAAAAATTTATTTAAAAAAGTTCTATTTTGTTTACTTGGCTAAAATTTTATTTATTTTCGTTTATTTCAGTTTTTCTCTAAATCTAGAAAAATAAAATCAAAAACATGAAAAATATTAAAAAATAGTTAAAAAGCGAAATTTAGTTTGATAAATTCAAAAATCTGATATTGGCTTCGAAAGAATTTTTACCAAGTTCTCATAATTTATAATACCATCTTTTTTATAACCGTTTACTTCCTGAATTATCATATCAACTAAAAAAAAAACACAATATAAAAAAATACAAAAAAATCAAAAAAAAATTACCATCTTTGTGTGTGAGTTTTTCTCCACTTAATGTTAAAATTGATCTTAATTCATTCACTGTCAAGTAACCCATTTTTTATTATCATAAGCTTTAAATGCGTTCAAAATTTCTTGGTTAGCATTTTCTGATTCTATATGAGTATGCAAAATATTTAAAAATTCTGCAAAATCTATCTGCCTATCTATATAGTTTATTTAAAAAATAATAGAAATAAAAATAAGAATTAAAAATTTTTGTGAATTTACCTTCTTTCTTATAGTTGTTAAAATATTTATTTAGTTCATTTCTAGTTGGTGTGAAATTCAAAGATCTCATTATAAAACCAAGTTTTTCAGCTGATGATACGAAGCCTTCGTTTGCATATAATTTAAAACATTGTTATGTTATAATTTAAAACATTGTTATTTAACATTGTTATAATCTATTTAAATAAATTTTAGAAAGATATCAAAATTAAAATTTCCAATATCAAAAAATTACTTTCTATGTCTTTTTCAGTAAAAAATTTAGACTAAAATAATTTAATTAAACATTATTTTCAAATAAAAATATTTATCAGAAACATACCATTTTGTTTAATGAATATTACTTTTTTATTTAAAATAAAAACTATTCGACATGAAAAAAATTAATTTTGATGAATAAACTTATATTTTTTGAATATTATTATTATTATAAATTATTATATATGTTTATTATTTTTTTCGATAAACAAATCAAATATAATATTAATTTGAATTATTAAATATAATTTATTATAATTTATTTTCAATAATTTTCATTATGTTTTTAACGCTTTTTTACCGATTGTTTAATATCTAGATTTTTTTCAAATATCATATTTTTAAAATTATAAATAAAACATGTAAGGAAAATATTTCTTTTGAAAAAAATGTAACCTTAGTTACCACATATTTTAAAATTATTCTAAACAAAAAAGTTAAAAGATAACAGAGAATACTCATTTATTTTTCGTAAAAAAATGTCGATGGATCATTATAATATAATTGGTAGAGTAAGTGAAGGTGCTCATGGCATCGTTTTTAAAGCTAAACATATCCAAAGTGGAGAAATAGTTGTTTTAAAAAGAGTTTCTTTAAAAAAGGTTGAAGATGATATTCCTAACACAGTCTTGAGAGAAATTAAAGCTCTTCAAGTAATTGAAGAAAATGAAAACGTGGTAAAACTATTGGATGTCTTTGCACAAGGTTCAGGGTTTGTTCTTGTGTTTGAATATATGCTTTCAGACTTATCAGAAGTTATTAAAAATACAGATTATCCGATTACAGAAGTCCAAGTTAAAAGTTATATGAAAATGCTATTGCATGGTGTTGCTTTTTGTCACGAGAATTCAATAATGCATCGAGATTTAAACCTGCTAATTTACTAATAAGTTCATCTGGTCATTTAAAAATATGAGATTTCGGTTTGGCAAGGGTATTTGATAAATATCAGTCAAATCGTTTATATACTGCTCAAGTAGCTACAAGATGGTACAGAGCTCCAGAATTATTGTACTGTACAAGCAAATATGATGAAGGAGTAGATCTATGGGCTGTAGGGTGCATATTTGGAGAACTTTTGAATAAAAGCCCTATATTTGCTGGTGATACTGATATAGAACAACTTTCTTTGGTTATTAGAGCATTAGGAACTCCAAATAAACAAATATGGCCAAGTTTAACAGAACTACCGGATTATAACAAAATAGAATTTCCTATTTATGAGCCGATACCTTTTGAAGAACTAGTGCTTGATGCTTGTAAAGAAGCAGTAGATTTGCTTCAATTATTTTTGGTATATAGATCTGATAAACGAATTCGAGCCAAATATGGTCTTTTGCATCCATATTTTTATGTAAATCCTTTACCTTGTCATCATACCGATTTACCTATTCCAAAAAGAGGAAAAAAATTACATAATTTTGAATATTATATCGAAAAAACAATAAAAGAATTAATAATTGACCCAGAACATATAATAAATTTTGTTAAATAATTTTACTTGAGTATTATTAAATTTATTATTAAATAAATTAACTTTTTATACCTATTATAACTTAGTTATTTAATATTTAATATTTATAAGTCAAAGTTTTAAGTATTTTTTTTATGTAAATATAGTAAAAAATTATTCGAATAAAATGTTTGACCAAAAATGTTTGTTTTTCCAAAAAATGGTATGGTTAACTCTTTTTTAATTTTCTTAATAAGACTTAATTCAAGTTTGGCTTTTTAGAAAATTTGCAATAGAAAAAATTGAAAAAACTTTTTTAAAACAAGGTTTTGAATGATATGAATCATGATCGAATTAAAAAAAAATTTGGAAAAGCTCCTTTTTTGAAGCTTTCTTGAAAAAAAATTAATTTTAGTCTTAATACCAGAAATTAGACTTTGTTTTTTTTAGTATGACATTCAAATTTAAAAGCTTCAAATGAGCTTATATAGATTAAAAAATTCACCTATCAATGTAAAACTTCAATGCATTTTAATAATTTAAATTATAAGACAATTACTAAACCAGTAAGTACAAGATATAATAGTGAATGAAAATCTCTTATATCAATATGCTTTATTTCAGGTTATCACAAAAAAGAAGGATTTGAACTTATGAAATTAAAAAAATGAAATTTAAAAAAGTTTTAATTTTTGTTAAACTATGTGTTTTGTTTAGCTTTAACTTGTTTGTTTTTATGATAGAAATTTTCTTATTTTATAAGATTAAAACGCAGAATTAACAAAATTTACCTAAAATTTCAAACTTTTTTGTATATCTTATAGCCCATTTATAAGATATGCCAACCCATACATGTATTTTGCATTCATCTTTTGAGTTGCTTTGACTCTTCTTGTTTCTAAATTGGTTAATTTTATGGTTTTTAGGCTTTTAGTTTAAATTTTTTAATTCAGGACCCAATTTGGTAGCTCTCTTCTGAATTGTCTCGAGTACTCCTAAGTCCTAAATATGGGTTAAATATAAGTCTTTTTCAGACTCTGTTTTCAAGAGAATATTTTAATTTATTGAGTAGTTAAATTTCATATTAATTTTTCCATTTCCATTACCTTACATTCGTCTTCGCTTAGCTTAATCAACTAATCATTTGTCAATTTGTGTATATTACACAGGTCAATTTCAAGTGAAAACAGGGCTCGTAGTTCTCTATTATTGATATAAGCAAAAATTTTATAGCAGTTAGTAATTTGTTTTGGTAGATCATTTATGTAGAGAATAAATAGAATTGGGTCCAGAACTGAACCCTATGGAACCCTACTGTCTACATTAACCCATTTGAGACAGTATTACCCAATACAACTCTGCTTTCTATTAACTAAAAATGCAGTTATCAACCTAATTAATAAACTATCAAACCCAAAGCATTCTAGTTTATGAACTAAACGGTTGTGTGGAACTGAATGCTTTGGCTAGCTCAAAGTAAATAATGCTTTCGAGGAGATTTCTGAGACAAGATTTGTTTTTCATAAATCCATGCTGCCTGTTATTAATCAAATTGTTTGCTGTCAACAAGTTTTTTATTTCCATTTTTGACAAGCTTCTCAATAACTATTGAAGTGAGCAAAACTGGTCTAAATCGTTAAATTAACTTATCAAAAAATCAATTAATCAATCAAATAATTAATCAATCAATCAACTAATCAATTTTTTGAATCAATTGATTGATTATTTGATTGATTAATTTTTATAATTGATAAATTGATTGATGGATTTAATGATTGATTGATTGATTGATTAAAAAATTAATTAATTGATCGATTGATTGATAGATTAGTTATTTGATCAATTGATTGATAAGTTGATTAAATGATTGATTGATTAATTAGTTAATTAATTAATTGATTGTTTGGTTGTTTGATTGATTGATTAATTAGTTGATTGATAAATTGATTGATTAGTTGATTTAAATATTGATTATTTAATAAGTAAATTAATTGATAGATTTGATTCATTGATTAATTATTTGATTGATTAATTGATTGATTGATAAATTGATTGATTGATTGATAGATTAGTTATTTGATCAATTGATTGATAAGTTGATTAAATGATTGATTGATTAATTAGTTAATTAATTGATTGATTGTTTAATTGTTTAATTGATTAATTAATTGATTGATTGATAAATTAATTGAAAAATTAATTGTTTGATTGATTAATTAATTAAATTTTTAATTAATTGATTAATTGATTAATTGATTAATTGTTTAATTGATTAATTAATTGATTGATTGATTAATTGATTAATTGATTAATTGTTTAATTGATAAATTAATTGATTGATTGATTAATTTTTTTATTAATAAATTTAATAATTGATTAATTAATTGAATTATTGATTGATTTATTAATTGAATTATTGATTGATTTATTAATTAAATTTTTAATTAATTGATTAATTGATTAATTGTTTGATTGATTAATTAATTGATTGATTGATTAATTGTTTAATTGATAAATTAATTACTTGATTGATTAATTGATTAATTTTTTTATTAATAAATTTAATAATTGATTGATTGATTAAATAATTGAATTATTGATTGATTTATTAATTGAATTATTGATTGATTGATTAATTAGTTAATTAATTAATTGATTGATTTATTAATTGAATTATTGATTGATTGATTAATTAATTGAAAAATTAATTGTTTGATTGATTTATTAATTGAATTTTTAATTAATTGATTAATTAATTGATTGATTGATAAATTAATTAATTGATTGATTTATTAATTGAATTATTGATTGATTGATTAATTAATTGATTGATTGATAAATTAATTAATTGATTGATTTATTAATTGAATTATTGATTGATGGATTAATTAATTGATAAATTAATTGTTTGATTGATTTATTAATTAAATTTTTAATTAATTGATTAATTGATTGATGGATTAATTAATTGATAAATTAATTGTTTGATTGATTTATTAATTAAATTTTTAATTAATTGATTAATTGATTAATTGTTTAATTGATTAATTAATTGATTGATTGATTAATTGTTTAATTGATAAATTAATTACTTGATTGATTAATTGATTAATTTTTTTATTAATAAATTTAATAATTGATTGATTGATTAAATAATTAAATTATTGATTGATTTATTAATTGAATTATTAATTGATTGATTAATTAGTTAATTAATTAATTGATTGATTTATTAATTGAATTATTGATTGATTGATTAATTAATTGAAAAATTAATTGTTTGATTGATTTATTAATTGAATTTTTAATTAATTGATTAATTAATTGATTGATTGATAAATTAATTAATTGATTGATTTATTAATTGAATTATTGATTGATTGATTAATTAATTGATTGATTGATAAATTAATTAATTGATTGATTTATTAATTGAATTATTGATTGATGGATTAATTAATTGATAAATTAATTGTTTGATTGATTTATTAATTAAATTTTTAATTAATTGATTAATTGATTGATGGATTAATTAATTGATAAATTAATTGTTTGATTGATTTATTAATTAAATTTTTAATTAATTGATTAATTGATTAATTGTTTAATTGATTAATTAATTGATTGATTGATTAATTGTTTAATTGATAAATTAATTACTTGATTGATTAATTGATTAATTTTTTTATTAATAAATTTAATAATTGATTGTTTGATTAATTAATTGAATTATTGATTGATTTATTAATTGAATTATTGATTGATTTATTAATTGAATTATTGATGGATTGATTAATTAGTTAATTAATTAATTGATTGATTTATTAATTGAATTATTGATTGTTTGATTGATTTATTAATTAAATTTTTAATTAATTGATTAATTAATTGATTGATTGATAAATTAATTAATTGATTGATTTATTAATTGAATTATTGATTGATTGATTAATTAATTGAAAAATTAATTGTTTGATTGATTTATTAATTAAATTTTTAATTAATTGATTAATTGATTAATTAATTCATTGATTGATTAATTGTTTCATTGATAAATTAGTTACTTGATTGATTAATTGATTAATTTTTTTATTGATAAATTTAATAATTGATTGTTTGATTAATTAATTGAATTATTGATTGATTTATTAATTGAATTATTTATTGATTTATTAATTGAATTATTGATTGATTTATTAATTGAATTATTGATTGATTGATTAATTAGTTAATTAATTAATTGATTGATTTATTAATTGAATTATTGATTGATTGATTAATTAATTGAAAAATTAATTGTTTGATTGATTTATTAATTAAATTTTTAATTAATTGATTAATTAATTGATTGATTAATTGATTAATTTTTTTATTAATAAATTTAATAATTGATTGATTGATTAATTAATTGAATTATTGATTGATTTATTAATTGAATTATTGATTGATTTATTAATTGAATTATTGATTGATTTATTAAATGAATTATAGACTGATTGATTAATTAGTTAATTAATTAATTGATTGATTTATTAATTGAATTATTGATTGATTGATTAATTAATTGAATTATTGATTGATTGATTAATTAATTGAAAAATTAATTGTTTGATTGATTTATTAATTAAATATTTAATTAATTGATTAATTAATTGATTGATTGATAAATTAATTAATTGATTGATTTATTAATTGAATTATTGATTGATTGATTAATTAATTGAAAAATTAATTGTTTGATTGATTTATTAATTAAATTTTTAATTAATTGATTAATTGATTAATTTATTAATTGTTTAATTGATTAATTAATTGATTGATTGATCAATTGATTAATTTATTTATTAATAAATTTAATAATTGATTGATTGATTAATTAATTGAATTATTGATTGATTTATTAATTGAATTATTGATTGATTTATTAATTGAATTATTGATTGATTGATTGATTAATTAATTGATAAATTAATTGTTTGATTGATTTATTAATTAAATTTTTAATTAATTGATTAATTGATTAATTGTTTAATTGATTAATTAATTGATTGATTGATTAATTGTTTAATTGATAAATTAATTACTTGATTGATTAATTGATTAATTTTTTATTAATAAATTTAATAATTGATTGTTTGATTAATTAATTGAATTATTGATTGATTTATTAATTGAATTATTGATTGATTTATTAATTGAATTATTGATTGATTTATTAATTGAATTATTGATTGATTTATTAATTGAATTATTGATTGATTGATTAATTAGTTAATTAATTAATTGATTGATTTATTAATTGAATTATTGATTGATTGATTAATTAATTGAAAAATTAATTGTTTGATTGATTTATTAATTAAATTTTTAATTAATTGATTAATTAATTGATTGATTGATAAATTAATTAATTGATTGATTTATTAATTGAATTATTGATTGATTGATTAATTAATTGAAAAATTAATTGTTTGATTGATTTATTAATTAAAATTTAAATTAATTGATTAATTGATTAATTGTTTAATTGATTAATTAATTGATTGATTGATTAATTGTTTAATTGATAAATTAATTGATTAATTTTTTTATTAATAAATTTAATAATTGATTGATTGATTAATTAATTGAAAAATTAATTGTTTGATTTATTTATTAATTAAATTTTTAATTAATTGATTAATTAATTGATTGATTGATAAATTAATTAATTGATTGATTTATTAATTGAATTATTGATTGATTGATTAATTAATTGAAAAATTAATTGTTTGATTGATTTATTAATTAAATTTTTAATTAATTGATTAATTGATTAATTTATTAATTGTTTAATTGATTAATTAATTGATTGATTGATCAATTGATTAATTTATTTATTAATAAATTTAATTATTGATTGATTGATTAATTAATTGAATTATTGATTGATTTATTAATTGAATTATTGATTGATTTATTAATTGATTTATTGATTGATTGATTAATTAATTAATTGATAAACTAATTGTTTGTTTGATTTATTAATTAAATTTTTAATTAAATGCTTAATTGATTAATTGTTTAATTGATTAATTAATTGATTGATTGATTAATTGTTTAATTGATAAATTAATTACTTGATTGATTAATTGATTAATTTTTTTATTAATAAATTTAATAATTGATTGTTTGATTAATTAATTGAATTATTGATTGATTTATTAATTGAATTATTGATTGATTTATTAATTGAATTATTGATTGATTTATTAATTGAATTATTGATTGATTTATTAATTGAATTATTGATTGATTGATTAATTAGTTAATTAATTAATTGATTGATTTATTAATTGTTTAATTGATAAATTAATTGATTAATTTTTTTATTAATAAATTGAATTATTGATTGATTGATTAATTAATTGAAAAATTAATTGTTTGATTGATTTATTAATTAAATTTTTAATTAATTGATTAATTAATTGATTGATTGATAAATTAATTAATTGATTGATTTATTAATTGAATTATTGATTGATTGATTAATTAATTGAAAAATTAATTGTTTGATTGATTTATTAATTAAATTTTTAATTATTTGATTAATTGATTAATTTATTAATTGTTTAATGGATTAATTAAGTGATTGATTGATCAACTTATGAATTTAATTATGAATAAATTTAATAATTGATTGATTGTTTAGTTAATTGAATTAGTGATTGATTTACTAGTTGAATGATTGATTGGTGTATTAATTGAATTATTGATTGATTGATTGATTAATTAATTGATAAATTAATTGTTTGATTGATTTATTAATTAAATTATTAATTAATTAATTAATTGATTAATTAATTAATTGATTAATTAATTGATTGATTGATTAATTGTTTAATTGATAAATTAATTACTTGATTGATTAATTGATTAATTTTTTTATTAATAAATTTAATAATTGATTGTTTGATTAATTAATTGAATTATTGATTGATTTATTAATTGAATTATTGATTGATTTATTAATTGAATTATTGATTGATTTATTAATTGAATTATTGATTGATTTATTAATTGAATTATTGATTGATTGATTAATTAGTTAATTGATTAATTGATTGATTAATTGATTGAATTATTGATTGATTGATTAATTAATTGAAAAATTAATTGTTTGATTGATTTATTAATTAAATTTTTAATTAATTGATTAATTAATTGATTGATTGATAAATTAATTAATTGATTGATTTATTAATTGAATTATTGATTGATTGATTAATTAATTGAAAAATTAATTGTTTGATTGATTTATTAATTAAAATTTAAATTAATTGATTAATTGATTAATTGTTTAATTGATTAATTAATTGATTGATTGATTAATTGTTTAATTGATAAATTAATTGATTAATTTTTATTAATAAATTTAATAATTGATTGATTGATTAATTAATTGAATTATTGATTGATTTATTAATTGAATTATTGATTG